>JARHVA010000537.1:587500-1787500 GCA_037957365.1 Torreya grandis | reverse complement strand
AGATAGTTAAGTTGACCTCAATAGAAATTGATTGCTGCCTACATAGTTCCATGGACTCATGTTCCAACATGAACTTTAGGCTAATGTAGTTCACCCAAGTTTGGGAGAGAATGAAATGAGGAATGATGAAAAATGACCAAGAATTGATTAGACTCATAATGTATGCAAAGAGATGCACATATAAGCATAGAAAAAGAAGCTTGAAATGCATATTACCTAGAAGCCTAATTCGATATCATGAGCCTAGGTTTTGCAAAGTGTTCTTGAGAATCGTTCATCGGCGCTGATGTTAATGTTAAGACTTTTAGAATTTAGCATAAAGTACTTGCTATAAAAAAATAAATTAGGCATCATAAGTATGAATAACTTAGAATGACATAAGATTCCAATTGCACTGAGCTAGTTCAAATGTGAATACCTATAACTAAGGATAATGGTAAAATAATGACCAAAACCAGAGTTACAATAATTTACATTTAAATAAAAAATCAAAGACAAATAAAAATATAAACATAAATGAACCTATCTTGAAATTAAGAAATGATATTAAGTAGGAACAAAAATATTTAAAAACAAAAGGTAAGAATGTCTTAATAACATGAGACCAAGATATGAATAATCAAGATCCATGTGGACCATCAAGGCATTTTTGAACACAAAAGAGAAAAGCAAAATCAAATAGAAAAACAAGACACCAACAACAATCAAATAAACAAAATGGTCTAAAAACAATGTAATAACATAAGATGAAGATATAAATAATAGAGAGCCATGTGAATCATCAAGTTATTCTGAAACGCAAAAGAAATAAGCAAAAATAATCAAGGAAACACAAGACCAAGATGAGATAAAAAGAGAGAAGGAGAAGAAATAAAAGGAGAGGTGTGAAAGCACAATCAAAACACTAAGAAAACACAACAAAACACCAAAAGAACTCAAATAAACACACATAAACAAAAACCAAGATAGAGGAAAAGAGAGATAAATGTTCATGCATGTGCAGTAGAGGAATTACTTTCCACCACTTCATAACAAAGAACAATGACATGAAAATTGATCCCTAATTAAAGAGGAACAATGGTAGAAGAAATGGGGGAAGAGAAGAAAAGGAAGGGGTTAGCCGAGCTGACATTAGATGCATAAAACATATGGATGTTGCCTACATAGTTCCATGGATGCATGTTCAACGTGAACTTCAGGCCAAATGTAGTTCTCCTAAGAAATGGGATAGAAGAAAAATGATGATAAGACCAACATGATTTATATAATAAATGGAAGATATGACAAACAAACAAGAATGGTCTGGCAAACAAGAAGTTAGTGAGATGAGAAAGACTAACCTTGCAAAATGGCAAGTGCGTAGGACAAGATGAAATGAATTGGTGTTTCTATACTTAAAAAATGGCAAGAGATTATTATGGTGGAAGGGGAATGTACAAATGTATAGAAGCGTGAGATAATGTTTTTGTTCTTTTGTGGATCATGTTATGATGTTTTTGGTATTTTCAAAGTATTTCTAATAGTTTTGGTGTTTTTGGAATAAAATATGCACTAGGTGGGACCATCTAGTTTAGGAGATGCACGTCTTGAGAGTAAAAGTTCCAATAAGACAACTAAGTCAACTGCAACAGCCTATGCTCACAAATAAATGAGAGAGAGGATCTTGATAAAATAATAAAGAACATCAAATGTGATATAGAATAATGTGCAGTCTGAAGTAGAAAAGAAGTATCTGCATTTACCTATCTATAATAGTGTAGCAATGGTCTATAGACAATTTTTCATATAACTTTGCATAAATCAAGCTTGAAATTATTGTCCATGGCCTCTCTGTTTATATATTTTTGAGATTGGTCAGGATCAACAATGATCGTCCATCTCAAGATTGAGATGTGTGGCCATGGATAATTTTAATATTTGGAATTGTGGAGACAAAGCAAGTTAGTCAAACATTAGTCCATAGCAAAGGATTGTGGAGACAATCCAATTATCTATTGTAAAGGATTGTGGAGAAAATTCTACATAATAACTTTACATAAATCAAGCTTAAAAGTCATGTCCATGGCCTCTCTATTTATAGATTTTTGAGATTGGTCAGGATCAACCATGACCATCCATCTCAAGATTGAGATGTGTGGCTATGAATAATACTAATATTTAGAATTAAACTCATAAATATCCTTAAGATAAATAAACATTAAAGAGGCATGGGAGGCATTAACAAGGCATGGGTGACCCATAATCTTGATATTTTATGCACTTATGGCTTGATGGATGCCACCCCATAGATGATGTCACTAGGTGATGCAGATATTTTTAGAGTAAAAAATACTCTACATTTCATTTTGATTTTCAGTCATGTGATCCAAAATTTTGTACCTGAACACTTTGGTTTGAGACGGTGAAGTTTTGACTCAGAGTGTGAGCTCAAATTTCTTTTGCCTCAATTTTGTCTAAGTGTCAAAATCAAGCAGAAGCTGCCAAGTGTCATCGGCCGAGGCACCTTTCATAATTTCTAGAAGTTGGTTAGGACGTGTTACATGTCTCATAGTAACTTAGCGGAGTGCAACAAGTGTCAGCATCCGCATCTCATATACGTTTCGAATGCTTCTTTCAAATAAAGCTTTCTCAGGATCAAGCAAAAGGTGCCAGGTGGCAATCGTGAAAGGTTTCAATATGCTTTTCTAAAAAGTAGCAGAAGATGCCACGTATCAACAACTAAAGAGAATGGAAGCCACCACGTGTCAACATCCAAAGTTTCTTCATTTTGTTTCACCGATATAGTAAAGACTGTGGTGGGTCTTGGGTTTTTGTATAGAGGCAAGCAGAAGCCACCAAGTGTCGCCATCTGTGTAAGTATGAAATGAGGCCCGATTGTTTCTATAGTATAAATAGAGTGACACAGAAACCAGCACATGTCACCTTTTGCAAGTTTCTCAAAAAGTAGCTAAAAGAAGCGGAGATCGCCACATGTCTCTTGTTAAGTAATGCGAAAAGCGCCACCTATTTCTATAGCTAAATGCAGAAAGTGCCACATGTCCCTGTCCCCTTCTTGAAGTTGCTAGGGCAAGAAATGTTGTGGGTCTTATTTTCTATTAAGTTGTTAAAAATTTGAAGAAGTGGATTGTGACAGGTGTCAAAGGTGGAACACTCCTGAGCAAAGACACAAAAGAGTATAAGTTACACAGAAAGTGCCGTGTGTCTTTGGTAAGTACTGCGGAACATACCAAGTGTCATTTTATGGTGCCTCCTAAATAATAAGAGGGTTTTCAAGTAGAGAGAAGGAAGTGGCCAAGTGTCCTCTCTCGTTTAAAAGTGAGAAGTGTCTTGGGTATCTACTATGGCCAATGAACTTGCAGAAAGATAGAATGTTTCAAATCCAGGAAATATCTTGTGTTAGACACTTTCAGTTCAGTTAGAGTTCAGTTGGGCCATTAGATTGGAAACGTGCATACGATCTATAGCAAATCCAATGCTATAAATAGGGGTGCAAAGATCACCTAAAAAAATAGAAATCAGAATCCAAAGAGAATTTTTTGAGAGAAATTATTGTCAAGAGTTTTTAGACTTTTAGAGCTGTGATCAGGAATATCATTTGCCTTTGTTCTATTTTTTGAGTTGGAAAGTTTATGTAACTGTGTATGTTTCTGTGCCTTTTATGTGACTGGAGAACTAATAAGAGGATTGAGTCCTGTGCCTTTGTTGATATTTTTTGTGTCACTGTAAAAATAGTCAAAGCTGTGAGCCTCTATTTCTATTGTTTTCATCTTTTACATTGATCATGCCTTGTTTTCTCTTAAATGTAATTGAATCTTACATATAGTTTCACTGTGCTCAAAATTAAGGGTCAAATTATATTCAAATGCATCGCCATAGTTAGATTTCCTTTCTTTGTATTTGTGTTTCTATTTAAATTCCTATCCCTTTTCCTAGTATACACTCAATATAAAGAAGAGAACAACTTCTTAAAATCTGGAGGTTGTTTCAAGTCGCAAGTCCCACATCTTAAAATTTCCCATTATTGGTGTTAGAAACAAGCACAATTTTAACCATCAACAGTTTTTTTGGCACGCTTAGTGGGACACCATGTTGAAGTTTTCTTTAAGACCATATGAACCAGAGAGCTACAAGGAGTCAAAGCTACGGACCAGTAACTAGATCTCAATCTGCTATAAATCTAGGTATTCTTTTACCACTATTGGTAACTAGTCCAAGAAGAAGAGTCAATCAATTTATACCAATACCAAGAGCAAATATGGGAGCACCTATACCCCCAATAAATTATGCAAGTTGGAACACTGGTAGTCCTTTGATTCTCCCAATACCACCAGCCACTTGGGACCCTATCCCAGTGAATGCCCTGAAAGCTCTGCCCAAATTCAGTGGGCAAGACTTCAAAACACCTGAAGAACATCTACAGGATGTATCAGATGTCTGTGCTATACATGTCACATAGAAAAATGTTGCCATAAGATTGTTAGTAGCTTCTTTCAAAGGAAAGGCTCTGGAATGGTACCGATCCTTGACTCCAAATACAATATCTACATGGGATCAGCTTGGAGATCTTTTCTTTGAAAGATTTGAAGAAAAGGGTGATAAGTCTTCTTTGTTACAACAATTGATTACTATCCAAAGAGCACCTCAAGAAGCAATGACTGACTTCAATTCAAGATTTTAAAAGACTTGGGAAAGGATCCTTGCTTCAACAAGACCATCACCAGGTATGGCTATAGTGTTTTATCTCAAGGCTTTAAATTCAGATATATCTATTATGATTCAGTCATTTGGAGGTCAGACTCTGCCAGAGGCTTATGATTATGTAGTCAGAGCTAAAAATATTTTGATAGATGCTGGAAAGTTACCTCCAAGGCCTCCCATGCCCATGTTTCTAGAAATTACCTTACCATTACCTCAAGAATCCCCTAAATCCATAACCCCACCTGTGTCTATGTATAAATATCCTCAACCACCTGTTAAGGAACTTGTCCCTACCTAATCATCTAAGATGGATGATATCAAGAATATCTTAAGGACATTTTCTAATGAGTTGATTAACATAAAGAGACAATAGAATCCTTACCCTAGACCCCAATACCAAGGCTATCAAGGAAATATATTTCCATCAGAGCCAAACTAATATCAGGGTCCTCAAAGGCAAAATAACCCTTAGCTAGCAAACCAATTAGTTGCAGTCCCTACACCCTCATAGACTGTTCCTCCCAATTCAAATAGAGAAATTGTTCAAGGGCAAAATAATTATGTAGACAACATCAATGCCTGGTGTTTTCCTTGAAATAAATCTCATACACCTAGAGATTGTCCCATGGGTAATCTACAACAAAAGATAGCAGAGCAAAGAAGGATGGATGGACAGTTTGTAAGTTCTAGTGACAATCAAGCCTACCAATCTTCTGGTATGCAAAATTTAGTGCTAATAGCTCAAATGCAAGGGATGTCTCTACAATAAGAAGAAGAAATAACCTCAGAACATGATTTGTTCTCATGGTTTGACGATGAAGAATCCGTATTCTTGAATGAAGCTTCTACTTCCAAGAAACCAGTGGTGCAATCAGACTACTATACTAGGTCAAAGAGAAGAATGCTAGAATAGCTTGAAGTTGCAAATAGTCAAGCCATGGAGAATCCTCCATTCCAAGGTCAATGAAACATCAAGTAATTCTTGGACAAGTTCAAGAAAAAGTGAGGTACCCTTATTTTCCAAGAACCCAAACTCTGGGACCAATTAATGTGGTGGATCAATTGAAAAAGACTCCAACACAAGTATCCATATGGGACATATTGGCTATCCCTGAACAAAAGACACTATTACAAGAATCTTTACAAGGCCAAGTAGTGCCCAAACATACTAGGATCAAAGAAGGACCTGCTGAAACAAAAAAGCTCAAAGACACAGTTCATCTGCAGACAATAGCCCTAGTGAACAATGCACCAGAGGTAAGCGAATCCGAACTAGATCCCTTCTATTTAAATTTGATAGTTGGCAAGAAACTACTACATAATGCAATGATTGATTTAGGGGCTAATACTATAGTAATGCCAAAGCAAATAGCTGATGCTTTAAAGATAAAATATGAGCCACTCACTAAAGGAGTTATGCAGCTAGATGGCAAAGCAGTACAAACAATGGGGAGAATTAAAAACTCCCATTGCAATTATATATTTGTCTTAATATAATTGTCAATCAAGATATAGTAGTCATATATATACCTCTGATTTTTGGTTTATGTTTATCAAGAGACTTTACAGCCAAGATAGGAGGATATATGTCACTTGATTGGTCTCATCTCATCCTAAGAACCAAATATGGTTCAAAGATGAAAATATTATTTGAGCCATTATATAAGGATCACATCACCAATGAACCAACATCAAAATTAGAGGCAGCTCATGCTATGTTGAACAAAGAAGAAAGGGTTATTGTTGAGGAGTTAGGTGAATGAACTAAGCATGATCAAGAAGAAAAAAATGATCATTTATTAGCTATGATGCAAAGTGACCCATATGGAAATTATGACTCCATTGGTCTGGGCACTTATGTCATATTTGATGAAGATCATAAAATCCCAAATTTTTTAAAGGAAGAAAAGTCAAAAGATACTTCTTCTATCGATCCTCGAGTTTCTCAACATGAATTCCATATTTTGAGTGAGAAGTCACAAGCTTATGCCTTAATCTCTGATGAAGAAGAGATAATTTCTGACTTCTTACTTTGCAAGATGATGTGGAGGAGCATGGACATTTCCTTGATCATGACTTGAATGACTTGTTTCAAGTCATTGGGTCAGGTTATACTATTCTTCAAGGAGGCTATGAGCTGGTTGCAGATGAACAAGGCAACATTGAGACTCAATTAAATATGCAAAATTATTGCAAACTTTTAGAGTTATCCTTTCAAGAGGTTGGTGATTTTGAAGTCATTAAAGAAGATGATCATGCAATAGAATTTGAGTTTGAGGTAAAAAGAGATAAGCCAATAAATGATATATATCAAAGGGCTTCAGTTAATAAGCAAATAGCCATTGATTTCTTGATGAGACATGCTAGTATCAAGAACTAGCATTCGATAAGCTTTTGAGAACAAGAAGAGTATATATATGTTGGAAGCATGTTTGACTCTGACTCACTCGAATGTAGGCCAATCAATATGACATACAAGGAGAGCAAGTCACCAGAACTTCATCCAATTCAGCCACTTGTCTGGAAATATAAGTTGTCTCGTCATGAAGGAGACTTTAGAAATTCTTCTTTTGATCCAAGAGGGAGGTAAAGATAGTCAGTTAATGTATTATAGTTAGATAGTTTCCCCTTTTCATTTTGCTTTGTTTTCCCATTTTGATTTCCTGCTTTTCTTTTAAATAAGTGTTCTTTGAACATGTAGCCACAACTCAGAGCCTTTTTCCAAATTTTCAAAATTCTCGACACATTAAATATCTCCCAAATCTTTAAAATTCCCCAAGGTGCCTTGCGCAGCCACTTGCACAATGTGTCTATCTCACTATCTTATGAAGATTTAGTATGATTTGCTAATGTTTATTTGAGTTTAATGCCATTTTTAGACTTGATGGGTCAATAAATACCTCATAACAAGAGTTAAAGCTTACAGTTCTCAAACATTCTTGCATCTGTGAAATTTTTTTGCTACTTGCATTTTCAGTTCTAGCAAACCTGCTTAAAGTGAAAGCACCTTTTCTATTGCAAAAGCTTCATCCTTGCTATCATAGTCCACTATTTTCAAGAAGAGATATAGATATGGAGGGAGTGCAATCTTCATAACAGGGGTCTAGGATTTATGAATCCATAGACAAGTTTCTTACAAGTAAATCATACGCTTCAGCCCCTGCACAACCATTGAAGACCTACCCACGGACTAGAGTCCTTGAAGTCGGTCAAGCAAGTGACCCAGCAAAGATAAAAGATTATGCAGATGGAGTCATGGACCCAATTCTTTAAATAACTAGAAGCAAAACTCTCAGAGAAGGGGCACATCAACGGTGGCTTCAGAGGGCCAAGGTGGGTCAATATGAGACATTTGCAATGAGGATATGGACTTCAAAACTAGCAAAATTCATTGTCCCAGGTGTGCATCCATGCCTTGAATTGGTCAAAATATGCGCTGACTTGTTCCATGCACCCTCAAACACCATTCATTTGGGTCCATTCATGATGTAGATCACACCGAAGGCTATCAGAGAGATGCTAGCCTTGTATCATGATAAGACAGCCACATTTCCCACTGTTGCTAAAATGCAAAAAATGTGGGCAAACATCAATACTCAATTAAAGTTTTTAAGATCAAAACTACAATTAGGCGATGATGATACTACTGTGATAACACTACCTCCAGCAAGAGCCCAATTTGCACAAGCTAGCCAAGATGCACTGTCTATGATGGCTTTCATTTTCATAATGAAAGATGATATGGCCGTCTATGGAGAACAAATGGCTATCCTCTTTAGGTTGAAAACCATTGACAAGACTCAGGAGTATCGACTTGATTTTTTTGAACAAATTGCATACTCAATGGTGGAACAACTTACCCATTTCAAATTAAAAGGGGTTTTTAGGTACTCTTCTTATTTATTTCACCTTATGATGTATTAGAACTATGGCATTTTTTCCCAACATATGCATCTCAATATGTATGACCTAAGTTTTGGTCTATAACCACTCCTATGTCTGCATGGACACATATTTTGTCAAAAACTAGCAATCCATATGAATTTTGTGAACTATTTGTTACCCCTGCTTTATTTCACCTGAGCCTAGAACCAGTTATAAATAGACTATTTCCAAGTGTTTCAAACCTTATGGCCAATTGCCCAATTCCTTGTGATTTCTTTTTTGGATCCCACCTTACAATTATTAGAGTCCATGGTTTTTGTGGGGAACTAGTAATGCTACCTAAGATTTTGACTCTTAGATTAGCATTCTTAGAAGTAACCAGGGAGGTGTCTATAGTAGATAATGAATATGGCTCTGGGAAGAGGAAGAGGAAAATGTATGACCTCCCATGGATGACAAACAACATGGTACTAGAAGCCAGAGATGCTGAGATTGTTTTGCTTAGAAAGCTAGCTTCCCTGGGTTTCTTGCTAATCGAAGATAAATGGGTATATGATCCAAATGGTTTCATAGCTTCATGGATAAAGACTAATAGGGTTTCTACCAAAATTGCACATGAGGGCCGCCCCTTTTGGGAAAATAGGAAAAATCCTAAGTAAGATACTCCTGGATTTTATGTTAAATTAACAGATTTGCCCCTTCAACAAAATAGACCATGGGAAACTTTTTATGTTAAACAAAGGGATTTTAATCCTAAAATCAGAATGACTTTTGGCTTAAGAAGGACACTAAAGAATAAAGACTGGGATGCTGAGAAAATAGAAGCCTATTAGAGATATAGGCAAGAAATTTGTTAGACAACTCATTCCTTTGGGAATGTGGACTCAGGTGAGAGATGGGAGGAACTCTGGGATGAGTGCCATCTATCCCCTGTATCTAGCCCTAACATAAGCAATTTGCCGACACAAGGTGTATACTTGGAAGCCAGAATAGGATCCAGCCAAGAATCACAGGCCCCAGGGCAAACCCTAGCTTCAGTCATGATAACTGTTTGGCCCCAATCTCTTAGCATCATGGAGAAACAAAAAAGTGTGGTATCTTCACCACCAAAAGATTCCCCATCAGCACCAATCATTGAAGTTCTCAGTTCTCCACAAGCACCACTAACAACAGTGGTAGATGTTGAAGCAAAAGAAGCACAACCAGAAGAAGAAACACCAAGGAAGCATAAAAGGCTGAGGTTTCAACTGCCAAGGGAGAGGAAACCCTCACAAAAACATCTACAGAGTACCTCAATGGCCCCTCAAGTAATTCTTGTTTCTCCTTCTTCTCAATCTCTCTCTTCTTCTATAGGGGTGATGATTCCATATGGACAAATTACATCCCCTGCCTCCTCTGCTACTCCCATTTCTGAGTTTGCCCTATCTTTCCCAACTCAAGTCTTATCATTGCCTCACTTTCTCCCTCTATACCCAAGAAATTACCTCTTCAAATTGCCCATAGCCAAAAATTGGCTATTCCATATGGTTTTCCACAAGGACATCCTTTTGCGGGTAGGCACATTGCCCGGGCACATTGCCTCTCCTTCTACCTTCCAAACTCAAGCAGATGCTGCTAGGAAGGTGAGGGAAGCCCAAAGAGAGAAAAAGAAGATCAAATAAAATAAGGCCTTGGCTACTCCACATTTGAGGTCACAATTTGACCCCATTCAGCAACAACTGACAGTGACTCATTTGTCACCAAATATAATAAAGCTAAGTGAGCAGATGCAACCAGAAGACTACACAATGAATGCAGTGGCCATAGACATGTCCCTGTTTAGACCACAAGACAAAATCAAGCTGCTAACTGAATCCACTTCTATAGTAGCTAAAGATTACTTGAAAATATCAAGGAAGCTACAAAAGATAGAGGCTGATCTAGCCAAAGAGAAGGTAAATTGTAGTAGTTTGACCTTAGAAATCAATGCAAAGGATAATGAAATAGAGAGTCTAAATAAACAGTTGTAAGATACTGTTTCTCTTCAAACTCATTAGGTGATCCAAGCCCAAAATGATTCCTTAAAGGTAGGGTTAATGTAGGTAAAAGATGCAGTAACGACCTTAAGGTGAGAAAAAGCAGCATTTCAAGAAAAATGTGAGGAAAGCCTACTACAGGTTACTCAATTGCAACAAAAGCTGCTAAATGAATAGAATAATACCGCAGCTATACAAGCCCAATTTTAGGCTGAGCAACAAAGGGTAGAGCACTTGACACTTGAGCTAGCCAATAGGCCACAGAGTGTAGGGGTGTTAACTCTGGTGAAGGAGCTTTATGAATCAATGTGGAAAAGAATCTCTGTGGAGATTATTCAACTCAGGCCTTCTCTCACCTTCCTGCTAAATTCACAAAAAATGTGCAAAAAGGTGGAGAAATCCATTGAAGACAATCTGGCTACTATTTCTAGGAGAGTTTTGGACTCCAAAATGTTGCTGCAAAAGCTTTATGATGTAATAGATGGAATGTTGTCAGTAGCAGGAATAAATGACAGAATGGTTGCTGTTAAGCGAGTAAATGAGATTCTCAATTGCAATTCCACTGTGATCAATTGCAGAGAGCTTCTCGATGTGATGAAAGAAGGAATCAGTGAAATGAAACAACACATTGAAGACCTAGTGCAATTAGGTCTTCCTTCTCCTTTTCTTGATGACAATACTGTGTTGATGGTTGATGAAATTGAACCTTTGCTGTTGGCCAAGTAGAATGATCAGGCAATTTTTCAAGATTTAAGGGATGATTCATCAGTACCTGAAGTAGAAGCTATTTTGATTCCTGTTTCCCATCTTGAGTTCAAATTGAAGGCTACGGTTCAGATTTTACAAAAAAATTCACACAAGGACATTATCAACCTTGATTTAGCCTTGAATGAATTGCAAAATAAATAGGGTTTATATGACGATGAGTGGTCTTCCTATCAAACAACATTGTTGAAGTTATGATTTTTGTCATTTTGATCAAGTGGGAGTTGTAGTTTCTTTTTGAGCAGGCTCAAAAGCCCTTGGGGTCGCCAATAATTGAGAGTAAAAAATACTCTACATTTCATTTTGATTTTCAGTCATGCAATCCAAAATTTTGTCCCTAAACACTTTGGTTTGAGACGGTAAAGTTTTGACTCAGAGCGCGGGCTCAAATTTATTTTGCCTCAATTTTGTCTAAGCGTCAAAATCAAGTGGAAGCTGCCAAGTGTCATCAACTGAGGCACCTTTCATAATTTCTAGAAGTTGGTCAGGATGTGCTACATGTCTCATAGTAACTTAGTAAAGCACAAAAAGTGTCAGCATCTGACAAGTGTCGACATCTGCATCTCATATATGTTTCAAAGGCTTCTTTCAAATAAAGCTTTCTCAAGATCAAGTGGAAGGCGCCAGGTGGCAATCATAGAAGGTTTCAATATGATTTTCTAAAAAGCAATGAAAGATGCCACGTATCCCCAGATAAAGAGAACGGAAGCCACCACGTGCCAACATCTAAAGTTTCTTCATTTTATTTCACCGATATCATAAAGACTGTGATGGGTCTAGGGTTTTTGTTTTGAGGCAAGCAAAAGCCACCAAGTGTCACCGTTTATGTAAGTATGAAATGAGGCTTGATTATTTCTATAGTATAAATAGAGTGACGTGGAAACCAACACATGTCACCTTCTACAAGTTTCTCAAAAGGTAGCTAAAAGAATCTAAGATCGCCACATGTCCCTTGTTAAGTAATGTAGAAAGTGCCACCTATTTCTATAGCTGAATGTAGAAAGTGCCACCTGTCCCTGTCCCCTTCTTGAAGTTGCTAGGGCGAGAAATGCTATGGGTCTTATTTTCTTTTAAGTTGTTAAAGATTCGAAGAAGTGGATTGTGATAGGTGTCAAAGGCAGAACACTCCTGAGTAAAGACACAAAAGAGTATAAGTTACATGGAAAGTGCCATGTGTCTTCGGTAAGTGCTACGAAACATGTTAAGTGTCATTTTACAGTGCCTCCTGAATAATAAGAGGGTTTTCAAGTAGAGAGAAGGAATCATCCAAGTGTCCTCTCCCATTTAAAAGTGAGAAGCATCTTGGGTATCTACTGTGGCCAATGAACTTGCAAAAAAATAGAATGTTTCAAATCTAGGAAATATCTTATGTTAGACACTTTCAGTTCAGTTAGATTTCAGTTGGGCTATTAGATTGGGAACATATAGATGATTTGAAGTGAATCCAATGCTATAAATAGGGGTGCAGAGATCACCTAAAAAAATTAGAAATCAGAATCTAGAGAGAATTTTTTGAGAGAAATTATTGTCAAGGGTTTTTAGACTTTTAGAGATGTGATCAGGAATGTCATTTGCCTTTGTTCTATTTTCTTGAGTTGGAAAGTTTATGTAACTGTGCCTTTTATGTGACTAGAGAATTAATAAGAAGATTGAGTCCTATGTCTTTGTTGATATTTTATGTGTCACTGTAAAAATAGTCGAAGTTGTGAGCCTTTGTTTCTATTGTTTTCATCTTTTACATTGCTCATGCCTTGTTTGCTCTTAAATGTAATTAAATCTTACATATAGTTTCACTATGCTTAGAATTAAGGGTCAAATTACATTCAAGCGCATCACAATAGTTATATTTTCTTTCTTTGCATTTGTGTTTCTGTTTAAATTCCTATACCTTTTCCTAGTATACACTCAATATAAAGAAGAGACCAGCTTCTTAAAAATCTGGAGGTTGTTTCAAGTCATAAGTCCCACATCTTGAAATTTCCCATTGTTGGTGTTAGAAACAAGCTCAATTTTAACCATCAACAATATTCAAAATCAATTTCCAATAATGAGATATTTAAAAATATCTATGGAATTCTTACTTAAGCTCTTAAACTTGATTAATTAGCTTAAGTTTAATGAAGTTTAGTGAAATTCTTTGGAAAGTGGTGCACAATTAATCAAAATAGTCAAAAAGTTATATTACTGGATCGTAATTTGACTAGAGAGGAACTGGAAGGTGATGTTAGATGCATTGGAGTTGTATTCCCATTTAGGATGTTGCCAACACCAAATAACAAAGGTATGTGATGTGTATCAATGAATTAGAAGATAAAGAGTGATCTAGAGCACTAAATGACAAATTTGTCATTTTGACTCAAAATGATCTGATTAAAGTTAGCTAGCCCATAAAATGCATTACCTTATTTAGGGATACTTTGACCTAAACTGGTGCTTATAAGTGACAAGTTTGAACCATTTAGGGTGTTTTATGAATTTTGACCTAAAATGTGCATTTGAGTTCAATTCAAGTAAGATTGACAATTTTAACACAAATGGTGTTAGGAATTGGATTACTACATTTTCCCCCTATTTGAGAAGGCATAGTGAGACATTTCGATGAAGCAACATTTTTTCAAAGAATAGAGTTGTCAAGAAGAAATTGAAACAGACCCATGATGCCCCTTGAGAACACATACTAGGATAGAAGAAAAGGATGTACTCTCAAAAAGAGACATAAAGTGAGAGATTAACCCCTGGAATAGATCACATCCAAATGAGCTAATGCTTGGACATGTGATTACCATCAATGATCAAAATATAATTAGGAGTATAATATAGACCCTAATAATAGGGGGAATGGGAAAGATATAATCCATTTAGAAACATATAATCCATAAATGTAAGAAACACACTTTAAATGTACCTAATTTGAGAGTACAAGCTACACGCTTACAACATTGATCAATCCCAAGATAAGTTACACACTAAAATATTGCCATCATGGGCATTAGTATGGAAAGCTTAGAATTAGAGGAAAAGAGAGAGCATTCTGCTTCTAAAAGGGATGTACCACTAGAACAAGGTCTCTAAAGAGAAGATAATAAGAATTACTCTAGTAGAGCAAATGTGATCATGATAAAATAGTTTTACCCCAGTAGGGAAAATTTTGATCATTGATAAAGAATAAATAATGATTTACCCCTATAGGGCTGATTAGATTATGATATTGTTTAGATGTTGGGCCCCAACATGGGTAATTGGCAAGCAAAATAGCTCAAGGATATAACTGAAAAGATAGGTTAAAGTGAGTGGGTACAAACATACATGCGATGGTGTAATGGCGTAGAAAGCCATATAAAACCAAACATGAGAATGCACAAAGTGATGAGAGAGATGAAAATAAGAATGGAGATAGCCAAGCTGACTTCAATAGAAATTGAACACTGCCTACATAGTTCTATGGACTCATGTTCCAACATGAACTTCAGACCAATGTAGTTCACCCAAGTTTGGGTGAGAATGGAATGAGGAATGATGAAAAATTACCAAGAATTGATTAGACTCACAATGTATAGAAAGAGATGCACATCTAAGCATAGACAAAGAACCCTAAAATGCATGTTACCTAGAATCCTAATTCCATATCATGAACCTAGGTTTTGCAAAGTTTTCTTGAGAATCGTTCATCAAAGCTGATGTTGACATTAAGACTTTGAGACCTGAGCATAAAGTGCTTGCTATAGCAAAATAAATTAGGTATCATAAGTATGAATAACTTATAATGACATAAGATTCCAATTGCACTGAGCCAGTTCAAATGTGAATACCTATAACTAAGGATAATGGTAAAATAATGACCAAAACCAGAGTTACAATGATTTACATTTTAAAAAAAACAAATACAAAAACAAAGATAAACATAAATGAACCTATCTTGAAATCAAGAAATGATCTTAAGTGGGAACAAAAATGTTTAAAAATAAAATGCAAGAATGTCTTAATGACATGAGACCAAGATATGAATAATCAAGATCCATGTGGACCATCAAGGCATTCTTGAACATAAAAGAGAAAAGTAAAATCAAATAGAAAAACAAGACACCAACAACAATCAAATTTAAAAAATGGTCCAAGAACAACATAATAACATAGGATCAAGATATAAACAATCGAGAGCCATGTGAATCATCAAGATGTTTTGAAACATAAAAGAGATAAGCAAAAATAATCAAGGAAACACAAGACCAAGATGAGATAAGTAGTAAAAAGAGAGAAGGAGAAGAAATAAAAGGAGAGGTGTGAAAAGACAATCAAAACACCAAGAAAACATAACAAAACACCAAGAGAACTCAAATAAACACATAAAAATAAAAACCAAGTTAAAGGAAAATAGAGATAAATGTTCATGCATGTGCGGTAGAGGTGTTACTTTCCACCACATCATAAAAAAGAACAATGACATGATAGTTGTTTCCTAATTAAAGAGGAACAATGACAAAAGAAATAGGGGAAGAAAAGAAAAGGAAGGGGTTGATCGAGCTGACTCCAGATGTATAAGACAAGTGGATGCTACCTACATAGTTCTATGGATGCATGTTCTAACATGAACTCTAGGCCAAATGTAGTTCTCCCAAGAAATGGGATAAAAGAAAAATAATGATCAGACCAACATGATTAATGTTATAAAATAAATGGAAGATATGACAAACAAATGAGAATGGTCTAGAAAATAGGAATCTGATGAGATGAGAAAGAATGATCTTGCAAAATGGTAAGTATGTTGGATAAGATGAAATGAACTAGTGTTTTTATGATTGAAAAATGGTAAGAGCATAGCATGGTGGAACAGAAATGTACAAATACATAAAAGCATGAGAATTTTTTTTGTTCTTTTGTGGATCATGTTCTAATTTTTTTTGTATTTTTAAAGTATTTCTAATGTTTTTGGGATAAAATATGCACTAGGTGGGACCATCTAGTTGAGGAGATGCATGTCCTGAGAGTAGAGGTTTCAATAAGACAGCTAAGCTGATGGCAACGACCTATGCTCACAAATCGATGAGAGTAAGGATCTTGATAAAACAATAAAGAGCAGAAAATGTGATATAGAATAATGTGTAGCCTGTAGTAAAAAATAAGTATTTGCATTCACCTATCTATAATAGTGTAGCAATGGTCTAGAACTGAGAAGATGTTTTTGTTCACTTGTCTGAAGCTACACAATACTATCCTAGCTGAACTACTTTTTAGAATTGTTGCTGAGGATGTTCATAATGTCATGAGACATAAGCAAGATCATAATTGGTCAAGGGATAAAAAGTATTCAAGATTATAACATGCCCTAGACATAACAAAGAATATGCTTCTCAAAGAGAGAAACCTAGAATGGGATGAAGAACGTGTTCAAAGTGCCAAGGATTCAAAGCCTTTACTGTCAAAAATCATGAAAAGTGGACTAGGGTAGTATAAAATGCATTCAAGGTAAGATAAAAGGGTGGGATAAAATTACCTTAGCACAAGTTGCCCCCAAGTCATAGGTCTTGTAGACAATTGTTTAAAGTTATTCATGATTAGAACCTCTTAAGGTGTGTGATGTTCATGGGCTCTGAAAGTTCTTCACCATTAGGTTTAGCTAGTTGATATGCTCCTAATCTATAGGTTGCTATGAAAATATAGGGTCCCAACCAATTAGGGTAAAACTTGCCTTTATTTTTGGGTTCAACATTCATGTTCTTCTGGTTCTCTTTCAAAACTAAGTCACCAATCTCAAATTCTTGAGGGATTATACATTTGTTTTAACTTCTCTGCAATCTATTTTGATAGGCCTACAAGTTTTCTATGGCAACCAAATGCTCACCATCAAGAAGCTCTAGTTCTTACAGTCATGAGGCTATATATTATTCATCATCTTCAATGTGCTCCATTTATATTCTTAATGATGGGATCTCAATCTCAATTGGGATGATAGCTTCAGTGCCAAAAATAAGGGAGTATGGAGTAGCTCCAGTTGGGGTGTGATGATTGGTTATATAAGCCCAAAGGGCAGGAAAGAGTTGCAAGTGCCAATTATGGCCAACATCATCAATAATATTTTTAAAGATGGATATAATGGTTTTATTTGATGCCTCAGCTTATCCATTGCCTTGCAGGTTATATGCAGTGGATTTATTGTGCTTGATCTTGAATTTTGCACAAAGAGAGTACACATCTTGGATCACAAATGATCTATCATTATCATATATAATACGGGTTGGGATGCCATATCGATAAATGATTTGGTAATGAATGAATTTGGCTATTTGTTTCTTGGTAACATAAGTGAGATGAATGGCCTCAATCCAATTGGTAAAGTACTCAGTTGTAGTCAAAATGTGCTTATGGCCATCTAAAGATGTCAGGTTAATTTTCTCAATGAGATCGAGACCCCATGTTGAAAATGGCCATGGTGTTATGATCAAATGCAATGGTAAGGAAGGTGCATGTATCGAGTTGCTATAATGCTGATAGGGAACACACTTCTTTACATAATTACAAGTATTTGTCTCCATTTTGGGCTAATAATAGCTTGTTCTAAGGAGTTTCTTTGCTAGGACTACACCATTGATATGGGCCCCACACATTCCTTTATGAACCTCTTTAGTGCCAGCTTGGATTCTATAAAAGATAAATAATGAAGAAGCGTTCCATCATAGCCTTTATAATAAAGCATGTTTCCAAGGAGGATATAACATTTTAAGTGATGAAGGAATAGTTTTTATTGGCTGTTAATAAGGTTAATGGAGAACACATGATTATGGAAATAATTATAAAAATTTTGGTACCATGGTAGATCAAGGGAGGGATTATGATCAATAATGGTGCATATCCTTTCTAAATCTGATAAAATATATGTCAGCTGAAGAATATTATCAATTAGGAACTGATACTCTTTAGCACTGTCATGTATTTGAATCATGGAACCAATTATTGCCATGGCATCAATAGATCTATTATTGACTCATGAAACTTGCTCAAACTGCAAAGATTTAAAATGTATTTTGAGGTTATCGATAATTTGCTTGTACGGAACAACTTTATCATCCTTTGTTTGATACTGCTCAGTTATCTAATTTATGATTAGCTATGAATCTCCATATACCTTTAAGCTTTGAATATCCCACTGTATAGTAAGATAGAGCCCTATAACCAAGGCCTCATATTCGACCATATTATTTATATAATGAAATTATATATGGAATAATTTGGGGATCGGATCCTCCTGTGGCATGATCAACAATATGCCAGCTCCAGACCCTCAAGATGTGAAGGATCCATCAAAATAAAGCATCCACTATTTAGGTTCTTCTGATGCTTGTTCTATCATCATGATACAATCATCTAAAAGGTCAAAGTTGAGAGGTTGAGTCGCCTTAATAGGAGCTTCTACAAGTTGGTCAACAAGAACTTGTCCTTTTATTGCCTTTTGATTCTAGTAGTTAATATCAAACTCACTAAGGAGCATAATCCATTTAGCCATATATCCTTGAAGAGCTACTTTAGCTAAGAGAAACTTGAGAGGATCTACCTTGGTGATAACAATAGTTTTTTATTTAACATATAATATCATAATTTTTATGTGGCAAACATAGCTAAACATGCCTTCTCAATAAGCATATAATTATGTTCATAAGCTACCAATGTGCGGCTTAAATAATAAATAACGTGTTCCTTACCATGATCATCATGCTGAGCCAAAAGTGCCCCCAGTGCATGTTCCATGGCTGATATATAAAGAAGCAGTGGCTTTCCTTGTGTTGGAGGTCATAATATTGGTGGATTGGCCAAGTATGTTTTAAGCTTTGTAAATGTTATCTGACAATCTCCATCCCACTAGAATGTTACCCCTTTCTTTAAGAGATGGGTAGGGTGCCACTTATCTGCCCATTGAGAAATGAACCTGTGTATAGACTGGATCTTTCCTTGTAGACCTCACAACTTTTTAAGATTGTTTGGTGGAGGCATTTCCATAATAGCGTTGATCTTTACAACATCTTACTTTGATCCCTCATTGTGATATAATGAACCCTAGCAATTTTCTTGATGTGACTCCAAAGACACATTTCTTAGGATTCAAGTGGACTTTATATTGATGAAGCCTCTCAAATATTCTTTGTAGAATGTTAGGATGTCTAGCTCTTATTCTTGATTTTTATACTATATCATCAACATAGTCCTCAATAATGTCATGCATCATGTCATGGAAAATGATTGTCATTACACGCTGATATGTGGCTCCAACATTATTCAAACCAAATGACATGACTTGTTAGTAGAATGTCCCCCATGAAGTGGTGAATGTGGTCTTATGTTGATCTTCATGAGCTATCTTGATCTAATTGTAACCCAAAAATCCATCCATTAAGGATAACATTTTGTACCCAGTATTTGAGTTGATGATCATGTCAATTTTTGACAGAGAAAAATCATCTTTAAGGCATGCTTTGTTGATATCACAAAAAATAGTACAAATATGCATGCTTGGGGTCTTTTTACTCACTGGTACTATGTTGGAAACCCATTTAGAGTAGTCTAGTGGTTTGATAAAATTAGTTCCTAACAACTTTTTAAAATCAGACTTAACCAAAAAGGTGATGTATGGATGCATCTTTCTTAATTTTTGCTTGACTAGTTTAGCACTAGGGTGAATAACAAGATGATGCATAACTAAATTTGGGTCCAAGCCTATCATGTCAGAGTATACCCATGTAAAGATGTATATATAATCCTTAAGAATGGATATAATATGTTCACATTCTACTTTAGTAAGGGAAGCTCTAAGATAAATAATTTTGGGATCCTCATAGGTTCCCAAGTTCACTTCTATTGTGTTCTCCACAAGGAGTGTGGATCCATCCTCTAGAATTGTAGGCAATGTATGGTTGCAATCATTTTTCTCTACTATATCTTCTTGTTGTTCCTCATAAAGATATGAATAATATTAAGAATCATAATCTACCTTCTTAGGTAAATGTCAATCAGTAAAAACCTCTGGAAACTCAAGAGCAAGATGCTCAAATATTTGATATTGTTTTGAAGAAATGATTGTACTAGCTATAGAACTTAGGCTAGATGGAATTTATATGTCTTGAGGGGATGATTAAACTTTCCCACCTGGAAGCACTTGAAACAAGTTGTCTTTTTCTTTACTTTTTCCTTGATCAACAAGTGCCTCAAAGAGGTTTTCACCTAAATATCTCGATCTTTGTTCTTTATTATGACCAAGAAAGTTTGCCTACTCTCTAAAGTAGGAGAAGGATCTAATGAAAAATTAAAACCCTAGTTATGATCATTAATGGGGAATGCATTTCGTAAGCCCATGTATTCTATAATTGATTCTTCATTTTAAAACTCATCGAGGCATATGACCAAATTTTGTTGGTCCTAATCTATGAGTTCAGGATGGTAAAGGCATAAGTTACAGTGAAGGTTTGCTTCAAGATGGGAAGCACCAATGGTATAGATATAATGTCCTACTTTAGGAAGGGAAACACCACTAGGATGGGTTTTTACTTCAGGATGGGAACCTTCAATAGGTGTTATGGTCAATATGGTTTTTGAATCCAAAAATTTTGAGTCAATAAGCTCATTAAAAAGGCTATAATGAGATGTTGTGTCATTTCTAGGAGTCTCATTACTTATCACTTTGGAAGAGTCACTATCAAATATCATGAGGTCATCCTTTGGTGGTTTAAATCTGAGACCATGATTCCAATTAACAACTCCAACTAATAAGGGTTGTAAAATTCCTTGCACCTGTGGGCCAAGGCCTTTCCCTGTATAGTCAAGATGATCCATTATCCTATTAGGGATAAGATAATTTGGATTTTGAAAATAATTATGAAGGCCTTCAAAACATAACCAATCTCCCTTGATAAAAGCCTTTCAATCTTTCTTTGGTATGATTGTAGGTACAAAAACCACAAGAGGTTTTGGTTGTTTCTTTTTTGGTTCCCAAATCTGATCAAGTCTGTTAGGAGTCTGGGAAGTTTTAAGCTTACCAAAAATTTTAGGGGATTTTGGTAATTTTTCAATATAGAGGACATCCTTCATATGGTACATAGAAATGCCTACATCTTTAATAATAGCTTGCTTGGCTAGAGCTACATGAAATGGATCGATCGAAGTGGAGGCTAGATCACTAAGGTCTATATAATTAGATGGAGATGGATGATAAATGATGGATTTATTCTTCTTTGTAATGAATTCAGAACCTAAGAAATAGATATAATTATGAAACTCTAATTCAAGATGTTTACAATATTGATATAGCTATTGATAAGTGAGAATAGCAACCTCGATCTCATCATGGGGAAACTTAAGGCATTGGTGAAGAGTAGATGGAATAGCTTGTACTTCATGTATCCAAGGATGACTAAGAAGTATGTTATAAGGAAGCTCAATATCCATAATATGGAATAATGTGTGATGAAAAATAGACCCAACCATGACTGGTAACCAAATTATACCAGATGACTCCCTCTTGGCTTTGTTGTAAGCCTTGATTGTAATAGTTCAGCCAAAAACTATTACAATCATCATACCAATTTAAGAGATATGATGTTCAGCCTTGAATCATTATCTATAAGAACCCACTTGATCTTGTTATCTACAATGATTATCTCAATGTATAGTGGGTTATTATGGTTTGGGTCGAGGGTGGACATGTCTTTTTCATCAAATGTGATTTATTGAAATGAAGACAAGTGTCCAACTAGGTTCTGGAACTAATCAAGGTTTATATTAGTAAGTACAATAGACTCTTGTAAAAGTTTGTTGAAGATGGTTCTATGGACATCAAATGTCTACAAGATTTCTAATATGGAAATTTGTGCAGGGGTTTTATCTAATTGATCCATTAGACTATAAGGCCTTTGAATTATGGATTGAAACTATTTTAGTCTTTGTTGGGATAGTATTTAGCTTTGGAACCATTGGCATAATGTTCTCATTAGGTTTTATGGAAGAAGTGGGTGAAGGGATTGAGATGGTAACTCACAGGTGTATAGTTGTGACTGTATAACCTAGTGGTGGTAAGGAGTTATTATAGTTAGAAGAGGAAGGTAAAGGGCCTTGGATGATGACTCGTGGGTGACTAACTATATTGCTACAATTTTGGGTCAATGAGGAGCCTTTATAATTAGAAGAAAGGTTCTATTATTTAGAATTAGTAACCCATGTAAATGGAGTCATAACATGATGATGTGAACCCAACACGGTATTATTAGGGGGAGAGGGTGTTGACCTTATAATAATGGGTCCCGTGTTGCAAGGAAAATGATATTGGCCACGTGGTTTCACAATAATAGTGGCAATGTGGGCTACAAAAATGCATCCCACAGTATTATTATAGTTGTAAGGTACGTCGTTATAAGCCACATTGTTAGTATGGGCATTATGATCTTGATTATACTCATTATGATTTTGACCTTGTTATTGGTTCTAATTTTACCTCTGTCCTTGATTATGACCATTTTAATTGTTTCTTGGTGGTGGTGGATCATGTCAAGGAAAGGGGTCTTTGTAGATTCCCATATCTTGATTTGTGTCCTAATTAGGGGCCAACTCAATTTCTAGTTCACCATTTTTAATAAAGTCCACAATAATATGTTGTAATTGAAAATAATGATATGCATTGTGACAAAAAACATGATGAAAGTTACACCATTCATTCTCTTTGTACCAATCTAGTTTTGGTTGATCTTGAGGAAATGACCTTGATACTAGCCATACAATTAAATTAGCTACAATGAGATTTTGTAACACTGTTTTAACTGATTCTCCTAACTTGCTAAAGACTTTAAAATTATTATGAAATGTCCTTTATGGAGGTTGTCTCTATAAAGTAGGTAGTGGATATGGGGGAGTTAATTGTACATTTGGAGGAGGCATAGCCTGTACCATTTGTACATGTCTTATTTTAGTCAACCCATTTCCAACCATGTTCTTATTTTTGTGAAAGCCTTTAGGCTTATCCTACATAACTATTTGAACTGATGATTTAGTTTGATTAGATGCTTGACCTTGCACAAAAAACTAAACAAGGCCCTTAGCAATAAGGGCCTTCTTAATCTGTACTTCTTTGTCAATAATTTCTTCAAATGAGTTAACACAAGCTAACTATAGATTATGCACAACTTTAGGATGCAAGTTCTATGCAAAGATATCAACCAACTATTTATCTAGCAAGTTATGTTGAAAGTGACCTACCAATGCTCTCCACCTTTATAGATATGTGGTGAAACTTTCACCATCACACTGCTTGGCTTTGCATAAGTCAATAATGGTTAATTCATGTTCTATGTTATATGAGAAATGATTAAATAAATTTTCAGATAAGTCATTCCAATCCACAATTGATCCCTTGGATAGTTTAATTAGCCAATCAAGAGCTTGTCCTGCTAAACTTCATGGAAATAATTACAGTAAGTACTTGCTACTATAAACAACCTCTTAACATAAGACAACTAAAGCATGTATGTGATTGTGTGGATCTCATTTTCCTTTGTACTTTTCAAATTTTGGCACCTCAAAATGAGGTGGAAAGGGGTTTTGAAGAATAGATAAATCAAATGGATATGGGCATATCTCATCAAATTTGTACTTTTTGACTCTATTATTCATCTCCAATCTTTAAACAATTTCCTTCATATAATTCCATTCTTGCATGTTCGATGCATTTATGGATTGAATAAGATGTTGTTAGGGTGGAATGTGCCCCTAGTTTCATTACTGTTGGGGTGGAATATGCCCCTGGTTTTGTTGCTGTTGGGGTGGAATGTGCCCCTGATTTTATTACTATTGGGGTGGAATGTGCCTTTGGTTTTGTGTGGATCTATAGGGAGTGTAAACCTTTTGATCGATGACTTAGTTCTAATTTTCTCCTTGAATTAAGAACATAGGCCATTGATTCTTGGATTGTAAAACATTTCTTGAATTTGATTGTTTCGTATTTTGTTGATTTTGGAAATTTCTATGTTTATTTACCAATTTTTATGTTGGTTGAAAATAACTAGCTAAATTATCTAAGGGGTTTCCTCAATTTGAACTGAATTTTTGGGTTTTTGAGTTTGTAAAGTAACAAGAGGTTCTTGCTAATTGAAGAATGTATGTTCTGTGTCAAATGGAACACTTTGTAAGGTCTCTTGTGACTTTAACTATTCATTTAGATTACCTTTATCCACTGTGGTAATGTCCTCATCCAATATTTATTGCATACTTTCAACCACATTTCCTTTTTCTTTTGAAGTATCATTGTGAATTGAAGTGGCCACTAGGGAGTTAGTTAAGTCTGCGACAAGTTGATCTGCATATCATTAACTTATTATCTTGATCTTAGCTAGAAGATCTAGATTTGCAAGTTTTGACTCTGTTTGTATTTCTTTTCCTTTGTTAGAGGAATAAGGTATGTATATTCATGAAAAATCTTGCTCATGCCATCATTTTTCTCCTTATCTAACTAAGGTATGCAATTTTTTTGTAGGAAATTCAAAAGGTAGTCTAACACCTAATTCTATCAATTTAAGAAGGGCTTCATCTTGATCTTCTTTGGGTTGATATTCATTATTATCATCTTTGGATCCTATTGTTCTAGGAATGTCATAAAAAACAACAAGGTTATCTTGACCATGATAAAATTGCACATCTTCATAACTAAGGCCATAAGAGGCCCCATTACGAGTGAACCTTTGAGTCATGTTTAAAAGAGCTATTTTGTGTGTTGACTAACTTTGGACCAATGCTTGGAAATCAAACAAAGTATGCTTTGGCTCTCTTTTAAAAAAATAACCAAGGTACCAATGAGACTATAAGGGAGGGTGGTTTGAAACCACACACAATTTAGAAGATTTGGTTCATGAGTTTACTCAACCTTTCGTAAAGTTAAAATTGCATAGATCGAAAGAGGGTAAGGTAACTCAAAGACCCAAGGTGAAAACTAGTACACCAAAGCATACATATTTGTGATATGCCCGTACTATAAAATTTAGTTTCAACTTTGACAAGTTGACCCTAGAAGTTTAGAGGAAATCTCTCTAGATTATGAACAAGACAAAATGGACTAAGCAACTCAAGATGTAAAAACATACACAAATCACTAAGTATAAAGTTAGGACCAAATAGACAATGCAACGTCACCATATGGTTCTAGTAGGATAAAATGTGTTCTAAGACTTAAAGCGTGAGTGATATGCAAGATGACTTGAGTCCACCAATATGATAATGTGATTTTGAATCTTAATAAATGACCTTTAATCTAAAAGGAAAATTAAACTCAAGTTAGAACAAGCTTAGTGCACAAATGGCAAACCCACTTTGACACATCAACCCTTAGAACTCAGAAAGGTTTAATTTATAATGTGGATTATAAATGAAGGATTTAAATGAATTGAGTAAAATATCTAGACTCAATTGGGTAGCATGATTGTGCTAAAGTGGATGACATGACATAAAGCTTTTGATAACAATTTGAACAAAGAAAATATGAATTTTCCAATTGGATAGCGTAACGCCTCCCTTACTCAAGAAAATTGAGAAAAATGTGTTTTGGTTAAGTTCATTGAGTTAAAAATTAGTTTTAGATACATATCCAGACCAAGTAAGCTAATGGCAAAAAACAAACGTCTTAAGTCTAAACTGATAAGGTATGGCAAAGTGGGGTCTATTAAACTAGCAAGGTTTCGATCATTCTAGGGGAATCAATTACACAATGAATTTTACATCAAATGATGTAAAAGACAAGCACAAAAATTAGGTGACTATGGTAGTGGCTAGTTATAAAAAGGTCTAGTCTTTTTTACAACCCCTACGTCTTACTGTTTGCTCAATGTAATGCAATGTCCAAATACAAATACATCCCATGTGTAACTTCAATTAGGAGCCAAATGAAGTCAATGCCAGGAGGTGAAACCCTAGGCTAAAGCTTCCCTAAAGAACTCATGGGAAGTAATAACATCCCCCTTGCAAGCCAAGTTTGCATAAAAATAAAGAAAGCATAAAATAGAAAGACTTTAGGGTCATTTTCAAGATCACCCAAACTTTAATGAGTTTTTGGGGAGTGCTTTAGATGACATTCTTTCTAAGCCTTGGACTAGGATTTTTTGTTATAAGAATGGAGCTTTTGATTCCAAGGGTTCCCTAAAGGGGAAAAATGGAAGAGCATACATGTGACATCCCTCTTTTTTCCAAACAAAATCTAACTTTAAACAACTAAGTAAATACAAAAATCTTAGAAAAGTGAGTTCATTTTTAAGCCCAAATTTGAAAGATGAGGTGGTGTTCTTTTGACCCCTTGGTATTAATTATAACTTTGAAAAATAATGCTAAAAACATCTACTTAAGCACCTAAATTTACTTTAAGAAAAAATAATGTTCCTAATTCATTTTAAAATCAAGCCAAAGATGTCTTAATATCATGTTTTAACAAGTTCCAAGTCCGTTGGTTACTTGTCTACCCTTAAGGCATCACCCCAAAATCAAATATGTTAGATTAGAACATTTTAAATATATTTTCAAAATTTTGTGAAAAATATATGAAACTTGAATCCAAACTAATATTAAATTCTAAAAATTTAGGAGGAAACACGTGGTTTAAAAAAAAATCATCCAAAATGGAGTCCATATGACCCCAAACCAAGCATTTTAAAATGGCCTATTAGCTCTTAGGTTTGTGTTTTTAAGAAAAACACAGTGATCAACATCAGATCTACAATCAATAATAGTTATACTTACTAACTGATGATGGTTATCTAATCAATAATGGTTATACCAATAGTGACCGATGATAGCTATGCCAACTGATGATGGTTTTACTAACTGATGACGGTTACTGTGTAAACCCGTGACAAAGGAAAATGCAAAAACAAAGTTAGAAAATCAAATTGTAAGAGTTTTAATAATCCAAATGAAGATTTTAAATTTGTAGGATGATCTTCTTCATGTTTGGGATGCATTTGGTCTCACCGAGCGTGGCAAGATGTAGAGAGGATTACAAAGTAAGTTAGTCAAACATAAGTCCATAAATCATAAAAAATGCATAAATAACTAACTAACTAAGCCTATATATTCCTATGAGAATTACAAAGGATAGAAAGAAACAAATGAAAGAAAGAAACATCATATTACCTTTCCAAATGGATTCACCATACCCATGTGGCTCAAAATCATGTTCTTCCTTAATCAAGCATCCTTGTCTTTGTCAACAAAGGTGGAAAACTCCTCCAATGTCTCAATAACACTCCATAAGACCTAGGCTCATGATTCCAAATCACTAAACTCGCCTATCAATGAAGCTTGTAACTAATTTTAATTGTCTATTGCAAAGGATTATGGAGACAATTTTGCATAATAACTTTGCATAAATTAAGTTTGAAATTCATGTCCATAGCCTCTCTATTTATAGAATTTTGAGATTCATCAGGATCAACCATGACCATCCATCTCAAGATTGAGATATGTGGCCATGGATAATCCTAATATTTGAAATTAAACTCATAAAGATCCTCAAGATAAATACACATTAAAGAGGCATGGGAGGCATTAACTAGGCATGGGTGACCCATAATCCTGATATTTTATGCACTTATGGCTTGATGGATGCCACCCTATGGATGATGTCACTAGGTGATGTAGATATTCAAAATCAATTTCTAATAATGAGATATTCAAAACTATCTATGAAATTCTTACTTAAGATCTTAAATTGGATTAATTAGCTTAAGTTTAATCAAGTTTAGTGCAATTCTTTAGAAATTGTTGCACAATTAATCAAAATGGTCAAAAAGTCATATTATTAGATAGTAATTTGACTGTCGAGGAACTAGAAAGTGATGTTAGATGGGTTGGATCTGTATTCCCATTTAGGATGTAGCCAACACCAAATAACAAAGGTATGTGATGTGTACCCATAAATTAGAAGAAAATAGTGATCCATAACACTAAATGGCAAATTTGTCTTTTTGACTCGAAATGATCTAATCAAAGTTAGCTAGCCCATAAAATGCATTGCCCTCTTTAGGGATACTTTGACCTAAGCTGGCAATTGTAAGTGACAAGTTTGAACCATTTAGGTTGTTTTATGGATTTTGACCTAAAATGTGTATTTGAGTGCAATTCAAGTAAGATTAATAATTTCAACACAAATGGTGTTAGGAATTAGATGTCTAGAGCTACAAGTTGCTTGTCATTAACATTTATCACATAAATTTACATATTACAGACATTCTTCTTCCATAATGGGCTAATAGTAACCTTGTCACATCAATTTGTGTGACATGGCCTTTCTACTAAAGTGACCACAACACTCACTATCATGTATCTGTGTAAGAGAAATTTTGGCTTTTGTTGAAGTCAAGAATCTAAGTAATTGTCTATCAAAGGATCACTTAAATAGGTCCCCACCAGTGATGACATAATAGAGTGCTTTTTTATGTAGCTTGCGTTGGTCATTTTGTGAGAAAGTATCTGGTGTAACAGGTTTGTTTAAAAAATTATAGATATCAAAGTACCATTCTGGAGTTGTGGAACTACGTGTAGTGGCTAGGATGGATAGTACAATTAGATCTATGTTGGATATTGATGGTGATTGTAATCATTTAATTATGAAGATAGCTTGATCATCATTGATATTGATAAGGATTAGAGATGCAACACTTGCCATTGCATCTGCATGTTGGTTATCTTTTCTTGGTATACTTTCTATAGAAAAGTAATCAAATTATGATGATAAAACTTGTACCATTTTAAGATATAGGATAAGATGTTCCTCATTTATTTGATAGATGTCATTGAATTGGTTGATCACTAGTTAAGAATCATCAAAAACTCGAATAGATTTTATTTTGAGGAACTGGGCCAAAAATAGACCTAAGATAAGTGCTTCATATTTTGTGGTGTTGTTGGTGTAGGAAAAGCTTAGTCAGTATGGTATAGGAACTATGTGACTGAAAGGATTGATAAAGACAATGCCTGCCCCTGCATTAGATGCACATCTAAAGCCATCAAAGAGCATGGTCTAGGTATCCAAATAAGTAGAATACATGATAAAATCATCTCTTAATGTGTCACTAATAGGGTTAGTATCTAAGAGTGGTGCTGCTGCCAAATGGTCTGTAATGATTTGGCCCTTTATTGATTTTTAAAGGACTATTTTTAAGTCAAATTCTATTAACAACATAACCCATTTTATGATGTGACCATAAATATATGGTTTTACCATTAGGAACTTCAAGGGGTCTGCTTTTGTAATGATGTGAGCCTCATTATTGAGCATGTGATTTCAGAGTTTTTGTGTAGCAAAAACTAATGTGAGACATAGTTTTTCGATTGCGAAATAATTTCTTTCATAATCAACTAGTGTACGATTGATGTAATAAACTGCTTGCTTGGTATATTGATCATCATGTTGTGCTAGGAGTGCTTCTAGTGCATGATCTATTACTAAGATATATAGGAGGAAAGGCTTATCAAGGATAGGTGGTACTATAATAGGTGGATTAAGAAGGTATTTCTTGATTGTATTAAAGTTTTCTTAACAAGCTTGTTAGGATGTGGAGCTAAAAGCTTCAACTGGTGCAAACATGGAGGAGGTTGCTGAGTTCCAGGGAGACCGGCGTTGGCGGGTTGCAGTGCAGAAGGAAACTGACATCGGTAGGTGTGAGCTGAAGACAACCGGCATCGGCAGGAGGTCGACCGACATCGGTCACCTCCAGGCAGACAGGGACCGACGTCGGTCGCCTGTGGCAGTTCCAGAACTGTTCCTTGCATGGATAGTTAGTTTGTTGAACCGAGAGTTTGCATGTAAAGGCTAATTATAGTCTTGAGTTGCGTGTCTAATTATTGTAATTAGGATAGTCTAATTATTGTAAGCATGAGATCTATATATGGACTCATGGGCTGTATTGTAAACTTGTAGCTAGAGAGTAAGAGCAATATTATAAGCTCCTTCTGTGTGTGAGGTGAGTAATGGTGTGTTCCTCCTAGTAAAAAATTATAGCCACAGTACCAAGAGTGGGTGCTGAATTGGAGAATCAGTAGGGTTCTTCGTATTTGTATGATCTTAGTCAGCAGGTTAGCATGGCTTCTTTTGGAGATCTACAATGGTGAGTAAGGTCTAGTGATATGCAGGTAGCAGCAGAGAGCAGGAGATCTACTTGGAGTACGGTTGTGTACTTGGTGTACTGGAAGCGTGTTACTGACTAGTTGGAGAGGTGAACATCAATTCTATATTGGAGTTGATTGTTGGGACCGAGAGAGAGAGGGAAGAAGGTCTTGAGGTGTGGCGAGCCTTTGAGGTGGAAGAAGAAGTGGCATCTTTTTTACTGTATATTCTTCTGAGTGATTATTAATACAATTGTGTATTGTCTCTCATATTCTTGTGTTGTTTCATATTTCTAGTTACTTATTGATTCTAGTTAAATTTTGTGTTTAGTTGCTAATACAAGAAGTAATCATATGTGCTCTATTGGTGGAGCAAGATCCTGACAAGTTGGTATCAGAGCATGTTTATTTGTTTTAGGTTCCTGACAAAGTGGTATCAGAGCCTTGGTTGTAGGTTCAAGAGCTGATACCATCAATTGGTATCAGAGCTTTTGGTTGGGTTGACTAACAGGTGGTTTCAGATCTGGTAGTGTTTATTGATTACAGGTCACTCTCAGGGGTTTCAGATTGAGTGGGAGTATAGCAATGGCAGAAGAAAGTAAGCTATGAATGGAGAAACTGAATAGCATGAATGGTCTGATTGATGGAAAGAAAGAGCAAGTAAAGGGAGATTGTTGGTCAGTAGAAGATCAGCGTGTAGAAGCAGATGTTGCACAGGTTGCTCTGGATAAAGTAGAATCTTTGTTTATAGATTCTTTTGCCTCTTTCCATACAGCCCAAAATAGAGCATCTTTTCATGGGTATGACTTTGGAGACTTTGGAGAGATTTATTTAGGGGTTGGAGAGCCTTGTCAGATTATTGACAAAGGGGAAGTGAAGCTGAAATTGCAGACGTCATGACACACAATGGTTGAAGGAAGTCATCTAGGTAGCAGTCTTGGAGATGAGTCTAATTTCTTCAGGAAATTTGGGTGATGAGAGATGCACTGCAACTCTCACAGCGGATACACTTGAATTAGATGGTGGTAAGAAAGTAGGTATCTTTTATCTATCTACTTATATTACTGATTCACCTTCTATTGCAGAGATGTGGCCTTATGGGCTTGGTCACATATGTAGGAGGGGAATGCAGGTTCTTAAGCGAAAGGTAGATGTTTTTGACAAGCTAAAAAACTGGAAAGCCTTGGTGTTTATGGAGGAGATGATGGACAGAAATTAGGTGAAGGAACTGAATTATTTTAAGCAGAGCTATGTTGATTTGAATAGGGTTTTGATCCATGGAGAGCTCACAGGCAAAAAAGGTTATCACTCACAGGCGAACAGAGGTACCGGCATCAGTCAGACAGTAACCAATGTCAGCAATAGGAAGACCGACATCGGTCATGCAGGAACTGACATTGGTAGAAGGGATACCGGCGTTGGTCATGAAACTGATGTCAGCAGTCAGGGTCAGCGTAAGGAACCGACATCGGTCGGTTGCAGACTGGGAGATGGCTGAGATCGGTCACTGGAACGGATGGTGGGTGGAAAACAAGCTGTCAACAAGTCTCAAACGCCCATATGGAGGTAAAAAAGGGTAAGTGAACCTCATATTCATTGTTCACCTTCTTTATATCACTTACTAATGGTCAAGAACTAGGAAGATGGAAGAAGCAATGCAGGTAGAATCTAGAAACAGTGGGAGCTTGGCATGGATGAGGAGTGAGTCCTTGGAGAAGAACCAAATAGGTATTTGTTGGTAGAGTTGTCAGCTGGAAGTAAGCACTGGATGAGGGATGGATTCCCATATTAGAGAAGAGATTGGATGGACACGTGAGACGAAAGGCCAAGGCATATGGTCTTGAGGTAGCTACAAGACAGTGGTACAAGTTTGACAGGTGGATGACTAAGCATGGCTTCAGTCAATGTCAGTGTAACTATTGTGGTTTTGTCTTACCAGGTGGATGATGAGTCGTAACATTATCCAGTTACTGTATGTGGATGATTTGCTAGCAGGTTTTGTACATACAGGGGTTTGCTGAGCTAAGGGTAAGGTTAGTTCAGAGGTATGTCAAGAAGAATTTGGAGCAGCAAAATTCTTTGGCATAAGAGACATGGAGATTTTGTCTCCAGTGGGAGCTGATGTGAAGATGGTGTTGGCAGGGTTCATGATGCAGGTTGCAGAATTAGAAAGCACACCAAGGGTTGGACAGTTCAAGCTTAGCTTGGAACAGGGTTCGAAATCACATAAGGTCTAGCGTAGACCTGAGTTTTCCCAAGCAGTGGGAGTTGTCAGAAAGTTTGGAGCCAATTCGAGAAAGAAGTACTGGAGGGCAGTTCAGTGGATTCTTAGAGGGACCAACAACAGGTGCACATGCTATGTAGGGTTAAGTTCTTTTCTACAGGGGTTTATAGATGCAGATGCAGCAAGATATTTGGATGACAGGTAGAGCATCATAAGGTGTGTGGTGGTTGGTCTTCAGGATTAAGCTTGAAGAGGGATATAAGCCAGGGAATAAAATTAGATGGTGTATAGGTACAGGTATAGGTACAGTTACAGCTATTTATCTCCAAGTGGGAGATTGTTAGGATGTGGAGCTAAAAGCTTCAACTGGTGTAAACATGGAGGAGGTTGCTGAGTTCCAGGGAGACCGGTGTTGATGGGTTGCAGTGCAGAAGGAAACTGACATTGGCAGGTGTGAGCTGAAGACAACCGGCGTTGGCAGGAGGTCAGCCAATGTCGGTCACCTCCAGGCAGACAGGGATCGATGTCAGTCACCTGTGGCGGTTCCAGAACTATTCGTTGCACAGATAGTTAGTTCGTTGAACCAAGAGTTTGCATGTAAAGGCTAATTATAGTCTTGAGTTGCATGTCTAATTATTGTAATTAGGATAGTCTAATTATTGTAAGCATGAGATCTATATATGGACTCATGGGCTGTATTGTAAACTTGTAGCTAGAGAGTAAGAGAGCAATATTATAAGCTCCTTCTGTGTGTGAGGTGAGCAATGGTGTGTTCCTCCTAGTGCCACAGTACCAAGAGTGGGTGCTGGATTAGAGAATTAGCAAGGTTCTTCGTATTTGTATGATCTTAGTCAGTAGGTTAGCATGGCTTCTTTTGGAGATCTACAATGGTGAGTAAGGTCTAGTGATTTACAGGTAGCAGCAGAGAGTAGGAGATCTACTTAGAGTACAGTTGTGTACTTGGTGTACTGGTAGCGTGTTACTGACTGGTTGGAGAGGTGAACATCAATTCTATATTGGAGTTGATTGTTGGGACTGAGAGAGAGAGGGAAGAAGGTCTTGAGGTGTGGTGAGCCTTTGAGGTGGAAGAAGAAGTGGCATCTTCTTTATTGTATATTCTTCTGAGTGATTATTAATACAATTATGTATTGTCTCTCATATTCCTGTGTTGTTTCATATTTCTAGTTACTTATTGATTCTGGTTAAATTTCGTGTTTAGTTGCTAATACAAGAAGTAATCATATGTGCTCTATTGGTGGAACAAGATCCTGACAAGTTGGTATCAGAGCATGTTTATTTGTTCTAGGTTCCTGACAAAGCTTGGTCCCAAACAAACTTCATATCTTTCTTTAGTAACTGAGTGAATTATTGAGTTTTATCAACAAGTTATGCTACAAAATGATGGATTGCCTGGATCTTGCCTTGTATGGATCAAAGTTATTTTAAGTTCATAAGAGGTGAAATATCACTAATTGCTTTGAATTTCTTAGGGTCAACCTCTATACCATGTTGAGAAATAATGAAGCCTAAGATTTTGCCCTATGTAACTCTGAACACACATTTCTTTGGGTTTAATCAAACATTATATTGCCTAAGTCATTTAAAGATCTTTCGTAAATCAAAATCATGATGCTATCATTATTTGGATTTACCTAATATATCATCTACGTAATCCTTGATAGTATGGTGAATCAAGTCATGAAAAATATGTGTCATAGTGTGTTTATATGTGGTGACAACATTCTTTAATCCAAAAGGCATGACAATGTAACCAAATGTACCCCAATGTGTTGTAAAGGATGTTTTTTCTTGATCTTTTTTAGCAATTTTGATCTGGTTGTAATTGGCAAAACCATCCATAAATGATAAATTTCATATTCAACTATTGAATCTATGATCATGTCAATTTTTAGTAAAGGGAAATCATGTTTGGGGCATGCTTTATTTAAATTTTGAAAATTGAAACAACATCAAATTTGTCCAAGTTTTACTATGGGAATGATATTGGAAATCCATTTAGGAAGTGCTATTGGTCAATTGAAACCAACATCTAAGAGGTGTTGGATTTCATCTTTGACTAGGAGAGCCACATTAGGATGCATATATTGAATATTTTACTTAATTGGTTTAGCATCAGGGTATAAAGGAAGCCAATGGTCTGCTATAGATGTATCAATTTTGAGCATATCTGAATAGGACCAAGTAAAGAGTTCTATAAAATTTGTTAAAGTTTGAGTAATATCTGCATCCTCTTCCTTTCATAAGGCAATGACTAATAAGACAATGCAGGGATCCTTGTCATTTCCAAAATTGAAATTTACTATTTCCTTGTTAAGCAATGTAGAATGATTGAGTGTATATGAAGTTGTAGGAATAGTATTATCTGAGTCAACTAATATATCTGGGGAAGAATCTAGATTTTCTCTGAAGTACCCATGGGAATTTGTGTGATTTAGAAATCTATTTTTATGATAACAGGATGGGAGGTCCTCATATGCTTCAAAGAATTATAGGAGCAATTCATCGTTAGTGAATTCATCTAATGTAAACATGTCAGGTGAAATAGTATTATCGATAAGATTAGGATAGACCAATGACAATGTAGAGGTATGATTAATTGTATTTTTGGTATGTGCAATTGGTGGATAAAATCTAAGGTCTTTTGAAAGGGTGGGAAAAGATTTATCATGATTGTTGCTATACTGATATCCAAGCCCTTGCATTCTATGTTGTGTGGATGCCTTGATAGAATTTACTTTTCCTTTCTCATGCTTTCCAAGTCCTTTACCCTAGTATCCCATCTTATTAAGATATTTAAGTGCAAAAGGTGAAGTTAATTGGTGATTTGGTTTTGGTGCTACAATATAATTTGTATTGTCTGATGTGGTGTATGATCTGAGGGTGTATTGTGAGTAGCGGGATGTATAGGTATACTGCCAAGATTAAATTGTGGAATATAAATCTATTGAGATTTGGCAACTTGGCAATATTTGAAAGGTTCATTGTCTATTGGGCATGTGTATATGTAACCTTTGTGACTAAATTTTAGACAAGCATGGAGTATAGAAGGGATTGCATGCATATCATGAATCCATGGGCAACCAAGTAATAAATTATAATTTAAGTCATTTGGCATGACTTGGCAAGTAGTTGGTAGTGTCTTAGGTCATAAGGTAAGATTGAGTGTTATTTGACCCATTACTTTCTGTGGAATATTGTTGAAACTTCTAATTTTCATATCATAATGGTCTAGATCTTGAGGTTGTATGTTAAGATGTTTGAGAAAGTATATGTTGTAAATGTTAAGTCCTAGACCGTTATCAACTAACACTCTTTTGACCCCCACATCATTAATTCTTAATTGAATATACACAGGTAGGTGTTGTTCAATGATGTATTATGGGGGTAAATCCTTTTTCTCAAAAGAAATATGCTCTTTAGTCCATTGCATTATGTTGAGGATAGATGCAACATAAGCTAGATTAGTTAAAATGAGAATTTTAGTATTGTGAAGGGCTGCATACAACACATATTTTTAGACATCTGATCATTGAAGGAGCTTGAGAACATGAACTGTATTTGAAGGGGTGCTAGCTTGAGTGATAAAACTGTAGCCATGGGTGTAATCAATCTTCCTATCTTCATAAACTTGGGTGATAGCATGGACTTCATGATCTACTATAGGCATAGAGCTAGTAGTAGATGCGAGATAAGAGCTAGATGTACCAAGTTTGAAGGGAGGAGGGATAGATACAACCGCTAGTGTTTGCTTGTGTCTAGTAGTGGTAGGAAGATACTTAAAAGTAGCTAATGAACTATATGCATTTATGTAGAAAACATGAATGTGAAATGAAATACATGAATTTTGAGTTTTGATTTATGCAATAATATATTTATAAAGGTCATTCCATAGTAAGCAAAGGATAGAAGGTATGGATTTTTACATAAAGGAATAGAAACTTGACATATAACATAACATTTTGAATGCATTTAGCATGATAAATTTGAACAATTTTCCACATGAGTAATAGAAAGCAAAGGATAAAGAACATGAATTTTTGCATAAAGGCATATCAATTTTTGACATGCAACATAACATTTTGAATGCATTTAGCGAAATGGAGTTGGTAATTATTTTGTATGAGCAAAAGAGAATATGCAAAATGAATTTTTAAGTCTTGTGCATTTTTTGTAATGAAGATTATAATATCATCCCATACATTGTACTAACATATGATATACTTCATCATTCATATAGATGATAGGGCCCATTATAGTTTCCTTGTTATTTGCAAGAAATGTGAGAAAATTTTGTACATAAGTGAGAATCATTTTTGTAATTTGATTATGGATGTAAGCTGATACCTCAAGAAGCAAAATAAGAGCTAGTACATGCAACTAGGGATGTTTCAAAAATATTTTTACAAAATACTATGAATTTTTGAAATTGAAATTGAATTTCTAAGTTAAGTATTCAAGAAAAAATTCAGAAATTTAGGGGAAAGTGTTTGATTTAATGGGAGGTAGTAGATGCAACTAGGGTTTTAATAATTTTTTTTTGAAATTAATATGAATTTTAGAAATTTGTAGTGATTTTATTATTTTAATATGCAAGTAAAAATTCAAAAAATGATTGAAAAATTACTCTGAGCTAGTTTCTATAACTAGGGTTTGAAATAAATTTATTTTAAAATTTACTATGAAATTTTTAAAAATTGAGATAAATTTTTGATTTATATGTGTAAGCAAAAAATAAAAAAAATACTGCATTAATGATGGAAAATTATTGGGATCTAGTTGATGTAACTAGGGTTTAAAATAAATTTATTTTACAATTTACTACAATTTTTTTTAAATTTGAGATAAATTTCTGATTTAGATGTGTAAGCAAAAAATTAGGGAATTATTGGATTAATGCTCGAAAATTATTGGGACCTAGTGTATGCAATTGGGGTTTGAAATAAATTTATTTTAAAATTTACCATGAAATTTTTAAAATCTGAGAGGAATTTTTGATTTTGATATTTAAGAATAAATTCAAAAATTAACGAGAAAAATCATCTAGGAATTTACCCTACGGTTTCTAAGGTTTTTATGCAAAATTTGAAGTAACTCAGGTTCACTAAATGATTTGTTAATTTTGGGAATAATAGAATTTTATTCCTATTAAATAAATAGGTCAGAGTAGGATAAATCAATAAATAATATTCCTAATTAAAGCTATTGATTTGTGAAATTAAATTATAATTAGACCTTTTCTAAAAATAGCAGTGAGAAAGTGAAAATTAAACTTGGCTTATTTTGGACTATTTCGACTAAGACATGGTCTATAAATTTGTGTGTAGGACTAGGACACTATCACAAATAGGATCCTAGACTTCATTTTCTAATTGGATAGGAGCACCAAAATTGGACACCCTGGGCTTCAGCCCTATAGTCCTTCTCTGGTGCTATTTTCTTAAAGATTTAAGCTTTTTGGGTTTTGTTCACCAGCTCGATGTGAGTTTGTGTACCAATTTTTAGGTCCTCACTATTGACAGAGCTCCCTATAAAGTTGATTCTTCATGTACTTGTATTTTCTATGCAATTGGAAAAAACTTTGGTAAATGGAGAAAAAGGGTTAGTGTGTGTAAGATACACTAGATGTGCTTCACATCCTATGTGTGGGCACACTACCTACATACCAATACTCTGAGAAGGGATCGAGCCATATGTAATTCTCCCTTTGAGAGTGCTTGGTGCAATAGTGAATGAAATGTAGGAAACTCTAAAACTAAGTATGCTTGAAATGACTAGGGATTGGTGTAAGGTCTTGAATTGGATTGAAATTGTATAGGTTGGTTGTATGCAAGGAATAGGAAAGTTTTCTTGAATGGTCTTGCTTGCTTGAATGATATTTTCCAACCCCTTTCCAAATTATCTTTTAATGGGATTTTATAGGGATCTATTGGTCATCGGTTAGATGAAACCAGACTAGGTCGACATAATGAACAAGAGGAATCAGGGAAAAATGGTAATCTAGGATCAAATTATGATTGGACATGAATGCTAAAAAGGGGGCACCCTAGGGTCCAATGTTATAGTCCAACTTTTGAATTATTGTCCTGAGTAGATGAGACCTTGGGGGTATGGATTAGTCATGAAGAGAGGGTCCTAGCTTAGTTGGGGTTAAGTCTAGAAGGCCACAGATGCATGAGAATCAGTGAAAGTAAGCCTAAGAGGGTCATGAGAAAAAGCAAGAGGGACCTACGGATTAGGTGTCATTAGCCATGCTCAAGTTACCAATTTTTGCATTTTATATGACTACAGTCAACATACACTTCCATCGAATCTTAGACTAATTATGTTTAAACTCTCGATGCTAGTGTCCATTATCTGGATGCAATTGTCTAACACTTTTATCTGACATTCATGTTGGCATCTAACACTATTGTATTATTGATTTTTATGGGTTTTAATTATAAATTTGTATTTTATTTCTAGAATTCCCTGACTAATGATTATTTTTGCTGATTTTTATTTTTCAGAAAGATGTACATATCTAGGAATTTTGGCATGGGAGTGTTTTTTACATGTTGGCAGAGTTAGGAATGGATGTGGTCAACTAGGCCGTGATAGATTAGGATAGATTGGGGCATTTGGATTGATTAAGATAGGTCTTATATGATGTCCATCTTCTCATAACACTAGCTACGAGGTGAAACCCAGATACCTATACCTTTTAGCTCCCAACATGAGAAATGACAGTTACATTGGAGGATGTGTATCACATTTTCTAGTTGCCTATCAAAGGTGAGAGAGCACAGGTTATAGGGGATGGTATATGTGGTTATATTCAGTGGTCCCATAGATATTTTACTGGGTAGAGATCATCATGTGTATATCAAAGTAACATGGTCCATCTTGATAGCATTATCAGAGGTGATATTCTACAATTGTAGAAGTTCATTTATGTACTATTAGCCTCATTTATAGTAGTAAAAGGTGGCACTATTGTGATTTATTTTCATAATGTATCATATAGTTTAATAGATTGAGTAGGAGGGTACTTGATATTCTTGGGATAAAACCATACTAGCCCACCTATATAGAGATCTATATAGATTTGCATTAGAGAGACACAATAGTGGTAATGGAGCTATAAATTTCATTATAGGTGTGGGCCTATGAGCATATTTGGTAGTTTACCCCCTTGGTGGACCACTAGTTGGGTAAGCCCATCCATAAACATTTGTAGGGAGGTGGGTACTCCCCTATGGTAGACTACACACCACAATGGTGTACTAAACCATTTTGGATAAATTGAATTCAAATTAGATTACATGCCATTTATATAGGACATTTACTGGGTAGCTTGAGGATGGGCATGAACTATAGAGGATTTCGGTCAACATGTGGTTGGTTGATCACTTTTTAGGGTATATGAGTTATTTTAGTATGACCATGTACTTTGGTAGTTTGGTATAGAGCAAAGAGTGCCATCGGTGTCATGCCCATGGAAATATATAGTGTAGAGTGGGCACATACCCAATGATAGATTATCACCTACACCTGAGGATCTAACCCCATGACCTAGTGATGAGAGATATTTGTTGTAACCTCACTAATTGGCACATTTCTATAACTATTAGATATAATACAACATGTTTCATTGGGTTCTGATTTGTATTTTGACTGATTATTATATATGTTATTATGATTGTGGATATGATGTTTTGGTACTTTTTTTAGTAGTTATGATTCAGATCATTATTGATATGGATGATTATTCTAATTTAGTTCTAACATGATTTTATTCTATTCAGTTTAAAATATATTATTATTCATATTTTGGCTTAAGCAGATATTACAGATGTATTATTTTGATGGATGCAGGAACCTAGACAATGATCTAGGCTTGATGGGTGATTTGATAAGATAGTAAACACATCAACCAGGTTAACTTACAGTTGGATGTGACTCTAACTATTAAAATAATTAAAACATGGATCCTAGATCCATTAGTCAGTTGAGTCTTTTTCTCATCATTGTTAGTTTGACTTTATTATTATTTTTTTGATCTTGTGTATCATTCATCTTGGTTATGACATCTTTATTATTATAGTTTTGTCATCAAACCTCTTGGTTATCCTCTTTACTAGCCCATTCTCATGTGTTTTCCTTTCCAGATGGCATCCTCATGAATCTCAAGTCCTTCATGTCTTCAAGGTAGTCTTGAAAGACTTGAATGACATCCTGAGATCATGAACAAATGGCATTGACTACAACACACTATTTAAAATTTTATCCACCACAAAGTATTATATATTCAAGTGGGGCATAGTTTTATATACAATTATAGTGCTAATGTGGTTGGTATGCACATTATTAGGAGCTTAAAATATTTAAGAGCAAAATTAAGACGTAAAAAGGAAGTGCATCCTTTTGAATATATTTTTTTTTGATATTTTTTTCCCCCATTTTGGCGAGCTAAGGGAAGAAGGAAGGGGATGCATGGAGGATAAGGAAGGAAGATGAGATGTAAGGGAAGAAGAGGGGAACTGGGAATTTTTAGAGGTCGACAATGGGGAGGTGAGCTGGGTGATAGAGGAAGAAAGGAAGAAAAGAGAGAGAGAGTCAAGCTAGGTAAAAGGAAAAGCCCATCCCCACTACGATAAACAAAATGGTACCCCTGCTTGCCAAGTAAGTAAAAAAAATTGAAGCTAAATAAAACAAATTTATTTTGGGGTTTCCCTTTGTTTGATGGAATCAAAAAATGGTAGTTATATGAATTAGATTAATCAGATTTGGGGTTTGTTGTAAGTCAATTATATTCAATTGGTGAATGAAAATTTGAAGATTTTATGCATAAAATAAATGTTTGTAATATAATTGATTAGGGTTTTGGGAAGAATATGAGTATGAGAAACTCGGGTTGGGTAGTTTCATTCCCTATGTGATGAACAACAAAGTTTTGGCTTCAAACCCTATGTAGGGCAAACTCAATTTTTTTATCTATTAAACCTTTAAAAATAATTGAGTAAATAAATAAATTTTTTAGTTGTGCTTGTTTGGTTATGGCTTGATTTAATTTGCATGAAAGGATCATTCGGTTGAATTATTTATTTTGAAACTATTAATTTTTTTATGAGAGGGGTCGGAGGTTCCTTATGAATTCATGAGACTTCATAAGGAATCCAAAATCTTTAAATTGATTTTATCTCTACCCAAAGACTACTTATAACCTCAATTCGATTTTCCAAAATTAATTACAATTTTGATGTTGGAGATTTTTGTGAGGTTTCTATTGATTGTGTATAGCTGGTAGAAAGTTAAGGGTTACATTGGATGATAAATCGAAGCTAAAACCCAATGTTGACTTTTTTGAAAACCATGATAAGAAAATTTTGGTCTAAATGATTTTAATAGAATTAACTACATCCTTGTCGGCTTACAGTAACTACTGGTTGGAATTGGGTATCTATTATTTATATATTAGTTGCCATTCATGCTTAATTTAAATATTCATTTATTGGATTCATTGATTTGGAACCCATCATTGGTATTGTTGTTGAGTTGGTGATCCATTGAGAATCCATGATGGTTGCATGTGTCATTTACCTCTAGTTTCAATGTTTAATCATTTGAATATTAAGCAACTTAGATTAATGATTTAGACTAATTGTAAACCATACCTATTTTCTAAAAACAACTTTTTAGTGGCATTGGACTATTTGCTTGGTTATGAGCATGCCCTTTTAGAACTTAGGGAATTGAATCAGCCTTGATTTGTTTCTATAAGTTCACCTAAAGTCTAAGAGGCTATCTTGAGCTGTTAGGATCCTTATGAGTTGCTTAATATTCTTTTTTGTTTATTGGGTTATGGTTTTTGTAAATGCTTGCTTGCTCAATTGTTGTTGTGTAAGTCATTCAGTGATTTAGTATCCCTGTTGAGTCCTCAACCTTCTTGCTTACTCTGCTACTAAAACCACCATCCAATTGATGGATGGGGTGGTTAGGCCCACCATATGGTTAGGCTCATTAGACTGTGTAATGGGTTGTTCTCCTACCGATTATTGTGTTCTTCCTTCTTAGATATTTATGTTGAAGATGATTCTATAATTATATTTCGTCTTACGATTGTCTTTAAAGAAATTAATATGGTTATTCTTAATGAATTAATTTCTTTAGGTACTTTTGAATTATGAAATTCATTCCTTTTTGTATAATACTATGGGTTACATTTGAACATGTGATTATGCACTCATTTGGAAGATGCATCATGGTATACATACATTTCATATAGGACATTGTTGTTCCTAAATTGAGAATTTTGTACTAGAATTATTTGAAGTATTTCATAGTTGCTTGGCATTGTTAAATTGTTTGTCTCACAAACATGCATCATGAGGTTTATAAAAATGCATTTATTGTAGGAGATGAACATCTTTAACCAAGTTACATGTTTCTCTTATTATTTTATGTGGGAAGAAAATTTACTCACAATAATGTATAGAGGCTCTTATATGCATATGCTAAATTATACATCACTTGATAACATTCTATGTTTACATGATTTAATTGGAAAGATTGTAAAATGAAAGGTGAGGTTATTGTTTTCAATATGTATTTCATTGAGTACAACATAATGGTTTTAGTTTATCACCACCTACAACCATGTTAGATAATTTATTTCATTATAATGAGTACAAGAATAAGCATGTACATCCATATAATGGCTGTCCTAAATTTACATTGTGTCATCACTCTTTTATATTTGGTGATGTTATTTTGAAAGTAATCATATTGTAGTAAGTGTTTCCTCTTATATCTAGTAATTATGTTATAATCATTTCACACTATATATTGTTAGCTATATTGCTATGAATTGATTTTTTTAACAAATTCCTCCTCTTTTATTAGCTTACTTGCTATGCATAGGTATAACATATTGTTACAACCATCAACTATTACTTGTTTTAGCTGAACTAAGTATTGCAATTATTTCACTTATGACTACTATCATGGTTGTAATGAATAATAAATCATATTAGTTCTTAATTGTTTTCTTATATGTAAAACAAATTACACCTTTGTGAAGGAATAAGTATTACTTGATTATATGGTATAATAGCACTTGGACACCATTAAGTTTCAATTATGCAACAAAAGAAATTTAATGATTATCTTTTTATGGACAATAGTCATAACATTTCACTATGTCCCAAAGACAACCCTTGAAGGTTGTGGTGGCATAATTTACATTGTGAATCATTACCGTTCATGGGTAAGTTAATTTATTCTTACACCAATTTGGCAATTAGTGATATAGAGGCTACATTAATGGTAAGTGTAATTATTGATAAATCCTCTAGTTTTCTCAACTAATTTTAATTCATTATGAAATGATGGAAGAGGTTACTTATATGATCTAGTATAGAACTCTTATACATTTTTTGCTCATAATATTACTACTTGTCCAGTGCAATCTAATTAATCAAGTGTTATTAAGTGGTAAGAGAAGCTAATATGAGGACCCAAAAATTGGAGGTTAAATTTCTAACTTGGTGGGTATCATTATGATAAAAAGTTCTTATGAATTTACATAATAATGTTCCCCATGATAAATTAACATCTAGTTGAATGGTTCATTTGTTTTCTAAATTATCTCATAAGATGATGGCTTATTGATACAAAGACTTCCTTGCATTAGAACTCACAAGGGGTAATTCTCCCTTGATAATAATTGTCAACTTGGGGTTATTGTATATAACCAATGCAATGATGGTTGTCTTTAAATGGGAATAAATTGATAAGTTGGTCCTTGAGTAAAATAATTTCATAGAATCTAAAATTATCATTGAAATTGATTTTTATTCATATATCATTGCTGCAAGTAGATGATCCTTACCCAATAATTAGATGGTAGGGGTTTTAGGGTGCAAGGGTCCCAACTCAAGATTTAGATATGAAATCTTAGTGGGTAACACCTATTTACATACCCTTATTCACCTATAGTTCTATTGATCTATAAACACCTTTTGAATGTTAGAACCAAATCAAATGAGGAGGATAAGACCCTTAAGCAAGGTTAAATATATTTTAATGGTCCTATGTGAAATATAAATACCTCATATGGAGTTTAGAGTTTATTCGTGTGCACTACACACCGATACATCCTGAATTATATATTCTCAAAGGGAAACATATTTCACTTAGGATCATTTGTGGATGTTTACCTTTGGCTAAGTATTATTAACCTACCTCACATGGTTATGGATGTATGCATGTGTATATGCGAGAAATATGTTGTCATATGTATTGAATAAACATGTAGTGGTCCCTACACACATCCTCTTTTTGTACTCTGATAAACAATCATGAGAATTTTTTTTAGGGTTGTTTCAAGATCCCATGGTTTCCATAACTATAGGGGATGACATAAAGTGTACAAATGGCTACACACATTGGTGGGCAGGGGCCCATTGGCCATTATTATTCTTGTTCATAATTTCTTAGCCTGGTGTCATGCCTATGCCATAAAGAGATATAAGAGGAGATGGATGTGGTGGTGCTCCAATGAGACCAACACTTATATATGTTGTGGCTATTAGAACCACATGCAAGTACCCTACTTCTGAACTATTATATTTGACTGACATAATATTTGGTTGATAATGATATCTGCTTTATACTTTATATGTCTTGTGTGTAGGTGACGAGGAGTGGGATACCATGGTGAGTCATGTAATGCAGGATCTCACTCAAAGTGTACCCATGGATATAGATGATAAGGGATTCATTGATATAGTTTTTGATATTGTGGGTGTCCACACACCCTCATTTGATCTAATGGTGAGGGTTGTGACTGCATATCACACTATAATGACTAAGTGGGAGGAGCCATGTGCCAAGCTATATAGATGAGACATCCTATAATGCAATGCCATAAAGATCATGTAGGTTTTAATTGAGTGATAAAACACTTTGTGGCATAAACATGAGGAGATAGTGCACCGACTAGGTGCATATAAGGTTAGAGTACATGAGCTATCTCAAGTACATGGTCCCACCCTAGACCTAGGTGTTTTCACATCGAGGAACATGAGGGTGGTTGATATAAATAGTGATGATGAGTATAATCCTAGAGATATGCCCCCAAAATATGACTGATATTTTTATTTATATAAACTCTATACCATTTTGATATATATATGACATTATTCACATGGTTTATTTTGCTTCAAATAGATGTGTAATGTTTAATTCTTTATTACTTTTTGTATTGTTTTAATTTCATTTATTTTTGTAATATATGTTTGGAGTTGGTAAATTGTATAAAAAATATTTCTATTTGATGAAATGTTTATATTATAGTGGCAACAAAGAAATCTCGCCTATAATGATCATGTGGTAATCAAACTCATTTTGTTTTGGTTACTAACTCTGAAGTATCTATAGAAATATATTATGAATATATATGTATCTATTTAAGTTCCCATATATACTAATTAGATTCACCTTTTCCATGTGTTTATTTATAAAGGACCTAATTGGTAAATGGTTCCTTAGTAGGATCAGTGTGGGAGAGATTAGTCTTGTGAGAGGGTGCACTAGGAAAAGGACTTCTACTAGTGGTCATTTTCCATGAAGGTTGATGGATCACGTGTTCCTCAAAAGGAGCAACATGGGATGTATCGACCCTCTTAGAATATCCTCTAGAAGGAGTATGTATAATAGGTCTAGGTATGTCTTTTCGAAATGTAATAATTTCTTGATTGGCTAACTATGTAAGTTTTTGTTTAAAAGCAAAACAATCATTATCTCAATGCCTGTTAATACCATGGTAAATGCAAAAGTGTTATCTTTTTACCTTTTCAAATATGTGTGGTGGGTAATGAGAATTATGAGTAAGATATATCATTCATTTATCCAAAAATGTGCACAATGTATCATGTGGTCTATCTTAGTACCAGTCAAATTGAAGTGGTTATCTTTTTCTAGAGGCATATGATTTAACTAGAGGAGTATTCTATAAGTATTCTCTGTTAATTTATTCATTACTTTTACTATTTGTTATTTGGTATGAAATGTTTGATCCAAAGAGGGTTTTTTAAGTGGTTCATGACCCTTATTAGTTTGCTTGATTGCTTTGAAAATGTTATTTGCACCATGTTTATCTTTAGGTGGTGAAATAGGTAACTCAGTTTTTGTATTTGTTAAGGCACATGCATATTTATGCACATACTAATATAAAATATCAAATAAATAAAAGGGTTTATGCAACACTCTTTATCTAAGAGGAGAGAGAATACCCCTACTAAATATAAATTTAACTTCCGAATCTAAGGTGTATAATTTAAGGAATACAATATGTCCTTAAATCTGATAACATAGTCTAGAATGGACTCATTCTCATTTTGTGTTAATACATGTAAGTTTTACAATAGTAACTTTGGTAAGTTATATTAAAAAAAATTAGGTAAGAACACATCTTTAGTTTTTGAATTTGACAAGGAAACATTTGGGAGGATATAAAACCAATCTAGGGCCTCTTGAGCCAAGCTTCAATGGAAGGCCTTCAATAGTAGGAATCCATATTTAACCCAATGTTCAAAGGAATATTTATATTTTCATAAGTGAATAGCAAGATCCCTATGAATATTGAAGTAGAATAACTTAGGCATGATGAAATTTGAAGGGTGAGGAGACTCAAACACATCTCGAGTAAGAGGTTGTTCTGTTTAACATATTTTCCTCAAAGGTAGCCCCATGAGATGAAACTTGAAACTAAGATTATTAACTTATTGTTGAATATATCCTACGGTACTCATGTTGGATAGAATATCACAAGAAGAGAGTGGTGAAGAAGTTGAATATTTTATTAGAGGTTGTAAACTACCACTCATATAAAACATAGGAATGAAAGATTCTTGAGCACGTTCTAAAATAGGATCATCACATGGTTGTGTAAATATTTGGTAAAGGAGTATCCATGGCTAAAGAGACAAATTTATCATTTTGGATGGCATAAGGGTTGATATTTTCATCATTGCAAGGTACTATGTTATTTGAAGTTGTTTGACATATAATAGAATTAGGGGAAGGAACTTCACTTGTAAATACATGCTATTTCTGAGCAGAAAAGGCAAAGGAGTTAGGAAAAGAAACATTTTCTTCTTCATTTACAATACTAGGAGAGATAATAATGCAAGTTTCACTTTTAGTTGTATCAAATGTACTTGGAAATTTAATTATATATTCACATAATGTATCTAGTATAACCGTTTTCTTATGACCTTCACATGCATTTTTATTTTACCACTCAAGCAAGGGAGGAAAGGAAATAGTACATGCATTTTGCTCATTCCAAGTTTAGAAAGATAATTAATTTCACTATTTTTATTTGAGTGAGCCAAATAAGGGATAAGGTTTTCAAGATTATCATCTCTTAGACAAGAAAACACCTACACAATTTCTTCAATAGTTTCATTAATGCAAATAGGAGAGGAAATTTCTTTTTCTTTTTTAATCATTTACATCACTGGAAAGAGAAGAGGAACATTCAATTTTTGATGCATCTAAAGAGTGTACAACAGTTTGAATTACAACATTATGAATTCTAATGTCTTACTTATCTATGGTAAAGTTTAGGTGCAAGGCACTAACAAAGTGTATTATGCTTGACTTTTGAGACCCTTCATAATTGGAAAAAGAATAAATAATTAAACTAGTCTCTACATACCCAAGAAGAATATCATTATACTCATAACCATATGAAAGAATACTATAATCATAACTATGTTCATTTATATTTATATTTTCATAATTAATTCTTTCATTGTCATAGTTATAAGAAAAAGAAGAGGTGTTTGTATACACATAATATTTTAAAACTTTATCAGTCACTGATGTTTTCTCTCTTGTAAGAACCTATCGAATCTAAATCTCTATAAGTGCATACCTTAAAGGGTGCACCAGGAAAGGGTTTGGTAGACCATTGGTGCTTCATAGGATTGTTGGCCCCTATAACATTACCTAAAACCAATACAAGCTACTCTTATCTGATTCCCTAAGCATTAAAAACCTATATATACACTCCCATAAGCAATTCACCATCCAAAATATCCCTTACCTAATAAAAAAACCTTTTACGCACTTTTTATACTACGTCGATCAGGGATAATTCTTTGGGAATTTAGTGCATGTTATGGAACTCTGTCAGTCCAAGCTGACATAGTTCTAGACCTAATGGCTCTATTTCCTTCCTAACCAAGTTGACCAAGCCAAATTCATCTGTTAAATTCTCAGGAGGGTTTAGGGTCAATTTGTGGCTATATATACCTCCTTAATTTAATTTTTAAGGAGAGGATCATTTAATTACACATCATTACTGCTCGTGAATCTATTTATACAATCAATATGAGCTTTCATTATTTAGGTTTTTACCTTGGATAAGTAACACTTATCTTTTGGAGGTATTTGATACATAGGAGAAGTCTCGTAGCCTAGAGATAATATATATTTATAATCCTTATAAGCCATAACCTCCTCTTATAAAGCACCATTGGCCAAAAGAGAGATTGAAGCATGATGGGTTCAATTCAACAAGGTAAGTATATTCTTAGCCCTTCATATTTTGATAAATAGATATTATAGAACTAATGGATTGAGTTATATCTCTCTTTGATTAGACTATTTATATGTTATGCTATATGAAATTGTCTTTTCATTTTTATTATCTTTCCAATTTATCCAAAAAACTTTGGCGAGCACTAGATTAGCGTGCATATTCATTTACTAGATTAGACTTCATGTTTATGTAGTAGATTAGCTTGCTTACTATTATTATAATTAAAAGACCTAGTTAGGGTTATCATAAAATGGCATTTGACTAGAGGCCTTGTAAACCTTTCATTTGCCATTAAGTGATAAGAGATCCCTTAGTGTAGGTTTAACAGATCCATTATTGGTCATGATCATGATATAACAAAGTATTGCTATGCGGATAATTAGTTGATTACCTTCTTTGATCTTGGATATTACTAAATAAGATAAGTTTTAGATCTATCTATTTCACTTACATATATTTTGGTGAACTCAATGTGAATTTAACCCTTGTAATTTTTTAAATTTTCTTTAAAGACAACTAGCTCAACCTTATTGACCTAGTTTAACATTTTGTGTGTAGGTTTTCATAATTCTCAGATCGTGTTGACCTAGTTTGGTTAAGTGTGTAGGTTTTTATAGCTTTGACCCTATCCACCTAGTTCAGCTATATGTGCATATTTTTATAGATTTGTCAACCCTTTTAACCTAATTCGAACATCTATTTGTAGGTTTTCAAACTAAGGTGAACTTATCGACATAATTTTATCCTCTGTGCATAAATTTTATAGTTTTAGAAAACTAGATCAATCTAATTAACATAGTTCCTTTTTCAACCTTTTACATTTAACTAAATAGACCTAATCAATTCTTTTATTTTCTATATTTTTTAGTTTATAACTACATCAATCTGATCGACATAGTTTTATTTTATTTGATTTACTAGTTTTATTTATACTTTGTTGACTAGATCAACTTTGTTTAAATATTTTATCTTTTGATTTTGTAGGTTCAAAATTTCCACCTGGATGACATAGTTTAAAACAATAATTTAATATCTACAGGAAAACTACTACATCAACTTGGTTCATTCTACCTTATTTTCTAGGTTTACTCTACCCAAATCAACAATTTTCCCTTGTCAAATTTTAAATAAATCTATTTCCCACCCTTTAAAAAAAATTAAATTTCAATACTATTTTTACCAGTTGTTAAGTCCTATAACACTATACCTATAAAGTCAACTAGGTTAACTAACTTGACCTAATTCTGTATCTATTTCTTACCTATAAAACTAAGTCAACCTTCTTGACTATGTTTTTGGCCCATCTTTTTAACATATTGAGTCAATTAGCTTGCCTTTGTTCTGTTCCATTTGTTTAACTTAGTTGATTGGCTTAACCTTGTTCTATTTTTTTTTACTTATTAGTTCAAGTAAAGGAAATTAAGCTACATTAATAGTAATGAAACTCACTTTAATTTTTAGTTGGTTGCCTATTTATTTACTTTCCAAAAACTACAAAATTGGCTTTCAAAATTTATATTTTCACTCTTATTTTTCACTTTATTTGGCTTTTCCTAGAAATTGTGTACAAATAGTTTTGAAACTACTTATCTACTATCATGAAGGGTTGCTTGATACTCTGTTTATAGTCCTTATCTATCATTTAAAGATATTGAGGTATGAGGGGCTTGCTTCAATACTCATACCCATAATATAGATCCAAATAGGGTCTTTAGTTCCTATGTACCTCATGATATTTTAGAAATGCTTAAGATTTCCCTTTTTATTAAACCTTAAGAATCCAGCCATAGATTTTTTTGCATGGTGCATCAGTTATCTGTTAGTACTAATAAACTACTTATAACTTACCCTTGAAACTATGTTTAGTGGGCTATGGGAATGATACTTCTTCCATATTAAGTGCTCTAAATTATTAGGCCGACATTATCCAATGAACAAGAAAGTATCTTTGGAAGCCTACAATTTCAATCAAAACCTTTAATACAACTTCCCAATCTTATTTTCAAACAATTAATTAGTTTATAAACTTAATTTTTGTTACTTGTTATTGTTTAATCTATTTTGTATTGTAAGACTTGTATTAGCCAACATTGATATAAGATTTGTGTTGTGTGCTGCAACTAGATCAACTGACTTGACTTAGTTGCTTGTATGATTAATTTTTGTTTTCTATAACTACAACTAAATCATTCTAATTTAGACCATTAAAATTTTTTCCTATATTATAGAACATAGTCGACCAACTCGACCCAATTTATTATAAACTATTCTATTTATTTATTTATTTGACATAGTTGACCAGTTCGACCTAGTCTATCACACACTGTCCCATCTTTCTTATTTATAGAATATAGTCAACCCACTCGATCTAGTTTATCTCCATATTTTCCTATTACCTTGCCTACCTAACCACATCGACATGTTTGACTATGTACCTATTAACCAACCTAATTTTTTTAAACTATTTGACTTTTTCTAGTTTCATAATCCACTATGTCAACCTATTTGACTCCATACTTGCTCGATAACATAGTTTACCTTCAATCTTGTTTTTTACCTGCTCAAACTATATTGACTTACCCAACTGTGTACTAGTTAATTGACACAATTATTTTTCAAATAAAAAACTTAACTAGACGATCCCGTTCAATATTAAGCTGATTTAGTATTATTCCTATAATTTTATTCCTTAATACAATTGACACATTCTTAGCTTTCTTTTTACCTTATTTTAAAATCATAAAATCACCTATCAAAATCTTTATTGATAACCTTAATCTATTTAAAATATACATTGTTTGTTCTTTCTTACTCACCTTAGCCACCCAAGAGGATAATCCCTCATGGTGTACCTTTTCTCATCACTCCTATCAATCTATTGATTGTAACATGGTTCAAATCAACTAGAGTGATGATTATATGGCTCTAATCCATTTCAAATTTTATGGGATACTATAGTTATCTTCAAATTGTGCACCCTAGGATACTCTATGAGGTTCCTACAATTTGATGCAACATGGAATCATCTCTCAAGTTGTGGGTGAACTTGTAAGAGAGATGAATCTCTAGATTATGAGGGCTAGCTCTCTAGATTCATCTTTAAGTGCTTATCATCTAATATAATGCTTGTTTATGGGAAAAGGGTTAGGATTTTACACAAAAAGGAAACTACACTAAAGAGGTGATAACCAAGACATATCCCATAGACTATCACACTCCTACTAAACAACAAACCTTTCCAATACCAATTCGACGCATTGAAGGATCCTAACATAGTGTTTCAATGTGAAGGTAGGCATACATAGGATAATCAACAAGATAATTGATATAGGGGAAAATTTCACACCATAGAGACAATTGCATACTTGAAGAGGATACTAGTACATTCATACACTTCACATGACTTGTTAAAATTAGAACTCTTGTTTAAACATGAAGGATAAAGAGGAGTAAGAATGACACCATCACTTAGCTTCACTATACATCACTTACATACTTGGAAAAAATGTTCCTAACTCAAAATCAAACTTGTATTCAATATTGAAAGACAAAATGAAATGTGATACCAATAGGGCCTCGCTATACTAGTTGTGTTCTCTTTTATAATAGCCAACATGGCTCATACTTATAGAATTTTGGAAGAAGAGAGAGAGAAGGGAAGTTGAAGAGGCACAAGGACAAGAATCCAAAGGTGAAAATCAGTTAAAATTCATGTATATGAGGTGGATAAGGAGTTATGAAATTTATTTACACATCATTCTATCCAAAATTAGCCTCTTCTCCAAGTGTGGCGTAGCAATCTTCTCAATCATTCTCTCTTGTGAAACTGTCTTAATGATGGGCTTTAAAGAACACTTAAAAGTAGGTTAGGGATAAGTGTTTCATGGAAATAAGGTGGAGGAGATATCAAGTAATTTATGTGGACATGTATCCATCCCAAACTGAACACCTTCCTCACATGTGACATTGAAACTCTTCACAAGTATCTTTAGGTCTTGAAACTCCTTTTTGACAAGTGGCAAAAGGCAAGAATTTGATCATGAGATATCTTGGATAATTACATTTACATCCTAAAGAAAATTGGAAACCATTTTGAATCATCTCGAATAATTACATTACCTTAAATCATTAATTCCCCTCTTAGGTGTCACAAGGCCTCCTTGTCTCATTAGGCCTAACTTGGCCAAATAACTAAAATTTGGATTTAGCTCAATTGGTGAAATTTTTATTCATGAAATACCTATTATCATCATATTGGACTGAAACCAATCCATTTATAATCATAAATCTCTCACCAACACAACATTTTGCTTATAAAGCCTTCACTAGGCCTAGTCCTCTTATAACCCTATTTATACACAAGTCCACTTGTGTAGGAGAATGTACAGACTTACAAGACTAAGTGGGACAGGTTTTGAGTACCCTTTTCCCTCATTGTGAACTTTACCAAGTTTCATGGTGATATACTCAAGGAAAGTGTGTTTTTTAGATCAATTAGTCCTCCTAGTTAGGCCTAATTAGGCCTTTTTAGCCTAGAGGACAAAAAATGCTCATTTTGTGCTCCCAAAAGTTTGAAATAATAAATTAGCCTATGATTCAATTTTTTTTCCTCCTTAAAATCCCTCAGGTTGAATTTGATTTCTTGATCACTTGTATGGACCCCTATTCTAGCATTAAATGCTCTTTTTTGCCCTATTCCATACAACCCTATACTTACAGGTACGAACCAGTGGTAGGATATGAATCTTAGGAGAGCTATCAAAATCATCCTAATGATTTTAAATCTTTAAACATTCACTTGAGTTCTTTTTTTGGCCTTTCTCTCTCATCAGGTTTAAATTAGGCTTCTTAGAGGGTTTGGAGTGCATTAGCCCTTAAGGAATTATTCATAAAGGATGCACATTGGAGATTATTCAAAATGGAATTGAGGGATACTCAAGAACCTTTTCCATCTTCCCCATATATCTCCAGGTCCCATGCACAAGTTCATGAAAGATATGAGCATTCCAACTTAGCATCTCAAGTCAATTTGTACATTCTGTGAGGGTTTGAGAGCTTTCAAGCAAAGAAATGAATTTTTGATGGATTTTATTGAAAAAACATGGTTTAAAAATATCTGAATATGTCCCATGAACATGATTCAATCATTTAAATATCTCTTTAGGAGCTAAGGATGAAACTTGACCCCTATTTGGCATTAGGCTTGTGCCTTGCCAATGAGCCTGCCTACTCTTTGGAGCCAAAAGACCATTTTTTGCTCTTTATATGCATCTTCACAGATTAAAAACATCATTTTAAACCCCATGAGGGTGATCCAAGACATTTATATGCTTTCCAAAGGCTGAAACTTGAAATGACCCCTCATTTGGAATCATGCCTATTCCTTTCCTTACCCTGATGACTGTAAACCTCCTTGTGTGGAGCATCCTGATTACCCTTGGACCTTATAGAAAGGTTTTATATTTTTTTTATGTGTTTTGAAATTTAAAAAACCATCATTTTATCTTAATTTACCTTTTGCTCACCAATTTCATCATTTTACTCAAAGTTGTCATCTCCATGCATAAGAAAATTGCCCCTACTCTGAGACAAAACATAGGAGGTTTTATCTATTTTAATTGGAAAATTTATCATATAATAGTTTCTCATAGGTCCCAAGTATTATATATACCAAATTTTATCACTCAAATCCAAGTTTTGATCATCAAACTATTGACATTTCCAAGACAGACTTTGAATAAAGTAGCTTGATGAAGGTAGGCAGGGTAAAGGTTGTGCTTGTAGGAAATGAAGGCTATATTTTGATTTTATATGACATATAAGGGTATTTAATTCCTCCCATAGTGTATTTAAACCATTTTATAGTTATTTTACCCTATAACCCCTTATTATCCCCTTGGAAACCTAGACTAGGTCTCATTCTTTGACTGAGACAAAGTTACTTTGTCTATATTTAGATGTTTCTCACCACAAAACCAGTCTTAGAAAGTGTTTTAAATAATTTTTGGGGTATTTTATATTACCATTCACCTTTTAAAATCCATAATCCATCAACTCCATCTCATTTGGCATGTGAAAGACCTATTTTTAGCTCACTACCTGTCTCAATTTGTACAAGCCTATAGGTTGTCATATGGGGTCATTTGAGACTTGGTTTATGCTTGTGGACCTCCATTACATGTATCCTAGGTAATAAGACCCCCCTTTACCTTGGTTTAAATATGTAATCCTTCAAACTATCATTAATTCATGCTTAGGTCCTCAAGGAGGATACGACTACCTTGACTACACTGAGACCCTGTTATGCCCCTACTAGGTGTGTCTTTGGAAAGATTAGGCCTTAGAGATGGTGTATTAGGTTTCCAATGAGTTATTTGAGGTCAAATATCATTTTTAATGGCCAAATTTCACCCACATAGTCCCTTTTAGTATAAGGGAAACCACTTTGACCTTACTGCCTGAGTACTCTATAGACTGTGTTTATGCATTTAGGGCCTGCCTATAGGTGTTATAGGTCATTTGAATTTTTATTGAGGTGTTTTGACCTCCCATAAAGGTCATTTGGGTAAAATATCCTCTTATTATCCTTGAAATTTAAAATTAAGGCCAAAACTAACTCTCCACACCACTGTCATACAACCCTACTGTAGATGGCCTCTCCCAGGCCTGTGTACAAATAAAGGGTATGAAAAAGGAAATATGATCATGCAATCTCCCCTCTTGATGATTTTTTATGATAGGGTTGTAAATTTGATATTTTGGAGTCATTTTAACCTAGGTTAATGTCCTAATATCAGTTTTGAAAGCAAAAGTTGCTCAATATTTCACAACCTTGTAGATATCATTGTCACAATCTAGTAGTTTTTGGCCATTTTCAAGGTGCTCAAACTCCATCCTCCTCTTATATTTTAGCTCTCAAAATTGGCATTGAATTTGTATGTGGATAGGGATACAAGGTAAAATAATCAAGGACATTGAAAACACCTTCAGTCATGACATATGTTATCCCAAAAAAATCTCTGGGATTTATGTTTACAACTTTTAGGGACTGTGAGCCCAATACAGTCAATCATTATTTTGAAGGAAAATTACACTTGGCATAGAATTATAAACTCAATGACATGAAATTAATGACTCTTTGGATATAATGGATCTTCAAACATAAATTCCATCATATATTCACCACAAACACCTCCATACAAACCTCTTGAACTCAAACATAAGCTAACTGTGAGCACACTCTGCAAACAATCTAGTGAACAAAGAAATTGAACCATTTTCCTTGAAGAGTATGTTGAATTGATATTTCACAAGGTAATTAAACAAAATAACTTTGAAAACATGATTAAAATCACATGAAAACACTTCATGGATCCTTTCCCATGCTGTAAAACTTAGGTTACCCATTCATGACTGCAATCTTGAAAAACAAGCACAATTTGGAATTCTCCTTCAAGGGAATTGAGAAGTTTTGGGTGTTGGAAACATCATGGAGAGGGCCTATTATAACCTTAAAAGACTTCTCCAAACTCACACAACTCCATGTATTCCTAAAAACAAGAAATAAATGCACAACTATACCCTTCTTGAATGCAAGTTCATAAAAAGCTGTTTGAGGTGTAAGTGATTTTTCATGAAGGAAGAGACACCAATATATAACTTATTTATATGAAAATTAAGTATACTCAAAGCACTATCAATCCCCAAGAGCATATATTCCCAATTCCACCTGTACGGCCTATGCCAAGTGATTAAATCTAGCCTTTCTTTGCTTACCAAGTGAAAATGGAGGAAAACAAGTTGAAAATGAACTTTATTTCATTATCCTTACAATAAAAACATGGAAATTACCTTTGAGAAGATGAAGAGTCACTCGACCATGTTTATAATTGATAGTGGATTTGAGAAGTTCGTATAAGTGCCCAAAAACTCCTATTTTTGAGGAAAAATTGCCATTTCTTAATCATAACAAAATTATAACTATCACCTAACTGATTATGACATGATTTGACCTTATACACATTGATATACACCTTGCTGAAATATTTCTTAACTCCCACCATCCATACAAGTCAATTAATTAGCTAGAAAAGTGGCCAAATGACCCTTTTACCACATAAAACCTAGAAAATGTCCAATTTGTGGCTTGAAAACACCTTGAAACAATTTAAATACCATTTTATGGAATTTTCATCATAATTTGGCACTTTGACTAAGTTTAACTAGGTTTGACCAATGTTGACTTTAGTTGACTGAGCCAGTACAAGGAGGATGGGTTTCAATAAGGATTAGGGAAAGGGTAAGTGAGACATGCAGGACAATAGATGACCCCATAGGACATATTAAACTTTATATAAAATATAAAAATAGTATGGGTTGACCCAAATTTGACTTGGGGTCAAATTTGGTCAATAACTACCTTATCCAAACTTTCTTACTACACCATTAGAGCAATAGATACCAACTTAACAAATATTTCCAAGGGAATCCTCTTATAGGTAACATCCCTACTCCCACCAATGGGAATATTCCTACTACCAAAACTAATATTCCTCCTCCTATATACACTAACATTCCACCTCCTAACACTAGTAACCAAAATATAATAATTGATACTACTCAAATTCTTGCACAAATAGTCCAACAAATGAATGTTATGCAAATAACAAACACCTCTAAAATGATGTAAATGAAACATAATATTATTAAAAATGACTAATCAAAATAATCTTATATTACCTTAAAATAATCAAAATTTTATCCCTTCTCCTCTTAGAGATGCAAATGAAAATATCATTCCACAACCCCTTATGCATAACAAAATACTTCAAAATATCCAAAATGAATATTTAGCTCCTTTAATTGTATCCATTGATATTGAAAACACATATACAACTATTAAATATTATGTAATTAAAGACCCTACATCTTTTATCAAAGCATTTGGTAGTCTCTACAAGGAATGGATGAAAAAATACCTTTGCTACTACTAAACTTCTAGTCAAAACATTCAAAAGAGATGTTTTATAATGGTTTAATCAATTAACTCAACATTACATCTCATAATTAGAATATTTGGTTAATGCCTTAGTCAAATAATTTCAAAAAAATGATCTTCCATAAAATTTTATTAGTCATTTTTATCAATGCTAAGCAATCATCCACTAAATCAGCTCATGATTTAATCAAATGATGAAAATCATTAGATCATAAAGTAGATCACAACATGATTGATGATAATCTCTTTAAATTATTTATCACTACTTTAAGACCTTCCCTTTAGGATAAGGTTCAAACTTTTTCTCTATAGAATTTAAACAAAACATTTGACCAAGCTAAAAGACAAGACTGTAAACACTAATTTATGATTATATAACACCTAAGTCTTGTACACTTAGCAAACTCAGACCTTGACTATTCATATAAGTTTTAAACCTTTCTCACTTCTACAAACCTTGCATCTCCTATATCTTATGCCCCTTGGCCTATTTCTTAGTTCAACCAATATTATGTTGATGACACAAACATTGTCTCTTGCCTATAATATTTAAAATTTACTTATCTTCCACCTCTAAAAATTTAGAACCTGTACTTGTGTTCATGCTCTCTGGATACTAATGTTTATGATAGATAATAGCATTGACATTATTTTTGTGACTTGATTCAAGTGTCCAATGCCCTAAATTAATCTAAGTTTTAAATTATATATATCCCAATGGTTGACCTAAGTGCTTTAATAGGAGTTATTATCAAAAAGGATTGATATAAGTACAAAATCAACCCTCATTCATTCCTCACCTAGAAAAAATACCAAAGATAGAAAGTTAACTTATCAAAAACACTCTATCAAGAATTCAATTGATTAAAGCTTCCCTATTTTCACACTAGTCATAAGTACAACACATCTATAGGTTTGAAGTACTAAATGAGCATCCCAAGAGCCCTATTTATTGAGTTACAAGCCAGGTCATTGTTATACTACTTTACACATATTCCATGGTTCACATATAAACCAACACATATGGGAGAAATACATGAGTTAGATTCCCTTTTCTAGAGTATTATATTTTTAGGTAGTTCCCATTTATAGTGAGGTATTTGAGGTCAAATTGACACTATGTGCCTACTAATCCATTTTTCCCCAAGGTCACTACGAAGATTAAAAACTAGGGTTTTATAATTATATGAGGAGTGATAGTCCATGAAATAGATCTGAATACATCATAGCAAAGGACAAATAAAACCCAAAAGCATTTAGGTGGTTGCATCTTCTTCCAATAGGTATTTTGTATAGGACACATACATTGACATAACCATCCCAAGCTGATGTTAGTGTTCAAAACACCAAAAGCATCAAATCCAAAATCTAATGACTGTCCTATAATTATATCCTATCTCTCTTCCTACATATTCTAGATCTAACACTGTGTTAGCATCAAAAATAGATAATTACTTTTTTTATGTCATTTATATACATAATTGTATTTTCCATATTTAGACTATCTTAAATTTATGAATTCAACATATGTTTATATATGATTTTAGCAACTAATTGGCCTACTATAGATTTTATTATCACCCTTGTGCTATTTCATTTATATGTTCTTAACCCTATATAACCCAAGTGAATATTTTCACATATAGACCTCTAAATTAGGGTTAAACATTTGGTGAACCCAACTTGGGTGAATGCAAACTTTTCTGATTCCTAGACTTTTTAGTTAGCTAAGGTTTTAGATTACTATACTTTTTCATTTCTTATTTACATTATTTTTCATGAAATCTATACATAACCCTAGATTGGGAGGTTTGCACATATAACACATTGAGCTTCCCCCTTTTCAACCTAAGATGTCTAAATCTATTGAAGGACCAGAACCCATAGATCATGATTATACCAATGTTGAGAATGAAAAACATAATTATGAGGTTATCATAAAATAATATTCTGATAATGAAAACCATGAGTCTAATGAAACTAATGAACATGAACAAATAGACCATGACCAAGTGCAAACAATTACATTGTTTCACAAACATATTCATTAAAACCCTACATATTTTGATGATATCTTAAAAACTAGTTTACAAACCAAAAATACAAAAAACATAGATGACCAATTAGGTTCATCTATTGATCATGTTATTAGAGCTATGGGGAATCCCCATATACCAATAACCCTCCCATTGAACACATTATCACTTGATACATCTAATGGGGGCATGGGTTATGTTTTTAAACCTTTGTTTCCTAAAAACCAAATTTATACATCTAACAAGGAAATGTGATTTTTTTTAACACATATACTGGTTTCAATGACTATTAATATTCAAACCATGTTTAAATCCCCTCTAATGACTACTCAACTTGCTAGTCTAAATCCTAGTGGGCCCAAAGTTCAAACACTCCTTCAAGTTATGAATAACTTGGAGGACAAGATTACAACCACTAAACAAAATGATTTAAAATCCTCTCATGCTATTAATTTATAAGATGTTGTGCATAACCCTCTCACACTTAAGATATCTTTTCATCCTTTGACAACCAGTTTTGTTACACCTAAGTTTCCATTTTATGATGGCAAGGGTGATCCTAATCAACATCTTCACTCCTTCTATGCAACATGCCTTGACTATGCTTATAATGAGAAACTTTTGACCAAATTATTCCCAAAAATTCTAAAAGATTATACTTTGAGGTGGTTCTATGATTTACCTCTCTAATTTGTGAAAGCATTCAAACCTCTTGCAAACCAATTATTAGCACACTTTTCCATTAATATTTTCAAAAAGGTTTCTTATGATCAAATTTCCAAAATCAAACAAGGAACCAATGAGCTTATTAATTAATATGTCTTAAGATACAAGATAATGTTGGCTAAAATGACTAATCCTATGACAGATAAAGATTTTCAGTATATATTCAAACAAAGTTTATTTTCTCCTTTACATGAGTCCATTATTAAAAAAAAAAAAATCCAATCTTTTGATGACTTATGCCATATTGTAGGGACCATGAAATGAAGCTTATTTCATTAAATAAGCTCAACTATGTAGCGAACACATTAGTTACATCTACATCTAGTACTAAGTTTACAATTAAACCAAGTTATAAAGTCAAACCTCTTGAGCCTAAGAAGGAAAAAACCACCATGGTTAATGCAGTCTCATAGTAGCCTAATTGACATGTTTTATCTAATGTATCGAAGAGATAATTTACATATTTTCATGAGTCCCCAATTTCATTACTCTTATAGTTACTATAGTGCTAGCTTATATCTCTTCCTCATCTTATATGGGTTGATATGAATTGATCTCTACCTAAAAGATATGATGTAAATACTTATTATGATTATCATCAAGGACCAGGGCATTATACGAATAGATACTTTACATTGAAACATAAGATCCAAGACCTTATTAATGACTAAAATATTACATTTGAGGATCTTCTAAAGGAATCAGGGTCCTAACCTGGTGATCACCATAAACATAAGATATTTAAAAATCATTTTCAAGAATATTCTAAGAAAGAACCAAAAGTGCAAATGGCATATAATGCACATCTTCCTCCATCACATTATGGGCACCCATTATATGGGGTTATTGGTACTTACACATGACATATACCTCTTATGGTTTAGCGACCATCTAGCTCCTTTAATGGTAATGGAATTAACGATTATGACTTTTATATTCACTCTTAATTCATTTGAGTATACCTTGATAAACACCTAATATGTAGTATTATAATTGATAATGGTATGAGAAAAAATGTTTTCACCATGACATTACTTACACACTTGGGTTATACTCATCATGATTTACACCCCTCTACTAGATTAGTTAGAGCATTTAATTGGACCTCCTAGAAGGTTCTTGCAAGATTGATTTACCTTTATAGGTTGGGCCCACCCATGTGGTTGTAACCTTTTCATTTATCCCTTCCACATATATGTTTGATATGTTATCCACACTTGAAAAAGTTTTTAGATTTAGTGGGGGAATGTCATATGGGCATGGCTTCCACACACATTCATAATTTTTAAATATAGTGGGGGCATGTTTTGGAAGCATTTTCTCCATACCTATTCAATATTTAACATTTCTAGTTTACAATAGGGGTATGTTTTGGAAACACGTTATCCACATTGGTACTTATATCATTTTTCATATTTCTCCATATATAGTGCGAGCATGCTGGAGAAACATGTTTTACACACTTACAATTTTTTTTGAATTGGACAAAACATACAATTATATGATTCAGATTCATAGTTGTATATGTTGTGCAACATGTGCCTAATATAGAAAAATCTAAATCAATTTCAGATTTAAAACCTGTTTTATGGACTAATACCACATTAAGTACTTTATATTAATACCCTACTGAATTTTACAAACTTTATTGAGCCAATCAATTATAGTAGTTGGTTTACTTTTTGATATGGTTAATGTGATCAAATAATTCAATCTTTTCAATTTTTCAAGTTGGACTTAATCATCTAGCGTCACCAGGTTATAAGTATCATTGGGTTTCACTATTCAAATAATCGCAATTGGTAGGTGGTAACTTAATTTTGATCTAAATTTGGGGGAATGTGCCTTCCACACACACTCTCTCTATCTATCTATCTATCTATCTATTTCCTTGGATATATGCACTTTAAATATTTATCTATACTTGTCTTAATATCAATTTTAGAGCCTTACAATGATACTGTTGATGGTTAAAATTGCGCTTGATTCTAATCAACAACAATGGGAAGTTTCAAGCTGTGGGATATTGCGGCTTGAAACAACCTCCAGATTTTAGAGAAACTGGTCTCTGCTTTTATGTATCAAGTGTTGGGGGAAAAGGGATAGGAAATTAAACAAGAATGCAAATGCAGGAATTGAAACCTAACTATGGCAATGCGCCTGAGTGTAATCTTGATCCTAACTTGAGCATAGTGAGACTATGTATAGGATTCAATTACATTTAAGAGCAAACAAGTGCATGATCAATGTAAAAGATGAAAACAATAGAAACAGAGTCTCACAACAGAGGATTCTTTTGCTAAGATACAAAAAATGTCCATAAAGGCATAGGGTTCAATATTCTTATAAGAATCTTCCAATCACATAAGAGGCATAGAAACACGTACAATTATGTAGAACTTCTGACTCAAGAAAATGAGACAAAAACAAATGACATTCTTAATCACAACTCTAGAAAATCCACAGTTTAGACTACTTTTGCAAATGACATAGAAAATATCAACCAAGGCATAGAGTTCAATCTTCTTAATTCTTTAAGCCACATAAAAGGCACAAAAACATGCATAGTTACATCAACTCTACAACTCAAGAAAATGAGACAAAAGCAAATGATATTTCTTAGACATAAACTATAGAAAGTCCCCTCTTTTTTTTGATACAATTCTTCTTCTTTTAGCCTTGGATGTCTCCTTCCATCATCCCCTTTCCCACACACTTCTACTCCATCCTTAACTCATAGGGGACAAACAGACGGCGCTTTCAATGCCTTGGATGCATCCTGGTCTTATCAAGAATTGCCCTGACTACGGCATGGTGATTCATGACTAGTACCTCCTTCCATGCCTAAATTTCTCATTCCATCACCTGCTTAGCTGCTCAACTATCTATTCTGCCTCCGCTTACCGGGGACAAATAGATGGCCTTATTAATGTTTGCAGGCTCCATAATCTACCCGGTGAACTATTCCATCTACCAAGAATAACTTCCGCTGAGTTTCCCTCCATCTCGCTTTGCTGTAACAGATACACGAAACACTCTATTTTGTTGAAATGGGAGAGGATAATTAGTCAATTCCTAAAATTCTCCTTATCACTGGAAAATGACACTTGGTGCTTTCTGATTGATTTTTCAAAGATGCACGGCATTTTCTACTTTCTCTATATCCTGCTAAGGAACGCTCCACTTTTGACACCTATCGCAATCTGCTTCTTTGATACTTAGCAGTTTTAACAAAATAAAACTCACCGCATTCCTTTGCCTGGGCAACTTCTAAAATGGGTATGGATGCACGTGGCAGTCTTTGCATGTTAACACTTGGCGCTTCTATAGACCTTTGGAGTAACACTCGAGACCCACTACAATATTTATTCAACAATGAAGTTTGAAGATGATCTCAGAAGTTGACATGTGGTAGCCTCTGCTGCTCTTGAGAAGATACGTGGCATCTTCTGCTTCTCTTTTAGGGGTATGTGTTATCTTCTGCTATTTCTAGGGATAGAGTAGAAAGGCACTCAGAGAGTGACACTTGGCAGCCTCTGCTACACTTTGATACTTAGACAAAATGGAATGATGCTTCTCTGCATTGAACCAAAGCATTGAACCCAAGCATTGAACCAAAGTCTCTTAGATGCCAACATGTGGTGACTTCTACTTTCCTCTGAAAAAGGTAATCCAGGGCCTTCCATGATTGCCACCTGGTGCTTTCTGCCTGATCCTATTGCTTAGCTCGTTGAAAGCCTTTGCCAAAATATAGAATGAAATGTGGGTGCCGATATGAGACACAGATGCCGACATGTGGTGCATACTGCTTAGCTACTATTAGATACGTGGAATGATCCACAACTTTCTTAAAAATTATGAAAAGTGTCTTGGATGACGCCAGCTGGCCAGCTCCGTGTTTTGGAAAGTGACACTTGGTGGCTTTCGCTCGAATTCAACACTTAGGCAAAAATGAAGCAAAGGAAACAAAAGGGAAAGAAAGAACTCGTGCTCGGACTACCCCACTTGGCAATTTCTGCTGCACTTTGACACTTAGATGAAAAAAAGAAACCCGTGCTCTACATCAAAACTCTATTGCCATGACCAAGGTATGTTAGAGTAAAAAAAATTACTCTATAGTTACTGGTGACCCCTAGGAATTTTGAGCCTGATCAAAAAGAAACCCAACTCCTACTCTGTCAAAATTTCAAAATTTTATAGTTTCAAAAGTGCTGTCTGGTAGATGGACCATTCATGGTCGGATAACCCTTTCTTGTTCTGCAATTCAATGAAATCTAGGTCAAGGTTAATGATATACTTATGCAAAAAAGTTTGCAAAATCTAGACTGTAGCTTTCAATTTGAATTCTAGCTGGGAAATAGGAACTAGAATAGCTTCAACTTCTGAGACCGAGATATCATTCTGCAAGTCCTAGAAAACTATTTGATCCCTCTATTTGGCCAACAACAATGGCTCAATTTGATCAACCATTAGAACCGTGTTGGCATCCAAAAATAGAGAAGGAAGGCCTAGTTGCACCAGATCTTTAATATGTTATCTCATCTCATCGATGCCTTCTTTCACAACTTCGAGAAGCTCTTTGCAACTATTGGTCGTGACATTGCAATTGAGCACCTCATTGACCCATTTCGTGATGACCATTCTATCAGGGATTCTTGTGGCTACCAATGTTGCATCCATTATGTCATAGAGCTTCTGTAACAAGGTTTGGGAGTCTATGACTCTATTGGAGAATATGGCCAGAGTGTTCTGCATTGAATCTTCCACCTTCTCACACAATTGTTGTGCTTTGAGCAGGAAGGTGAGAGATGGCCTGAGTTGGATAATCCCTTAGGAGATTCTTTCCCACATTGACTCATAGAGATCCTTCATGAGTTGTATCACTCTAACACCTCTTAGCTTATTAGCTAGCTCTATTTTTAGTTGCACTATTTTCTATTGCTCTACTTGGAACTAGGCTTGAAAAGCTGTAGCCTTGTTCTGTTCATCCAATAGCTTTTGTTGTGATTGGGTAACTTGCAGCTGAAGTCCTTCAACTCTTCCCTAAAATGCTGCATTCTCCCTCCTAAGGGCTGTTGCTGCATCCTTTGCATGCATGAGCTTTGCTTTTAACAAATCATTTTGGGCCTAGATTGCTCGGTGAGTCTGAAAGGAAACAACATCTTGCAACTAATTATTTAGACTTGCTATTTCATTATCTTTCTTATTTATTTCTTCAACCAAACTGCTATAGTTTACCTTTTCTTTGGCCAAATCAGCCTCCATCTTCTGTAGTCTTCTTGATGTTTTCAAATAATCTTCTATTACTATAGAAGTGGATTCTGTCAATAGCTTAACTCTTTCCTAGGGCTTGAACAGGGACATATCAATGGCCACTGCGTTCATTATATAGTCCTCTGGCTGCATTTGCTCGCTTGACTTGATGACATTGGGTGACAAATGGGTCACCATCAGTTGCTACTGAATATGGTCAAATTATGACCGCAAGTGTGAGATAACTGATGCTTTATTCTCTTTAGTTCTCTTTTTCTCCAACTGGGCTTCTCTTGCTTTCTTAGCAGCATGGGCCTGCATCTAGAAGGTGGAAGGGGATGCAATGTATCCTCCCATAAAAGGATATCCCTGTGGCAGGCCATATTGAATAGGTAGTGGTTGGTTAGGGGTGAGCTGAAGGGGCATCTTTTTGGGAATAAAGGTGGATAAATGTGGTAATTTTAGGGCCTGAGGCACTAAGGATGGGGTGAATTATGAAATGGGGATGGCAGGGGTGATAGGAGGTGTCATATGGCTAGGTGGAGGCATCACGCTGACTGGGGAAGGAATAGTCTGAGAGGGAGGAGGAGGAGTGATACTTACCTGAGGGGGAATTATAGTGCTCTACACTTGGTGCTATGAAGGCTCCTCTTCCTCCTCTGAATCAAAATGGAACTGCACCCTCTTTCTCTTCCTGGGTGTCTCTAGTTTTAGCTACATCTGCTTCCCTTCCACCTCTACTATTGCCAGTGGTGCTTGTGGAGAACCAAGGACTTCAATAACTTTTGACGATGGGGAAGCCTTTGGTGGTGAAGACACTACACTCCTCTATTGTTCCATGGCACTAAGAGGCTGTGGCCAAGTTGATGTAGTGATTGCAGTTGCAGCTTGTTCTGAGGCCTGTGGTTGCTGGCTTGGTCCCGCTCTAGCTTCCTACCCTGTATCGAGTGTTAGTAATTGGCTTATTTTTGGGCTAGATGTAGGGGAGGGATGACACTCATCCTAGAGTTCCTCCCATATTTCATCTAAATCTACACCTCTAAAAGTGTGGGTGGTTTGAGAAATTTCCTGCCTATATTTCCAATAGGCTTCAATTTTCTCTGCATCCCAGCCTTTGTTCTTCAATGTCCTTCTCAAACCAAAAGTCATCCTAACTTTGGGATCATAATCCCTCTACTTGTCAAAGAAGGTTTCCCATGGCCTATTCTATGTTAAGGGCACATCTATCAATTCAACATAGAGACTAGGAACATCTTCTGCCAGGGTTTTTTTTGGCCTCCAAAAAGGGGCAGCCTTCATGTGCAATACTGGCCCCAATTCTATTGATCATTACCATGAAAGCTATGTAATCACTTGGGTCATAAACCCATTTGTCCTCAACTAGTAGGAAACCTAGGAAGGCCAACTTTCTCAGCAGCACCGTCTTAGCATCTCTAGCTTTTAGGCTTATGTTGCTTGCCATCCACAAGAGATTGTACATTTTCCTCTTCTTCTTCCCAGAGCCATACTCATTATCGACTACTCACACCTGCCTGGTGACTTCTAGGAATGCCAACCTAAGAGTTAAAGTCTTTGATAGCAACATTGGTTCCCCATAAAAACCATGAACCCTTATGATCATGTGGTGGGACCCAAAATAGAAGTCACACAGGATTGGAAAACTGACCAAGAGGTTCGAAACACTTGGAAATAACCTATTTATGATAGGTTTAGGTTTAAGGCAATGAAGGATAGGGGTAACAAATAGTTCCCAAAAATGATACAGGTCACTAGTTCTTGATAAAATGTGTGTCCATGTAGACATAGGGATGGCCCTTTGAGGGTCAAAAGCTGGGTCATATAGATTCAGATTCATATGTCAGGTGAAAAGGTCAGGGTTCTGATGTAGTATGAGATGGGACAAATAGGAGGAATACCTAAACACCCCTTTTGATTTGGGTTAGCTATTCCACTATTGAAAAAGGTGATGTGCTTCGAGAAGTCAAGTCGATACTCCTACATCTTGTTGACTGTCTTCAGCCTGAAAAGGATGGCCATTTTCTCTACATATACCACCATGTCATCCTTTATGCCAAAGATGAGAGCCATCATTAACAATGCATCTTGGCTAGCTGGTGCAAACTAAGTTCTTGGTGCAGGGAGTGTGGGTACCATTGAATCACCATCGGCCATTTGTAACTCAGACCTCAAAAACCTTGTCTAAGTGTTGATGTTCACCCACATTCTCTGCATCCTATCAATGGTGGGGAATGGAGCGGTATTATCATAATGCAGGGCTAGCATGTCCTTAATAGCTTGTGGTGTGATCTGTAGCATGAAGGGACCTTGTTGAATGGTGTAAGATGGTTCATGGAGCAATTCCATGCATAATTCAATCAAATCAAGGCATGGATGCATAGCTGGGACAATGAACTGAGCCAGTTGTGAGGTCCATATCCTCATTTCAAACATCTTATATTGCCCTACTCTGGCCCTTTGAAGACACCTTTGGTGTGCCCCTTCTCTAAGATTATTGCCACTAGTTCTTTGCAAGATTGGGTTCAATGATTCCATCTACGTAATCTTTTACCTTTGATGGGTCACCAGCTTGACCAACTGCCAAGATTTTGGTTCTTGGATAGGTTCTCGATGGTTGTGTAGGAGCTGCAGCATATGACTTACTAGCCAGCAACCTATCAAGAGATCTAGGTGTCCTCAGCTCCTTGTTGTGAAGATGATGTTCCAATGCATCTCTATATCTTTTATGTAAAACCTGGTATGAACCTTGTGCAAGATAAAAACACGCTTGCTGAAGCAAACTTTACTAGGTGCTAACAATCACAATGAGCAGGATATTTTTGTAGGTGCAAGAATGCTTGAGAGTTTGTAAAATTTAAAACTTGCTAAGGGATATTTATGGGACTATCAAGTCTCAAATAGCATTAAATTTGGATGACCATTAGCAGATCCTACTCAATCTTCAGGAAACAGTGAGGTGGACACACTATGCAAGTTGTAATGCAAGGTACCTTAGAGATTTCAAAAGATTTGGGAAGCATTTAATGTGGAAAAATTTAAAGAATTAAAAACCTTCTAAGCCACCAAATCTATGTTTAAAACACTTATTTAAAAGGAAAGTGGGAAAAAAACAACAAAAAACAAAAACAATGTAGGAATGGGAAACTACCTAACTACATTAATTAAGCATCCTTATCTCCCTCCAGGATCAAAAACAAAATTTCTAACATCTCCTTCATGATGAGCCAACTTATGTTGCCATACAAGTGATTGAAATGGGTATATCTTTGGTGAAATGCCCTCTGTATAGGCCACACAAGTCTGCCTGCTTTTGAGTGAGTCTAAGTCAAACATGCTTTGGGCATCCACAAACTCTTCTTATTCTTGATAGCTTGACAAATACTGGTTCTTCATGATGTCATGTCTCATGAAGAAATCAATGGCTATTGGTTCTCCACTCTATATCTTTTGATATCCATCATCTTTTGGCTTATCTCCTTCTACCTTATTTTTAGGTTCCATTGCATCATCATGCTCCTTGATGACTTCCACCTCTTGAAAGGATAAATCTGAAAGTTGGCATCCCCTCTGCATATTTAGTTGAGTCTCGATGTTGTCTTCTCCACATCTGGCCAGTTCATGGCCTCCTTGAAGGATAGTGTCACCTATCTCAATGACTTGATCAAGAAAGTGTCCATGCTCCTCCACATCTTCTTGCAAAGTGAGAAAGAAGTTAGAAATGATCTCTTCTTCATCAGAGCTTAAGACAAAAGATTGTGACTTGTCCTTTTTTTCATCAAAGGGAGTACCTATGGTGATTTCCTCCTCATCTATCATGCAATCTTCTTGACTATCCATGAATTGAGCGCACTCTTCTACATACTTATCTGCTTCCTTCAAAATATATTCTTCTTTGAAAAGGGATAAAGAAGAAGACTGTGATAAAAAACAAGAAGCTTCTTGAGGGAGGGTGGAAGGGACTTGAGGGGAAAGTGAGGGTTTAAAGTCTTCTTCCCTTGTTGCTAACATAGACTTAGCATTATTGGGGAAATGACCTTGATAGGTTTGACTTGGCTCATGAATAGGGGTGGCGTATGTCTGATATGGAATTTGTGGTGGTGGATATGCAATTTGATAGACTTGGTAAGGCTGTCTCTCATGAATGCTCAACTTCTCTTCTAGAAATGCAATCAAGTCACACACATCCAACATCTCATATGTAAGCTTTTGCCAATTTGCTCTTTCAATGGGATCCCACTCACTTTTAATCAGATCTACTGCATCCCTTACTTGATAGATGACATGATTAGGAATTTCTTGGCCACATCCCCTTCTGTTGTTAAGCTCTAATACATATTTTTTATATCCCAGTAATGCTTTTTTGAAGTTGAAAATAAGATTAGGTTGAGCATGGGATGTGACATATTGGGGAACATGGGCATAAGACTGGTATAGCTCATGACAATATGCATCCTTGTTACTTAACATGATTCCAAGAGAAGCTTGTTCTTGATTAAAAATATATGAAGGAGAATAAGACTGATAGCTATGAGTAACAAAATTATACATAGCAAATGGTGATTTCTTGATGATACCAAGACTGCTTAATCAGCTGATTTGACTCAGAGTCACTGTTGGTGTTGATGAAACAAAAACCTCAAAAGGCTAATTGGCTAAAGAATGCACCAAAATTCTTCAACTCCTTGAAAGATTGTTCCCACTGGGCATGCCAAAAACTTTTGATAAAATAAAAACCTCCAAAGGCTAATTGGCCGAAGAACACACTAAAAATTCTTCAACTCCTTGAAAGATTCGTCCCACCAGGCGTGCCAAAAATTGTTGATGGTTAAAATTGTGCTTGATTCTAATCAACAACAATGGGAAGTTTTAAGCTGTGGGATATTATGGCTTGAAACAACCTCTAGATTTTAGAGAAGCCGGTCTCTTTTTTTATGTATCAAGTGTTGAGGGAAAAGGGATAGGAAATTAAACAAAAATGCAAATGCAAGAATTGAAACCTAACTATGGCGATGTGCTTGAGTGTAATCCTAATCCTAACTTGAGCACAGTGAGACTATGCATAGGATTCAATTACATTTAAGAGTAGACAAGTGCATGATCAATGTAAAAGATGAAAACAATAGAAACAAAGGCTCACAACAGAGGCTTCTTTTGCTAAGATATAGAAAATGTCCACAAAGGCATAGGGTTCAATCTTCTTATAAGAATATTCCAATCACATAAGAGGTGCAGAAACATGTACAGTTATGTAGAACTTCTGACTCAAGAAAATGAGATAAAAGCAAATGACATTCCTAATCACAACTCTAGAAAATCCATAGTTTAGACTACTTTTGCAAATGACACAGATAATATCAACCAAGGCATAGAGTTCAATCTTCTTAATTCTTTAAGCCACATAAAAGGCACATAAACATGCATAGTTACATCAACTCTACAACTCGAGAAAATGAGACAAAAGCAAATGATATTTCTTAGTCATAAACTGTAAAAAGTCTAAAACTATAGAAAGTCCCCTCCTTTTTTTGATACAATTCTTCTTCTTTTATGGCCTCGAATGTCTCCTTCCATCATCCCCTTTCTTGCACACTTCTACTCCATCCTTAACTCACAAGGGACAAACAGACGATGCTTTCAATGCCTAAGATGCATCCTAGTCTTATCAAGAACTGCCCTGACTGTGGCATGGTGATTCATGACTAGTACCTCCTTTTATGCCTAAATTTCTCATTCCATCACTTGCTTAGCTGCTCAACTATCTATTTTGCCTCTGCTTACAGGGACAAATAGATGGCCTTATTAATGTTTGTAGGCTCCATAATCTACCTGGTGAACTGTTCCATCTGCCAAGAATAACTCCTGTTGAGTTTCCCTCCATCTTGCTTTGCTATAATAGATACATGGAACACTCTATTTTGTTGAAACGAGAGAGGACAATTAGTCAATTCTTGAAATTCTCCTTATCACTGGAGAATGACACTTGGTGCTTTCCACCTAATTTATTGAAGACACGCGGTATTTTTTGCTTTCTCTATATCTTGCTGAGGAACGCTTTGCTTTCGACACCTGTTGCAATCTGCTTCTTCGATACTTAGAAATTTTAACAAAAAAAACTCTCCACGTTCCTTTGCTCGAGTAACTTCTAAAAGGGGGATGGATGCACATGGCAGTCTTCACATGTTGACACTTGGCACTTTCAAAAACCTTTGGAGTAACACCTAGGACCCACTACAATCTTTTTTCGGCAATGAAGTTTGAAGATGATCTCAAAAGTTGACACGTGGTGGCCTCTATTGCTCTTGGGAAGATACATGGCATATTTTGCTTCTCCTTTAAGGGTATGTGGCGTCTTCTACTATTTATAGGGATGGAGTAGAAAGGGGCTCAGAGAGTGACACTTGGTAGCCTCCTCTGCACTTCAATACTTAGACAAAATAGAATGACGCTTCTCTATGTTGAACCAAAGCATTGAACCCAGGTATTGAACCAAAGTCTCTCAGATGCTGACATGTGGTGACTTCCACTTTCCTCTAAAAAAGGTAGTCCAGGGCCTTCTGTGACTGCCACCTGGCACTTTTTACCTGATCTTGTTGCTTAGCTTGTTGAAAGCCTTTGCCAAAAAATAGAATGAAATGTGGGTGCTGATATGAGATGCAGATGTTGAAATGTGGTGCGTTTCACTTAGCTACTATTAGATATGTGGCAAAATCCATGACTTTCCTAAAAATTATGAAAAGTGTCTCAAACGATGCCAGCTAGCCGGCTCTGTGTTTTGGAAAGTGACACTTGGTGGCTTCCACTCGAATTCAACACTTAGGCAAAAATGAAGTGAAGGAAACAAAAGGGAGAGAAAGAACTCGTGTTTAGACTATGCCACTTGGTAGCTTCCATTGCACTTTGACACTTAGATGAAAAAAGAAACCCACCCTTTACATCAAAACTCTGCCACCATGACCAAGGTATGTAGGAACCAAAATTGCGGTACTCGACTAAAAATTTAAATCAACATAGAGTAAAAAAAATTATTCTACAGATACATCTTTTTCAAAACAACTTGTCAATAAGCAAGGCAGTTACATTGACACACACATGTACTGCTAAACCTTGCTCTTTCAATTTAAATTTATTCAATTAATTTCAAGCCAAATTATATGCACTAATTTTATACTATAATATGCTCTTGGTTACATGTTAGTACTAGCAAAGTACTCAAGTTTGGAATACACAAAGAGAAGGTATACATACACACCTAGATATGCATTCCTTTCCTTTAAACTAATAATTTCATTACTAGGGGGATAAATGTAGACATTATTTTATGATTATATAGCACCTCAATTTTGTACACTTGGAAAACTAAGATATTGGTTGTTCCTCTTAGTTCTAGACCTTTCCTTTTTTGCAAGACTCACATCTACTCTATCTTGTGCCCCTTGGTCTATCTCTTAGTCTGACTAGTCTTACGTTGATGACATAGACCTTATAACTTGCCTAAAATGTACTTATCTTTCATGTTTGTAAGTTTTGAGCCTAAACTTATTCTCCTACTCTCTAGACACTAGCATCCAAGATAGATAGTAGCGTTGATGTTATTATCCTGACTCAATGCAAGTGTCTAGTTCCCTAAAGTCATCTAATTTGAAAACTAAATGTATCCTAATGGTTAGCCTAAGTAATATAATGCAAGTTATTATAAAAATGGGTTGAAATAAATACAAGTTTAACTCCCATCCATTCTTCACCTAACAAAAATACCAAAGAGACCAAGATAACTTATCAAAAGCACTCTATCAAAAATTAAATTGAGTAAAGCTTCCTTATTTCCACACAAGTCATAGGTAAACCATATCTACAAGTTTAAAGTAATAAAAAAGTATCCCAAGATATCTATTTGCCAAGTTATAAGTCAGGTCACTATTTTACTTTACACATATTACATAGTTCACACATAGTCCATCACATAGAGGAGAATTACATGAGTTTGAGGCCCTCTTCTAGAGTATTGGCTATGTAAATCAGTGCCCACTAACAATGGTGTCTTTAGGTTTAACTTGACACCATGTGCCCAATAACCCATTTTTCTCCAAGGTCATTATGAAGATGGAAAACTAGGGTTTTACCATTTCATGAGGAGGGAAAGTCTATGACCCATATTTGAATGCACAAAAGTGAAGGTGAAGCAAAACCCATAAACATCTAGGTGTTTGCATCTTCTTCCAATAGGTATTCCATACATGACACTTATGTCGAACCTAGATAATAACATTGACATAACTATCCTAGGCTGACATTAGTCCATAACTATCTGATGCTATTATCCTTTGCTAAAATTGAAAACTATGTTGGAATCATCACTATTTTTTTGATCTATTTTACCTGGTTTGACCTCTGATTACTATTTTGAGCTATTCTAGAAGCTAGATTTTGACTGTAAGGAGTTATGATCTCTGTGACAAAACCCATATTTGTTGCCCTCTCTTTTGAGGGTAGGAATGAAGACCTTTCAATAACTACCCTTAGAAATAAGATCCCTAAAAGTGTGTTATGCTTCAAAGATACATGATATAATAGTGATAATTGACAAGATATCTCAAGATATAACATAGTTTGTATTGAGATATTGTTAGATCAACAAGGGTATGCCTAGATAGATATAACAATGTACTAAAATAAAACTGGAATGAGAAGTCTAGTTAGTTTTTAGTTGGAGGGATTGAGCATGATGTCCATTATGGCATCCAAGAAAGCATGATAAATGTATGATATGGATCATGGCATTGCAAACAATGAGAGCAAACAAATAATAAACACACAAGGCAAGAAACAAGAAGCATACAAGGGTGGCAAAAGGGCCAAGCAAACAAGGGACATGGGCACATGTCACTTAAATTGGAAAGAAAGCATACAAGGCATGTTCAAATGCCACATACATGTACAATTGAAACAAATAATGATTGGCACGAGGTCCATAATCATATGAAATAGAACATGTAGAGGACATTGGCAAATGTTCCTAGGCACACACATGAATAGAATCAAAGGATATTTGAAAATGTCCTAAGGCACAATAGGAGATAAACATGAACTAAATACAATCATGTCAAGCTGATGTTAAGTAGGAAAAGAAAGTATGTAAGAACTATAAATACAAATCATATCTAACTAAACAAAGCAAGAAGTAAATATATGTAAAACATGTTTAGTACAAGACTAGGTATATGCTACATACTAATGAGTGTCAATAGAGTAATTTGTATAAGCTAGTAAGTAATATACATCAACATGATAACTAGAGTGTGTGGTATAGGAATGAAGTAACCTAAATGGTGTAGTCATATAGAAGATGCCCCCAGTGGGTATGTATATTGGTGTGTATCTCAAATGTAGAAGTAGGATGCCCCCTCAATGGGTAGAGTGAAGTGATCAGAGACCTAGATGCCATTGTACACACTCAAAGAAGATCAAGTGAAGCATGGTAATATAGATAAATCGACAAATAATAACATAGAATAGTAAGTGTAAGTCTAACATTTTAGTATAAATGTAAAGCATAGATGATGCATATAATTGAAATGTTTTTGAATTATTTGCATGTTTTTATATTTTTGATATAGGATATGTATAATCAAGCATAAGGAGATTATGTACAAGTATTTGAAAAAAAGCTATATACAATCAAGTCTGAGAAGAAATGACACTAACAGATGAGTCTCATGGGAGACTCCCTATCATGTTGTCCTGTATCAAAAAAAGGAATCATGTGTAATTATGAAGCATGAGGGAATGGTTGTGGATATAACTCTAAATATTTAGATTCATTGTAGGTATCTTGGAAATCATAATAACTTGTATTGTTCCACTCATCATTATCATCTTGATTTTGAACCCATGGAATGCTAGTGTTGAATTTTGTTGTATATGGATCTTTTCCTTTGATAAATTATGTCTATGAATGATTTGATCTAGGATGTTAAATAAATCCCAAACCTTGGTGACAAACATTATTGACTACAAGAATATGAGTAATGATGCCTTGAGCATGCTTACCTAACCCTTGACCTTGATAATCAAAATTTTGTAGATATTTTTGACCAAACCCATACTAATTTGAAAGTTGAGCCTCATTTTGGAGAGGTAGATTTGCATATTTTTTGTGATTTACCTATGCTTGTGGTATTGTTCCTTGATTTGAGTTTGATTTTTGATCCTTTTGTTGTTTTGAGTTATGCTTTGGTAGCCACTTTTTTACTATTTATGAATTTGACCCTTTGTGAGTGTGCTCTTATGTCACTGTGGATTACTTGACTAATTTACCTTGTATAGGGTCCTCATTAGAAATTATCTATTGTATATGTTGTTTCAATGCCAACATGAATGCATGTGATATCCATGCATTATATGATATGCACAACAATATCTATATAATTTCACTAGATGTAGAAGAGGTAGTTTGATCAAATTAGATTTAATCATTTCACTTAGTACCTCACTTAAACACTTATTTGATCTTTTAATGCTATTTGAATCACTAGTTGTAGAATTACTTTATTGTGATTTCTTGATTTGATATGTAACATTGCTTGTAACCAATTGACTAGGTGAAGGTGCATATATATGATTGACACTAGGGCGCCTTTGAGGATTTTGTATTATAATTTGATTTTCCAATGTTGTGATATTGTCATGTAATAGATGATTCTATGTTTGTAGATCTAAAAATAACTTGTTCATTCTGGTGATTTGATCCCTTAGAGTCTCACAAGTGCAAACCTTAGTTTCTTTCTATTGAACATGTACGCATATATGTTAAAGAGGTTTTGAAGAAGCTATAGGCTAAATGTATGTATGAGGAACAATACTATGAGCTACCTCACCTTTTGGAGGGATGATAACATAAACCTGGTTAGAGGGAAAGTAGTTGTCACCCTCTTGGGGGAGAGGGGAGAAGGAAACTATTTCTTGTGCATAAGATATGACATTGAAAATTGACAGGTGGTTGTTAGCTTATGCAATGGATCCTCTAGGTAGAAACCATGTATGTGGGATAAAATGAATGTAATTAGAGTTATAAATTGAATAGAAATATGTTTATAAAGAGCATTTCTCATGAGAGATAACAAATAAGGGAGAGAGAGCATAAATTTGTGCATGAATGCATAAAAAGTTTTGACATGTGCTATGACATTTCTAATGTGTTTAGCATGATAAGCTTGAAATTTTTTCCATATGAACGATAGAAAGCAAGAGATAAAATTGTGTATGAAAGACAATTAAACTTTATTTTGAAGGAGATGTATCTTATTATGTTTAACAATGCCTTTCTTAATATCATCCCATATTATGAAAAGTAGGCATGAAATGCAAAGAAGGAAGCTTTGTAATAGCATATGGTAAACTTTATCATTCATGTACATGACAGGACCAAGTGTGGTCTCCTTATTTTTTGCAAAAAATGTAAGAAAAAATTGTAAATAAGTGAGATCCATTTTTGAATTCTGATTTTTAGAATGTAAAGTGATATCTCAAAAGCAATAGGACCTAGAGTATGCAACTAGGGTTTGAAAGATGATTTATTTGGAAAAAATACTATGAAATTTAAAGTGAATTTTTGAGTGAGATATGCAAGTAAAAAAATTAGAAATTTATTGGAAAATTAGTGATTTAATAGGACCTAGTAGATGCAACTAGGATTTGGAAAAATAAATATTTGGATAAATTACTATGATATTTTGAATTTTGAATGGATTTTTTGATTTAAATATGCTAGTAAAAATTCAAAAAATGCTTGAAAATTATTAGAAAATGACAGGGACCTACTATGGGCAACTAGGGTTTGAAAGAAATATATTTTAAAATTATGATGAAATTTAAAATTTAATGCTAATTTCTAATTCTATTATGCAGGTAAAAAGTTAGAAGGAAAATTACCCTAGGGTTTCTAGGGTTTTTGTGCCCAAATGAAGTAAGTTGGGTTTACCAAATGATTTAACAATTTTGGGAATATTGGTGTATTTATTCCTATTTAGTTAAAAGTCTAAGTAAATCAGTCAATAATTATGTCATAATTAACTTACTAATTTGTTAATTTTGATTGTTATTTAGACTTTCTAAAAATAACAAGTGAATAGAGAGAAATATAACTTAGCTTAGAACTATGCTGATTTGACTAAGATGAAGGTTGATATTGATTATGTAGGATTAGGATAGTATCATGAACTTGGATCTAGAATTAATTTGATGAAAAGATAGAGAATTAGAAATAAGACACTTCGAGGTTTGGTGCTATAGTCCTGTTCCTACCAATATTGTCCAAACTAGTCACACAAATCTGAGCTTTCTGGGTTTTGTTTGCCACTCCTATATGACCCTACCTATGAAATTTCAAAGCTTAACTCCAATGGATCTCTTTATGGAGATAATTTATCTTCGATCCTAAGTTTTTATTAAACTTGAATATGATTTTGAGAAAAGAGGAGGGGGGTTAGTGTGTGTAAGATGCATTGGATGTGATTCACATCCCATGTGTGGGCATGCTACCTACATACCAATACTCTGAAGATGGATCAAGCCATATGTATTTCTCCCTTTGAGAGTGCTTAGAGAAATTGTCATATGAAAATACAAGAAATGCTAAAATTAGATATTCTTGAGGTGGCTAGGGGCTGGTATAGGGATTTGAATGGGATTATAAGTGTATTGGCTAGTTGTATGCAGAGGATAGTAAAGATTTCTTGAATATTCTTACTTTTATTCTTGCTTGCTTAGTGATATTTGCTAACCCTTTCCAAATGGTCATTGAATGGGCTTATATAGGGATCTATTGGTCATGGGATAAATACAATCATGCTAGATTGACATAATGAAGAGGAGGAATTAGGGACAAACAATAATTTAGGCTCAAATGTGATTGGATAAGAGCACTAAAAAGGGGACACCCTAGGGTCCAATGCTATAGTCCAAGCTAGGTGTTATTTTCCTAAGGGTACGAGACCTAGGGGATGGAATAAACATGGAAAAAGGGTCCTAACTAAGTTAGAATGAGGTATTGAAAGCCTACAAATGACTGTGAATCAATGAAGAGGTTCCTAAAAGGGTCATGAGAGCAAGCAAGAGGGAACTATGGGTTGGGTGTCATTAGCCACACTCAAGTTACCAATTTTTGCATTTTATATGACTACAATTTGAAATAGTTTCCACATATTCAAAAACATCCATAAAACTTCTTGAAGAGGATATGATTAATGACAAAAATATTTTTTGATCAGATAATCCACCCCTCTTTATTAAAATTGTGATCAATAATACCCTTATTTGAAAGGTCTTAGTAGATGAAGGATCATGAATTAATGTCACCTCTCTTTGGTTAATTCAATAAATTGGATACATAAAAGAAAATCTTCAACAAACACATCTCACATGTAGAGGATTTAATAAAACCAATAAAAAACTACGTGGTTGTATTTGCATCGTACTTATTATCGAACCCAAGATAATCTGAACTAAGCTCATGGTTTTTGATCTTCCATTATCTTAAAATATGCTCTTTGATCACCCATGGACACATCGTATATATGTTATTGCCTATTCAGGTAGTCATTGTATCAAATTCATATATAATGGCAAACATTAAAAACATGAAGTTGATCCTAATCTATGGAGTATACAATTACCAAATCTTAATTATTAATATTATATTCCAACTATTCCCCATATTAACAGTCCACCTCTCCCTAAATTCATTAACATGAATCCTGATTTACATGTTACTCTTGCTGATTCTGATGACGATGAACCAAATGAATTGTGACACATTTATAATATCACTTGACTACCTCCCTATATCATAGAATAACTTCTTCCTCTTTTACTCCCCCCTAATCATACCATTCCTCTACTTGATGACACTATTAATACTCTACTCTATGTAATGCATATGAATCCTCTTACACAAAAGATGATTTCACATGTAATGAATATGAAGTGGAAAAACTATTTCAAGATCCTTTAACCATGTCTCCTAGTAAATTTATAAACCTAGACATTTTAAACATCGATTCTCCTATGAAAATAGAGTCATGAATTATTTCTCACACTTGTGATGCTAGTTATATCTTGACTCAATCCCAATCATAAGATTTAGATGTTCAACATTAGCAAAAGAAATTAGTAAAAATACATGCCTTCAATCATGATGTCCATGCCATTCATATCTCATTCGATATTGAATCATAACTTGTAGGTTATGTACCTCCTATTAATTCACCATTATTAAAAATCCCTTGGGTAATCAAAGAAATCTTGACTAGGGCATCTTCTAAACCTTTTACACAACATAATCAAATACAATATACTTTATCAACTACAAAAATTATTTCCCCTTATTACAATTACATTAATCAAGAAAAATTAATACAATCTAAATTTATCCAAATAAATTTGATGGAAACTTCATCTATTAAACAAACCAATATAATAATTACTGATATGGTTGATTAACTCAACCCAATCTCCCAAAAATATAATCTATATCCACTACTATACTAGAAATTACCTTAGATGCTAAAGCCATTGATGTGAGAAAAATACATTTTGAATATGATAGCAAAAGTAATAAAATTATTGATCTAGAAGTGGATGCCAAATACTATGGACCTTTACCTACACTTCCTTATGATGAAGCTATACTTGAGCTCTGCCATGATAGAGAACCTCAACTTCCACACCAACATCATAAGCTTGGCAACTTTAAGCAAAAGGTTCCTTGTTTAAATAATTTCATTGCTAGTGTGGATCCTAACACACATCCTATTTCTTCCCTTCCTCCTACTCCTTACCATTTCTAAGATGGAAATGCTATGCTCATCAAAGAAACTACAAAAATAGAATATGTTACACCTACATGTCCTTGATCTATTACCATTTCTAAAGAGCTCACTCCCAAAGAGCACGATAATTTCAATCTCTTCTATAAAAAATATCATGAAACATTCACTTGGTTATACGAAGATATGCTAGGAATTGATCCTAACATCATTATTCATAACATCATCACTTATCCAGATGCTAAACCTAGTAAACAAAAGCAACAAAAATTCCTACTTGAGATTTTTACCTTATGTTTGATCCGTAAATTAGGTAAATAATTTCTAAAATAGATATTGAATTATCAATTCTATGAATATAATAGAATTGGTTGTAGAAATCTAAGAATGAATTAAAATAATCAAAAACCTATGTATATTCAGTTTTTACATTAAAAAACTCCTGATTAATGTCATAATAATCTTTCCATATTTTTTTAATGTCTGATTAATCCTTTTTTTGCAAACTAAATTAAAAAAGTAAACATATAATAATTGAAAGGAAAAGTGACACCAGAAGTGATAATAGAGTTCACCCATCATTTTGGCTATGTCTCTAAGATTGATTAACTACAATCGGATCCATTATAAATATGTAACTATACACTTATCAACTTACATCAGAAATGGATTTAGAGAACCTGTGATGCTGAAACTAATTTTAAAGGATCTACAATTTGCCTCTTCGAAATCCATAGCACCTCTTTATCTTTTTCTATACTTTTCAGTAAATTAGTCCCTAATAAGAGCATCTATAAAAACTCTTAAAAAGGGCATAATATTAAATAGGAGTGCCTCTAGTTATCACAAACCTACATGTCCTGATATTACCCCTATAATTAATTACATAACTCCATAGCTAGTGGCTTTATAAAATAGAGGTAATAATAATTACACAATCATACATACATTCTTCCTTGTCTACCACCATAGAATAGAATAAATAATTTGACTTTGATCCATTCAATAATGGTTCTTTGTCAGTGGTACCTAGGTCTCTTTTTCGTGAACCCTAGAATTTTTCTTCGATTAAGAGTATATTAAAAACTATTAATAAAAATGGGCATAATACATCACAGGAGTGTCTCCTTTTTTAAAGACCAAAAACTCCCTTAAGAATCTTGCATTATCATTTTCAATATATATATATATATATACATACATATATATATATATATATACATATATATATATATATACATATATATATATATATATATATATATATATATATATATATATATATATATATGTATGTATGTATATATATATGTGTGTGTGTATATATATATATATATGTACATATATATATATATATATATATATATATATATATATATATATATATATATATATATATATATATATGTCTTTCATAATGATAATGCAGGATTCTTAAGGGAGTTTCTGGTCTGAAAAAAAGAGATGAAATTAACCTTCAAGACTGCAAACATACACTCTATATATATCTTCCAGAGTCAAGGACCATGTTCTAAGTAGGCTCTACTTTAATCCAATAGAAGAATATGCAAAACATAGGGTCTATCAATATACAATTTTGGATCTATATCAATCAACCACAAATAGATTAAAACATAATCACCACTTACCATGGGTCAATGACATTTAAGATAGGTGATCTAGACTACACTACATCCTTGCCAATATACAAACCTAATTACATGGGCTTGGTATGCATGTCTTTGTAGTCATACACCATCCAAATAGTGAGCTTCCTCTCCTATAGCCCAAAGGGCCATGCTAAAATGGGAAAATAGGCTATGTTCATCCTCGAGTTTGTAGCATAACCCCAACCATGGCTTAAAGGGCCATCTTTCCCAATAGAAGGCCATCATCATCTTTACACTTGAGCTAAGTGTATATCAACAAAATCTCCTCTCATTGCTCGACAAGATTTTCTAATTATGATTGGGGTCAGAATCTCCATGAGCTTCTTATTCAGGCTCAGTTACACCACTATGTGGGATAAATGTATTTATGTGGTTGTAGAATAATAGTTAGCTTCATTCAAAGGCTTATGACCTTCTAAATATATGCCTTCACCTATAACTTATGTGAAATAGGGACTGACTTATAAATTTTTGCCCAACTACCATCGAATGGTGAGTTCCTCCATTCCTTTCATGAAAAGCTTCTTCAATACAGACTTGTCTGTTACATTTAAGATGAATGATGGATGTCTGCCACATCTATCCTTTGACATAGGCTTAGCTTCATCTCTGACTCAGGTTAAAAATAGAGGAATGTGTTTTCTAGATCCTCCTCACCCCATCTTTTTCCATAACAGATGCCTCACCTCCACCATACTCCTAACTTGTCATCATCCTTGTGGCTCACCTTGAATCACTATCTTCTCACACAACCATTCTATGCCTTCAGCTTTTTTGAATATGGCCAAATATATCCCTCTCTACTCGAGTCTCCTCTAACTGAAGAGCTTCTCTATATTGAAAATAACACTCGCTCCAGCTCAACCCAATGATGAGCTTCTAATGGCAATCATTCTAATCCTTGGTCCATCACTTTAACACTTATGATGGGATAATAATCCCACATTCCTTACAAATAATATTTTAAAAGGTTTTAAATAGCCTAAAGGTTATCAAGTCACTTGTGACTTTAGTCACATATCCTGATCCTTTTATTTATTAGAATATTAAACCAACACTAACTATGAGTTGGTTATTCAATTGGCATATGAATTAAATTGATGAACTTGATGATGAAATTAGAATGGTGAGCTATCTTATAACTTAGTTTAGACTTCATGTTGGTTCTCAAGTTGGATTGCCAAACATATCACTTGGGTTAGACTTCAAGTTGGGTTACCATGCAAGTTGAGTTTGGGTTTCCATGTGAGTTGGGTTACCATGTTGAGTTGGCACTCAAAAAATAAAGGATGTGGTTGCAAGCCACATGGTGGCCTAAGGACCTGCCATGGGGACCCTCCAAAGGCTCTTCATCCTACCATGTAAAAATAACTAAAATAATAATATATGGTAAATTATAGTGTAAGTGTGAAATTAAAAACACCATTACCATATATGGCTGTCGAGTCCCTCTCTGTTATAAAAGTGGGATCCATCAGCTATGGTCTCTATATCTAATCTTTTTAATTACTAATGAAAATGGTGACTATAATCCTCTAGATCAATGTCATATATAAATCATAACACTTTTGGATGCTAAATTCATTAAACCTATGGACTACTCAGAATGGTTCTCAAACATTATTCCTGTTCATAAACAAGTCATCATCATTATTCATATATGTATTTACTCTCACAATCTAAATTTATCATGTCTAAAAGATAACTTTTCTTTACTTTCAATAAATGATATCATTGATTCTAATACTAGGTATGAAATGTTATCACTCATGAATGATTTCTTGGGACATAACCAAATTCACACAACTTCCGAATATCAACATAAAATAACATTTATTATAAAATGGGGCACTTATTTTTACTTTAAAATGCCTTTCGGCCTAAAAATGTTGATCCACCTATCAACATGAAATGACCCATATTTTTCATGATCTTATTAAAAAAATCATTGAAAATTATGTGGATGACCTAATTTCTAAATTTAAAAGTCATAAAACTCATCTTCATGACATAACTATCATTTTTAATTGACTCATTAAATATAAAGTTAGACTCAACCCCTTTAAATGTGTATTCAAGGTTATATTTGGTACTCTGCTAGTTTTTCTAGTTTACATCAGGGGCATTGATGTCAATCCAACTAAAATCAAAGCTATCATCAATAAACCTATTCCTCATTCCATTCCTGACATATGAACATACCTTGGAAAACTTGGGGCAATTCATCCTTTTATTATGAAAATGGATTACCATATTTACTTCATCAATTCCCATCTTAAAAAAGTTAATTTTATAGACTTGATGGATTCATGCCAAAAATAATTTGATAGTATGAAAGAATATTTGCTTCATCCTTCCACTCTTCATCCACCTTAAAATGATTATCCACTGATACTATATACATCTTCTACGCCCATATCAATTGGGATAATGCTTGCCCAACAAAATGATATTGGTAGAGAATATGATATTTATTATATCAGTCATGGTATAATTGATTAATAAAAATGTTATACAAAAGTATAACATGATTGCCTCACTATCTATTTCACAGCTAAAAATCTTCATCATTATATGCTCTACCAAACTACTTATGTCATTGTCCATTCTGACCAACTTCATAAATTCTTATCCAAAGCTTTCTTAACTAGAGATAGAATTGGAAAATGGATGGTTCTATTGATGCAATTTCACTTTCAAATTATTACAAAAATATATATCAAAGGACAAGTCATGACAAACCAACTTGTGGTAGCTTCCCTACCAGCTATAAATGACCTTCAAGACACTCTCCTTAATGAATAAATCCTTTATATTGAAGGTCTTTACCAAGTAATTTATTTTAAAGATTATTTTCATAACTTCACTACTGATCTAGAAGCAAACAACCAAGAAGAAAATGACTTTACTCCTTTTACCACTAAATCTAAAGCAATCATTAAATAATTACCTAAAATTACAATTGACTTACATGAAGATACTTGGAGATTTTACTTCGATGGTGATGCCTTCAAATATTTAGGACAGGCTTTGTTTTAACCAACCCACAAGGTAATATTATACCCTTATCATTCAGATTAAATTTTGATGTCACCAATAATATGGCTAAATATGAATCTCTAATATTAAGCATGTAAGCCATAATTGGTTTAGACATCCCATATTTACATGATTTAGGTGATTCACAAATTATATGTCATCAAGTTAGTGGATATTATCAATGTAAAAGTGAAAACTTAATCACATATCGTCAAATCATCACTATGTTTTCCAAGGAATTTACCTCTTTTATCATCAAACCAATCCCACAGTATCAAAATGCTATAATTGATTCTCTTGCTTCATCAACATCTTGATTTCACCCTCACCAAGTACTTCATGATTCTCAATTTCTTATTCAAATGAGGAAATCACCTTATTATTTACAAAATAAAAATGACTTTTTAATTTATCACAATGAGGCTATTACTATTTGACAGAGCCCATGTTACAAAAACATAATTTAATTCATTGAGCATCAAACTTACCCTCCAAAAGTAGATTCAAGTGAAAAAACTCAAATTCATAAATAAACATTCAAATATGTACTTCGATACAACACCCTCTATTATTGTAATGTCAAAGGAACTTTACTACATTGTGTAATGTCATAAAAAGTTCCTACTCTCCTCGAAAAAACACATAGGGGCATCTATGGTGGTTAATGTAGTAGTCATGCTACAACCCACAAATGTCTGCTATGGGTTACTTTTAGCCCACTCTTGAAAAATATGCCATCAATTTTGCTAAAATACGTAATCTTTGTAAACTTCATGATGATATTATCCACTTTCCTCTAGTTGAACTCCAAACTATGGAGTCTCCTTAGTAATTCTCGATGTGAGGATTATATCTCATTAACAAATTACATAGATCATAAGATGGTCATGTATTTATTATCACTACCACTAAATATTTTACCAATTGGGTGGAAGCCATGCCTCTTGTTAATGTTACTGGTATAACTATTTCTAAAGTTTTCTCAATCAAATCATCTATCATTTTGAAGTTCCTTATACTATCATTTCTAACAATAGTGGAAACTTTAAAAACAAATATATAAAATAACTATGTGAAAAATTCAATATTACACATAAATTATCAATACCTTACCATCCCGAATGTAATGGTAAGTAGAATCCACTAATGAAATTTTAAACAAAATCCTACAAAAGACTATTAGATAATCTTGTACTGATTGGCATTTCCATCTCTATCTCATACTTTGGGCTTATTGCACCAACATACTCACTACTACTGGGGCAAGGCCACTTTCATTAGTATATGGATCTAAATTAATATTATCTTTAAAAGTTGAGCTCCCATCCTTATGTATTTATCTTCATGGTATAATTCCTGACAAGGAATTAAGTCCCATCTCCATGATTTAGATTTCTTAAATGAATGATGTATGATTGATTTACAACATAATCATCAATACAAGGCTCACATTGTTAAACAACATAATAAAAAGGTTAAAATTCAAACTTTTAATGTTGGTGATCTAGTCTTGAAACTAAATTATACACATGATAAAGAACATAAATCTGACAAAAAATAGCAGGGTCTTTACTTCCTAAAAGACATCCTTGGTCCTATTACTTATAGATTATAAACTAATGAAGGACATATTTTCAAAGAACCCACTAATGCCTAATTTTTAAAGAAATATTTTTCTTAAATATTTAATTTCTTAAATACTTTCATATACTATAAATACTAACATTTTTTATATGTTTCTTATAAATATAGCTAACCTGTAACATCACATTATTCTCAGTAGCCTTAGTTCCTATTGTTGGTCCTTTAGTTTATCTTTATTACTTTCATTTAATTCATGAGTTTTATCGTAAGACCATGGATAGGACCTGATCATCCTCATGAATATTTTTTATTTCTTAATCCAGTCTTAATATTTTTCTTTGATCATAAATTTTTTCATTTTATAAATTTATTTTTATTTCCTTTTTCTTTTGTGAGTTGCATTATAAGACCTTGGATATGACCATACCTTCTTCACAAAATATTTCCATATTTTTCACCTACTTTGGTTTATTTTTAATGATTTGCAGTGTAAGACCTTGGATAGGACTAGAATTTTCTCATAAAAATTAAAAAATAAAATAAAATATCTTTATAACTACGTGTTCTTAGAAATTAAGGTAATGGTTAAAGATTGTGATTTTATACTCTTAGAATAAATTTAGTTTCTTTTTTGTGGTAACAACATTACAAAAACTATTTGCATGTTCCCTTATATTCACATAATTTCTTATGATATAGAGTCATACTTACCTATCATTGTATCTTTTTCACATTATCAATTTTTTTTTAATGATTTGATGTAACTCAATCATTTAATGCTCATTATCCTTTTCTCCCCTATATTCATTCCACTTTGGTCACACCAAGGTCAATTTCAAGATAACACTCTTATTTAACATGCATAAAAAAGAATCTTAAACACCATGATTTCTAAGTTATTTTTCTTAGCTACCGAGTCTAAGTTTTCTAGAGATACTCATTTTTAACACCCATGCTTAGTTTTCTGAATCTATATGGAGGAGGAATAGAAAAATCTATTAAACAATTTAAAAAAATCATTTAAACATAAAAGGCAATGATAACAAGGTATATATAAAATCAAAAATTAAAATCATAGTAAAGACATGATTATCAAGCACATATTTTATTCTAGTCAAAACTCAAACTCCACAGTTGGCCTCATGATAGAACCGAAGTCCATTGGGGTGTGGTAAGCTAATATACTAGAATAGAAAATTTTAAAATTTGCTATAGTGCTCCCTACTTTCTCACATAAGTACCCAATATTCATATTAGACCGATGGCTCTATATGGGGTCCTAAGTAATGGGGAACACATTGTGGGAAGGCAGGTCCATTTTACTTTTTCATGCATACAACCTTCATGGGATGATATTTATACTTCAATAGATAACCTAAATTTGTGTGGATAAGAAAAGTTATCTAGAGGCCTTAATGTTGACAGTCCTCTTATTTTGCCAACATAATTTGAGTGTCTTAATTTTGATAAAGATTTTATAGCTTGTTATCACCTACATTTTCCCCACCACCCATTTTATTTCCCCCCTTTAAAGGCAAGTTTGCTTCTAAAATCTACTTCCTAAATTCTATATTCCCTATTCTTCACATCTTCTTAAAACATGTTAATCATAGTTGTGTTTTGGTTTAACCTATCTTAAGAATAAAAAATATATTTTTGACTATTTATTACTTATTTACACCATTGCCTAATCCTTGGATTTCTTGGTTTCATTTAAAAATTATAAAATTTATTTTCCACTATTTTTGTAGGCAATCTTGTTCCATTTCTTTATTTCACTCTTTCCATTATTGAGTCAGTTTGGATTGTTCCTTCTCACTCATCAATGTTGTTTTACCTTATGTTATTTTTCTATATTTGTTTAATTATGGTTTATTACTTCTTCTACATCGATGTTAGATCTATTATTTCACTTTCATGTACCCTTGGTTTGATCTGGTTTGTTATCTTTCTTACTTAAGGTATATTTGTTTAGGTTTGTCAATCATTTAGTAATCTTGGATTTTTAGTTACCTAATTTACTCTCACTTTTAATTGGTCTCTTGTTTCTCTCTTAACAGTTACCACCCTAGCTTATAAATTGTTCAAGTGATCTATTCAATTATGCAAAATTAATTTATTTTGACTTCCCTATGATTATTTGTTTTTGCATTTTAGTTTTGTATCCTTAGGGTTCATCCAAAGCAGTTAATGTGCCATCTATGATCAAGATTACAAATATAATAGATGACCATTAATGATAAAAGTAAGTCAAAGTATGTATATGATACTTTTAGTTATTTACTTGTTATCATTTTAATTTATGTTTTTTACTATAATTTATTAACTCAGAATTATGGGTTGCTATGTTCTTTTCCCAAATCACCATCTCATGTTATAACTACTTGACATGTGATGAGGTTCAAGCAAGGCATATATATACACATAGTATTTTTAAACTTTATTAATTATAGATGCTTTCTCTCTTGTAAGAATATGTTAAATCTTAATCTCTATGAGTGCATGCCTTAAAGGGTGCACCATGAAATGGTTTGGTATGCCTTTGGTACTTTGAAGGATTATTGGACCCTATATCATTACCTTAAACCAATACAAGCTAATCTTATCTAATTCCCTAAGTATTAAAAACCTATTTATATACTCCCCCAAATAACTCACCATCCAAAATAGCCTTTACCTAAGTAAAAACCTCGTTTACCCACTTTTTCTACTACATCAACCAAGTGGACCTTGTTGGGAATTTAGTTCACATTATATAACTCTGTCAACCCAAGTCGACATATTTTGAGTCCTAACAAGTATATTTCCTACTTAATAAAGTCAATCGGGTTGACTTCATTGGTTAAATTCTTAGGAGGATTCAGGGTCAATCAAGTGGCTATAAATACCCCATTAATTTCATTTATAAAGAGAGGATAATTTAATTACACATCATTATTACTCTAAAATCTACTTATATAATAAATAATAAGTTTCATTTCTTAGGTTTTTGCCTTGGAGAAGTATTACTTGTCTTGTGGAGGTCTAGAATGCATAAAATAAGTCTTGTAGCCTAGAGTTGATCTATCCTTGTGATCCTTACAAGCCAAAATAACCTCTTGTAAAGAACCATTGGCTAATGGAGAGATTAAGGCACAATGATTTCACTTCAACAAGGTAAGTATGCTCCTACCCTTCATATTTTGATAAATAGATATTGTATAATTAATAGATTAAATTATATCTCTCCTTACTTAGATTATTTATATATTATATTAGATAGAATTATATTTGCATGTTTATTATCTTACATATTTGTACCAAAAGATTTTATGATCACTAGATTAGCTTGCATATTCATTTACTAGATTATCTTGCATGTTTATTTAGTAGATTAGCTTACGTACTATTATTACAATCATAAGACGTAGCTAGGGTTATCACAAAATGGCATTTGACTAGACACCTTAGAAAATTATCCTTTGCTATTGAGTGATAAGATATCCCTTAGTGTAAGTTTAGTAGATTCATTATTGGTCATGATCCTGATATAACAAAGTATTACTAAGTGAATAGTTAGCTAATTAACTTCTCCAAGCTTGGATATTACTGAGTAGGATAAATTATAGATCTATCTTATTTCACTTGAATACAATGTTACTTTGGGTTTGATTTGTGATAGAAATTCATGTGCAATATATTGATCATTGGGAATATTAAATAAACAATCTAAAGGGTGGGGCTTTGCAGGGCTTATGTAATAAAATTCATAATAACTTTAACTTTACACCCAAACACAAAGAGAACAAGAAAAATTCCTAGAGAAAAGATGTAAATAAGCATTTATTTAGTGATGCCCATGTAAGAAATTAGATATAATAAATAAATATGGACACCTAAAAATAATATTTGAAAGGATCAAAAACTCTACATGTAAACCAAGGTTTGGTTCAACACAGAGAGGATGGGTTCACCAGGCTATTTTATGCTATTCAAGGTTTTACACAAATACACAAGAAAATAAAACTATTTGAAAGAGATAAGACTATATTCATATTTAAATTAAAATATGATAAATAATATAAATTTACCTAATATATCATATACAATAAATCTAATTAAATACAATGCAACCAAGGAATAGAAAGATCATATTTTATTCAAAGTTTAAATTTGGGTTGTGATAGTGATCTATAATTGCCTTAAGGTATTAATTAGGTTATAGAATCTACTCTTTATATTTTGGCTAGTTTTTCCTACATGAAACTTGCATTGACTATAGATAATTACGTCGATGCATATGTCTAACTTTAACACAAGTGTCTAACCTAGAGTATGCACAAAGGTGGATCAAAATTTATATTCGACCCATGCTGTCACCTATGTTCATGTGTAGTACATCAAAATATGTTCATATATTCATGATATCTAACCAATAATCAAAACCCTAATCTTTTTACCTTTGACATCCTATAACTTGGTAAAAAAGGGTTAGAATGTGATTCAATCTAACCTTAGTAACTCTAATCATTACTACGTGCTACCTACATAGCCAATAATCCAAAGAGGGCCTCAGACTCACATGTATTTCTCCCTCCTAGGCACGTGGAATTATAATTGTCTAACTATATTCTCTTTCTCCTATAATAACCCTTGATATAAATAATGCAATAGTGTAGAGACCTTTTGAGTACTTTAGATATTCAATATAGTATTTAAGTGAAATTTGATAGCTTGGAATATAAATTATTTTATAATTATAATTTTGATCATATTAACAAGTAGTATAATTAGAGCATAACCTTTGTATATATAAGGATATCTTGATTTTGAATTAGGATCTAATGGCACATGAAAATATAACAATAGGATGAATAAAGGAGATAAAACAAACAATCACTAAGTGAAAGATACAATAAATAATAAAAGGACAACTCTAGACACCTGCATCATAGTTACACACTTGTGTCGATGTAAGTATCCAATAAGGACAAAGGCATCCATAGGCTAAAAACATAGGGGCAATATAAAGCACAAGTGGGGATCCCCAAGATACACTAGATAAAAGATAATTTACAATATATAGTCCCACATGGTAAATAAAACAAGTGAAATAAGATAGAACCAAAGAGGTCCACATGAAATCATGCCACTAGATATCTAACTCTTGGTCAAAATATGTATATATTAAAACGGATATGAAAACATGCTATGAAACTATGTTTATACCAAATGTGGATGTCTACACTCTTATTGAAGTGGATGTTTATTTAGAATTCTAGAAAATATGACTACTATGTTGGTCTAAATGTATTTAATACACCACTGTATTATGGAAGGTAATACATGGAGTTTATGTATCCAAAGTCATTCAAATAACATATCAAATACTCATGTATATGGTATAACTAAAAATATGGTAACCACATGCGCTAGGTCAACCTATAAAGGTAAATTAATCTCACCAATAACATGATGTGATGTCCGATCTAATGCTCTGATAATTTTGATTCAAGGGTATAAATCATCATATGTATATCCAAAATGTGTAAGTAGTTCAATGGTACATACATTCTCACTAGCACCATTTTTTATCATAACACTATGTATAAGATGATGGTCAAGGTATGCTCAAATAAATAATGATTGAATATCTAAGTCATCATCCACTATTTCACTATCATCAAATATAATAGAAGATATTTAAACCATATGATATATTATATGTGTATTAGTGCCAATAATCCTACCTAATGGGTGTACACAATGTGATGGAGGAGGATGTGCATGGTATGCGATTTACACTTTTAGATCTTTCTTAAAATGATCTTGCAAAGGATTGTTAAATATTTTTTGATTATAATGGTCACTAGGTTATGAACCTAAATCCTTTCAAGGATCATTTAAGGTAATCTTTTGGTCATCAATGAGATCTTGGATCTTATTCTTTAAGATATAACATATGTTTGTAGACTTTTTAAAGCTTTGGTGATAGTCAAAGTATGCATTAACAACATATATTTTGGGTGGAGGTCAAATCATATCAACCTCTATGGGAGGAGGGAGAGATCTGAGATGAAACTCAAAAAGCTTATGAAATGAAGAAGTTAGAGACTAATTAATCATGTAAATTATATCTTAAGGTCATTGGATAATATGCGTCAACTAAGGTGTTGTGACATTGTGTTAACTATTATGGTTGTTTCATTTTAAGATTATATAGGTTTGACCTTGTAGTTTGGTTTGATATGAAACTTGGTATTGGATGTAGTTGGTGTGTTTTCTACGTACTTTAGATTTTTCAAAGAAATAAGATTCATTTAATGATCTTAAAAAACATTTCATAAGTCATCAAAAGATTTGAAGTTTTTGAAAATAATGAACTCATGTAATGGGGAAAGCAAACTTTTCTTGAAAATGTCTTGAAGTTATTTATATACCATTGGATTTTTTTTATTTTGGACAACATTGTTTTATATATCAAAACATATTCATTGATAGATTCATTGGTTCCTTGTTTGATCTTTGTAATTTGAGCATATGACACATTTTCAATGAGAAATGTTCTAAGAACTGACCAACTAGAGGTTTGAATGCTCTCATTGGTTAGAGTGGTAAATAATAGAACAATCATAAATCATAGAATTTTATTGTCCTTGGAAATAATTTGTTCAAAATTTTACATTAGAGGCATAATCAAGACTTGCCACATAGACAGATCATAGATACTATTCAAGATCACCCTTGCCATCATAAAATATAAATTTGGGTACAACAATACTAGTTGGCAAAGGGTACAAAGATATTTTATGTGTGTTATAACCACACTAGATTACACTATAAATTTTGTCAATTTAAAAAAAAATCATACTTAACTCATATTCATTTTCAATAATTATCAATAAGTTTCATTATTTGACTGCTAAATACATCTAAAACTATAAATACCAAAAATATATCTAACCCATTGGTTAAGATGTGATCTATCTAGATTTAAAAAATTATAGAATAATATATATGATAAGTTTCATTTTATAACACATATCAAAGTGAAGGGTACACAGTACACTCAAATAATCTATATTTATAGATATACACAAATATACAACTTTTACTATTTACAACGTGCAAAATTATGTACAATTTATATAATCACTACTATATTAAATAGTCATATTTTATAATGTATAAATTATTACGTTTCACCATTGAATATCATAGTACATATGATAGGATTTAAAAAAATACATATGAGCCTCATAAGAAAGCTCTATAATCAATACAATAGGCATCAATATGATTTCAAGATGGTTGATCATCTGAAGATAGAAAGAGCATCATTAGGGTGATTTTCCTCTAACTATAGACTATTGATATCCACACCTCCCCATTAAGAGTGGCCCTTCCCTTCACGGAGGGATAGATAAAAGCAATGCAAATATCAAGAATTCAACCAGAACCTATGTTTTATACAATTACTATTACATGCATCAATCATATAGACCATGGAAGATAATCCTCTATCTAACATGACATCATGTATATACATGTAAACTATAAAGTATAGTGGAATGATAATGTATCAACTATAACATTACTTTGGTCAAAATTTTCATTATAGAATTTAGATCTCTCATGGATCCAAGTTGATTCCACACACACATAATCTCTACTAATGAAGCTAAATATGTAATATGATACCAAATGATAGATATATGTATTGCATAATATCAATATTGTATAATTATCACCTGTTATTAAATGTAGCATGCATGGTAAAATCTCATAAACTAATTTAAAAGTATATTAACTATAGATTTATAACATACAACCACTCATCAAATCAAGATAGATCTTTACTTATTCAATTCAGTACAAGGTAAAAACATCTATCTAATATATAAAAATCACATTGATATCCCAAAACATAACTATTATTGACACATCTAAGGATTGTAGGTTCTTATCAACCAATAACATTCATAATTACCCAATACAAGCATAACCATATGCCTAGATTATAAAAATCTAAGTGATAAATACATTATTTTCATCTCAAAGGAATTTCACACCTTTCATTTATTTTGAACATTATATAACTCATGTATTAGATCTAATAGAACACTAAATGGATCATTTTAACATACCCAAGAATTATTTATTAGTATGAGTCAGGCTACTAATCCTCTTGTTTACTTTCTAACCAACTTTAAACATTTATTACCTATTTTGACAATACCTTAATTAGGTAAAACTTATATTTTAACTATTATAAATGCACAGTCCACACCCATATATATTATATGTACATTATACCATACCATTTTATGGTTTAAAAAATAATACCTTATAAAGAAATATGAACACCTAAAGGTACATTTTAAGGTATATAAGTTTTTCAAGATTTCTTATTACTTGAGTTCATTTAGGACTAAAGGAAAGATTGATAATCAAGATAATGATTTTAAATTATGCTAACTTAAATAATTTTGTTCAAATTTTCTGTTATTACCTACAACCAAGTATGAATTCCCTATTAGATAAGTTTCTAAGATCAATTGAGTCACAAAAGTGTACAATCTGGTCTTGTATTTACACATGGTCATGTGTGTGTGTGTGTGTGTGTGTGTATAGTTCAATAAAACATTAAATCCAGTATAGTCTACCTTATAGTTTGAATACATTATCATGAGACTATATAGAAAAACATGATACAACTATAGGTACATATATATTATGAATTTATCAAACACCATAGAACAAATTTATCAAATATTCTATAATTCATTTATGTGCATACCTATACAGGTCTATATTATTTTATCACCATTTATACATCAACACAACTTTCACAAGTTTTAAGGGTCAACCACTAGTAAAATATACTCAAAATTCATTTTCTTTAGTTCATATTTGTAACACATAGGTCTATAAAAACATTCCCTTGAGAAAATACAAAGTTAAAAATCTTATACAAAGTATACTACTGTAGTTATCAAATTAAGATAAATTATTTAAGTCTATAATAATTCCTTAAGTCAAGCAAGAACATCCCAGTCACTATATAGTCTAAATTTTTAATTGATTAAAGAAGTTGCTTAAGTTACCACTTGTCGAATATGAATTAAGGATACAGGGTTTCCATAATTATTAATATAAATTCATGTTTTACAATAATACACAAGTCATTACCTTTCTAAGTCATGTACAAGTTAATTATTTGTAGTGAATATATTTCACAAAGGTGATTCGACAATCACTATACATTTAGTTCTTTAAAATGACTCAAATATTATTTTTATATTCCTGTGGATGGAACCAAATTCCATCCCTAGGTCTATAAAGATTAAGCCCTAAAATTTTCACAAGGATCTACCAACATATACATTCATATGGTTATATATTAATCTTAAGTAAGAAAACATTCGATATTTTGATTCTAAATGAAACTCAATCTACAATAGACATGAAAAAACCCATATATATATATATTTCTAAATTTAAATATTTACTTACCTAGTTATTGCAATGTCTTCCATTCAAATGTAGGTGTTGGTAGACTCTCACTTTCTTTTAAATTATCCTTTCCTCTTTCTCTATCCCCCCAATTAGTTTATCTTCATTATTCTTATTCTATTTCATCTCTTCCTCCATGTTTTGCATGTCTTGAAATTTCTCCTAAAACTCTATGAGTTCACCATAATGAAACTCAAATTTCCAAGTTTGAATGATATTTTCTCTTACCGTTAACTTGCAATCCATAACCTTGTTTTGGGCATGGTTGTTGATTGCAAAACCCCTCCTTTCAAAAAATGGTGAAGTCAACCCAAAATCATAGTAATAGAAAACCTCATTCCCTTCTCAAGATTCCCATAATGATCTAATTATTTTTTATGATAATTGTGTATGCAAATAAAGCTACTATAATCTTATACAAAACCAAAAACTGATTTTCCTAAGTTAAAAAATTCATTTAAGATAGTTGCTTGGGTGTATTATGCCCTATAACCCCTTATCCACCAAAAAGAGTAGGAATTGAGATCTGAAATCCTTACAAGATTTAAATACAAAACCTGCTATGGGTTTGAAATGTATAAAATAGGTATACCATAATTATAACTCAACAACCCAAGTTTAGTTCACAATAATGTTTCAACATGGTTCATACATATAATTCACACCAATAGAATTAGTGAATCATACTAACAAGAACATCCATTCCAAATTTATCATGTCTCAAGAAGTTAAATAATTAACACAAATTCAATGTAAGCATGCAATATTAACCATAGAGATAGTCAATGAAAACTAAACACTTAAGACATTCTCAAAATATCATCAACATTTAATTAACTTAAGTAGTCAAGAGTGTAAGTAAGTGTGTGTGGGTTTAATTTTAATATTTATATCTCGAATGCTGATATATGCATCCTCCTCTTCTATGATACTCTCCGTTTGGTCCACTATGTGAGGGTAGAACAATCCTACAAACACCTTAGTAAAAAAACAGGTAGTTAATCTAAGCTTACCATAGAATATTAAAGTACTCAAAATGTATGTACATCTATAAACCAAAAATAAAATCTATAAATGAAATCCAGTCCATATAAGATTTAAATACACTAAAATATAATATATCTAAATGCACATGTGAGTATCTTCTAATAATAACTAAGCATGAAATAAAATAACACAATTGTCAACTATACAACATAAATGTCTAGATATATCATAAAATTAGAGACTTAATCATTAGTTTCACTTCTCTAACTAATACTAATTTAGTCTTTGGATCAGGATATGACATCCTTCCCCCCCCTAAAAGAGGTCATCATTCTAATGAATTTTATTTCAAACAAAAGTTTTGAAAATAAATAGTATTATTCAATAAAAAATTATTCAAATATATGAGGAAACATCTTATAAAATCTCTCACAATCCTTCTACGTGGCTCTATCTTCAGAATATTGGTACCACTAGACCTTGCATTGTGATACTTACCTATTACATAAACTAAGCTTGAGAGTATCAATTATTATAATTGGTTCTAATGTGACCACCCCTAGATCCAAAACATGTGAAAGATCAAATACATATTTCTTGAGATAAGATATATGAAAAATATCATGCATTTATACTAAATCTGGTGGCAAAGCAAGTCTATACACTACATGATTTATCATTTCTAGAACCTCAAAAGGTCCCACATATCTTGGTGATAATTTTGCTGATTTCTTAAACTTAATGACATTCTTTTGGGGTTTGACCTATAGGAAAATTTTATCTCCAACTGAGAATTGTCTTGATGTGCTTTTTAGATTAGCATAACTTTTATACCTATCATTAGATTTAGTCAATATCCACCTTATTAGCTTTACCTACTCCATTTTATCAAGCATTTTAGGTCCAAATACCACTCTATCCTCTAACTTATTTTAGTTGATTGGTGTTATACACCTTTTACCATACAACACTTTAAAAGGAGCCATCTTCAAATCTGATTGGAATGATTTGTTCTAAGTAAACTCAACTAAAGATAAGTATTTTTCCTATTTGTATTATTGCTCCATAAAATACATCTTCAAAATATCCTCCAAGATCTGATTTATTCTCTCTATTTATCCATTTGTTTCTAGATGGTAAGTTGCACTAAAGTTTAGATATGTACCCAAGGTTATATTGAGAATTTTACAAAACCTTGAGGTCACCCTAGGATCCCTGTCTAAAATGATCTTTTCTAGAAATCCATGCAATATATACTCCTTATTTATAAATATTTTGGCAAGCATTGGTGCATCATCCACGTGATTACCTAAAATGAAGTGTGTTACTTTGGTGAGTTTATCTACAACCACCAATATCATGTCGTGATGATTCCTTGACATAATAAATCCTTGGAAAAAGTCCATACTAGTGACTTGCCATTTCTATTCTAGTATAAAATGTACATAAAATAACATATCAAGATGTACATGTTCAACCTTGATTCACTGACATTCCAAACATCTAGACATAAAATATGTCACATATTTATTGATTCCTTTCTAAAAATACAATGATCTTAGCTATGCTAAGAGATTCATCACACTAAGATGTAATGAATATGAAGCATTGTGCAACTCTCTTAGCACAATACCCCTTAAATTTTCTCTATACGACACATAGATCCTTCCATCATATCTCAAAATCCCATCATTTTTAAGTTGGAATCCTTTGTATCTAAGATTTTATGAATTTTTTTCTAAGGTTTTTTTTATTTGATCATATAATTCATCTCATGATGAGAATTTTACTACTTGATCTTGGAAGGTACTCTTTATAATAGCTAAATCTGTAATGTACCTTCTAAAACTAAGGGTATCTACAACTTTATTTTCTTTTTCTTTAGTGCAGCTAATGTCAAAATCATAATCTGACAATAATTCTAACCATCATCTTTGATGAGCATTAAGTTTAGGTTGGGTAAATATTACTTGAGTCCCAAATTATTAATTTTAAGCTCAAAAGGTTTTCCTAACAAATAATGCCTTCATACTTGCAAAGTATGTACTATGGAATCTAACTTTAAGTCATGTGAGGTATAATTTCCCTAATTGGATTTCACTTCCTTGATTCATAATATACAACTAAATCATCCTGCATAATAACTCCTCCTAAGCCATCTTTTAAAGCATCAATTATCACTATAAAATGATCATTTGGATCCATACTATGCAATATTAGTGTTGAACTAAGCCTCATTTTTAGAATCTAAAAGGTTTCCTTTCACTTATCAAACTAAACAAAACGCTTCTCTTTCCATTGAAGAAAGGTGATTAGATTTACTATCTTATAAAAATTTGGCACAAACTTCTTGTAGTACCTTGCTAGACCCATAAAGCTACACACCTCATGCAAATTTTTGGGTGCTAGCCATTCCATAATAGCTCTAATCTTAACTAGATCCATAGAAATCCCTTCTAAAAAAATAAGTGTCCCAAGTTTTATACTCTTATTTTAAATAAGGCACACTTAGACAATTTACCATAGAGGTTTGTTTCCAAAACTATTGCAAAACCAAGGGAAAATGCTCAATATGCTTCTATTCACTTTTTGAATTGATAAGGACATCATCGAGAAAGATTAGCACTGATCAAGGTAATCTTTGAAAACATTATTCATAAAATTCATGAATGTTATATGTCCATTCATTAGCCTAAAAGGAATCAATATAAATCCTTAGTGCCCATACCTAGGCTTGACGGTTATTTTTGGAATGTTTTCCTCAATTATCCTCAACTAATGATATCCATCTCAAAGATCAATCTTAGAAAATACTGATAAACCATGCATTTAATCAGAGAGTTGATTAATGCAAGGTAAGAGATACAAGTTCTTAATATTTGCTTTGTTTAAAATCATGTAATTTATGCACATGTGAAGGGTTCCATCCTTCTTCTTAATAAATACTATAGGTTCACCCCATGGTGAAATACTTGGCTGAATCAAATCTTTGGTCAACATCTCCCAAAGTTAGGATTTTAACTCGACCAATTTAGTTGTTGTCATTATATAGGGAGCCTTGGATTGAGGTTTTGATCCCAAAATGATATCAATTGGGAAGTCAAATTCCCTTTTTGGAGGTAATCCTAACAACTCCTCTAGAAAAACATCTTAAAATTCTTGTAGAAAGGGGTAATCTTTCATAAAGGGCGTATACATATAATATTTTCAAACTTTTATCAATTACTAATGCTTTCTCTCTTACAAGAACCTGTCTAGTCTCAATATCTCTGAGTGCACACCTTAAAGTGTATACCAAGAAAGGGGTGAAAAAATCATTGGTTCTTTGCATGATTTTTACCCCTATACCAACACTTGTTATCAATTTAACCTTCTCTTACACACTTCCCTAAGCCTTGTCTCCTCTCTTTCACACTCTTCCCACCATTTGCTACCTTCATTAGCCCTTTCCTAAGCCTAAAACCCTTTATTGATGGTTTACATTACACTATCAACCCCATCGACCCTGTATTTAAATTGATAAAACATATTTAGGGTCTAGGTCAGCCCTTGGTTGACCTAGATCAAGACCTAATTTATTTTTATCAATAACAATACAGAGTCGACTGGGCTGACCCTATTGGCTAAACTTTCAAAAAGGTTTAAGTTTAGATTCATCTATATATATGCATCTATTTCCATCATTTAAAGAGAAGAGAAGAAGAATAATAATATATCTTGCAATAGATTATCCACCATTCTTCTTGAGGAACATAACTTAGAGTTTTAATACTTTATTTGGAGATATGGATCTTGTCTTATGGAGAAGTCTTTTGAATCCATAGAAAAGTTTTGTAGCCTAGAGCTGACTTATCCTTGTTATCTTTACATACCACAACAACCTTTTGTGAAGCACCTTGACCAAGGGAGAGATTGAGGTTCGGTAGGTTCATCTTCAAAGGTAAGTATTCATAACTTTGTTTCTTATTTTTAAGAATAGATATATTTGCATTTGTACTTCTCTCCCATGTATTAGGATTTTCTAGACATTAACATGAGTATAAATCTTCTATGCATGTTTAATTTTTATGTTTATTACCCTCACTTTGTGCCACAAGCTTTGGTGAGAACTAGATTAGATTTTACTTTGTTTTACATTTACTTTGTGAATATGAAAACATAGGACCTAACTAGTATTATTGCATAATGTTGCTTGACTAAAGGCTTTGGAACCCTCTCTAGTGATGTTATTGTGGTAAGATATCCCTTGGTTAGGTCTAGAAGATATATTTTGGTCATGACCCTAAATATATAATGTATAAATAATTAGAAGTGTAAGTAGTAATTATCTTTTCTGAGATAGGATTGATTAATAGATCAATTGCATTTATCTGTGCATATATTTTGGTGAACCTGACATAGATCAAACCATTATAAGTTTTATTTAATGATTTCATTTTGTCATCACATTATATTTTTCTATTTTTTTAATAATTTACAAAACCAATCGATATAGTTCTACCAGTCTGTATGTAGGTTTAACACACAATCACTTTAAAATGACTCTGTTCTATCTATGAAGGCCTTCTCCAAATACAAATTACTCGATTGATCAGTTTGACATAGTATTATTTTTCAATTCTAGATTTGCATATATAGTCAAACCAGTAGACTCTATACATAATTATATTATTTTAGTATATATGTCTACAAACATAGTCGAGCTAGTCGTCTCTATTCAAAACTTCTTTTTCAATGCACATGTTTTTCAAACTTTGTCAAACTAGTCAACTCAATTAACATAATTTTGAATGAGCATTTGAACATCACATCATAAAATTTTACAATCTAAACACATTCAATCCTACCAAGGTTCATTCTTCCTCTATAATTTTAATTATTTATTTTTAGTAATATTTTTCATAAGTTTGTAGTCTATAAAACTACAACCCTCTAACCAACTAGGTCAACTTGTTCAACATAATTCTATAGCCTATCTTCTATCTTGAAGACAGTTAACCTGTTCGACTATATTCTTCTAGATCTTGTTTTTATAAAATAGCAGTGATCTAGTCAACTTTGTTTTACATTGTTTTTATACAATGTCACCTAGACCAAATCTGTACTCCTCTCAATCAAGTAATTAACCTTTATTTTCTAGTAATTAATTCACATTTATTTTCAATTACTTACATGCTTAGAGTAATAAACATAAATTAAAAAGGTGGGTTTTTAATTTACTAATTTATTCATAGTATTTTTCTATTTTTCACACACTTCTAAATCACTTTACATTCAAATAATATTAAATATTTATCTTCCCAAGGTCTACCTACTTGGATTTCATCACCAAGGGGGATGCCAACTTGGTTTTCTAGCCAAGTATAAACACATAGTTAATGGTATATATTGAAAAATCACCTGACACCCTTATCATTGTGTGATTATGAAGTGAGGGGGTAGGCCCTAATACTAAGCCAATACCATCATCAATACAAATCCCTTTTAGCTTAAACATCCTGAAACCAACCTTAGATTGATTTTTAGTTTCTCATTTCAGTCAACTTTCCTATCACATTAAAATTGAAATTTATTATAAATTAATAACACTTAGGATGACAAATTAGTTAAAATTTACTTTTAAATTGATGCTTAATATTTTATCATTATATGTTGTATTTCAAAACTTGCATTAGACAGTGTTGGTGCAAGGTTTGTGTAGTGTGTTTCAATTGGATCAGTCCCATTGATATAAATTCTTGTGTGCTTAATTTCATTTACTTAGATTATTTTTTTAAAAATATTTATATATTTTAGAACACTATAATTTTTATTGATATAGTCTCTTATAGACTATTTAACCTTTCTATTGCAGTACATAGTCGACCTATCTGATTGTGTCTCTTAATCTTCTTGTTTAATCCCTTGTCTAAGTAGTACCTAGTTAACCTATCTGATTGTGTCTTCTTATTTTTTGACATGTTCCCTATTCAATAGTACATAGTTGACTTGTATAACTATGTTTTCCATTTTTCTATTTTGTTCCCTATTTGACAAAACATAGTCAATCAATTTGACTCTGTATTCTATTTTCTAATTTTATCTTTTCATTACCTCTTTATCCTCCTTTTCTCATTATGAAATTCTTATTTGAGGATAACATAGAGTTGAATCCAATAGACATGATGAGCTTTACCAATCCTAATAGCCTTCTCCAAAAATATCTTAACTGAGCTTCAAAATCATCTACCAGGGCCTCTACCATGAGAGTTTTACCCCACTCATACTATGAAATCATGGTATGATACAAACAAATTTTGTTGGTTTCATGCAAGTTGGGGCCAATATCATGAGACTTGTAGACAATTAAATATTATAGCTATGAATTTTATTCTTGGCCCAAACTTTGATCATAAATTACTCATTTTTCAAGTGCTAACAAGCATATGATATAGCCTTTAAAGCTCACAAAACACAAAATAAAAATCAAGATTTAAACCAAGCCAATACTCATCTTGCCATATATAAATATCCTATTTCTAATCATCAAGATATAAATGATAAGCCTAATCCTTCCACAAATAATGGCTAAAGTCTTATAGACCAAACTCCTAAAGAAAATGTGGTAAATATGACTAATATGTAAAGGTAGTCACTTTCATTGATTCTAATCAGACCCACATGCACCAAGCCTCCCAACCATTCCACATCATTCAAGATTATTCCCCATCTCATCTCATGGAGTTAGGGCAAGAGGACCTTATCTCTTTCCAAGAGCCACTTCCAACACCTCAACTAGATAATACCTCTCACACTATCTCTACTAATCCTCCACCATTTACACCTATAAACAACATTCCCCAAACTATTAATAGTATTTATTCACCTCAATCACAAGAAATATCTATATCAACCATCACATTATGTAAAGACAATCAACTGATTTATCCTCAAACTAAACCAACTACATCTTATCAACACAATTTTGAATGCACTTCCAATCCTCCTTCCTAGGAGCTCCTACAACATTACATGCTTGTATCTATCAATCTCCCCATGGGATATGATGAATGAGACCCCATTGTGGAAATTTCTCATCTCCCATCTCAAATACTTTTTCTTGAACTCATGTAAACTTACCCCCATCATCGCAATCATCTGATGCAATTATTATTTGAAATGAACATCCCTCATCCTCCCCTAGTAGGACATGAAGCTACCTTATCTAGGTTTGAAGATAGTATACTATAATAATGCAAAAATATGTCTATCCATGTTTATGAAACCATATACACATCTATTTTGCTTAATTTTCCTATGGCTTCCATGATTCTAGATGAGATTATGCTTCACATAGATGACCCTTCATTATTTATCAACATCAAAATCAATGATATCCAAGTTAAACATGCTTTTATTGATGAGGATTTAGGTACTTATGTCATCTCCATCTATTTCATTAAAACTCTTGGATATTTTAAGTATAATCTTAAGTACACATAGTACATGTCAAGGTTATGATTGAAGGCAAATGCCTCCTTTAAGTTGCATGTGGCTTCCTATTACTATCCCTCCTATCACTGTTTGAGTGAAAGTTATGATATTTAACTTTTCTCTTTATTATAACATCTTGCTTGGTAGATCTTGGACTCATCACATGAGTGTTTTTGCCTCATCTACCCACCAATGCATAAAGTTTCCCCATAATTGTTCTATCTATAATATTTAAGGAGACATAAACCCTTATAATTTTGAACAATTCTAAGACTGTGGTGTATTTAAAATTCCAACCCTCAAACTCTTTTCTAGTATCCAAATTTAGGAATCTCAATGTTTTAATTATCTAGTCAATCCACTTGAGGTTATAATGGTCATCTCAAACTCATTGGGAACATAACACCTAACCTTTTAGATTTTAATGATGACGAACTAGACAAGATCAACATCAAAATCAAAACTTTGGATCTCTCCCCTCATCTCATTGCCTAAATTCCACCGTCTTTGAAGTCACATTCCCGTTAGCCCTTATCGATGACATACCCATGGTCTTAACCAAGACTCAACATTTTATTCATCATGAAAATTTTGATGAAAAGATCATACCTATATATACCATCACCCTTCATACACCTGATTATGATGATGGTTATACATTAGATGATCCATTTTTAGGAAGAATTTTTTAGGCTAAAGATGATGATGTTATTTGATATCATACTTATTTATTTCAATCTTTATGTTTATCTTATTGTGTTACTTTTTTCATAGTGCCTAATTATAGTATTCTTCCTATTTTCTAGAGGGTAGAGATGGATCAATCACATGGTAAACCTCCAATTTTAATAGAAACTCTTAGGGGCATGCTATGACTGGTCCTTATCATTTTGTTAGATACCATGATCCTTATAATTTTCTTATCGTAGAAATGATATCTACTCCTCTTAAGCCTTATGTGAATCCTACTTCACCTTCAACTGAGCCTAGTCTAGTTCCTACTCTTACTTTACCTTTAGCTAAGTTTCATCATGTATCTGATTCTACTTCTCCTTTATATGAGCCCAACCCAGTCTCTGCACCATCATTACCTTCCCTTGGTGATGACATTCTTCCTTTGCCATAACTTGATCCCTTGCCCTCTAAATGGGCTAATCAACCTTACTATGATATCCATAAAGTTAATAGTCATTAGACTAGAGATTGTTAGTTATATCAACCTTCCCTAGCTTTCACTTTTATCTCTTCCATTAGTAGACCCCTAAATTTTGCTAGCAAGTGTATCCATTTCTTTCATGGCACATATAATCATTCTTCAACCCATTATCAAAATATTTAGCAATAGATTGACACATTAAGTCCTACCCTTACCCAACCTAAAGGCAAGGCTATAACTCTTCCCAAATTATTACCTAAGTATATCCCTAAATATAAGGAGGTATGTTCTCTTTAGCACTAGTGTGGTACCCATCATACTAATCATTATTGTATTATCCAATGACATCTTCATGATCACCTTATGATCATTACTATGCTTTCCATTCCTCCTCAGACAGGTCACCCATGTAAGAAGACTCCTCCTTCTTCACCTGTGGTTCCTTTTTCACCTGCATCTTATTTCCCACCAGAATCTTCTTCCCCACCTATGGTTCTTAATGCATCTATTCCCCTCCTTGGGTATTTAATGCATGATATCATTCCTATTCTTGCATCTATTCCTGTCCTTGGGTATTTAATGCATATATCATTCCTATTCTTGCATCTATTCCCCTCCTTGGGTATTTAATGCATGCCATCCTTTTAGATATGCCTACATTTTATGTTGAGGATATTCAACGAGACATATTTTCATAACTTTCTATGTAGATAGGTGAAAATCTTTTCACTATTAGGATCCAACTTCATAGAGATATATTAGATGTCATGGATAATATCTGTGAATAGATTTATCAATATTTGTGAACACAACATGGTGTTCTTTCACTTTATTTTTTAGTATGATTTTGTATTGGACTTGTGATCTACTTTTATATATCTTATATCATTTGACTATGTGTCAATTTGGTTTCACTTATCTATTTCACATGAATCTTTATATTATGTATTTTATGTTGTATATGGTTTTAATTCTTTTCATCTTCTCTTATGGCTTCTTTTCATTCTTTCCATGATTACACACTTATATTTATGATTTTGTTTCTTTTCATGGATGTCTTAGTCTTTCCTCATGTTTATTTTCTACCTTATCTAAACAACAAAGATAATTATTATTGTGGCTTGGTTATTCAAACCTTACTCCCCTTAGTAATCCTTCTTTACCATGTGATCAATTGGAAAAGAAGACATCTCATTGTAATTCTATCTTATTGATCCACTTTGGATCTCCCTTTATTCCCATATCTCCTTTCACATACTAAGCATACATATGGTTGAAACTTGAGATAACATACTGGTTCATAGGTAAGCCTAAGTGTTTATTCAGTCATATATTTGGATACTTAGCTCCATTTAACCAAAGTCTATATATCATTCATGTGTATTACTTCTATCACTCATATTGGTTGATTTAAAATTTGTATGGAGGAGGAATCCTAAAAGCTATAAAATATTAAAAACTAAATCATTTAAATAAAAGGAAATGATATAAAAGGCAACATACAAATCTCAAAAATCAAATCACACTAAAAGACATGATTCATAGCACATCTCCTTTTTCTAATCGAATATCAAACTCCACAGTTGGTCTCATGATAGAGTTGAGGTCCATAAGGGTACGATGGGCCAGTAGATTACAAAAATAAAATAAAAAAATATTTTAGTGCTACCTACTTTCTCACATAAGTACCCAATATTCATAGTAGACTGACCATTTTATAAGAGGTCCTGAGGAATGGGGAACATATTGTGGGAAGGTAGTTCCATTTTAATTTTCTTTTTCATATAGTCAATATAAGTTTCCTTAGCATCTCACTTATTTGCCTATACATCTTTGTGCTTATTGTGAATGGGTATCTTTTGTATTTTGATGATCATTAGAATCTTAGTGTCTTTCTTGTGTACCTAGTGTGCCTTATGTTTACTAAGATCTTCTCATCGATACCTACATCATACTTTTTATATTACCTCTTTCATTGTGCAACATTCCTAATATTTCTCCTTGAGAAATATTATTTTGTTAACTGATCATTCCCCCTATGGTTTCCCTTTGTGACTTGTAGTGTAAGACCATGGATATGACCAGGCCTTTCTCATAAATTACCACATTACAAACACCCTTATAAAATCATTCTCATAGTTGCTTTCACCTCATTGGTGTTCCCTTTGTGAGTTGCAGTGTAAGACCATGGACAAGACCAGACCATCCTCATAAAATATTCCAATATCCAAGTCACAATAAAATTACATGTGTCAAATTTGAGATAAGTAGTGTTTAATTATGAGTTACACATCATTAACATGCTTCCCACCTTGATTTAGCATGTTTTATTCTTAATTTATTAATTTTTCACTTTTATCTTCTGATTTTTTGATTGCATGTATGCTCATAACCATTTTATTAAAATTTTCATACTTCTCAGCTTGAATTAATGTGATCAATTTAATTTAATTTTATCTTTCTTTTTATACTTTCCAACACAATTTAGTATGATTGATTGAATTAATTGTTCTGTTTTTATACCATTGGTTTTTCATGAGCCTTCCAAATTATTACAATATTTTCATACTTCCAAATGTGATATAGTGTGATTTTTATTTATTTTAAATTGGTGTAAATCTTTTACATGGTTTGAAAATATTTATCCCTTTTTACCATCTTTGGTTTATTATATTTAATCATATTTTATTATTACACATTTCCCTTCGTGATATAGTGTGTAGTACATTTGTTTTTGATTACTTATACTTTTCCAAGTTTTTTTTGCCTTTTTATTTTTAATCGTGTATGTGTATCACATAATGCTAGAAAAGAAAACACTCATCACATATTTCCCATAATATACTCAACAAAAGCTAAATAAATGTGCTAGAAAAAATATATCCATGCATCAACATCCAAATCCAAGTATAACTCATAAGATAAATACAAATGTCAATATATAAATAATATATATCATGTGTTTTATATAAAATATAAAATACATCATCTCCATCACGTTTATCCTATGGCCTAGCCACACCACCCATCAATAAATATGACTGGCCCCTATGAATAGTACATTGTAAAGAGGCAGTCTAGAATCTTAATCCAACAACTTGTCCCTATATATTGGCCACTTGAGCATGTACCTATCTAAGCTAGATGGTGGTAACCATATATGCTACTCTCTTCTATGCCAGGGCTTACCAAGCCTATGCCTTTTCCTCTCCAACCCTTGTCAGTGGATGTATCCCATCATTGCATGCATGTCACTTCCTTGTGGCCTCTCCCACTAGTCTAAACCATCCCACCTAGGTTGGGGTAGATAGAATCATATGACCATCTAATGTGGTATAGTCGTATGGTACCAACACTTTATCCAAAATGTCATGTTGCACAACCATAACTAGGCCTACCCATTTGATCTCCTCCATCACAAGATTTGTAAAACCAAAATTAGATAGGCATAAGATCACATATTTATCTCAAAATCATCTATCTACCATAATTACAATGTAACTAATGTCCTATATCAAAAGCTTAAATCAAAATTATAACATTTGTCACTAGTATTGGTGTCACCAATCATGGTCTCTTTATTCACTCACCTGCCAAGCACCTCCTCTGTAAGAAATGTTTGCACTAGTATAAACCCTAGTGTCACCAATTGATCATGCCATGATATTATCCTTAGGGGTGCCTCTATAGACCAACTATGCTCTAAAGTGACTATTGGGTCCCCCTATGTAGTAGCTTAAACCTGCATCTCCTCATACTAATGGTACCTCAATATTTAATACATATATGGTGGTTGTTGTTGCCTCTACTATGGTGACTGCTATACACCTATATCTACATCTATAGCCTCTCCCTTACTAGATCTACTATCACTTGTTATCATGCTCGACCAATCTATGGTCTAACATATTGAGGCTTGATCATTGATATCTCCATAGCTACCCCTTTGCCTTCCCTCCCTCTTAGCTCTTTAGCATGTCATGCCCAATAAATAGGCACTACTAGAGGGGCCACTATATGGGGGAGTCTGAACTATCCTGGTAAATGTGCCACTAGATGCATCTCTACCCATGATTTGTAATGGCCCATGATTTACACCCTACCAACCCTGTCACAATGATCACCTAACAAGGCCATATAGTAGCTATGTGTGTATAGGGATACTGAATGATATTCCCTTGTGTGATTGTCTATAATGCTAAAATTTGGGTCATGACTCATGCTACATGGTTCTATCTCTACCTTAGGATCTGAGGCAACCTATCATCAACCACGTACGAAAACCTAGTTGGATGATACATGGGGAACCTCTCATATATCCATGTGCTTGATAAAACCATAAGCCTCATGGTTTTATACCCTATGGAAAACATCCCACACATATCATACATGAGCTAAACCTAGATGATATCCCCAAAATCATAAAGTGATCCTTGGTCTAATATATAATGACATAAGGCTATCACATACAATGATACCATGATGTCCAAATTGTGACACATCACTCATGCTATCACAAGTCCTATCACCACCTTTTATATGTTCATAATGGATATAATATACATGTCAAATAATCTCACCCTCAACCTAGGGTAAATCCTATCTAAGCATGTAGCCCACTAGACTAATGCTCATCCTTCATCTAAATCCTCCAATGTGTCTATAATCATTGGGGTTCTACCTATAAGAAGTTCAATCAATACATGGACATATTATAGAGTGATACCCACTTCAATGGTGTCTACATCCATCTCCCACTAAAAATTGTTGGTCAATTATTCTCATGCTTTTGATAACATGAAAACAAAATCAACACTCAACAGAATCCATCTCATCTTCATGATGCTACCAAAACCCAAGGTGACTAATCAATCTCTATCTATGTCACTTAAATGATCCAAAAAATTTGGTATCCATAATGCATCTATCGGGCACCAATATCTCTAACATCTCTATAAAATATCAAATAACAAAGAATGCATTAGATCTCTATGTCATAAATATTTAAATTACATTCTTAAAATTCACAAATTAACTACTTCATTAACTAGTTTGATTTAGTTTCTTATGTTTTCTAACTTTCCTACATGATTGGCCCATTTGATACTAAATCAACCCTGTACCCATCTTTATAAACATAGTTAACCCATTTAATACTAAATCAACCCTTATCTTTTATAATTAAACTAGTTTGTTTGATACTAAATTGAACTTCCTATAGTTATGGTACACTATATCGACCTTGTGGTACACAATTGGCCCTGATTTATAAACTATATCAGGCCTCTTCTACCAACTACATCAGCGCTCTGGTACACAATCAACCATCTCTTTCCCTTAGATTATGTCAACTTACTATTATGTAGTTGACCCCATTTAAAAATACTATATTGGCCCACTTCTATGCATTCGACCCCTTACTTTTTGCTTGCCTTACGAATTGAGTTGACTAGGTCGACTCTGTTTATGCATTACGGTGACTTTTTGACCATTTAAAATATATGTCTTAGGCATTTCTTGGTCTGACTTCTTTCTACCCAGTATCTCATTATACACCTAGTCTACCTAAAAAATTCTTAAGGTCAGTTCTGGTGCTTAGATTTTGCCTACAATTCAATTTTATAACTATTTCAATTAAAAAAAAAAATCACTCAAAAAAATTGAAATTCATTATTGCTTACCTATGTTACACTCACTACAGCCACAAGGCATCCTCCCCATCTCAACTATCATCTCCTCACCATGATGGCTCTCTAGTCTCAAACTAGGTCTCTCAGAGCTCTATTTTATTAGAATAGTAAAAATAACAAATGAATTATTTTTCACCCTATTTATATTTACTATTTAAAATTTTTTAGCTATCAAATATTTAACATTAGATTCTATTTTTTGATCATATATTTATTTCTACTAGTTCTTTTTTCAAACCATAAGATGCTATAGAATCCTAACATTATAGAGAATCTTTTTACTTATTAAGTATATCTTTTGCAAAAAATTTGATTTTTTTCTAATTTCTAAAGGTTCACCTAATATTTTCTACATTTTCATATTTTTTACATCTTACTCTTTATTTATAACACTAAGGTAAGTAGATGTATGTGTTTTCAATTCTGTCCTTTTATTTATCTTAGTTTCTTCTTAATATAATTTATTCAACTTCAACATTATTTGTTGCTATGTTCTTTTTCTGAAGCACCATCCCCTATTACACTTACATGACATGTGATGAGCTTGGAGTGGGGCATATGTATATACATAATATTTTAAAACTTTTATCAATTACTAATGTTTTCTCTCTTATAGGAACCCATCTAATCTCAATCTCTTTGAGTGCACACCTACAAAGGTGCACCAAGAAAGGGGTGGGTAGAACATTGGTGCTTCAAAAGATTGTTTCCCCCTATAACAGCACTTGATATCAATCCAAACTTATTATAAAAACTTCCTTAAGCCTTGTATCCTCTCTTGCACACTCTGCCAACCATTTATCACCTTCATTAGCCCCTTCCTAAGCCTAAAACCCTTTTTTGATGGTTTAAATTACACTTTCAGCCCCATTAACCATGTATTCAATTTGATAAAACATATTTAGGGTCTAGTTCATCCCCTGGCCAACCTAGACTAAGACCTAATTTGTTTTTATCAATAATGATATAGATTTTATTGGGTTGACCCTGTCGACTAAACTTTTAGAAAGGTTTAGGGTTAGATTCAGTTATATATACACATCCATTTTTGTCATTTAAAAAGAAGAGAAGAAGAAGAATATATTGTATATCTACTTATCCACAATTCTACTTGAGGATCATAGATTATGGTCTTAATACTTTCTTTGGAGATGTGGATCTTATGTTATGGAGAAGTTTTTTGGATACATAGATAAGTTGTGTAACCTATAGCTAACTTATCCTTGTTATCCTTACATACCACAACAACCTCTTGAAAATAACCTTGGCCAAGGGAGAGATTGAGGCTTGACGGGTTCATCTTCAAAGGTAAGTATTCTTAACTTTGTTCCTCATTTATAAGAGTAAATAGATTTATATTTTTACATTATGGTTTCAATTCTTTGTTTGGAGATATGGATCTTGTCTTATGGAGAAGTTTTTTGGTTTCATAGATAAGTTGTGTAACCTAGAGCTAACTTATCTTTTCTATCCTTACATACCACAACAACCTCTTGAATATAACCTTGGCCAAGGGAGATATTGAGGCTTGATGGGTTGATCTTCAAAAGTAAGTATTCTTAACTTTGTTCTTCATTTGTAAGAGTAGATACATTTTTATTTTTACTTCACTCCCATGCATTATGATTTCCTATACATTGACATGAGTATATATCTTCTATGCATGTTTAATTTTTATGTTTATTACCCCCACTTTATACCACAAGATTTGGTGAGCACTAGATTAGATTTTAATTTACTTTACATTTACTTTATACATATGAAAACATAGGACCTATCTAGGGTAATTGCATAGTGTTGCTTGACTAGAGGCTTTATAACCCTCTCTAATGATGTCATTGTGGTAAAATATCCCTTGGTTAGGTCTAGCATATCCATCTTGGTCATGATTGTGAATATCTAATATATCAATAATATAAAGTGTATGTAAGACTTATCTTCTCTGAGCTAAGATTGATTAATAAATCAATGGTATTTCCATTTGCATACATAGGGTTATTTGGTTACTTCAATTTCATCAACTTTTACCAAAAATACTTAACATCCCTTTCACTTAGCCTTTTTCAATTGAATGGCTAAAATTCTTAGTTTTAACTATGTCTTATCCCCTTGAATTTGGGTTTAATTTTCAAAATCATCTAAACATTCAATTTCCTTAAGAAAACAATCAACCTTGGATTTATGTTTAGAGAGCCAATTCAATCTTAAGATCACGTCATATGATCATAGTGGTGTTGCATAATTATCAACTACCATAGTGAATGATTTGAGAAGATCCATAATAGAGATTTAGGTGGGAATATTCTTGAGTTATTGGATGATGTCATATTTTCCTTTAGGAGTTAGTCAGAGGTGGTCTTGTGACATTGACTTTTGGTGTTTCCCTTTGAGGGGGTGCTTTAAGAGGTGCCCCTAGTATAGTAATTTTACCACATCATGTGGTAACAACACAATCTTAAGAAGGGCAATTGATCTTAATTATAGATCAATTTTTAATAGGAAGGCATTTAGGTGATTTGTCCTTTATTTTGATATTGACAACTTGATGTTTACAATGATCAATATGTCCAATGAGCGAGTCATAATTCTGGTGATCCCTCTGAAAGTATACATGGTTTTATGTGGAGGATTGAGTTTGATCCCATTGTGTAATCTTTTATTTCTTATCATTCTTTGGAAATAGATCCTAATAGATACCAAGTTGCTAATTTTTGGAAAGTGACTCTTATTCTTCAATTTTTATTTCTCCTATGTTAATCAGTTCCTAGATATAGTTACATATACGCATGCATCTTCATGTGTCATGGAATTTAACTCTATGATAGTTGCAATACTCATCCTCCTTATACTATGTAGGCTTTGGTTGAATTTCATCAAGTGGTTTAGTTTTAGGAAGATTAATCATTGGTGCTATAAGCTTATTTAAAACATTTTATACAAGCTTTCCAAGATTAGTGTATAAGTGTTTTTGATATTCCATATTTAGCTTGCCTCTGGGTAAAATGATATTTGATTCACTTTGAAAGTGTGAAAATTTAAACCTTGAATGGTTTGAACATGCTTAGAATCTACCACTCCAATCTAAAACTTAGAATATTTGGTTTAAAGATAATTCAAGAAATAAGAATAACATAATTATAATAATGCTATCTCTGAAAAGAGATGTTTTATTGATTAAATTTGTAGATCCAAACATATGCCTATCTCTGAGAAAAGATTTATCCTTTTCATTTTGGGTTAAATATTTATTTATACACATTTTAAAGGTAGGATGAAGATGTGAAAGATCACCAATCTTGAGGGATATTAAGTGGTTTGACTTCCATGATTTACAACAGTATAAAATTCAAAGAATTACTATTTTTAGAAACTTACTATTTTTAGATTGCACTACTAAAATTGAAATTTGGGGAACTTCCATTTGGTTTTATGGATCAAAACTCATTAAAAAATTCTTTGTGCCATCTCATGATGTTCTCCTCATTCTTATCTTTCCAACGGTTCAAATGGGGAGTCAAACGGAGCTATGGTGTAAAAGTTATGGCTCTTGGAAGTTCTGCCAACAATTAGGGTAGAACCATTGCCCGAATTGTCACCTAAAATGTTGCTTGGATCATTCCTCCTTCATTGAGAAGAAATGGTCCACATTGTATCAAGATTTATCATCAAGTGTGGCCGTTGTGTTTTTATTTGATTCTTGATGCATACTTGGAATGGATTGTGCTTTGTGGAGCTGTGCTAAGCTTGATTGTTCACCATTTTTATTTGACCATTAGTCTATAGATGGAAGGCCATGAACTTATTTAGCTTGGTATCTATTTACTTCTATTGTTATGTTATTTGTGTAGTTAGGGCTACAACATTGACCCTTTTGGATTCCTATGGCTTGACCACCATGAGAATGAATTTCTTGGCACTAATCAGGAAGACAAATCTAGAAGGTGGTACCTTTGATACCCTATAACACCATGTTCCAAAAGTGAGGGTGATTCTTTGAGTTCTTGATTCATAGATTCCACATTAATCATACATGAATGGCTGACCAAGGGGTATATCGTAAACATCTAGATTGACCACACCACATAAGACCTAATCTTGGAAAGGTTTTATTGCATATGAGAGAAGACATTGGTGGGTGACAGAGATTTCTCCTTGAACTCAACCATCCAATACTATATGGATTTAGGTAAGGCTTCATGGACAAATTTAGGCTTTTCACAACATTAACAAAGATTAAATTCTTTTGACTCCCACTATCAAGAATGAAATGCAAAGGCTTACCTTTCACCCATAACTTAGAGTAAAACAACCTTTCCTTGTCATCTGGCCTCTCCTCATGGGTCTATGATGAAGCAACGATGGCATCAGGCTCAACATCTATAATCTCTTTTTCATCCTCGTTGACTATAGGATGTGTATGAGGTTGAGCAGGAGATGTTGAGGATTGTGACTTAGAAAGCATGGACTTGATGGCTTTACATTCTTTTTTGGAGTGAATTCTAGATTTGTGGTAATCACACCATTTTCCAGTCTTTGCTTCCTTTTGCTTCAAATTTTGGCCTCGTATTTGACCTTCTTTGTCACTTTTCCATTTTCTAGGCTGACTCTTCGTATTCATTCTTCCATACTTCTGCTCAATCTTCACCATGAACTTGTACACCTCATTAAAGGTTTCTAGATTAAAGAGTTTCATCTACCCCTATATATACCATTATAGTCCACCATGATATTTGAGAACCTTATGTTTCTCACTTTCTCGGATGCCCAATCTCAAAGATAGAGAATGAAAAATGTTAGTGTAATCTTAAACAGACCATTCCTTACCTTGGTGAAGTTGTTGCCACTCTATATACAGATCATCATATGCTCCAATGGGGTAGTATTCTTCCTTTACAGCTTCTATGAAATCATCCTAGGTAGATTCTACCTTAAGGTGAATATCATATATACTAAATCTCTTCTTGTACACTTCCCACCAATTTTTGATAGGCAATGATGCTTTCAAAAGAGCAAAAGTGATCTTCACTGTATTGATAAATTTATTTACAAAAAAATAGGAAGACAATTGATCTAACCAATTTTCTACTACATCAACAGATTTTGACTTCAAATGTAGGGATATCAAAATTCACCTAAACTTTGAAGGGTGTTGGGGCACTAAAAAGATGTGGAGGTGCAGATGAGGAGCCAAAATTTTTCATCGAGATTTGTTTGAGAATTTAGGTGAATTTTTGTAGCATATATGTTTGCTGCTATTGGAGGGCTTCATTCACCATTTACTTGAAAGGATTAGATGTCTTGGTGTTGTTTTCCATTTGAGGTCATTTGGAGTGAATAGGTGGATAGTTTGGAAGCTCTATTGTTTTCCACCCAAGCTTCTTATAGCCTAACCTCATCCTCAAGATCATATACTCTCAAGACAAATCACTCTGATACCAATGATCTAAAACTTAAAAGCTTTGATTGAAAGATAATTCAAGAAATAAGAACGACACAATTGTAATAATGCTATCTCTAAAAAGAGATGTTTTATTGATCAAATTTGTAGATCTAAACATATGCCTATCTCTAAGAAGAGATGTCTCCTTTCCATTTCAGGTTACATCTTCATTTATACATATTTTAAAGGTAGGAGGAGGATGTGGAAGGTCACCAATCTCAAGGGATATTAAGTGGTTCAACTTCCATGATTTACAATAATATGGAATTCAAAGAATTACTATTTTTAGAAATTTACTATTTTTAGACTACACTACTAAAATTGATATTTAGGGAACTTTTATTTAGTTTTTGGGGGTCAAAACCAATCAAATAGAGCTCATTAATATCTCATGATGTTCCCCTCATTCTTATATTTCTAACGATTCAAACGGGGAGTCAAACAGAGCTATGGTGCAAAATTTATGGCTCCTAGAAGTTTTGCCACCAATTGGGGTAGAACCATCACCCGAATTGTCACTTGAAATATTTCTCAGATCACACTCCATTACTAACAACATTTTTGTTCTTGTTGAATATTTTTGGATTCTCTGATGTGGGGTGATTTTGACTTTTATTAGTCTTTGAAAATGTTTTTATGATTCTTTTGACAATGAGATATTTTTCAATTTGAATCTCCTTTTCTACAATTTAATCAAAGGTAGTTATGTAATGTAAATGTAGTTGTAGAGCTAGTTACTAATTTATATTAACAATAAAAATAGTTTCCATTTGTTTTCCTTAGGATCAAACATAGGAATTAGTTGGAAAGACTTCACCATATTTATAATAATGATGATAACTTTGTCCATTCCTTTTTTAGCATTATATAGGTCTAGTAGAGTGATTTGTTCTCCACATTGTAGGATAAATGCTTGATAATTTTTTAGTTAGATCCCCAAAGGATGTGTTCGAGCCTTTTGGTAGGTGCATAAACTAGGGTAAAATTTAAGAGTCCATATTTGAAACCCTCTTAGGTTTGTTTAGGAGAATCTAATTTGCAACCTTAGTGAATTTACAAGTTTTGAAGGCATTTTTTTTGTTTTCAAAAATTTCGTACAAATACCTATCTATACAGTGTAGTCGAATGACTTAAGTTGCATTATATGTTATTTTCCAAGTTTCTAATTACATATTGTACATTTGCATTCTGTGAGAGTATCATTACCATTTTCTAGTTCTACAAGTTCTATAAAGGGATATTTTACTTCCTCGTCAACCTGGAAAGACCTTCCAATTGTCCATGTACTTATCTTCCTTCGTTGAGATTTTTGAATGAAAATTTCAAGTGAATATGGTGTTTGATGAGAACTACAAATCTCTTCTAGTAGATGCATTTTTTCACCATTTTTATCTAGATCCATAGGAGTGTCTTCTCGAGGTGGCATGTCATTAATAAAATCTTCAGGTGGAGAGATGTTATTATGATTAATTCTTTATAATAAAATAGAATAATTATCGGTGGGGATTTTTGCATGTAAAAGGGTTTTGAAATTATTCCACAATTAAAAATTAAAATTAATATATTTTTTATTTTAAGTGCATGTCGTTTTCCTGGCCATCTTTCCTAGATTTCTAAAATAAAATAATATGCTCAATTTTCTTGATAATCATTGTGTTATTTTACTATTACTACCTAACGCAAGGAGGATACAACTAGGTGATGTGAGGAGGTGAATAGGCAGTGGATGAAGTTGGTAGCAGTAGGATGTATGAAGTAGTTAAGTGACTATAGTTTGGTGGTGGTAAGGCACTATCAAGTGACATCAGTTGGGTGGTAGTAAGATGAAGTTAGGTGACAAAGGTCAGGTGGTGGAATACATAGTTGGGTGGTAGTAGTCAAATGGTAGATAGAGTTACGTAGTTGCAAGGATGTAATTGGGAAATGATAATTAGGTAGATGTAAGGATGCAGTCGGGCACCCTCAAGATTTAACTTGGCAATGAGGTAAAGAATGAGACTTAGATAGTAACCCATGTGAACATATATACTATATATATAAGGTAAATTAGATGGATGCCCACAAAATTATTTAAAAGGATTAATGAGCCAACCCATAAAAAAATTACATACCAATTTTTTAGGTGACTGGGTCCTATGTACCTTTCCTCCAAAATTACCAAATACAATTTCCCAAGAATTGAATATTCATGAATTAATGAATACTTGGCACTAAAATTTACCTTGGCAAAAACCATTCCAAGGTAGGCCCTTCAATACTACAATGGAATAATATAAGCATGAAAGAATCACTGTATGTCACTTCTTGAAAAGACATTGAAAAATTCATTGACATGTTCTCAAGGATATCCATTCCATTTATATACATCAAATTTTGGAGGCTCAAAGTAAGGTGGAAAAAGGGCATGTAGTATGTCTATGCCAAGCAGATAAGGACATAAATATTTAAATTTGTATTTTTTGTTATGTGATCCTACTTCCATTCCTTGGAGAACATCTTTCATTTCTTGATATTCCTAGGTAAAAGTAGGATCAGACAAAGGGACATATGATGAGGGATGTTGTTTAGGTTTATTTTGAGTTTGGTGTTTAAGAGGTGGATTGGTTTTGGAAAAAAAATTTAAGAGTTTGAGGTTTATTAACCTTGAGATCTATTTGAGATGGAAGGGAGGCTATTTTATGGGTTATTTGGTTAATAAGATCAAGTAATGCCAATTTGTGGTCATGTTATACTTGGTTTTCCAAGGTGTATTTATCATTGTCATGCTTTGCATAGTTGATATTTATAGATTTAGCTTAGGTTCTTCATATTTATTGGGGTTATAACTTGGTATAGGTCTTGGTGAGATTCAAATAATGTATTTAATGTTACCTTTGTCAAATTATTGAGGGAGTTGTGATACTACATCAAGAAGTTGAAGTAAAATTCATCCCTATTTTTCATAGATGTATTGTTATAGTTGATATCTAAACCATTCAAAATTTAGCAAGTTGTATTACACATCTTAGTTGTGTGCATCTATGTTAATAAGGTTATATTCATTATTATCATGAGGTTTCCAACCTCGTAGAAGAGTGTCAAGGTTATTTTTTGGCTAGATTATCCAATCCCAAGGCGTTGATGAGTTTGGATGGGCATGGTGTTGAGGTGTGAATGAACTAGGTTGGTTTCTTGGATTATATGAGATGGGATATTAAGCTTGACTTTGATCCAATCTATATTTTGTGATACATGATTATAGGATGTTGTATAAGAAGGTTGTGAGCTAGTTTTGATTTGGATGGGTTAGGGTATGATATCCCTAAATTAGATTTGGATGATGAGCTTAAGATAGGCTCATGATTTGATTTGATTAGATGGGTGTTAGGCCAAAACTAGGGTAAGATATGATGGATTGACAAGGTTATAATGGACCTTAGCAAAATTCAACTTGATTATATTAATACTAGCTCAATAAAGTGTTTAGATGAGATTTGTTCAAGGGAATTGATGATGTGGTTTGACCATGAAAACAAGTTGACTATGAAGTTTATAAAAAGTGTTGACTATGGTTTTGAATTTCAAACAAGCTTAGGGAGGGTTGATAATGAACAAGTTATGGGGGTAATATTTGACAAGGTTAGATGTTATGAGAGAATGTGTGTAAGATATGGGATAAAAGGGTGTGGTTAGATAAGGTGAAGATTGGTCGATGTAGAGATTTGAAAATAGTAGACCTTGTGTTAAATGTGACAAGGCAATTTTTGTGGTGTTAGTAGTTGGTCTAAAAACAACACTGGTATCAATAATACACAAATAAGAGCATTTAATATGACAAACATATGCTAGTAGATAAGGGTGTACAATGTAATAACCATCCCACCAATATAATCATGTAGAGTGGTGCCTAGGTTGGTCTCTCAAACCTCACCCTATGTCTATCTTTGGTGAGTTATCTTTAATAATTTTGTTTTCCCTACATTGGAAGTTGTTTGTGGCTGAAGGTCATAATATACGTTGTATAGGTTCTCTAGGGGAGTACCCTATATACTTTGTGGTACAGTAGGGCCCAAGTTTGCATAAGGATGTTGTTTGATGTCTACACATTAGATTGTTACCTCCTCACTTCATGGAATCCTATATATATAAATCTGATTAGCTTTATGATAATTATCCTTGATATTTATACTCCATCAGAACATGGGGTTTGTATTAGTATGTGGTGATGTAATCCATATCAAAACATGTCTAATGACTATGTAAAGTGTATGGGAATGAATTCCACATCATGTTTCCACTATATAAAAAAGGTAAGAGGTATATTGAATATTTTATATCCCTTAGGTTCCCTTAGGGGTACATTGGGAGAACATACATAGCCTTAGCCTCAAATTTATAAACATGCAAGAAAACATATTACACTAGAATAATTAAATTTATAACACACAAATTGATTAATAAACCTTAATAAAATATGACAAAAGTATGTTATTAAAGGTTTTATTATGCAAGTATTTGATGGGAAAACCCAAAACACAAGGAGTAGTAGTATAATTCAGTGCTTGAAAGACAAACTAAAAAACATAGTCATAAATAAAAATCAATTTTACACATAATAGAATCATAAATCTATAGAGCAAAGCTGTTAAGTAATGCCACATTTGGTTTTAATCAAAACCACATATATTGATGTTGATGTCATGATTTTATAGTCATGGATTTGTAACACGTAGATAGATAAACCATAAAAGATATGAAATCAAAAAAATTATGTCAAAATTGAGGTTATTAACATGAATTCACAAATGGATAAAACATGATTTTGCATAAAAAATCAAAAAGGTCAACTATTAGGTTAGCATGTAACAGTTAAGTCTAGTTGTTTCTCACAAATTCATAGTTATCAAGAGAGAATCCAATTCTATTGAGGTAAATAATGCATACTTGTAGTATCAAATTTAAACTTGTAAAAGTATAGGAACCAAAAATATGCTAAATCACCAAAATATCATCAAACTCATTAATACCAAAAATGAATTTATAAATTGAGAAAAGTGATTTTGAATAACATAAAGAGAAAATTCAAATATTTAGTTAGCTTTCAGTGGTTAAGTTTATCAATTTATAATGAATTTGTGAGTATTAGGAATGACTTCACAAATTTAAAAAGTAAAGTCGAGTTTACATAAAATGAATTGTGCACAGTCTAGAAATGGAAATTTAAAAAACATGTGAGATTTTAGCCATTAAATCTTCATCCAAAGGTACCTACAAGCTTGTATAAGCACACCATATCCTCAATAAACACAAGTTAAGGGTAAAATCCCACTATGGTCACCAAAATGTGATGCGATAACTTAGGAATATAATTCAAAGCTAGGAATAATGGAGGACAAATTCAAAATCCTAATCTATCCTAATCTACATAGAACCTCTAATTTGGCAAAGGAAGTAATTAAAATGAAAATACATAAAGAAAAATAGAACTTTATACCTCAAATTGTAATAAAATTTACCTTCCTTGACAAGTGGTAGATGAACCCAAATAATAATGGATAAACTTGATAATTGCTTGATATGTTGGATTGCCTTAACAAGAGCTCAAGATAGTTACAACAATGGTGATGAAGGATGCTTGTGATATAATTTGGTAGCATGAGATTATTGGTTATATTAGTTTAATTTTCATGGGAGTGAAGGTAGCTATATAAAAGGTGGTGAAAAATATCAATGAGTGAAAATTAGCCATGGTGGAAGGAGATCTAAGGGTGTAGGAATTTTCTAAGAATTTAATATTCCTAGAGAATTATAAAAAATGATTAGTAAGGGGATCTAGGCATCTTAAAGAGTTATATATTTCATTAGGGATAATTTATGAAGATTCGATGGATGATTATAAGGAGGATTTATAGGAATCATAGTGGAAGTAGGTGGAGGTTGGTGAGAGATGAATTTTAAATTCCCAGATATTATGTATGATTAATTAGAATTCAAATGATGTGATAAGAGGGTAAGATTAGGACAATTAATTGATATGGAATGAGGGGTAAGGTTAGAGTGATGGATAAAATGTTAGGGGGATGTTAGAATAATGTAGATAATATTAGTAATGATGTCGACTAGTTATTAGTAATGGACATTAGTAATGGATGACAAAGCAAGTTATTTTTAGATGTATATGTTTAACCCTAAATTTATAATACAAAGATAAATAGGGTTAAGAATATAAAAATGATTAAGAACAAGGATGATAAATAGATTTATAGTAGGCTAATTAATTTTTAAACTTATATAAATAATATTCTGAATTTAAACACTAAGATATGCCAAAAATATAAAGTAAGCTATTGATTGGTATTTTGATAAATTAGAAATAAGAGTACATGGTTAGTTTACTATGCACATGTAGATGTAGGTTAAAATAGTTGGAAGTGGACTAGATCAAGATCCTAAAATAGTTGTTAGATCCTTGAATTTTGCATTCTATGACTTCAGATGCTTGCATCAGATTTGGATAATTACATCGACACATGCATCTGATATAGACGTAGGTGTCATGTATAAAATATTGAATTTATTTAGATGTGACCAACTAGATCCTTATATATTTTCCTTCAAATTTATTTTGATATATACAAATCATGCACATAAGTTGTTACTCTTTGTAAAGTAATCAAACCCTAGCTTCCTCACCCTTATAGTGACTATGATAAAAATGAGTTAGTGGGATCATAATATCGAGCTACCCCTAGAACCCCTCTATTAGTGAGCATTATATACATAGTTAATACTTTGAAGAGGATATCATACTTATATATTTCTCCCCTATGTGTTAGATTATGTGTGAAAAATGGTACAATATGTGATAATCAAGTACATACAATGACCTAGCTATAACTTGGAAAATATGGCTCATGGAATGCTCCTTTAGTACTTCAAAACTATAGATAGACTACTCCTATGATTGATATGGAAATATGAATGAATAGGGTAGCTTTGCTCACTTGAATGCTCGATTGATAATTATTTTATTGATTTTTATGTGAGAGTTATGAATTTTCTAGGTGAGTTATGAATGATGATTAATCTTATATATATATAAATCCTTTGGGAAAATATATTACATTAAAGCACTTAGGTTGACCATAAGGACATGCTACATTTTGAAATTGGATAACTTTTAGGCATAGGATACTTAGTTAGAAAAGAGACACCTGCATTGATGTAGGTGTTTGGTTAGGATGTAAGAGTCTAGGAAGATATAAAATAGTTACAAATCTAAAATTGGTAGAGAAAGATAATGATCAGGTTTAGAGTATTTTTGCATAGCATAGAGGGATTCATCATTAGAGTACTATATGGTCAGACTAAGAGATAAGAAATTTCGGACAAATAGATAGTGAATGTGCGCATTTTAGAAGTGATAAAGTCTTACAGATGAAGGGTAAAACCATGATAGGTATTTTCTAAGTGTATAACACTGAGGTGCTATATAATTGAGATTTAATATTTATATTTTTCCCTTATTTAATCTAGTAATAAAATTTACTAGTTGAAATGAAAATAAATATGTACCTAAGTGTGTATAACATACTTTACCTTTGCATGAGCCCAAATTGAATGTTCTATCAGTGACTGACCTGCAACCAAAAACATGTTATAGTGTATAATCAATGTATTTAATATGAAATTGAAAGCATTTGAAATGTTTGAAAGTAAAAAAAGCAAGGTTAGAAGTACACCTATGTGTCAGTGCAACCATCTTGACTTTTAAAAATTTGATTTGAAGATATACTTCATTTTGAAGCATTGGAGCTGAGATTAGGACAATTTTAAAACCTAAAAGTGCATATATATATAGATATTAGAGGATAACCTATTGATAAGAGTTGTCATTGATGCCAATGTTGTTGTCATTGATGTCAAGGTTGATGCATTGATGTTAAGGTGTATCTGGTGAAGATGCATGGTGAGTGGTATTTAAGGTATGAGCTTATGTGCTTGATGTGATAAGGAAGCCATGTGACAAGAGATAATTTGAAGGTAACCTAATGTCTCTTTTATTGAGAGAGAATTTGAAGGCAACCTAATGTCTCTTTTATTGAGAGAGAATTTGAAGGATACATATTATCTCTTCTATTAGTTGATGTCAAGGTCAATATCATGATTAGGTTAGATTGATGTTGTCAGTGTTGTCATAAATAGGTTTGATGATCAAGTGAGAATTAAAGCATGATTATGAGGCTCTAGGTCTACATGAGGTCATGAGAACAAATTGATCAGAAAGAGATTATTGAAGTGGTGTGTTATTGTTTGATATCATTGAGGTAAGCATATTTGAGTTCTAGTTCTTGAGAACAAGGTGTCTTGAGAAGCCTAGTCATATCAAGCATAGTCATATCATGAGCATGTGTATGGTGAACATGAAGATGTATATGCATTATTTTAAGGATTATGTAAGTCATGTGAGAAATATGTAGAGGTATCAAGGAGAGTTTTAAGGTGAGCCTACAAAGGTAAGACTTTCAATTCAAGTCTGCAACTAGATCAGTTCTAGACCCTACTTGACCTAATGAGGTAGCATGAGCTATTATCAAGGCATATAAACGACATACATATGTGTTTGAGAATGAGAGAGGTTGATTTAGTATGTGAGTGGGGTGAAGAGCACATTTAAAGAGGCATAAAGGTTAGTTTTAAGGACTACTGTGATTTGTAGGTTAAGGTCTAAGAGAGTAAAGAGAGAGTATGGCCTAATGAGGTATGAATATCAATTTTCAAGACAATTTTGAGGTCATGGTTTGTAAGAAAAGGCATAAAAAGTGGTTTTGAGGTCACTCAAATACATAGAATGAAGGCATGAAAACCCGAGAAGGACTTTCTATTAGAGGTTTGTCAATAATGTCTCCAAGGTGACCAAGGATGTTGATGAGGTGTCATGTGTGCTAGAATGACATTAACAAAGTGTAATTCAATGAACTTTAGTGTTCTTTCATGGTTCTTCAATGTTTGACTTGGATAGGCAGTTGATAGATGATATTGATGGTATGGAAATGTTTCAAAGACCCTATGGGATGTTAAGTGTGATTAGAGTGCTTTTAAAAGTGAAAGGAATTCATTAGAGCAGTCTTATATATGTCTATGTTCAAGTAGTCATCTGGATAGATAAAGTTGAGTGAGAAGATTGATGATATTATATTTTACACGTGTGAAGGTTTTAAGATAATCTTGATATATGGATAGATTTTCACATGTAAAGAGATCATATGGTTCAAATTTTAAGTCATGAGGTTGAGCATAGCAAAATTTATTAAGGTGTAAAGTTGGCTTCTCAGATAAAATTTACTATGTTCCCATACTTAGCCAAATTTATGATATCAAAGATTGATGATCAATGTTGAATCAAATCAAATATCTAATGGTTGGCAATTTATCTGATTGGATAAGGATCCAATGAAGTGTATGATCTTGTCAGATAGAGATCAATGATGTGAGTGAAGTCAAATTGTCAAAGGTACTTGTGATCAAACATGTTAGTGACAAGTGTCTCTATATTATTTATCTAATAGAAGATCAATGGTTAATAGGCATTCATAATGATAGAGATCAATGATGCAAGTTGAGTCAAAGAGTCAAATGTGTAGAAGGCATGTAGAGCTACCAAGTGGTGTAATCATGGGAGCTCTGATTTAAGATCAATGTTGAGCATTGCAAGATAAAGTTTGAGGTACTCAGAGGAGATCGATGGTGTGTATTTATGCATAATTTATAGGAAGCATGAGATGAGTTCAAAGTGCTTGATGTTTAACATTTGATTACTGACCATTGGAATTTAAATATTCAAATTAATGAAGGAAAACCAATGCTTAGTTTTTGAGCTATAACTTTTTATCAGAGATGAATTTATTATTTCAGTTAAAAGAAAAGTTATAGAGGACTTTAAAGTGCATCTAGTTAATCTAGTTAGAAGGTCTGAATGTTTGTATAGTCAAAGTTATGGAGCTTTAAATTTTACTATTTGTTCAATCATGGCATTACTATGTACAAAATATTATTTGAGCAATTTATGCTTTAGCAGAAGAGTGTTTTGGTAGGAGAAATCACCTAAAGATGTCTTAGAGATCATATGGAGTGGACCCATGTAGTATAAAGTGATTGTATGTTCTTAATTTTCTTGATGGAGTGTTAAATGGGTAAATAGATCTCCGTGAGACCTATAAGGGCTATAAAGGCCTAATTGAAAGGCGTAGATGCTTAAGTGTGACCCATAGATGCTATGGTTGATTTTTGATAATGTATTTGAGCTATGTCTTAGAATGATTAATGTATTAAGGGTTATGACAAGTTTTATGGCCAACCAAGAATTTGATATGCATGAAGACTCTATAAATAGTGGAGACATGGGCAATGGTTTATAGACTTGAGATTGAAGCATAGAGCAGATGTGATATTGAGAAAAGGAACCTTTGGAAGAGGAGGTATAGGTCAGTGAGGACCATCAAAGAGTAAAGAGGATTAATTATATTTCTCTAATCAAGTTTATAAATGTGAATGCATAGGTCATTGGACCTAGTAAGCCTAGAAGAGGCAGATTGAGTGAGTAATCCCTAGAGGCTAATTGAGTTAGTGTGCTTAGTGGATGGATTAAAGAGATAAGCATGTTGAGGAGTGTGTGCATGACCTATAGGTCATGTTGTTGATGTTTTGATATAGTTTTTGTAGGTTTTATTATTTTTTATTTGCTTAAAAATGGAGAGTGGTCCAAAAGAGTGTTTTTGGATACATTTCTTGTGTATGCAAGTTTATGAGAATGTAAAGGGGAAAGAGTGTAAGTAAGAGAAATATATCATCAGGTGTAGAAGACATTAGATCAAAGGTAGAGATCAGACCAAGGTAGTTGAGTGGGTACTTGGTTTCCTAGAGAGTTGGTTCCTTCTTGTGGGATGGGTGTCTCACTAAAATAAGGGATGGGTATTCCTTGATCAGTGGGTGCTGGTCTAAATGTTGGATCTTGTTTTATAAGACTGTAGATCATATTGTAGGGTTCAGTGAGTTTTATTCCCCAAGAGAGTTTCTTACATATATGATGTGTTCATGTGATGTATGCTCTTATGTATGCTTTGGATGTATGTGATTTTATGTTCATATTGCTTGATCAAGTTGATGTCTCTTGAATGTTTAAGAGTTAGGAATTGAATTAGATTATCTAGAATCACTAATTTACCCCCCTCTTAGTGATTTCACCTCTAACACTTTTAGGTATTTTTTGGCACATGTAACCTCTGTATGGGAACCTGAGGTGTTGAGGAGAGATGGGTAAGGGTTCTAGCTAAGAACTAGAGGCATTAGTTTTAGATTTAAGGGGTTATTCTTTATGAATAATTGTTAACACCAAAACTTGTGTTAAACCTCTCTAAAACTATAAAAAGGATCTAATGTGAAATAACTTGTTCAAAATAGCTCAAAATGGTCTCAAATGACTAGACAAACTATTGGATCTTATGGTCAACTCTCCCAGGGACCTCCAAATGTGATTGAGTTGTTAGGTGTGTGAGTAGACTATTGAGTTATGTACATGTTATGGGTATTATGAAATTAATATTGTCATTGATGTTAAAGGATTGTGAGTGTCATTACTATCCTAGAGATGTTCTTGTGAAGATGCATGGTATGTGATCATGATGGCTTAAGAATGGTATAACAAGTCCTTGAGTTCTACATAAGTCTTGACACAATATTATGGTAAATGGCAAGGAAACCAAGTAAAAATGTATGAATGGATGTTCAAGGATGCCCAAGATTACATATGAAGTTTTGAAATACTTAAGAAAGTTTCAAGGTAAACATTCAGGGGTATGGTCTTAAGCCTAAACATGCAACCAGACTAATCCTAGACTCTACTTAACCTAATGAAGAGTCTTGAGGTGTTATAAAGAATGAAAATCATTGTTAGATCATGTGAGAAGATTTTTGACACTATTTAAACATTTTTAAAAGGTATATAAGCTTTCAAACTAGGTTTTTAGGTCAATTCTTAGCTTAGTATTTGCTTAAATAGACCTAGTGAAAAGGAACATGCTTGGTAGATTGATGAGGTGAGAAGTATAAGTCTTGTAAGAAGAATATTGGAAGTGTGTGATAATGGTATGAGGTTTTATGACATGAGGATGAGGTTTTGATAATATTACAAGAGGTTTCAAGGTGTGTTCAAGGTCTAAGTATGACTAGGTAGTTCAAGGCCTAATGTGCAAAGAGACTTAATGTGGCATAATGAGGGGTAAAGTTTAGTTTAAAAAGTGCCAAAGATAAAAAGAGAATTTTCAAAGGTGTGAGAGGTTTTTTCAATTTTTTTGACCAATTTTAAAGTCAAACCCTGAAGGAGAAAGCATGAAAATTGGTGTTGAGGTTTTCTATGTACATAGAATGAGGTGTTGCAGATCCAAAAAGGATTTTCTTATGCTCATTGACATGTGTAAGATTTACATGATGATCCAAGTAGTTCATGGTATTTTGGGAAGGGTCCTAACATAAATTTTCTAGCATTTTTTTTTGGTTTGAGGGCCTAAAATTTATGAATGATTATTAAGAATGGGAGATTGTCTAAACCCTCTCTAAAACCCTAATAGTGACTCAATATGGAAGATATGATTCAAAAGTGATAATAATGGTTGGTTAAAATGGTATTATTATTATAAGTTGTATTCAACTCTCTCAGGTACCTTTAGGTGGCATTGATCTATCATAAGAGTGAGTGGAAGTTATGAGAAACCCCTTATTTCTCAGTTTTTTGATGTAGCAGGTAGGGTTGGCAAGGTAAAAGCATGAAAATTATTGGAAGATGATGTATGATACTTGTATTTTATGTTAATATAAGTTTATGATAAATTTTTAGACATAAAATATGCTAAAATTGTCATGGAATTTGACTTATCGCTAATTAGGCATAATGAGGAAGACAATGAGAAAATCAGGTAAAAGTGAGAATGAGACTAGGGATGGGTTGTAATGGATTAAGATGGATAAAAATACATGGGGTTATTTTTAAATACCTATATCACATATTCATTTTAATATAAGTTTGAATATGCTCATATATAAGCAAAAAATTGTTCTCAAAGTAACCTGTCTAACATATCGAGCTCTGTGTAGGATGAAGACATGAGATTGGTCTGTAAGACCAATATTGATATTAAAACTTATAATATATATTTAAATATATTATAAGGAATATTAAGGATCATATAAACCTATTTTAAGTTCATAAAAATGTTTAAAAATGTTTTCTAAATCTTGGTTTTCATGATTGTGTTTTTGGAGCTATAGGTAGTTTTTTGTATGTGAGTGAGAATGATGTTTCTGAGTATTTTTGCATAGATTTTGTTAGGTTGTGGAGCTAAAAGCTTCACCCAGATTCAAACATGGAGGGTTGCTGAGTGTCACAGTCACTGACATTGGTAGGCCACACTGACGTCGGGCAGGGGTCGACAGAAAGCAACTGACATTGACAGGAGTCAGCCGACGTTGGTCACCTCCAGTCAGGCAGGGACCGACGTCAGTTGCCTGTGCAGTTTTAGAACTGGTTGTTGACAAATAGTCAATTATTTGAATGGGTTATTTGCATGTTAAAGACTAGTTCGAGTCTTGAGCCACTTTTCTAATTATAGTATGCATGGGATCTATATAATAGACCCATGGGGATGTATTGTAAAGTGTAGAACCAGAAGAGTTCTTCCATTGGTGGAATCCTAGGGGTTCTTCCAGGTATGTAAGATCAGGTTGATCTGCAGGGTGTGCAAGATCAGGGTGGAGATCTACATGGGTAAGTAAGGTCAGTTGATATGCAGGGGTGTGTGTGTGTGCGAGGGTCAAAAAGAGATCTGCGGGGTAGCAAGATCCAAGGTGACAACAACACATCAAGGAGCAAGATCATGGTGAGATCTACTTGGAGTACCGGTTCGTACTCGGTTGTATTGGCAATATTGTACTGATTGGTTGAGGTGAACAATAGCTCTGTGCTTGAGTCATTTGTTGTGACTTGTATTGAGAGAAGATAACTCTTGAGGGAAAGAGATCTATACATCTGAGAGGTGTGAGAAGAAAGTATTTATATTCTTCATTGTATTTCCTTTTGGAATGAGTTGAATACAATTGTGTGTTGCCTCTCATATTCTGTGCTATTTCTATTTCTAGTTACTTATACTTCTGGTATAATTCTGCATGTTTAGTTGCTTATACAAAGGTAATCATATGTGCTCTTAAATCTGCCAAGTTGTGTCAGAGCTTTAGGGAACCTAGGTCCTATCAATTGGTATCAGAGCAAGGTTGGAGGTTCTCAGAGCGAGGTTGACTAACAGGTGGTTCAGATCTGGTTAGTGTTTTTGATTACAGGTCACTCTCAGGGGTTTCTGATTGAGTGGGAATATAGCAATGGCAGAAAAAGGTAAATTGAGAATAGAGAAATTCAGACACAGGTGTAGCACCACAGGGTGTGTGGTGGTTGGTCTTCAAGATTGAGCTTGAAGAGGAATACAAGCCAAGATATAGATTAGACAATGTACTAGTACAAGTACAGGTGCAACTATTTATCTCTAAGTGGGAGATTGTTATGTTGTGGAGCTAAAAGCTTCACCTAGATGCAAACATGGAGGGTTACTAAGTGTCACAATCACCGACATCGGTAGGCCACACCGATGTCGGGCAGGGTTCGACAGAAAGAAATCGACATCGATAAGAGTCGGCTGACGTCGGTCACCTCTAGTCAGGTAGGAACCAACGTCGGTTGCCTGTGTGGTTCCAAAATTGGTTGTTGATGAATAGTCAGTTAGTTGAATGGGTTGTTTGCATGTTAAAGACTAGTTTGAGTCTTGAGCCGCTTGTCTAATTATAGTATGCATGGGATCTATATAATAGACCCATGGGGATGTATTGTAAAGTGTAGAACCAGAAGAGTTCTTCCATTGGTGGAATCATAGGGGTTCTTCCAGGTATGTAAGATCAAGTTGATCTGTAGGGTGTGCAAGATTAGGGTGGAGATCTACATGGGTAAGTAAGGTCGGTTGATCTGCAAGGGTGTGTGTGTGCGAGGGTCAAAAGGAGATCGCGGGGTAGCAAGATCGAAGGTGACAACAACACATCAAGGAGCAAGATCATGGTGAGATCTACTTGGAGTACCATTCTATACTTAGTTGTATTGGCAGTATTGTACTGACTGGTTGAGGTGACCAAAAGCTCTATGCTTGAGTCATTTGTTGTGACCTGTATTGAGAGAAAATAACTCTCAAGGGAAAGAGATTTGTACATCTGAGAGGTGTGAGAAGAACGTGTGTAGCTTTTTCATTTTATTTCCTTTTGGAATGAGTTGAATACAATTGTGTGTTGCCTCTCATATTCTGTGTTATTTCTATTTCTAGTTACTTGTACTTCTGGTATAATTTCGCATGTTTAGTTGCTTATACAAAGGTAATCATATGTGCTCTTAAATCTGACAAGTTGTGTCAGAGCTTTGGGGAACCTAGGTCCTATCAGATTTGAAGAATAAAATGCATACAAATTTATTATATAGGTATAATATGTTAAATTTAATTCATTTATCTTCATTATAAATTTATATTAATGTGTGAAAATTCAAAGGTTCCTGACTGGGTTTTTGAAGCCTATTTGTAGTTTTGAGTGAGCATATGAAAGTGGTCAGTTTGAGGTCTTTTGCCTCATTTGGTGAAATATAATAAACATGATGATGACTCAGATGTCATTTAAGTTTTATCTATGTGATTTTTTTATTGGGTTATGTGTAAAATTTGAGTGTATTCTTTATTTTTTCAGAATATAGTTTCTAATAGTGAGAAGGGCTAATTATGAGTAGGCCTAATGGTGTGGTTCAAGGAGTGAAATGAGATAAATGGTGTTGGGTAACTAAGGTGAGATTATAATGGATATAATTTAAGTTTTTATGAAGTTTTTCATCCATTTTTTGAGGCTCAAGGTGCTCCAAGATGGTCAAGGTGAAACATGTGTCTTGAGAAGGCCTAATTGCATTAGGTCTCTATTAGGCCTAATGGTGGTTTTGGTCTTTATAGGTGGTAACCAACCTATATAATTATTGTTTCACCTGTGAAACATATTTTTTGATATATTCCAAGGGTTATCCAAGTATGGAGATTTTTATGGCTAACCAAAGGGGTGATATCAAGAGTCAAGTATAAAAAGGTGGTCTAATAGGCCTAATTTGACTAGTTAGAATATTGAAGATTTTGAGCAAATGAAATAATAATTTGAAAACCAGGTAGAGTGTTTGAATACCATAATATAGATGTGTTAAATATGTTGTGAATTTATAAAAATGAATAAATAGATTATGAGTAAGGTCATATGATCTAAATCTACTAAGAAGAGGGCTAATTAAGCGAAGAGGCCTAATAGGCTATGTACACACCTAAAACTAGCCATCGATGATATCCAACCAGGCTTTTGGCCAATTTCCACCTAAAATACACAATTTGGCCTAAAAACACTAAAACATGAAAAATGATGTGAAACTGACATATTCAAGTGCCAATTTTGGCCAGGGTATCCTTAAATGGGGAAATGCAATTTATGGACGAGCTAACTTTGATCAGATCATTTTGAGTTAAAATGCTAATTTTGCATCTGGCTGTTTTGTATTTATTTTTCCTATCAAATCTCTTGCACAATACATGTGTCTTTTTTATTTGCTATTGATAAATTCCTAAATGGGAATATGGTTCTAATGCATCTGACATTGACTTCTAATTCTAATCTAGTTGAATTTTGGATTAATAATAAGGCATTCTGATCAATTTGAGTAATTTGTGCATAAAGTGCTTAATCATACTTAAGATCCAATTAAACCAAATTAGATCCTAATCAAAAATTCCATGGAAACTTGTTGAATACTTATTTTTGGAAATGAATATTGAATATATGCATCATCAGGTGACCTCATTTCTTGGGAAGACATTTTTAAGCCATAAATACCACAAATATCAGGATTCATGCCCTCTATGCCTCATCAATGCCTTCCATGATGCCTTCCATGCCTCTTAATTTACCTTTCTTCCAATGTCATGATGAGGATAATTATAAACTTAATTTTAAAAATTGAATTAATCTTCAACCACACATCTCAATCTCAAGATGGACGATTCAGGTTGATTCTAGACATTCTCAAAAATCTATAAATAGAGAGGCCATAAACATCATTTTAAAGCTATTTTGGTGCAAAGTTAATATGCTCAAATATCTTCAAAAGTCTTGATTATGCAAATTTATGATGCAAAAATGGTTCTAGAAACTTCAAGCAATTAGAGTTACCATGCCAAATTGATTCGAAGCCAAGCCAAGCCACAAACCAAAGGTGTCAGGGAGAGATGGAGGTAACCAAGCTTCCATTGCCAAGGACTTCATGAGCACAAAGCTAAGCAAGCCACTACAATAACCATTTTGGATAAACCAAAGGAGTTAAAAGAAGGTTTCTTTTGCATTTTAATTGTGTGTTTCATTCATGTTTGTTAACTAAGCTCTTCCTAGTGTATAGGCCTAGAGATGTTATGCTAGTTAGTGTATTTATTTCATCTTATTTTCATTTTGGAACTAACACCATACTAACCATCCTCTCTTGAGTCAAATTCCTAAATCACATATGGCATGCTCAGTGGGACTAGATGCATCTCACACCTAAAGAAGATCATTTTGTAGCTTTAAAATATTTATTTAGACCATTAAAACTCTTGTAAATTGATTTTCTAAATTATTTTTCTATTGTTTTGGCTACGAGTTTACACAATAACCAATGTCAGTAAGTAAGATCGACATCATTTGCATAGCTTAACCGATGTTAGTTATCAAAACTAACATTAATTGTATACCTACCATCAATCATATTGGTATAACTAATGTCGGTTGGAAAATCGACATCAGTTAAAAAATATAATTGTCATTAGTTATATAACCATTGTTGGTTATATAACCCACATCAATCACTATGTTTTTCTTAAAACATAGACATGAGAGTTCTTTTCCTAAAGTTCATTATTTCAAATTATAATATCTTCAAGGCTAAAGGACATGCTAACATTTTTTCTATAGGACCAAGCTTGACATTTGCTAAAAACATGTTTTAGATCACCTTTTACATGCTCAAAAATTAATTAGGAACCTTGTTTTAGTGTGTAAAAAAAGAATTTAGATGTTTATAGTGAATGTTTTTCAAAATTTGAAACTAAGACCGAGGGGCCAAATGAACACCACCTTATTTTTTATTTGGGCTTAAAAATGAACTCACTTTTTAAAAGATTTTTGTATTTACTTAGTTGTTTAGATTAAATTTTTGTTTGGCAAAAAGAGAAATGTTGCATGTATGCTCTTCCATTTATCCCCTTTAAGGAACCCTTGGAATGAAAAACACCATTCCTATTATAATTATCCTAATCCAAGGTTTAGAAAGAAATTAATCTAAAGCACTCCTTGAAAACTCATCAAAGTTTGGATGACTTTGAAAATAACCCTAAAGTCTTTCTATTTCATTCTTTCTTTATTTTTATGCAAACTTGGCTTACGAGGGGGAATTCATCACCTCTTGTGAGTTCTTTAGGGAATCTTTGACTTGGGGTTTTTCCTCCCAGCATTGAATTCATTTGGCTCCTAATTGAAATTATACACGAGACGTAGTGGCACTTTAGACATTGTACTACACTTAATGAACAACAGGATGTAGTGATAAATGACTAGACCTTTTTGCAATAAGCCAAGTGATACAAACCTAAAATCCATGCTTTTCTTTTGCATTATTTGGTGTGAAAGTTATTTTGTAAGTGATTCCCCTATATTGTTCAAAAACTTGTTAGATCTTAGACAAATCCCAAATTGCCATGGAAGTATTGTTGGTACAAGGTGTGCCTCAAGGTCTATGTCACAGTACTATCGTTTGAGAGAACGGGGATGTAAAAACCCTACTATATAATACACATTTACTTTTGGATGAATAATTAATAACCTCTCAAATGATGTATATTGATGGATTCCAACAATACCAAACAACCTTGTTAGTTTAAAATCTAAGAGTGATTAATTAGTTGGTCTTATCCTAGACTAAGGTCTTGTTTGAAGTCAAAACTAGGTGTAAACAAATAATCCAAACCAAATACATAGTCCTAATTTTCCTTTGAACAAAGAGGCATTACGATGTCTGCATGAGATCATCAATTTTCCTTGTTCAAAGTTCATCAAAAGCTTGAGAGTTATATCATCCACTTTGGTGCAGTTATGCTACCCAATTGAGTCTAGACCTTATTAGTGTAGGTTTTTATTTTTCCCTATTTTTTAATTAGGGAAATTGTATTTCTTGTGCATACATGGAGTTTTCCTACATTTGTGGGATAGGCTAGCTTATGTGGAGGTGTGTGTGTGTTATAAATGTGTCATAGGTGTCATAAGAATGTCATAAGTAACTCCCTTGATGGGAGTTACTTCTCTATTCTTAGCACCTTGTCACCACCTTTCATGGAGGAGTTACAGTCTATTCTTGGGGTGCCTTGTCCACCTTTTGTGGAGGAGTTACTTACGTACTCTCTTATATGTATTCCTCACTTTGTCCATCTCATGTTAATCAGATTTTAGTTTTCTCCATTTTGTTTGGTGCAATTTATCTTATTATGTTATTTTCAAATTGCTTTAACATCTATGTGGTGTGCACTTGATTCAACTCATGTGATCACATCTCCATTGCACTTGCATTATCCATATTCTGGCAACAACTCCGATATGGTATCAAAGCAAGAACGGAAATCGTGTGTCTGGTTATGCTTTTAGTTCATTTTGAAATCAAGAGGAGTGGAGTTCTCTTTATTTTTTTATTTCTAGATATGATCTAAAATAAATAAATAAAAACTTTCAATATCATTTTTGGTATCATTTCTTGCATCTTGAAATCCTTGGCCTTTGGGTGTCTTGGCTATCTTCACTTTAGGGGCTAGTTCAACAGTTTTCTTGGGCACCATTGTTGCATTCAAAAACAGAGGAAGGAGCAGTATGAGAGCAGCGAGAGGAGCAACAACTCCAAATAGCAAGGCACCTTCAGCACTCAACACCTTCTGGTCTGAGCCAACTTTAACAAGCCTTCACTTCTGCCACACCATCAGCTGTACGACATCCAAAATAGGCTGTACGACGCACAATTTTGCTATTATCCTTCCAGCTTCTACACCTAGCTTCTAGCCTTCAGTTCTACCACACATCAGGCTGTACGGTTTCAACAGGTCTACATTTGTTTTGTCTTTTCTACAAGATAAATTTTGGACTATTTTTTTTGGCACCCCTTCCTTACTTGGCGTCCCATGTGGTACCCCTTGGACATGTAGCATCCATCATTCTATCTATGATTCATTTGTTTTTAGTTAAAATTGACTTGATAAAACAAAAAATAGTCAATTTGACTGAATATTCAGTTTTATAGACAGTTTTGTAATTTGGGGGTTTTCATTTTAAACTTGTATCTTTGCTTATCAAAGATGAAGGGTGAGGCCCAGGTTGGTGGGAGGCCAATTCCCCCTCACACGAACCTCCTTTGGATTCCTCATTTTGTGACAAATCCAATGAGTGGTTGGAAGGCCACTTTCTCTCTCAAAATAGGCATTTTAAAAATGTTTTAGTGTTTTTTTTTGCAAAAATACTAGTTTACGAGAAAATTGAACTTTTAATATCTTGCAAACGGTAGCTCAGATTTGGGTGCCATTATTTGCAAAAGTGTTTGTAATTAAATTATCCACAGTGTAGGCTTGTTATTTTTCAAAAATGCACTAGTTTATAAAGTGCCAAAAATTTGGGTCTCTTCGGACGCATTTTCGGCTGAGTCCGACGTCCTATTTGCTTGTAGTCTTGCACTAATTGCTCTAAGACACATTCTCAACTAAGTCTAAAATATTTTTGAGTGTGAAATTACGTATTTGGAGGGGGGTTCAATATTTCAGGGGGGTGTGATTGCTTTTCACAACTTGTAAATCTCTGCTTTCATTCTCCTTTTTGCATAATTTCACAACTTGCAATCAACATAACTTCACCTAAATTCAGCTAAAAATGTATTCTTTTCAACTTAAACCCCTAACACCCTTAAACTATCATGAATGAAAGGTTAAAATGTCAATCATTCTTAGAAGCAAAGGGTTATATAGGATCACCATGGGTACTGAAGTAGAACCCAACACTGATGCTGAAAAGGTCAAGTGGTACAACTGTAGTGATGAAGCCTATGGATTACTGAGCTTGTTTATGTCTCCAAAACTTCTCTTCCATTTAGAATCCTCCCAGACTTCCAATGACATATGCGACACCTTAGAAAAGTTATTTGGGAAGCTTGATGAGATGAGAGGTCATGAGCTCGAAAATGAGCTTATAAGTCTAAGTCCTTGCAACTTTGACACCCTACATGACTTCTTCACTAAGTTTAAGGCCCTTAGATTTCAATTGAAATAATGCAAGATAGAGAATAAAGATGATCAACTCATGTTTTCTATTCTCACAAAGTTAGGTCCAAGCTATTTAGTCTTTGTCTCCACTTTCCATGCCACAAAAAGTGCCCTTGGCACTACATAGAAAATGCCTTCTTTGGATTCATTAATTGCTGACTTGACTAGGGAGCAAGATAAGCTAATTCAAATGGGCACAATGAAGTATACTCAACCTCAAGCTTTGATAGCTGGAAATGGTAAGGATAAGACTTCAACAAAGGAGAAGAAGAAAAAGAACAAGGACCAGGAGAAGAAGAAAGAAAACACCAATCTTGCCAAAAACAACATTGAGTCTTCATCCTCCAATGCTAAAATTAAGAAGGAGAAGTTTAAGTGTGCCTATTTTAAAAATATAGGGCATGATGAACACAAATGCATGAAGAAACAAATAGATCACCTAACTCATCTTGTAGAGAAGAATAACATAGGTGTTCCTGAGTCCATCAAGCATAATTCATCTACCCAAGATTCTACCAAGGCAAAAGGCAAGGGTAAGGAGAAAGAAAATGGCAAGGCCCTTGTAGCTACAACAACTTCTACATCTTCATGGGTCATTGATTCAGGTGCTTCCCACCACATGGGCTCTTCACTAGTTGAGTTTACATCTTTAGAGCCTTGTAGCATGACTTTAATTAGTTTGGGTGATGACACTTCAGTTTTTGTTGCAGGGAGAGGGTCAGTTGAAATGGAAGGAGGAACATTCAATAATGTTCTAAGTGTTCCTTCTCTTTCAACCAATCTCCTATCAGTATACCAAATCACTCACAATGGTCAGGGCATGAGAGTTGAGTTTTCACCAAATTTAGTGGCTATCAGGGAGTTGCATAGTGATACTACAATGGCAGTGGGTAGGGCAGATCACCAAGCACAGTTATACACCTTCTCACATTTTGCATCAGATTCTTCTCTAACAAAATTGTTGACTCATTCAGATGGATTTAGCAAATTGTGGCATGAGCGGTTTGGCCACCTTAACTACCGCTATCTTGAGCAACTTTGCAAAAATGACATAGTTATTGGCTTGCCTCGTGTCAAATTCTCAAAAGGACTTTGTGAGGGGTGTTCCCTTGGGAAGCATCTCGAAGAAAAATTTTACAAAGGCAAAGCTTGGAGGGCTTCACAACCTTTAGAGTTACTCCATAGTGATGTATCGGGACCCTTTCCCAAACCATCTTTCACAAGGGCCAAGTACATCCTCACTTTCATTGATGATTTCTCTAGGTACACTTGGATATATTTTCTCAAACAAAAGTTTGAGATGTTTGAAAATTTTCTAGACTTTAAGGCTCTTGTTGAGAAACAGAGTGAGAAATCCATCAAGGTTCTTTGAACTAAGAATGGAGGGGAGTATGTTAGCATCAGGTTTGAGCAATTTTACACCACAGAGGGGATTGATTTGCAGCACATAGTCACTTACAGTCTTTCATAGAATGGGGTTGTAGAATGCAAGAATAGGTTCTTGAAAGAGATGGGTAGCTGTATGATTCACTCCAAATCATTAGCACCACAGTACTAGGCTGAAGCCATCAATTGTGCTTGCTACATTCAAAACAGAGTTCCTCACAAAGCTTTGAAAGGGATAACACCCTTTGAATCTTGGCATAAAAGGAACCCTGATGTTGAGCACCTTAGAGTTTTTGGATCCCCAACCATGGCCCGCATTCCAAAGAAAAAATGCAAACCTATGAAATGTCAGTCCAAGCCTTGCATCTTTGTAGGATATCTAGATGGTATTAAGGGATATCACCTTCTAGATCCAGTCACTCATGAGTTGTTCATTAAGAGAAGTGTCCACTTTTAGGAGAGTCCTATAGACTTAACACTTGACACTTCTTCTCCCTCATCGGATCTACTTCTTCATGATGATTCTTCATCATATTCAAATCAGCCATAGCAGGTTCTTGAGCCAGAGACATCTTCTTTTTCTTCAAGTTCAGACAGCGAGGATAGTGATGCAGAGTCATCCACCTCTATTCAGTGAAAGGATGAGGATTTAACACCTAACTCGCCCACTTTTGGGCCACTTTGGGCCAAACAGACACTTGAGAGTGCTAGTACTTGGGTAGCAGATCCCGCAGATGACAGACGTACTAGGAGGAATTTTTCAGAGAGATCCACATGCCTTCTTTGCTTCAATTTCAGATCCACAGACTTTTTGAGAGGCATCAGGGGTACCTGAGTGGGATAGTGCTATGGAGGAAGAATATTCTTCCTTAATCAAAAATCACACTTGGGATTTGACTTCACTTCCTAAGGGAAGAAAGATGGTTTGATGTAGGTGGATATATTGGACCAAGTTTGCAGTAGATAGGTCGATTGATAAGTACAAGGCACGATTGGTTGCCAAAGGTTTCTCACAAGTGGCAGGCATTGACTACTCAGATACCTTTACACCCATTGCAAAGATGACTTCTATTTGACTCACCTTGGCTATTGCCATAGTACATGGTTGGGATGTGCATCAGATGGATGTGAAGAGTGCCTTTCTTCATGAAGACCTAGAGGAGGAGATCTACATGGAGCAGCTGCTAGGATTTGTTCAGGATTCTTCCTTAGTATGCAGACTTATAAAATCTATTTATGGCCTTAAAATAGGCCCCTCGAGCTTGGTATGACAAGATGGATTCCTTCCTTCTCACAACAAGTTTCACTAGGTGCCATTCTGATCCCAATGTCTACTTCTTGCGGCAGGATGATTCGCTCTTGATTTTGGTTCTATATGTTGATGACCTTTTGATCACCGAGAGTTCTTCATTGGCTATTGCAGTGGTGAAGGCATCTCTCTAGGATAGATTTGACATGATAGACTTGAGGTTTGTTGCACTACTTCCTTGGCATTGAGATCTCACAGTCAGATTTAGGGATTTCTCTTGCATAGCCTAAGTATGCTCTTGACTTATTGGCTCAGTTTCACATGGCTGATTGCAAGCCATCTCTGACTCCCTTTCTATTAGGAGTCAAGCTTGAGGCTGATTGTTCTTCACCATTGGTTGATGCCACTTAGTATTGATAACTTGTTGGTAGTCTCATCTACTTAACTCACACTAGGCCTGACATATCATATACAGTGGGACTTGTCTCCAAATTCATGCAAGAACCTCATGAGCTACATTGGAAAGCAGCTAAGAGGATATTTCATTACATATAGGGTTCACATAGATACGAGATTAGTTATAAATTTGGCATAGAGGTTGACTTGGTTGGATATATAGATTCAGACTGGGCTAACAATTCACAGACTTGCAAGTCCACTTCTGGTTACAATTTCTCTCTAGGTTCTGGTCCTATCAATTGGTCTAGCAAGAAGTAGAATTCTATTGCTATATCATCCATAGAGGCAAAGTATAGGGGAGTTGTTAATGCAGCTACTGAGGCTATTTGGCTTCAGGGCATTCTTTCTAAGTTTAGCATTCCTATTAGGCAGCCCACCATCATTTATTATGACAACCAGAGTACCATTCAAATTTGCAAGAATATGGTTCAGCACCAGTAGACCAAGCACATAGAGATTCACATGCATTTCATTCAGGAGCTTATTCATAGTCAGATCATTGACTTGATATTTCGCCAGTCTTTAGAGCAGGTAACAAACATCTTCACCAAACCTTTCACTGAGAGCAAGTTCATTCATCTACGAGCTCTTCTTGGGGTGCGGTCCACATCTATAGTAGCATCATCTTCAGGGGGGCCCACTAGCCTCTTCTTTCTTTTATGTCTCTCTTTTGGGGGGGAGTTTTTTCTTACGGGTTTTCTCCTTTTCTCTATCTTATGGGAGATTGCATTTGTACATGGGTACCTCATCAGGCCTAGTTGTCGGGACCCATCTTATATTTCCACACTGCCCACCTAAGCTATGCTTATGGGGGGGTATAAGTGTAGGTTTTTATTTTTCTCTATTTTTTAATTAGGGAAATTGTATTTCTTGTGCATACATGGAGTTTTCTTGCATTTGTGGGATAGGCTAGCTTATGTGGAGGTGTGTGTCATAGATGTGTCATAGGCGTCATAAGTAACTCCCTTGATGGGAGTTACTTCTCTATTCTTAGCACCTTGTCACCACCTTTCATAGAGGAGGTACAGTCTATTCTTGGGGTGCCTTGTCCACCTTTTGTGGAGGAGTTACTTACGTACTCTCTTATATGTATTCCTCACTTTGGCCATCTCATGCTAATCAGATTTTGGTTTTCTCCATTTTGTCTTGTGTAATTTATCTTATTGTGTAATTTTCAAATTGCTTTAGCATCTATGTGGTGTGCACTTGCTTTAACTCATGTGATCACATCTCCATTGCACTCGCATTATTCAGATTCTAGCAACAACTCTGATAGACCTTTACTAAAATTGTTTTAAGTCCTTCACTTATAATCTAAATTCAAAATTGCACCTTTACAAGTTCATAAGGTTGATGTGTTAACTAAGTTTGACATTTACACTAAATTTGAGGGAACTTAGGTTTAATTTATAATTTGGTTTAAAGGCCATTCAAGACTCATAATCATTGTCATCACTGTATAGACTTAAGTCATTTTGTGCTAAACAATTGCACTTTGAGTCTATGAACCACAACATTTTTAGTCAAAAAAAATAGTGTTATGCTGTCAAAATTATAGGAAATTATCTTTGCCTTAGAGAGTGTTTGAAACAAACCTTTTTGTCATACCTTTTTGAGTAGTGTATCATCGTTATGCTACTCAAAGCATTTCAAATATTGTTTCATAGACCCTCTTACATAGAATTCAAATTTGTTCCTACATTTTTAGACCAATTCGAGTGTACTTTTGTGATCTTTTGTTCAACACTATTATACTATTCACTTTTGTCTAGCTTATTTATCAAAAGGAACCAAGTTTTATGCCATTATTCATGAGAAAACAAACTATCTCTAAAGTGTCTTTTGTTTCATACCTTATACCTAGTTGATCAAGTTCATGTAGTGTTTGTTAGAAGTGTTTTAAATCCATTAGATTAAAACTTTTATCTATTTCAAAGTCTATCTTTTGATGCCATTTTGCCAAGAGTCCTAGTGCATGCCTTGTTTGAGCCTAGCATTTGACGTCGTGTTTGGCCAAAAGACCTAGCAAATTTTAAATTTCTAGATTAGACTAATTTGAAACACTTTGACCTTAGAATTTGGAATTTTGATTTTTGGTCCATTTACTTGCTTATGTTTGTGTGAATAGTGAAATGTTAGATATTTCACACTAGCTTATTTCCTCACAAATATTTGCATAAAACTTTTGATCCTTTTGACGAATCTAGATCAAATTAGAACATCATCTATTGTAGACATTGTCCTTTTTAGAGTTTGTAGAACTCTTTGACATTTTATCACAAAGCATTAACTATGGATCCCAACATGTATTCCTACACTCATAGTGGATTCATGTACAATTTGGGGATTAGTAATGTAGTTGTGTAGGAGGAAATGGTGTAAGACCCCTATGCAGATAATATTGCATATGAGATAGATTCTTATTACTCTTATAATACTTAATCAGGGGCACAAAGATAAGATCCATTGGCTAATTATATGGTTAACACACCACCTTATTCAAAACAAGATCAAGAATAAACCACACAATACCTAGCTATAATACCTATAATGGACGAGCCAATTCTTCAAAAGTCATATTCTACTAATATGGCTTCCACGTATGATTTATTTTTGTTGAGTGACAGTTGTTAGAGAACAAGAATGAGATTTTGGTTAGAGCCATAGAGGTAGGGGCCAAGTTTCCAGTAGACTTTCCCCATAAAAATTTACCAAGTCTAGTAAGAGTGCCCCATAATATCATTTATGATCAACATGATTCTTCTATCACTCTTATGGCTCTAGTCTAAAAAACATATCAAGACCCTAATATATATAATCTAGGCAAAAATATCATGAAAGAGTAGTTTAACCAAATGTAGACATCATATCAAACCTACCTGAATCTAACATGTGATTTCAATTAGATGAACATGGTGAGTAAGCCTCTTATTAACTTAGTTCCTTCAACAGGAGTGTTGATAGAGTTAACTAGACAAGAGAATCTGAGTTTTGACCCATTTGTACAAACTACTTCAATAAATAACTTGATGCATATGCCCATTATTGAAGAAGTGTCATCAACCTCTACATAGAATAATGAGCCAAACTTAGTGGATAATGTGCAAACAATGTTCAATCTTGATCAAAGTGGTACTAATGCACAAACAACTAGCCAACAACATGTGCCTATAGTTAATCCCATGGGTAGATCATCATACCAGAGAATGGGAGTTTCTACACCCCAACCTCAATCAGATGCTTCCTTAAGTGTACAACCTATGAGATTAGGTAATCAAACAATGACCAATGTAATGTCTCAATGATAAAATATGATGAATCCTACTCCTCCTCAAAAAGTAACGAGTAGTTTTTCAAGATAATAGGCACAATCTAGTTTATCAATGCAACAAATGACAAATACATTGCCACCTCAATCAGGGGCAATAAATGTTCCACCTCACCAGGTAACAATAAACATACCTCTTCAACCGTAGACTAATATGCCAATCCAAAACCAATAAATTACTAATAAATAATGTGCAAATATTGGTCAGCAATAGATGTTGAATCTAAAACATGTTTTCACTTCCTCATAGGTATTCATGCAACAAGAAGGTCCCCATATTTCTCAAGTACCTAATAGACAACCGTTGGTTCAAAATGTGTCATAAATCCATAGACAGGGTCTTAGACCACAAGTTCCCACTCAACAACAAGGTTCGATTAGTTGACAACATGTCCCTTTTAAACCACAATAGGCACAATATAGTTATATCCCTCTATCCCAAACACAAAATCCTCCAAGTTAAACCTTTATCACCAACCCAAACTAGAATATAACACAACCAAATATGCAATTTCAAGTACATTCTAATCCATGTATGCATATTCTTGGTCCATTCCCTAACCAAACTAATATACCTCAATAGGTATCTCCATCATACCTTAGTCAAAGTGTCCCACTTGTGACCTCTCAATTATCTATCTAAACCAATATTCTCCCTCAAACCAATGTTCCTTCCATTTTTCTATCCCAAAAATTTCAACAGATGAAGGATGCAATTTCTACCATTCAAGCTGGTAAGCAAATTAAAAAGTTTAAATTGGATGACATGTGTTTCTACACATTCAACATGGATTATTTATTGATAGCATTTCCTCCAAGATATAAACCACCAAAATTTGACAAATACAAAGGGAAAGGTGACCCTAAGGCTCATTTGATTGAATTCTTTGTCGCATGTCAACCAGTGGCATATAGTGACATTTACCTTTTACTTTTGTTTCCAAGGAGCTTGGATAGACAATCCTTGGAGTGGTTTTTAAAGTTCCTCAAAAATTTAGTAATGGATTTTGATGATCTTTCTGATAAGTTTACATAGCACTTTTCCTATAATCTCTAACATGATATTTTATTAGTAGACTTAATGCAAGTAAATCAAAATTCTTGTGAGAGTTTTACAATTTATTTATAGTGATGGAGAGCCTGTGTAAGCTGTTTCACCCATAGTTTATTAGATAAATAATTAGATATTGTATTTACCAAAAAATTTCATAGTGAGATAGCTTATCATTTAGAACTACAATGTGCACATACTTTCAAAGAAATCATCGACAAAGGCTTATTGATTGAGTGAGAGCTCATCAATAAAGGATTTATCAAGATGAATTCAACTAATTAAAATCAAGGTTCTAATCAATAAAATGACCAACATCCCATTCAAGTGCTAGTATCACAACTGACACATGGCAATAACCAAAAAACACTAAATTAATTCAACTATAGTAAGAATATTATGGGAAATAGAGTAACTAAATTCTGTCATGTCCATATAGTACAAACATCATCTGTGCCACTTTTTTAGCTTACTCCTACTCAACAACCTTTCTAACCAATACCATAAGGACAATAATTAAGACCTGCACAATAAATACAACCTTCACCATTGCAAACCCCTCTTCCTAAGAGAACCATGCCTACACATCATGTATTTAGTGACTTAGGAGAACCTATTGAGTTTGTATTTTACAAGCTTACTTTTATTAATCTGATTAGTTGGCCTATACCAAAGCATTATCCATAAGGCATTTCCTATCCTGATTGGTACTGTGAAAATGAATTATGTGACTATCATTAGGTTAATAGGAATAATCTATGAAGATGTATCCAAATCAAGAATATAATTAAGAATATGTTGGACAATGGAGAAATAACATTAGATAATGGTACTTCTACTTCAAATCAAACTCTTGGGATTTATCAGAACCCTTTTTCTTGACATAACAATCAACATCAACAAAATAATCAACAACAATAACAACTAGTGCAACAACAAAATCAACAGTATAAAAATCAAAGGAAGAACCAATCGAATCAACAAATTCAGAAGCATAACCCACAATGATAGAATAATGGATAAAACTAAGGTCAAAATGGTAAAAACCAACAAACCTACCATGCAATTTCACATGACTACAATAGGGTTGTAGGTTATATTACAGGGGGTAGTGTTAATAATATCTCCATTAATCCTAGACCAAGCACTAATCAGCCTAGATTGTTGCTAAACAAAAACATTCAACAAGATTACATAGACAATATTTCTTTGACCTGGGATTGCATATAGATAAACCAAAAAATTAAGACTTCCCCTTTTGGACCTTATATTGATAACTCATCCTTACCACATGACCATATGCAAGTGCACTGACAATTGAGACTTGTCCTATCTGATCCCACACCATTCCCAACATTTGTTAGCAATAATGGTCTAATATTTAATCTTGATTATGAAATCATAAATGAGAGGTTGAAGATTACTATCCTAGACCCACAATCATCTACCACTTTGCCTATCATCCAACCAACTATTTATCCTTGGAATAAACCATTCACTATTGATCAAGATAAGAAGTTTGATATTATGGAATAATTACAGAAGACACCAACACACATTTCTATTTTAGATTTGCTACGAATGTCAATAATTCACAAAAACATCTTGAATGATTTTTTGACCCAATCCATTGTTGTTAGTGACATATCCCCTTATAAATTTTAAGCTTTGGTTAGACACTTAGCTCCAACCCAACAAGTCACATTCAACCAAAGTGATATGTCTTCTCTTGGCCCACTCCATATTAATCCATTATACATATAAGTTTATATAAGAATTCATAAAGTGAAATGTGTCCTTATAGACAATGGATCCAACCTCAACATAATGTCTCTAAAGATCATCAAGCTTCTTAGGTACACAATGGTAAATCTCCAACCAGAAATGATTACATCAAAGCCTATGATAATCAGGAAAGAGAATCACAAGGCACCATTAGTTTCCCAGTTATCATTGGGACTTTGACTCATGATACACTTTACCATGTCCTTGATCTTGTGTTATCATATAATATGCTTCTAGGCAAGCCTTGGTTGCATGAGATTCATGTAGTTCTATCAATGTTGCACCAATGTATCAAGTTTTCCCACTCAAGGATGGAAGTGAATATTCAAGGAGATTTACACCCATATGAACACTGTAAGCATCTTGAGGCCAAATTTCAAATTTAAAATTATTAGTACGACATGAATCCAAGTTCCAAATAGGATAAAAGAAAGGCTATACTTATTTATCCTTCATTGGATAATTGCATATATCCTAGTACCTTGGATTCCATTTCCCATATGCCACCTCCTAAAGCTTCTAATCATTTCACCATTTTAGATAATGGATCGAGAGAGTATGTGACCCATGATACATTTAATATTGCCAATCTTATTCAAAATTTAAAAACCTTTGGGTGACCTAAAGTCACTCCACATATGCATTGGTAACAAAAGAACAAAGATAAGGGACCTATCATATTTGTATCAACATTTAACCTAGAACTTAACCCTCTTAAAGGGGATGAATCATGGTTATACAATGACAACCAAGCTGATTGTTATAAAAGTGCAAAATATCCTATTCCTAATAGGATTATGGAGTGTCACAAATATGAAGGAAAAGGCCTCAGACTGAATCAAAAAGGAACCATCAAGCCAATTTTCATGACTAAGTATGAAAGACCTTATGGACTTAGATTTAAACTACCTAAAGATGACCCCACATATCTTATTCAAACTTCATCACCAATGACTAGTGATGGTGAGGCTGATAGTGAAGTAGAGTCTGATCATAACCTCACCTTTGATGACCTAGCTAAAACCAACCTATTTGATAACAATGCCATTTGTACCCTTACCCTAGTCATTCATCACAATCCTTTACCATTATATTATCCCTAACTGATAGATTAGGACCAACAAGAATCTAGTTTGCTAATTTATGAGTTTTAGAGTGATGAGGCATTGTGTGACTTTTTAGGCCTTAGAGACAATGTTACGTTCAGAGATCACAAATCAAGATTCTCAATCACATTGGATCTTGTAGCCTATTTTGAAGAGTGAGTGAACACCCTTAGCCAAAAATAAATAAGTAAAACATTTAGGTCCCAAAGTTAAAACCTCTTTGAGGTTCTTTCTAACTAGGGAAAAAGTAAATATAAAGGCCAGTCTAGTGGTGAAAACATATTTTAGGTGTCATTAGATGGGGGTGTTCATTCTTCTTCGAATTTAGACCAGAAGACCACCAACAATGAACTTGCTTGTGGAGCCAAGTTTAGCTTTGAACAACAACAAGTATTTGATCAAATTCTTCAAGAATTTTTGAATATTTTTGTCACATGGCCAGATCTCCCATTAGGGGATTTAGATTCATCATGCCTAGGAGAAGTTTAAGATAAGTCCTAATGGAGGACCCTGACATAATCTAATAGTTCAAGTCATTACCTACTATCCTAAAAGATGGTTTGACCCTTCTAGTCAAAGATACAGTAGAGGTAAATATCAAGACTCCATCAGACCTAAAATGGATAAAATTAAGTGCATCCCTCATTGAGGAGGAACATGATGTCTTTACAGCTTTATTAAGAGAATTTGTAGATATCTTTACATGGACCTATTCTGACATGCCAGGTTTAGACCTCACCTTGGTTCTGCATCACCTTGTGGTTAATCTTGATGACAAATTGGTAAAATAAAAATTATGTAAGATGCATCCTCGCATTGCTATATTGGTAAAAAAAGAGTTATAAAAACTCTTAGAAGAAAGATGTATCTAATCCATTGACTACTTAGAATGGATCTCCAATGTGGTACCTATTAGTAAAAAACTTAAAGGAATCATAATTTGTACTGATTTTTAAGACATCAACAAAGCTTGTATTAAAGATGATTTTCTTTTACCTAATATCGACATGATCATCAACTCCATTGTAGGTTATGAAATTTTTTCACTCATGGATGGCTTTTCAGGATACAACCAGATCAAAATAGCACTAGAAGACTAACATAAAATAACATTCACCATTCCATGGGGAACATTTTGTTATTAGGTAATGCCATTTGGCCTTAAGAATGCTAGAGTTACATATCAAAGGGGAATGACTATCATATTCCATGATATGATGCATAATATTATTAAAGATTATGTTGATGACATATTAGGAAAATCTAAAACCAAGGCTGACCATCCAGTAGTGTTGCATCAGATATTTGAAAGATTACGAGAGTATAAAGTTAGACTCAATCCAAAGAAATATATGTTCAATATAACTTCAGATAAATTACTTGGCTTCATCATGTCTCATAGAGGTATTGAAGTTGATTCAACTAAAGTCCATACTACAATTGAGATATTTCCACCAACCAATTTAAAGCAACTCCATAGTTTGTAGGGTAAGATCCAGTCAATCTGATACTTCATCTCTTAGTTAGCAGATAAGTGCCATTCATTTACACACCTTTGGTAGAAGATATTTACCTTGCATTAGGATGACCACTATCAAACAACCTTTCAATGACTCAAATACTATCTTGTTAATATGCCTATTTTATTACCTCCTATGCCAAGAAAGCCATTCTTGTTATACTTATCAGCTATTGGAGGCACTCTTAGCTCAAAATGATGAAATGGAAAAGAGCATGATGTATACTAATTAGGCCATACCTTATTTATGTATGAACATAACTATTCACCTATTGAAAAAGCTTGTTTGGCCATGGTCTTTGCAATGTATAAAATGTGCCATTGCATGTTGAATAATAAGACCATGGTCATTTCAAAAGTAGATCCACTCAAGTATATACTATCTAAAATAGATTTGAAAGGTAGAATGGATAAATGGATCATGCTTCTTAGTGAGTTTGACATAGAGTATGTCAATCAAAAGGCAATCAAAGGACAAGTTCTTATAGATCAACTTGCTAAAGCACCTCTCACAGACACAAAACAATAGGCATTGACACTATGTAAGCACTTACATATATTATTTGCCCTTTGGGCATACTATACCGATCATCGTACCCCCACAAAAACCACTCCATACTCACTTATTTATGGTATTGAAACTATCCTTCCCATTAAAGTTGAATTACCTTCACTATGCATCTCTTTCAAGCATGTCCTAGATGATCATGACTATCGAGTAGTTCATCTAAAAGAGTTATACCTACTTGATGAAAAATGCACATCCACACTCAATAATCTTCAAGCATATTAGAAATGACTCAAAGGCCATTATAATCAGTGTGTTAAGTATCAAACATTTGAAATTAATGATCTTGTTCTTAAATAAAACTAAAAGAATATCATGACTGAGGAGAAGCATAAAGGGAAATTCAAACCAAATTAGATAGGGCTTTTCATCATTACTATAGATTATGGATCAAGAGTGTATAGGCTCATCACACTAGATGAAGATGAACTTTTAGAGCTGATGAATATTATTCATCTCAAGTGGTACTATAATTGAGTGCTAAGGTGTATTGTCTATAAGGACCATTTCAGTTATGCCATGTTATTACTATTCTTATTTATACAAATACCACCTTTATCCATCCTCTTAGCCATATCCATTTTACCATTCCCTTCTCTCAGCCCAGTGTGTTCTAAAGCCTAGACCATTTGACCTTAGTTTTTTACCATTTGTTATGTATTTTTAGCATCAAAGTATCTGATCAGTTTCATTAGTTGGTTCATGTACTTCAGATAGAGATCATATTTTGGAACAGTGTGACAAAATTTTTGCTAGTTACATCCTTCATTTATTATTCCTTTCTTACCACTGATCTTACTACTAATTATAACCACCTTTGGGAAAATTAATAACATTTATCTATGCCATTGTGTCTTAGTTATAAACACCTATAGATAAACTAGGGGCAACATTAAGTCGTGACATACCAACATGCCACTTCTTATGTTGTACTATGCCTTTTTACCAATTGTGTCTATTATATTTGAATTGAATGCTACACTAGTCAAATTTTTTTATTATATGGTGAAACTACAGTGACTTGAGGTCCTACTTTGGGACTATATAGGTAGTGCTCGATACTTATTGAGGTCATCTCAGTCACCCTTTTCACCATGCTCTCACTATTTTATGAGAAACGTAGGTTTGAACGCTCTCACCATTTTGTGAGTAACTTTCATTTAAACACTCTCACCATTTTTCAAGCAACCTTCCTTTAAATGCTCTCAACATTTTGTGAGCTTGAACCATTTAGTGTCTCATCATTCTTGATCAAGTTGAGATACTTCAAAAAATTCCAAAAAAAATTTCAAAACTCGTTAAAAAAAGAACAAAAACATTTACCACTTCTTTTCCTTAAAGATTCTGGGAACCCTTACTAAGTTACAAGCAAATCACTTATCATTTAGTTTTTCCATCCTTTTTGGCCTTTTCTCTCATGCACTTGCCATTTTCAAGACCAGTCCTCTTCTTTTATCACATCCATTCTATTTATTTTCCTTAGTTATAATATTCTTCCCATTCCCTGGGAGAACTATATTTGACTTGAAGTTTTTTATTGGATATTACATCCATGGAAATATGTAGGTAGCATCACTTACCTAGTGCATATAAAGACAACTCAGCCACCCCTTTCTTTTTCTTCTATTCTTCCATTTTGTTCATTTGTTAAGTTGTCACCTATTTTCTAGGTGCAATATTCATAGGGTTTTTATTGCATTATTTGTTTATTTACTTGCTTATTTGTTTGCTTTCAACACTATTTCTTTGATTTAGTTTATGTGTGTTCATTGGGTGATTATTTTCCCACACTTATACTCAAATTCATCCATATTCATATGTTTACATTATCATTATGGTTTCTATCATTGGTGCATTTTTTTTAATTGAGTATTAGATTACAAGATTCAATCCTTATGAATATTTCAACCAAGTTCTCATGATGTTATACCATGATACCTATCGACACGTGCTATAATAAGCCTCAACTTCAAGAATTCTATTTAGTAATGGTGGCATCTCTTCAGCACCGACATCTCGATTCACTCTCAATCATATCTCAAATAGAATAATTAACCATGAAAGAATTTCAACCTTTATTAGTTTGAATGAGCATCTCCTTACTAGTAGGTTGTTCTTATTCATCATTACCATCCGTGTTAAGTTATCATCATCCTTGGCTAAGTTTATCATGTTTTCCATAATCAGGGTCTAATGATTGTAACTACCTATGGGTAAATCATTGCACACCATCCCACCTAAATTTATTGATAATTATAACCGTCTTTGAGCAAATCATTTGTTGACACCACTTTACTTTTTCTACCTATACAGGGGCATCTTATTCTCTTGTTTATCTATTCTAATTGGGGTAGCTCCATCTTCCCAATGATTATAACCACTTTTGGGAAAATCATTGTGTTATCATACCATGTAACCACTTTCAGGGTAGAATGCTTATAACCACCTTTGGGCAAACCATTGTACACCATCCCACTTGCATTCTCAGTAATTTTGACTACTTTTTCAATATCTTTATGTTTTCACCCCATCATCTTTTCTTTCTTTGGTCCCCTTATTTCACTTCTTTCTTTTTGAGGGACCATTTGCTGACTTACTTGTGCAAATCATTCCCTTGAGGGGCATCATATAATTAGTTTATAATCATTGCAGTTATAGGCATACAAGACCTTTTCATTCTTTGAAAATATGGTATTATGCTTATAACTTACAATGACTTTACAAATAGGGGAAAATTGTAGACACTTAAAATTGGCCACTGATGACCTCCAACTAGGATTTTAGCCAATTTTCACATAAAATACACAATTTAGCCTAAAAATACTAAAACATGCTAAATGATGTGAAACTAACATATTCAAGTGCTAATTTTGGCTAGGGTATCCTTAAATGGGGCAATACAATTTATGGGCCAGCTAAGTTTGATTAGATTATTTCGAGTCAAAATGCTAATTTTGCACCTAGGTGCTCTGGATTGCTCTTTTCTATCAAATATCTTGCACAAGACACTTGCCTTTGTTATTTACTATTGATAAATTCCTAAATAGGAATATGGTTCGAATGCATCTGACATTGACTTCTAATTTTAATTCAGTCAAATTTTAGACCAATAACAAGACATTTTGATCAATTTGAATGATTTGTGCACAAAGTGCTTAATCATGCTTAAGAGCTAATTAAACCAAATTAGAGCCTAATCAAGAATTCCATGAATTTTTTTTGAATAATTATTTTTAGAAATGAATATTGAATATCTGCATCATCAGGTGACCTCATTTTTTGAGAAGACATCCCTAGACCATAAATACCATAAATATCAGGATTCATGCCCTCCATGCCCTCCATGCCTCATCAATGCCTTCCATGATGCCCTCCATGCATCTTAATTTTACCTTCTTCCAATGTCATGATGAGGATAATTATAAACTTAATTTCAAAAATTGAATTAATCCTTAATCACACATCTTAATCTCAAAATAGATGGTTCAGGTTGATTCTAGATATTCTCAAAAATCTATAAATAGAGAGGCCATGAACATCATTTATAAGCTATTTTGGTACAAAGTTATTATGCTCAAATATATTCAAAAATATTGATTATGCAAAGTTATAATGCACAAATGGTTCCAAAAGCTTCAAACAATTAGTGTTACCATGCCAAATTGATTCTAAGCCAAGCCAAGCCAAGCCACAAACCAAAGGTGCCAAGGAGAGATGGAGGTAGCCAAGCTTCCATTGCCAAAGAATTTATGACCACAAAGCCAAGAAAGCCACTACAAAAATCATTTTGGAGCATTCAATAAAGGTAAAATAAGGTTTTTTTGAATTTTAGTTGTGTGTTTCATTCATGTTTATTAACTAAGCTCTCCCTAGTGTCTAGGCCTAGAGATGTTATGCTAGTTAGTGTGTTTTTTCATCTTATTTTTATTTTAGAACTAACAACATATTAACCATCATTTTTTGAGTCAAATTCCTATATCATAGGCTATGTGAGAGAGAGAGAAGAGTGTGAAGAGAAAAATAAGGTGGTCATCATTATTTGTGTGAGAAATATATGTCAAAATGTGATTAAAGGTTCCAGGTGGTTGAGTTACCTAGGGGGTTGGTGTCTCCTTAAAAGTTGTTGCTTGCTAAAAAACTAGTTGAGTTAGTGCTTCAGTAGTGAGGGGTTGGTGATCCTTGTGGTGTTGGTGCCTCACTAAATCTTGATTCATTACTTATAGGACTATAGTATAAGTTATGTTTCAGTGGGTTTTATCCCCCTTGAGGGTTTTCCACATATCTCTTGGGTTTATATGTTATATTCTTATGTGGATTCTTATTTATGCATTGGTTGATGTGTATATTTAAATGAATGATAAGTGAAATTGAAGGATTTTTTTAAGGGCACTGATTTACCCCCTATCATTAGATGTAATTTCAACATAAACACTAAAAAAAAGTACACATTTATCCAAGATTTTCTATAGCAGTTAGAGTTGACCAAGTTAAAGTATGAAAATGGATGGAGGATTAAGTTTGACATTCATGTTTCATATCCAAGAAATTTTCTAGATAGGTTATAATCCTCAAGTGTTCTAAACTGGTCATTCAAGTAGCCAATCACTAACAAACTTAATGGTGAAAATAGTGAGAAATCTAGGTAGTAGTGAGAAGTCATTGGGAATGTGTTATCATGAAATAGTGATGAAACCAAGTACATGGAGATGTTTTTCAAGACTTTTAATACATGCTCATATTTGGTATAAATTTTTGAGATTAGTGAATATAGTAAGAATTTGCTCACAAGTTGACTTGTTTGGCTCAGTGAGGTCTATGTACAATGAGGTCATAAGATTGGTATACAAGACCAATATTTTATATTTTACTATATTATATTTATATCCAAACATGGTCTAAATATCTCATAAGTTTATCTACATTCATAAAAAGTCATTGAATATGTATTCATAAGTGTTGGAGATCATTTTCACCATGACTATGCTCTAAGGTAAACTAGCAGTTCTAGGTAAGCAAGTTATAGTAATGAGTTTGATAATATATGCTCTGAGTTGATATATATATAATAAAAATGGTGTTATTATTTTGGAATTTTATGTCCTATAAATTATTTGTAAAATGTATGATATTTATTAAAAGTGGTTGAAATGTTGAAGCCAAAATGGCTTGTCTGGTTCTAATGTGATTATGATGAGATAGGTCAAAAGATTAATTTGAAAGACTAATATTTGAAATTATACCATATTTATTTTTATACTTGAGAGTGGTTTAGATATTTTAAAATATATTTTTAAAGTATTATTTTCATAGGTAGTGTTCTTTTTAAGTGTTTAAGATCAAGTTATTCATGACTGGGTTTTGGAGTGTTCTAGTAGTTCTGAGTGGGGTATTTACAGAGAAGATTTTAAGTCTTTTTGCCTTGAGTTATGAAGTATAAAGCATATGATGATGACCATAAATTAATATAGTTTATATATATATATATATATATATATATATATATATATATATATATATATATATATATATATATATATATATATATATATATATATGTTTTATTACCATTATTATTTAGCTAATTTATGTTTAATATTTAATAGTTCAGGATAAACTTTCTGTGTATGAGAAGGCCTAATTGTGAACAATACAAATGGTGTGCTTCAAGTGGTGGTTATACCTAAAATGTGTTATGGAGAATAAATGAGATTATTATAGGTATATTTGATTGTTATATGATATTTTATTGTTTTGTGTGGATTTTTAAATTGTTCCAAGGAAGGCAAAGTGTAACAGATCTTAAAGTAGACCTAATGGGATTAGGTCTTCATGAGACCTAAAGATGAAATAAGGTCTAATTGAGATATGTAAGACCTAAGGGGTTTCAAAGATCATTTTATTCATGTTTATGAGATTTCATATTACATATTCCATGAAAAAACTAAGAGGTTAAGGGTATTTTTTTGACTAAGTGTCAACATGAGCAAGAGGCTTGTATAAATACAAGGTAATTTTAGGCCTATTTAGATAGGTATGGGAGTATGCAAATAAAATAATAAATTGTGAGAAGGAGGTCTTGTAGAAAATTATAGGAATGTATAGGATATATAATGAATATCTGAAAGTGTGTCTACATATGAGGTTTAAGGTCATATGATCTAATCAGTCTTGAAGAGACCTAATTGAGTGAAGAGGCCTAGAAGATAGTTTGAGAGGGGTAAAAGAGAGATTAGAAATGAAGAAGGTGATCATCATATTTTGTATGAGAAATAATACATTTTGAAGGTGATTAAAGGTTTTAGGTAGCTTAATCTGTGCTAAGTTATCTAGGGGTTGGTACCTCCTTACAAGTTGGTGCTTGCTAAAGCTTAGTTGGGTTGGTACTTAACTAGTTGGGGTTGGTGCTCCATGTAAAGTTGGTGATTCACTAAATTATGGTATTTTGACTTATAATAATGTATTCCATTTATAGGGATCAATAATTTTTTTTTCCTTGAGGATTTTCCACATATATGATGTGTTTTCTTGTATAATCTCGTTTCATACTTGTATAGTTGATTGTTTATGCATTGCTTGATCTATATGTTGATGTGATGATTAATGTATGCTAAGGAGGAATTGAAAGAAATTTTTTTAAGACATTGATTCACCCCCCTCTCAGTGATTTTGATTCCAACATATGGTATCAAAGTAGGCCTAACAGCCTAAAATATATCCTCGAAGTAAGGGTGGCTAGTCAGTAAGTTCAAGGTGGTTTATCTACAAGTAAGGCTCCATTCTTAAATAGGATTAATTATGATTTTTGGAGCATAAAAATAAGGATATATCTAATGTTAATGGTACATGACATATGTTATTCAATTATAGATGGATACACTCTACCTCCTACAACACCAACTAATACAACAAACAAGAAGGCAAGTGAGAGCAATTTCAAGGTAATGAATGCCATTCTAAGTGGCCTGTTAGAGATAGAGTTTGTAAAGGTGATGCACTATGAGTCAGCCAAGGTGATATGGAAAAAATTAAAGACTATATATAAATGAGACACCAAAGTTAATATGGATAAGTTTTAGACCAACTAGAGATAGTTTGAAAGTTTGAAGATGAATGAAGATGAAACTAATGCATCTTACCTATTGAAGGTTGATGAAGTTGTCAATGTCATTAGAGGATTTGGAGAATAAGTGAAATATTTTATATTTTTTCAAAAGGTATTGAGATCACTAACTCCTAATTTTGATTCTAAGGTATATATAATAGAAGAGATGCAAGATTTAGACAAGCTAGAAATGGATGGGCTTCATGGCATCTTGATTACCTATGAGATGAGAACAAATGAAGGAAGACCTCTAAATAAGGAAACAACATTCAAAGTTGAGAATAAGTCAAAATATAAGAAGGTCAAGGATGAGGTATGTTCATATGTTGATGATGATGAAATGATATCCATGTTTTCTAGGAAATTAAGGTTTAGATCTGATAAGTACAAGGGTAAGCTACCTTTAAAATGTTTCAATTGTGGTAATATTGGTCATTTTTCATCTAAGTGTCCTAACAAGGATAAGACTGAGCATGATGAAAAACATGATGAACATCTTCGAGATGATAATTAATGTTTATAAACCTGAAAAAAATAATAAAAATTTTAGGAAGTATGAAGGTAGGAAAGGGTCATTTAAGAACAAGAGAAGTTTCTATACCAAAGAGGATTATAACTCATCTGATGTAAGTGGTAAAAATACATCTGAGGGTGATGATGATAATAATGAACATGGAAATAATAAAACCTTATTCATGGATATAGAAATAGATAATGAGGGTTGTTCAAAAGGAAAAGGCCTTATGAATGATGAAAAGTTAGTTGAAGAAGAGGTTGAAGTGAATCATGAGAAAAAATTGGTGAGTGCTCTAGAGGAGTTAAATTTTAAAAGAAGGAAGAATCATAAATTAAGATCATTAGTCAAGGATTATGAAGAGAAAATTAGTTTGTTTAAGGAGAGACTAAGTAATACATCCAAACAATATGATGAGATCATCAATCAGATTGAATCACAAATGGAGAGAGTCACTGTTAGCTTAAAAAAAAAAAAAAAAATGCACTAGGTATGGAATTAACATAGAATCCTTGAAATCTAAGTTGGATCAAGAATCTAACAAGTTGAAGACCTTTATGAAGTTTGAAAAGAGTACTGATGCTTTAAATAACATCTTGAGTAGGTAGAAGTTTGTAAGTGATAAGACAGGTCTTAGTTTCAAAGAAGACCAAAAAGAGGCAACTCAATTCAAGGAGAAGAATAATAAAGACAAGAAGATCAATATGAAGAGACAATTCAAATAACCGAATGCTATGAGGTATGTTAATTCATTCAATGGTTATGATTTTTCATGTAATCAATTTGGTCATAAAGGAAGAGAGTGTATAAGGCCCTCTAAAAGTAAATATTCATGGGATTATGAAAAGATTCATCAGTCAAGAGGTATGCATGAGGTGTTTTACTACAATTGTCATAATATAGGACACATTAAAATATTCTATCCTAATAGAGCTAAAAGGTCATCATGTCAAAAAAAGAGATTTGAAGCTCTTAGAGTATAAGAGAGAGGGCAAATGAATGTGTGGAAACTAAAGATAATAAATGTGAGTCATGATTATTTTACAAGCTCAAGGGGACTATTTGATATGTGAACATAATTCAAATATGAAATCAAGTCTTTAATGTTCATTATCAACTCAGATTATTGATCACACGGATGATGAAAAGGTCAAGCCAAAGAGACTAATCAAGTCTAAAAGGATGTTGAAGGATATTCAGTTTTGTGAGAGTATGGAGATCTAGAAATCTCTTGATTTTTTGTTATTTTAGTGCCCTATTAAAAAGGGTGAATCTATTAAGCTTCATGGAGACACTCTTTAATTAGCAAGAGTATGATGCATGTTTGGTTTGAGGGGGAGATATTCAAGTTGTTCATAAACTCTAAGTTTAATTGTTGACAAGCATAACAAAGTTTCTAAGAATAGTTTCCAAAGAGGGAGAATAAGTGGTTATAGAAGTTACAGTATGTATGACCCTTTGTAATTAATGCCAAAGGGGGGAAATGTCTAATAAAGAAGATTGACCAGATTGGAAGAGATAAGAGTGATCATATTAAATAATGTTTTACCATCGATGACAAAGGGGGAGTTTGTTGAGAAGAGTTGGCATTGATGTCAATGTTGATGTCATTGATTTTAAGGTGCATCTAGTGAAGATGCATGGTGAGTGGTCCTTGAGGTATGAGCTTGTGTGTTTGATGTGACAAGGAGGCCATGTGACAAGAGAGAATTTAAAGGTAATCTAATGTCTCTTATATTGAGAGAGAATTTTAAGGGAACCTAATCTCTCTTTTATTGAGAGAGAATTTGAAGGAAACTATTATCTCTTCTATTGTTGATGCCAAGGTCAATATCATGATTTTGGTAAGCTTGATGTTTTTAGTGTTGTCACAAAGAGGTTTGATGGTTAAGTGAGCACTGAAGCATGATTATGAGGCTCTAGGTATGCATGAGGTAATGAGATCATGTTGATAATAAATATATTTTTACAATGGTGTGTTCTTGTTTGATATTATTGAGGTAATCATGTTTGAGTACTAGTTATTGATTACAAGGTGTCTTGAGAAGCCTAGTCATAGTAAGCATAGTCATATCATGTGCATGTGTATATGCATGATGAACATGAAGATGTATGTGTAGAGGTATGACAGTATTTAAGGAGCATGTAAGGTATATGAGCAAGATGTAGAGGCATCAAGGAGAGTTTTAGGGTGAGCCTACAAGGGTAAGACCTTCAATTCAAGTCTATAATTACACCAATTTTAGACCTTACCTGACTTAATGAGGTATCATGAGCTATTGTCAAGGCATATGAAGGATGTATGTCTATGTTTGAATATGAGAGAGGTTACTTGAGTATGTGAGTGAGGTGGAGATCACATGGAAAGAGACATGAAGGTTAGATTTAAGGCCTAATGTGATTTGTAGGTCAAGGTATAAGAAATCAAAGAGATAGATTATGGCATAATGAGGTATGAAGATCAATTTTTAAGACAAGTTTGAGGTCATGGTTTGGAAGAAAATGCATAAAAAATGGTTTTGAGGTCTCTTAAGTACACAAAATAAAGGCATACAAACCTAAAAATGAATTTTAGGTGTTTGTTGACACATGTAACCTCTACATGAGAACTTGATCTATTGAAGAGAGATGGGTAAGGGTCCTAGCTAAGAACTATAGGCATTGGTTTTGGATTTAAGGGGCTATCTTTTATGAATAATTATTAATACTAAAACATGTGTTAAACTTGTCTAAAACCCTAAAAAGGACCTGATGTGAAAGATCTTGTTCAATACAACTTAGAATGGTCTCAAATGACTATAAAAACTATTAGATCTTGTAGTTAACTCTCTCAAGCACCTCCAGGTGTGATTGAGTTTTTAGGTGTGTGAGTAGACCCTACATGAAAGTGCACAATTCTCAGATATTTACTATAGCATTTAGAGTTGACCAATTCAAAGTATGAAAATTACATGGAGGATGAAGTTTGAGACTCATGTTTCATGTCCATAAAGGTTTATTAATAGGTTATATCTCTCAAGTGTGATAAACTAGTCATTTAAGTTAGTTAGTCGCTAATAGACATAATGGTGAAAATAGTGAGAAACCTAGGTAATAGTGAGAAGATGATTAGGAATGTGTTATCATGAAATAGTGATGAAAGAAAGAACATGGAGATGTTTTTTAGTACTTGTAATACATGCTCATGTTTAGTATAAATTTTGGAGATCAGTGAATATAATAAAAAGTTGCTCACAAGTTGACTTATTTGGCTCAGTGAGGTCTGTGTAGAGTGAGGTCATAAAATTGTCTGCAAGACCAATATTTTATATTTGAATATATTATAATTTTATATTAAAATAATATAATGGTATCATATAATCATAAACATGCATCATAAATCATTGAAGATGTCTACATAGATGTTGAAGGCCATTTTTACCATAACTATGTTTTAAGGTAAACTGGCAGTTCTAGGTAAGCAAGTTGTAGTGATGAGTTTGAGACTCTATGATATGAGTTGATATATGTAATTCACATGGTTTTATTTTTTTGGACTTTTAAATCTTACACATACTTTTAAAAAGGTTTGATAGTCAGTAAAAGTATTTGAAATGTTGAAGCTAAAATGGTTTGTCTGGTTTTGGTGTAATTATGAGGAGAGAGGTTAAAAGATTGGTTTGCAAGACTAATATTTGACATTGGAACATATTGATTTTTTTATTTTAAATTGGTTTAGATATGTAAAAGGATATTTTTAAAGTATTATTGGTCATGGTAAGTGTTCTTTCAGGTGTTGAAGATCAATTTGTTCATGATTGGGTTTTGGAGTATTATGGCAGTTTTGAGTGGGGTATTTGCAAAGAAGGTTTTAAGTCCTTTTACCTTGAGTTGTGAAGTATAAAGCATCTGGTGATGACCCTAAGGTCATGTTATTTTTGTATATATGTTTTATTACCATGGTTATTTTTCTAATTTTTGTTTAATCCTTAGTAGTTCAAGATATAATTTTTATGTATGAGAAGGCCTAATTATGAACAAGACAAATGGTGTGCTTTAAGTGGTGATTATACCTAAAAAGTGTTATGGAACCTAGATGATATTATTATAGGTATATTTTATTGTTATATGATATGTTATTTCTATGTGTGGAGTTTGAAATTATTCCAAGGAAGGCAAAGTATAATGTGTCCTAAAGTAGACCTAATGGGATTAGGTCTCCATGAGACCTAAAGATGAAATGAGGCCTAATTGAGATATGTCAAACCTAAAAGGGCTCAAAGATCATTTTATTTATGTTTATAATATTTAATAAGATATATTCCATTTTTACCTAATAGGTTAAAGGTGTTTATCTGACTAAGTGGCAACATGGGCCAGAGGCTTATATAAATACAAGGCAGTTTTTATGCGTATTTGGGTAGGTATGAGAGGATGCGAATGAAATAATACATTTTGAGAAGAAGGAGGTATTTTATACCATTAAATGAGTGTATAATATCTATACTTAATATATAAAAGTATGTTTTCATATGGGGATCAAGTTCATATGACCTAATCAGTGTTGAAGAGACCTAATTGAGTGAAGAGGCCTAGAAGATAGTTTGAGAGGGGTAGAAGAGAGAGAAGAGATGAAGAAGGTGATCATCATATGTTGTATGATAAATAATGTTTTTTTAAGGTGATCAAAGGTTTTAGGTGGCTAAGTTGGTGCTGAGTCATGTAGGGGATTGGTGCCTCTTTGCAAGTTGGTGCTTGCTAAAGCCTAGCTGAGTTGGTGCTTGACTAGTTGGGGTTGGTGCTCCATGTGAAGTTGGTGTTTCAATAAATTGTGATATTTTAATTTATATTACTTTAGTCCATTTTCAGGAATTAGTGGGTTTTCTTCCCCTTGAGGGTTTCCCACATATATGATGTGTTGTCTTGTGTAATCTTGTTTTATGCTTATATAATTGATTGCTTATGCATTGCTTGATCTATATGTTGATGTGATGTTTCATGTATGCTAAGGAGGAGTTGAAATAAAGTTTTTAATACATTTATTCACTCCCCCTCTTATTAATTATTCTTCCAACACAACCTACCCCCAACCCTTGTAGAATTTCCAAATGACCATTGAGCTTATCTCATTCGTGCAAACCAATCATATTTATAACCTAATGAGTGTGAGTGATATAATAAATTAAAAATTTATATCTAGTGAGGGTGGATAATTTAATCACTCCATCTAATAAATTTGGTGAAGTTACATGATTTAATCAATTCTAACTTATAAACTTTATAAGATTGAGTAGTTTAATCATCTCAACCTTCCAAAGATGAAAAAACTACCATATTAGATTGACTCATTAAAAGTCTATAAAAGTACATCTTGGGTATGATAACGATCTATAGTGGTATTTTAAATTTGGAAAATAATTTGATTTTTCAATTTAATGTTCCCTTTGCATGGAGTGTGCACCTCATATATGTCTCAATATGAAATATAGGTATAATAATGGTTCCAATTTATAAAATATTGCCACAAATATGTATTTGAATCATATTATTATAAAATATATCTAATTAAAATGTTGTATAAGTGTGGAGGACATGTTTCCATGACATGCCCCCAATAATTCTAGAGAATCCAAAAACTAGTGTATGTGTGGAGAACATGTTTCCATAACATGCCCCATTGTAATCTAAAAATGTGAAAAAAGTTGAGGTCATGACTCTATGACATGCCCGCAATGATATGCCCTCATTTTGAGGTGAGGGAATTAGAAATTGGAAGTTACCTTACCTCAAAAGGATAAGATAATTTCATAGGTTGTGAATAGCCCATGTAGCATATATGATGAACATGTATAGGTAGATATATCATTGAAACATGTAGAATACAATCACATAAAGTCATAAGATGCATGATATATATCATGGAAATATATAAAGAGTAACAATATAAGCTCAGTGACCAATCAAACACACACCTAAGAGCACTCAAAATAAAAAGCAAAAGAAAATGGTCTAAGGATACCTCATACAAGGGTCATGTTCAAATGTTGTAAGATTGAAGGATTATGCCTTAATAAAATATACACAAAACATATAATGACATATTCAAATGTATACATACAACAACTATTACATGTTTAAATGTCATTGTAGGCAAATAAAGGCACAAGGGCTACAAGCAATGGAGCACATTGAAATGCTCAAACAAAAAGACGAGAAAATAAGGCAAGACACTGAAGTAAGTGGAAAAGAAAGAAAGCATGGAATCATAATCAACCAATATAAGCCTATCATACTAGTCCTTTGATATATGTGTTTGCAAAAACTGTTAAGCACATAGTATAACAAGTATATTACAAAATATGTAAGCATAGATAAAGGCATGTATAAGTAGATAATCTCAAACATGATAACAAAAAGTGATCATATAATAATATAATCCTAGTGTATTATGAACAAAGAAGTGCATGCCCATAATTTACTGATGAAGTGAGTAGAAAGAAGGCCCAACATCTATATGTGCATATATTATGTGCTTGGATATGTATGTATCACACTCAAAATATGTGTGAAACATATGTGTGTATATGGAAATAAATTATATGTTATATACCAATATGGAACCAACAACATAGATGTCAATGAGCTAATATAACATGAAAATATTGATTTTTATTTTTTATGTTTTTGGTATTTATCATAATCTTTGAAAATAAAATATTTTCCTATGATCTCATCCAAGGGATGCTTATAGGTATGTCCCCAATCAAAACTTGATGCAATAGATTGGTGGTACTTCAAAGAAGCATGCATAAGTGTAATACCTTTCACCATAGGATTTGTGATTATTTGCAAATGTACAATAAGACTCTATGGTTATGAGAAATAATAGAATGAATGGGGGTAATTGAGTGCTCTATGATTTATTTGAAATAACATAAATAGGAACATGTTTATTTGCTTTAGATAACTAAATATGTTATGTATTATTATATAAAGATTATGTGGAATCCACTATATATCTCTAACATAATTGTTTCTCAATTATTGGCCACCTAAGAAAGGGGATTGCCTATTTATTACCCTTTTGTGGAGGATTAACCTTAGTAGGTTTGATACTTAACTACCTAGGTACAAACTTCTCTTATTCAAGTAGATGTTCATATGAAATTTTGTAAATTGTAATTACTTTATTGGCATGGATGTATTTAGCACACTGTTGTCACTTGGATTTTCACCCCTTGAGGATATGCCTAGCTCTCCTCATCCAAGTGGCATAATGGAAACATCTCTCTTGTTGTGGGTGATAATTTTGTTGAGATGAATCTCTATAAAGGCTAGTTCCCTTGATGCACTCTTTGAAACACTCTCTTATCTATCAAATTTGCATGAAAAGGGTTAAAAAGACAAACTAAGAAAACTAGAGGTGATGCACTGATATTATATTTCCCCCTATTGATTGAACTTATACTACTTAGAGCTAAACAAGGCTTCTTTTACATAAAACTCACAATTCTAGTTGCATTGTCACATCAATGTTTCATAAGCTAGGTTCAATAAAGTGTTTTGACACTTAAGAGGGTAAAGAATGATTCCTTTATGGAATAAAATCATGAACCAATTCTAAGAAACTTATACACTTAGAAAAGAACACTAATAAAGACCTATAACAATTACTCTTATGCACACTTGGTGAATAATCAAGGATAACATGCTAGAAAAGATCATCTTTTACTAGACAAGATGAACAAGATTGTAATAACACTTAATTACACAATATGTAAGTAGTAAAAATCAATTATTTATTTATTCAAGAGTCATTAAATTAAAAAAATTGCTAGGGTTTCAACATCAACCAATAGAGACTAGCAAAAAGAGCCAAAAGAGTCAATATTTATAGCCTTTGAGAGAAGAACAATACAAGGGAAGTCCAAAGGTCACTTGGACACTTGTCAATATGAGAAAAGGGGATACAATTTTATGACAAAAATATATGGAATTAACCATGCAATTTTAGGAGGACCAAGTGTCCATACAAATCATAAAATTGATGAAAAGTGGCATAAAACTCTCAGTCTTGGCTCAAAAAACTACCTTCATAATTTGACCATGTTTGAACATCCCACCACTAACTAGGGATAGGTTTTGTTGTCTCCAAATATTGCACCCTAGAAAAGAGTGTTCATTCCTCTCCCATATTTGGGAAATATTGGAACATTTTTGGGCCTATGGGTATGCCTATGGAGGAAATGGACCTCTAGATTGAAAGGGCTAACTCCCTATATATGTCTCTATAAGACAATCTTTGTTAAACCAGGTTGTTTAAAGGGAAAAGAGTTAGAAATTTATAGAAAGGGAAATCCTATTCTAAGAGTGGTGACACACCAAAACTATTTTCCACATGAATGTCGAATTCTAGTGCACAATATAGAAAAAGCACAAACCATTCCCAAAGTTTAAAGATTCTAACAATAATATTTCAATGCAGAGGTGAGATGTGTAAAAAATGACACAAGGTAAATGAGCTAAAAGTCAAACTTTTCACATTCAAGACAGTAATACACAAGTATAAATTCAATACACTTGGATACACACTATGTGACAAGTTAGACTAAGAACTCTTGTTCAGGTATGAAGGATAAAGTGGGAAGGATGGAAAATCATCACATGATGCCACTATACATATCTTGCACACTCAGACCAAAAAAACCCAAAAAATATTGAAATAAATAGATTTATGCTAAATGCTTAAAGCTATAACTTGAATCATTCTATCAGGGCTTCATCATACACTGTGTGGTCTCTTTTTCACTAGCTAAGGGGCTATATATATAATAAGAAGGAAGTGAGAGAGGAAAGCCTTTTGAAACCAAGGAGAGGAATTAATTCTATTAGAAGTCATTGTCTTTAGCTGAAACTATCTTTGCCAATGATGCTTATTAGGGCACTTTGATTGATCCATGTCACCCTCCATAATGCCCTTATCTTGCCCTCTTGGAGATGCTTTTTCAATGACTACTTAACATAATAGAGATATATGGAGATGGTGCCAAAAATGGTTTCTACTAATGGAGACACCTATTGGAGATTTGTTTTAAAGCCCAACTACTTCTCCTTGGCTTTTAGTGATGCACAATTTTGTGGAGAGAAGTTATTTTTATTTTGTTTGGCTTTGTCTTTCCTTTTTGATTGGTCCTCAAGGAATGACTAAGATTGGTGATTATGATTCATTGATCTATTGGGCATGGAATCTTGTGGATCATCCTCCATCTATCTTTGACAAGTTGAATCTATTATAGCTCACACCATGTGGCAACTTCTCATTGTCTTTATCTTTTTAGAAAGATTATTTAAGACAAAATGTTCAAAATAATTCTTTTGGGTTTTTACTAAGTGTCCCTTCAAAAACTTTTTAAAGGACACTTTTACTGAGAAAGACAATTTGGATTTGTGAAAATGCCCCTTTCAAAGGGTAAGAGACCTTGATAACTTTGGAAATGTACCCTTCGAAAGGATGGAGTTGCCCTTCAGAAGAGTTGAATTGCCCTTTGAAAACGTTGAAAGTGTTCCTTCAGAAGTGTTAAAACCTTCAAACTTCTTGAAATGGGTCTTTCTAAAGGGAATGTGCCCTTCAAAAATGTTTAAGCATTTTACCTTGGGAAGTCTAAGAGGAATTATCAAGACCATTTCAAGTTTTCTAAGCCCTACTACTTACTCACTTTAGACCTCTCATTGATCACTACTTATAAATCAATTTAAGACTTGCTCCTTGGAAAACCCAAAGTCATGCATCGTTAAAAGACCACAAAGCATTGGAAGGAGTAATTTAGGTTCATAAACTTAGATTAATTCTACTCATGAAATTTTTATAAGTTGAGTCATTCAAATAACCCCACTTGGTCTTGAAGAGTAACTCAGGTTTATGAGGGGCCAAGACTTGACTTGTGAAGAACTTGACTTATACTACAATGGAGCCAAAACACTTTAGCCTCCTTAACTTACAACTTTGGACCTCTAAAATGACCTGTTCTTAAAATTACTATTTGGCTCTCCTTGAAAATGGTTGAACAAATTATACTGAAGTGAAATTTGGTCAACATTCTTGGTGATTTGAGGGGAGGCATGCCAACTATGTCAAAGACCAGTCACCTAAATCCTTCCATTGGGCATGGAGTCATGTATATAAGCACTTCAAAGAGAACTAAATAATATTTGGTTCAAAAACACACTAGCTAGGTTGATCACATTCACAACAAATAAAAGGAAGGAAAAAAAAATACTTGTGCTACAAAGCACCTAAGGAACACAACAGCAAACAAAAGGAAACACACAAATATAAAATAGTATTCACAAAAGGGACAAGCAAGGGTGAACACTTCCTCTTGGATCAAAGGGGTAGATTGAAGCCTTCTTGGATTCATGACATAGAGGAATGGATGAGGCATGCAACCTTTTAATCTTTGGCATCAATGCCTCCATCTTATTCATGGTGTTTAACAAGAACCAAGTAGCTCCAAATAGGTTAGCCAAAGAAATGAACTTCTCTTACAACTCAACAAATTCAAGTTTATCATATGATTCTTCAACTTTTACCTCCAATGGTGATGAAACAAGGATTTTATTCTTGGTTTCCATGGTATTCTCAATGAGATTGGGCTTTTCTTCAGCTACAATTTATTCAATCTCCCTAAGGAGCTCTGCATAGTCTACCCAATATTAGTTATTATCTTCCATGGGAAAACTTTTCTCTAGCTTATCATGTACTTGTATCTCAACTTGGCAAAGGTTTTCAAGCTCTTGAAAGAGCTCCATTTATTGTTACCAATCATCTTTGTCCTCCTTGTCATCTTGGATCATTACCTCTTCTCTCTTTTATTCTTGACATATGAGATCATCAAGATAATGTTATTCATGTTTAGATACATTTGAGGGTGATTCAAAATCAGAAAGAGGTATTGATTCATCTTCAAGCACTATGTCTTCTACCTTGATCTCATGAGACTCTTTTAAGATTGTAACTTCTTAAGGAGTGCCTTGACCACTCTCCTTAATAGTGCACTCAACTTCATGCTTGAGATGGTCATCTATGACTTCATGATTAGACATGGATTCTTCTCTAGATACCTCTCTTTCAAAGTATAGGTTGCATTCCTTATGCACAACTGCAAAAGAGTCTTTGATGTGATTTTCTTCACTCAAGGAGATATGTCTATCCTTTTCATCATCAAGATGAGTCTCCATGGTGATTTCTTCTTTTGATGATTCCCTTAAAAGAGTTTCTTCTTCAAGGAGAGGGATGGTAGAAGAGAGATATATAGGTTTATGGGTTGAGGATGGAGTGTGGTCGTCAATGATGGACATGGAGATGGGTGAAACTTCTTGAATGGGTTCTTGGATAGGAGGATCAATAGGAATCAAATCTTCTTCATACAAGCTGTCATCATCCTCTTCATCTTCTTGAGGCTCTTCATAGCTTTTTGGAGATTCTTTTACAACTGTAACTTGTTCCATACCCTCTTGGGTTTCCTATCTCTCTAACAAATTAATCCACCATTTCTCTTTTAGCCCTAGATAATCCTTCACCAATGACATATTGGTTCTCTTATTTAACATACCCCCACATTTCCATTATCAACCCAACTGAAAGCCTTAACCAATCCATAAAACCACCAAGATTTCCATCATTACACTTATCTAGCACAATCATATGCTCTTCCAATTATAGAAACCTTGGCATAACTACCCACACATTTTGAGAATGAGAGGGGTAGTAATCTTGGACAAAGTGGTTGGGTTGTTTAACTTCTTCAAGTAAGGCTTTGAAAGCTCCATATTCTACCTCCCAACTAATGGTGTTGCCTAACTCATCATGACAAGGATGAGGTGAAGATGGGTCACATGTCTAGTCAATAACAACATACTCACTTGGAAAAGGCTAGGTTGACCATAGGATTGCCATGACTCATAGGGAGGATGGTACTCTTGATAGGACTATTGAGAAGGGTATAAAGGGTCATGATATAGAGGTGTATGGTAAGGATTTTACTCATATCCATCCATATCAACTGTACAAGTCACATGAAAAAATAAGGACTCATCAAAGTCTTCATCAATAGATACTTGGGCTACTTACAACCAAAAACTCATTTGGATTCACCATTGGTGTTTGTTTGGATGCTCCCAAAAGTTGATGATAGAGAAGACACACCAACAATCTTCCCACTATTTGGACCTAGTCCCACCAGGCATGCCATAACTGTTGGCTCCAAATCTTACACCCTGGAAGAGAGTGTTCAATCCTCTCCCAAATTTGGGTAATGTTGGAACATTTCTAGGCCTATGGGTATGCCTACGGAGGAAATGGACCCTTAGATTGAAAGAGATAGCTCCTTGTATATGTCTCTACAAGACAATATGTGCTAAACCAACTTGTTTAAAGGGAAAAGAGTTATAAATTTATAGAAAGGGAAATCTTATTCTAAGGTGATACACCAAAACAATTTTCCACATGAATGTTAGATTATAGTGCACAATGCAAAAAAAGCACAAACCATTCCCAAAATTTAAAGATTATAATAAAAATATTTCAATGTAGAGGTGAGATGTGTAAAAAATGACACAAGTTAAATGAGTTGTGTTGTCTCCCAAAAATAATAGTCATTTTTGGAACAACATTTGAATTATTTTGGTTCTACTAACCAAAATAATATCTTCCATTTTCAAAATTTGTCTTAGATATTTAGATTTCTCATTTTCAAAGCTTCTCAAAAAATCTACGGACTCTACAGGCTTGAATCTATGGACTTTGCAGGCTTGAATCTACGGACTCTACAGGCTTGAATATACGGACTCAACAGGAAAAGGAAAATCTACAGACTCTTGCAGGCAGTTTTCAATCAAAAGAAATGATTTTCAACATTTGTTCATTTTTTGGGAAAGGTTCAAAGTTTATTCGCTTCAACAGGTTCAATGGATTCAAAGGTTCAATAGTCAGTTCAACCAAAGGAACAGTTCAACGTCCAAGTTCAACCAAGCAATTCAATGCTTTATTTCACTTAGATGGTTCATTTCCTTTGTTTCAACATCTTTTGGTTCAATCATTTGATTTGTCAGTTGAGTTGGTTCAAGGCTTTTTGGTTCAATGATTCAATAGCAAGTTCATCACTTTTTGGTTCAAAGGTGCTTGGTGCGCTTCATTGAACCTCTGAATTGGTTCAATCAAAAGGTTGAACGTCCAAGTTCAATGAGCTTCATGACTTCTGCAAGAATTTCATCAGCAAACAATCAGTGGTAGGTTCAACATTTAGTTCATCCTTTGGTTCAACTTCAAACAGTTCAAAGGTGGGTTCAATCAAGCGGTTCAATGCTTTCATCAGCTTTGCTTCAAAGGCTTGGCGCGCTTCATTGAACCTTTGAACCGGTTCAACAAAGGTTCATCGACTAGGTTCAAAGGGATGGTTCAATGCAAAAGAGAATTTTTTTGAAGGACAAGTGCCCTTGCGGAGGACACTTCATCAAACGAATGTTCAAAGACTTGTCCAATGCTCGCGGGAATTTCACCCAGACCTTTTGCCAGAGGAATTTCACCTAGACTTTTTGCTCGGGGAATTTCACCCAGACTTTTTGTCCGCGGGAATTTTCCTCGGGGAAATGTCCGTGAGAATGTTCAAAGGGGATAACCCGAGGAAAAGCCTGGGGGGAAATAAGTGAATGGCTCAAGGAAAAGCCCGGGGGAAATTTGTGAAGGGCCAACAAAAGACTCCGAAGGATCATTTCTCAGGGCTCAAAAGGGTAAAGTCTAGTCTGGAAAAGTGCCAAGTGGAAAGATAAAAGAAGACCAAGAGATGACGCGCTTGAACATGTCAAATTCAACATAGTCAACTAGCCGTTGGAAACACAGTGAAGGTCTTGAAAATGTCAATTTCAAAGGCAGTAAAATAGCCATTGATCCTTTGAACATACATAACAGAATACTTTCACAATTTTCAAGGTCAAGACTAGCAAAAAGTGGGGAAGAAATAGAACAACAATTTAAATCCAGGACCTGATTCAATTAGCCAGACAAGGAGGAATGACGAAGATAAGATCCGATTGCCAGGTGGAACATTGGAAGTTACAAACTTTCAATAAGCGTGACTTATTTCCTTACATTAATAAAATCAAATGGAAAAAGGGCCCCTAAGTTCTAACGTGTCTCCTTGACAGATTTCAATGCAAATTGATGTATTGATTGTTCCCAAGTCCTTTTTGAAGAGGCTATATAAGGGACTTTCTTCTATTGTAATAAGGATCTTCTTTTTGAGAAGGGGAATGAAACTCTGCCAAAATTGAGAGGCATCATTGAGACTTTGTGCTCAGTCTGTTTATCATATTTTGTTAATGAAAACAAGGGACTTTTTCAGACTTTGTGCTATGATATCTTGTTTGTTTCATTGATTTAATAAGCAGAATTAGTAAATTTGTCAAGGTGTCCTGGAGAATCAACTATGGAGAGACTTTGCACCCCCATAACTGCCTTCAGTGTGTTTGTATTTTCATTGTTGTGTAAATAACTTTGGAAAGACTTTGAGCTTTCATTGCTCTTTGTATATCACTCTTGATTATTTCTTACACAGACTTTGTGTTGTGTCTTGATTTGCTGGTTACCATACTTCAGTCATATTCTACTTTTATTTCCAAGAGTATTCTCGTGACTGGTTGAACAGTTCTTCTGAAAGAAGAAGAGTGTTGTCTGTCATTATCTTGAGTTCTTCCTTTGTTTTTTATACATCATCTTTGAAGAAAGAGAGATGGATGTCTGGTCCTACCCTTGAGTACTATTTTATGTTCATATATATACATAGCATATCCACAAGGTACCTCCCCTTGATAAGAGGAGAGAGAAGTCTCCTTTTGATGTGATAAACTTACACATTAGGACAACTAATCTTCTTGCTTTGGCTAATAAGACCTATTTTGTTTACTAGTACACTGATAGACAAAATTATCAACGAACAAGTTGAAAGACAAAATTTGCACATTCAAGACAATAATACACATCCAGAAATTCAATACACTTAGATACACACTGTGTAATAAGTTAGACTAAGACATATTGTTTAGGTATGAAGGATAAAGTGGTAAAAAGGATGGAAAATCATCACATGATACCACTATACATCTCTTGCACACTTAGACCAAAAAACCCAAAAAAATCTTGAAGGAAATAGATTTATGCTAAATGCTTAAAGGCAGAACTTGAATCGTTCCAACGGGGCTTCGCCATACATTGTGTGGTCTCTTTTTCACTAGTCAAGGGGATGTATATATAGTAATAAGGAAGAGAGAGAAGAAATAATTTTGGCACCAAGGAGAGGAATCAATTTTGTTGGAAGTCATTGTCTTCAGTTCCAACTATCTCTGCCAATGATGCTCATTAGGGCACTCTAATTGATCCATGTCACCTTCCTAAATGCCCTTGGCTTGCCCTCTTGGAGATGATTTTTCAATAGCTAATTAATAGAATAGATCTATGTGGAGATGGTGTAAAAAATGGTTATTGCTAATGGAGCCACCTATTGGAGATTTGTTTCGGTGCCCAACTGCTTCTCCTTAGCTTATCGTGATGATAATAACATGGAGAGAAGTTATTTTTATTCTGTTTGGCTTTGTCTTTCCTTTTTGATTGGTCCTCAAGGAATGAATCAGATTGGTGATTTTGAGTCATTGATCTACTAGGAATGGATGCCTATGGATCATCCTCCATCTATATTTGACAAGTTGACTTTGTTATAGCTCATGCCACATGGTAGCTTCTCATTGTCTTTATCTTTTCGAAAAGATTGTTTCAAATAAAATGTTTGAAATAATTATTTCGAGTTTTCACTAAGTGTCCCTTCAAAAAAAATTTAAAGGACACTTTTTCTAATAAAGACCCTTTATATTTGTGAAAATTCCCCTTCTAAAGGGTAAGAGACCTTTGGAACTTTGGAAATGTACCCTTCAGAAGGATGGACTTACCCTTCAGAAGAGTTGAATTGCCCTTCAGAAGAATTGAATTGCCATTCAAAAGAGTTGAAATTCCCTTTAGAAACTTTGAAAGTGTTCTTTTATAAGTGTTGAAACCTTCAAACTTCTTGAAATGGGCCTTTTTGAAGGGAAAGTGCCCTTTAGAAATGTTTAAGACTTTTACCCTGGGAAATTCGAAAGGAATTATTAAGACCATTTTGAGTTTTATAAGCCCTAATACTTACTCAATTTGGACCTCTCATTGATCATTAATTATAAATCAATTTAAGACTTGCTCCTTGGAAAACGTGAAGTAATGCATCATTGAAAACCCATAAAGTATTGAAAGGAGTAATTCAAGTTATAAACTTGGATTACTTCTACTCATGAAATTTTTATAAGTTGAGTCATTCAGAGAACCTAACTTGGTCTTGAGGAGTAACTTAAGTTTATGAGGGTCCAATACTTGACTTATGAATAACTTTAATTACACTACAATGGAGCAAAACACTTTAGCCTCCTTGAATTGCAACTTTGGCCCTCTGAAATGACTTGTTCATGCAGCTGCTATTCGGCTCTCCTTGAAAATGGTTGAACAAATTTTACTGAGTTAAAATTTGGTCAATAGGTATGATTATTTGTGATAAGACGGAAGGCCTTTAGGCATGAATTTTTAGGCATATGTTTTATTCCTAATCATCTAAAAACTCCTAGAAGGAGGCCATCACTGTTTACAATCTAAAAAATTCCCTTTTCAGTCACTCTTCACACTTGGCCTAAAAAATGCGTTCAATTTTCCATGAAAATCCATGAGAGGTATTTAATGACACCAATTAAGACCCTTCATGGCCTTAGAGGTATTAGGCATGTTTTTAAAAGGATTACACTTGGATTTTTCACCCTTCTCACCCTTGTGTCCATTATGCCAATTTTGACTGGTTGAAAGGAGAGATATTGTTTGAACACTTATAAGTTTTCCATTAGAAATAAATTACCATTAGGGGTAATATAAAGTTTATAGCCTTCATACAAACTTGATTGCATCTTTTGAAACATCCTAGAACCTGTAAAACATAAAAAATGGTCAAAAAGACCCTATTTTTCACATTGTCCATATAATTTCATACAAATCATCTTGTTGGGAGATATATTGAGGGATTACTATACATAATATAATATCTTTAATTTCAAAACTATGTCATCTGGATATCTCTCCAATCTTGTTTTCTCCATTGGGTCTTTGCTGAGGGTTTAGTAGGGTTTTAGGTAGCTTTTGGTCTTAAGCTTTGTTCATAAAGATATGATGTTGTAACTACCACTAAATTCCACAAAATTGATACCAAGTGACCATGATAATCCCTCCAAATTAATTTTTTTCCCATGCAAATACTTAGAAAAGATATGAGCACTTGAAGATGCCTCATCGAGTTTGTTTCTATTCTTTTGGCATGTTTGAGCTCTTTTTTGGATAAAATCAACTTTATTGTAGGTAATTATACATAATATGAGTTAAAAAATGTCTATATACACTTCCATAACATGTGTTAATCATTTGGATAGTCCATCAAAAGTTAGAAATGAAGATGGACCTCCAATTGGTTCTAGGTCTCCTTAAAGCCTAGTAGGTCTAATGGGCACCTTGCTATATTTGGATACTAGGATTGATATATCATTATTAGGTTGGTTAATTATGAATTTTAACATCCCATTTTATCTTATCAATCCACTACATAACCCTCCAATCACTCTTCTTCACCTTCTTATCTCATTCACCAACTAGGCCTAGTGAAAGCTTGCCTAGTTGGACTGTATGCATGGGTAATTTAGTCACATTGAGGGATATTAACTTGATATAGTGATTCAATGTAATATATTTTAATTAAATACACCTCATTATATGTTTCCATGAGGTTACCAAATCTTCATATCAATTTATTTAGCCATTTTGCATTCACTAGCTCACTTTGCCAAAGCCTAATTTTCTTGGACTAACTGACCTTTGAGATAAAAAAGTGAGGTATATACCTTATAAATTGTTGGGTGAATATTTTGTCATCAACTAATTGATGGTAAAATGGGGATATCAGCCACAGCATAAGGGAGATTTACACCACGAGGAGTGTGGCTTTACCAGATCAGGACGAGGTAAATCTCTCCTCTCATCAAGGGGAGGTTCCCTATCAATATTTACGTGCTATAAGTATGTATACAATTAAGCAGAAAATAACACATGGGGGGTGGTAAAACAACATCTACTTCTCTTCTTTCAGAAGTAATGTATGTAGGACGAAAGAGGAAAATCCCTGGTCTAAAGCTAACAACACTCCTCTTCTTTCAGGAATGGTATCAAATGAAGAGCAAGAGATTACCTGAAGTAACAAAGTCACAAGAACGCTCACGCAAGCGCAAAGTCTTCCGTAGCCTCTCCACAGATTCGAAACAAGTATAACCGTAGAATGAAGTGAAGCACAAAGTCTTCACCTGAAACTACAAAAGATAAAAGAATCTCAAAAGTAAAAGTAGCACAAAGTCTATCTTCCACCCTCAAAAAGTGCCCTTAGATAATATCGACACATTCACTTTGCTTATTAAGTCAGATAAATAAGAGGTTATCAGGAAAGAGTACATAAGAAACTATTTCCTAGATGACACAGATAACTTCAATACAAAGTCTGAAATCACTTGCTTCTCATTCATTTGACAAAATCTAATTTACAAATCTGAGTACAAAGTCTCAATAGTTGCTTCAATTTTAGCAGAGTGTTTGCTCTCTATTTTTCCAAGAAGATTTACAAATGAGGTCTCCACTATATATAGGGAGAAAATCCTCAAAAACAGGAAAATAATAAAATATAAAATATCTTGGTCAAAGATGACTCATCTTTGACTTTTAGATATTTTCCAAAATATTTTATTCGTAATTACATTTTACAAAAATACATGCATTCTGTAGAAAACAGAAATGCATAAGCATAGAAGAAGAAAGAGAGAAAGTGTCAAATTTGGTTGCCGGACTTCTTCAAATGGGCATCGCACATGGTGATCGATGCCTGAATTTCTATGCTGTCTGGCACAACTGTGTTCTTGGAGACGATTCTAACCCTGATCAGCACGTCCTCCAATGCTGTGATGGCTTTAGCATGGTTAGTTAACCTAGATTTTAGACTCTCCAAAGTTAACTGAGCATTTAGAATGCTGTCCACCGAGGACATTGAGAAGGATGTTTCAACCAAAGCTTTTCGGATCATCTCTTTTGGATTTTGAAGATCAATGACTTCTTAATCTCGACATAGGAGTCCTTATTGGATATGGCACCAACAAACATCAGAGTGCTCTTCTTAGAAATTTTTCATTCCTTTTCTTCTATCGAGATCTTTCTCCAAGCTGCCAGTATTTATTCTCAGTCTTCTCCTTGGTCTTGGACTGCTTCAGGGAAACTTTAGTGGCTTGGAAGAACATCTGTTGAGAAGACGTCTACGAAGAGGGACCTTTCGCAGAAAACGCAGCAGGAACCATGATTGTGCGATCAGAGGAAGAAGGGAGCGGGCGCGGAAAGAATGGAGGTTTGATCAGAGTCGGAGAAACACGAGTGCTAGATGTAAGGGCGGCAAAAATTGCCGCCTCTGCACGGGCGGAGGAACGGATGGCTAACACGACTGACGCCGACAGACAGAAATGCCGACGTCGGCAAAGATGCCGACGACGGCAGACGAAAACCACCGACGTCGACAAATATGCTGACCACGGCAGAAATCGGCCGACGACGGTAGAAGCGGTAGTCGGCGGGGATTTTACCGTCCACTGCAAGGGCGGCGAAAAGGAGATGAAGAACACGGGAAAGGGCGGCAAAATTTGCCGCCTTTGCATAAAAAGTGCAGAGGCGGCGATTTTTGCCGCCCTTGCATAAAAAAGGAAGAAAAGTGCAGAGGCGGCGATTTTTGCCGCCTATGCACAGGGGAAAAGGGAGGAAAGACTAATTCCTGAACGAGTTCAGGAGGGAAAAAATGGGTAGGGGCGAGGTGGTAACCACTTCTCGTTCCGAGGCCAAGATGGAAGCGAATTCGAAATCTATTTCGAAGAACGAACTGAGGGGGATGAAAAGACGAAACAAACAAGTTTCGCAGGGGAGTTCCAAAAAATAAGCACAGCTGATTTTGGGAACAACAGCTGGCTCCTGTTGGGGAACTGCCTTCTATTGCAAAAAGTAATTGAAGGGAGTAGAATCCAAAATCTCCAGTGCCTTAGAAGCGTGCCATTGGGCCACGGAGTCAAGCTACTCAAAAAGAAAGGCTTCAAAAATGAAAACAAAATAAAGCAAAAAGACTATACAAATATACAGGTGAATTTATTTGGTACTTCAAGAATTGAAGTACTTTGAATGCTGCCCCTCAAGAGGCAGTGACAATGGTGTTCTATCCTGATAAACCAGCAAGAGGCCATTTTCTCCCCAGAATTGATGATGTGTGAATGGAAACCTCCACCAGAAAACCAACTTCTTGTGCCTTCCCTTTAGTTTTCTCTTCTTGCCCCACAGCAAGATCTGTCTTTTGACTCGAAAACCATGAATCTTCATTTTCTTGGCGAAGAGTTCTTTTCCCTGATCATGACGGGCAACAGAATGGTCAGATACTATAATTGGTTGTTTTTCTGGTTCTATCCAGCACTTGATTTGGTTGTCCTTACGGGCATTCTCGAGGGTTTTAACAGGTTCTTCATGAACGTCTTTCGTGGTCAGGAGATAATTACCCCTGCCAGAGGACTCAAACAGAATCTGAGCCGCAGGAGATGATGTTTGGGTGACCACGTACTTTGCCTCTTTCTCAGGAAGCAACCTTTGCATCACACCTTTCACAGGAATCTTTGCCTGGGATAAGTCCATGCTCAATTCTCCTCCGACATCTCTGCAAAAGTTTCATCCAAGTAGAATGCCATATGAAGCTGGGACGTCAGCCACTAGTACTGTCATCTTGATCGTCTTGTCAGGGAATGCTGCAAATGCAAATTGGGCATCTTTGATTTGCCCCAATAGTGATACTGGTTTGTTCTCCATGGAGAAACATCTCCCAAAAGTTTTAGTTAATGTGAGACCAAGGGATTCTGCTACTTTAGCAGGCATAACATTGTCAGATGCACCAGAATCGATGATGCAGTTGCTCAGCGTGCGACCGTTTATTAACAGGGAAACATAGAAAGGTTCTATTTTTCCAGGGGCAACTGGAGGAGTCACGACCAGATGGTTCTGGGTGGATATATCTTTTGAAAGATCATGAGTTACCCTCAAAATTTTTTGTCCTGTAGGGACGGCTGTACCTTTCACACATTTCGCCAATCTGTCCAACTGTTCAGGATGGGCTTGTAGAAATTCAAGTTCAGACATTTGGATTTTAGTCTTTTTGACATGCTCAATTATATCAAATGTCGGTATTAGACTAGGCACAGAGGATGGGAGATCACTCTTCTGGTTTTTGGGATGGGAAAGGCTGGTTTGCAAAGTTGAAGCAAAGGGGGTAGAGGTGAATGAGGTAGGTACCTTTTCAATAGTCAACGGGTCCTTTGGTTGGAAGGGAAGAGGGGTTCCCCGCTTGGCAATTGAAATTTTTAGCCGAGGTTGTTCCTCTGTCTTCTCTTTATCAGCTTGTTGGGCTGACTGTTTCTGGGACCAGGTGAATACGGCATATGATCCCTCAGTTGCATTCCCTTCACCCCTGGGTTCATCTTGATAATTCAGGTAGCCAATGACAGAGTCATTAGCTAATTCTTCTTCTTGCTCTCCAACGAGATTAGCATCATATTGTTGGTCTAACTCAGGTTGGAAAGGGGAAGCGTGTTCTGTTTCCAGATATCCAACTGCTGAGTTGGTTGGAGGGGCTTCAAGGGCGAGGTTCCTCTGTGGGGGAGGAAGACGATTTGGCTGCCCTTGATTTCTAGCAGCATTACCTTGGTACGCTTGATTCTGAAATGTCCTCCTTGGCATATCTTGATTAGGAGAAGTAGACATAACTTGGGCCATCTATCTTCTGAGAGCTAGCATTTCATTTGCTAACTTTTGTACCATAGGATCTGTAGTAGCTGTAGGAGAGCTCTCAGCAGATGAAGGGAATTTATTTTTATTTGGGTCTTTTCTGATCTTACCTGCTAGGATAAGATCATCTTCAATCTCAGTAGCCAAATTTTGAGCCAATGCTAGATCCATAGGGCCAGCTCGCCTTAATAGGAAACTTACTTCAGGAAGCTGCGAATTGATGAAAAAGCACTTGAGGTTTTCCGGCGTGCGCTGAGCCACAGTCGGAATCCGATTCCTTAATTTGTTGAACTTGGCTATGAAATCCCTCATGGGTTCCTGGGATTCTTTTTTCATCTGTGTTAGCTGAGCTAACAAAGCGTGTGCATCTTCAGCGGGCTTAAATCGAGCTTCAAATATGGACTTTAGTGTATTCCAGTCAGTCACTGACCCAACCTGCAAGTGATAGAACCAATCCGCAGTCGCACCTTGCAAAGTCTCCACAAAAATTTGCACCGCCACATCTTCAAATTCAACGCCAATTATGCCACATGCTATAGAGAAAGCGGCAATATGCTCGTCGGGATGAACCTTTCCATCTCCAAAGAACTTAGGAAAATTTTTCCTAGAGCTACGAGGTAGTTCATGCAGAGGTGGGGTTAAATTAAGAGGGCCGAAGGAATTACCCCACGGGCCTTGAGCCATAGTGATAAGAGGGTGAAAAGGTGGGATAACGAGCCTTGGTGGAGTGTTTATAGGTAGGCGGCGGTTGACAGCTGGAAAAAGGGTTCTACCTTGTGTTGGTGACTTGACAATGATAGAAGGAAAGCTCTTAGACCATCGAAGAGAAACAGGTGGAGGAAACAGATCAAAATTACTTTATTGCGCTAATTCAAACAAAGGGTCAACCACACCCTTAGATCTCTGACCTCTGGTATAGCGTGGGGTTGCCAAATTTTTAAAACAAAAACGGGACCGAAACTACTTCAAGTTGAAGCTTGAGGCTCCAAGATGTGCGTTCTTCCCAGCAGCTCTGGTTTTGCAGACCAGATAATATAATGAAGGCAACTGGTAAAGCTAAAATGATAATGGGTAAGACATGAAACGGAGTCGCCAGATTACGTAATGGAGAAGGGTAAGGACTGCTTCAATCTAAAACTTGAGGTTTCAGACTGCACATCTGAGTCCCCAGCAGAGTCGCCAAAAAACTGTTGGGTGAATATTTTGTCATCAACTAACTGATGGTAAAATGGGGATATCAGCCACAGCATAAGGGAGATTTACACCACGAGGAGTGTGGCTTTACCAGATCAGGACGAGGTAAATCTCTCCTCTCATCAAGGGGAGGTTCCCTATCAATATTTACGTGTTATAAGTATGTATACAATTAAGCAGAAAATAACACATGGGGGGTGGTAAAACAACATCTACTTCTCTTCTTTCAGAAGTAATGTATGTAGGACGAAAGAGGAAAATCCCTGGTCTAAAGCTAACAACACTCCTCTTCTTTCAGGAATGGTATCAAACGAAGAGCAAGAGATTACCTGAAGTAACAAAGTCACAAGAACGCTCACGCAAGCGCAAAGTCTTTCGTAGCCTCTCCACAGATTCGGAACAAGTATAACCGTAGAATGAAGTGAAGCACAAAGTCTTCACTTGAAACTACAAAAGATAAAAGAATCTCAAAAGTAAAAGTAGCACAAAGTCTATCTTCCACCCTCAAAAAGTGCCCTTAGATAATATCGACACATTCACTTTGCTTATTAAGTCAGATAAATAAGAGGTTATCAGGAAAGAGTACATAAGAAACTATTTCCTAGATGACACAGATAACTTCAATACAAAGTCTGAAATCACTTGCTTCTCATTCATTTGACAAAATCTAATTTACAAATCTGAGTACAAAGTCTCAATAGTTGCTTCAATTTTAGCAGAGTGTTTGCTCTCTATTTTTCCAAGAAGATTTACAAATGAGGTCTCCACTATATATAGGGAGAAAATCCTCAAAAACAGGAAAATAATAAAATATAAAATATCTTGGTCAAAGATGACTCATCTTTGACTTTTAGATATTTTCCAAAATATTTTATTCGTAATTACATTTTACAAAAATACATGCATTCTGTAGAAAACAGAAATGCATAAGGATAGAAGAAGAAAGAGAGAAAGTGTCAAATTTGGTTGCCAAACTTCTTCAAATGGGCATCGCACATGGTGATCGATGCCTGAATTTCTATGCTGTCTGGCACAACTGTGTTCTTGGAGATGATTCTAACCCTGATCAGCACGTCCTCCAATGCTGTGATGGCTTTAGCATGGTTAGTTAACCTAGATTTTAGACTCTCCAAAGTTAACTGAGCATTTAGAATGCTGTCCACCGAGGACATTGAGAAGGATGTTTCAACCAAAGCTTTTCGGATCATCTCTTTTGGATTTTGAAGATCAATGACTTCTTGATCTCGACATAGGAGTCCTTATTGGATATGGCACCAACAAACATCAGAGTGCTCTTCTCAGAAATTTTTCATTCCTTTTCTTCTGTCGAGATCTTTCTCCAAGCTGCCAGTATTTATTCTCAGTCTTCTCCTTGGTCTTGGACTGCTTCAGGGAAACTTTAGTGGCTTGGAAGAACATCTGTTGAGAAGATGTCTATGAAGAGGGACCTTTCGCAGAAAACGCAGCAGGAACCATGATTGTGCGATCAGAGGAAGAAGGGAGCGGGCGCGGAAAGAATGGAGGTTTGATCAGAGTCGGAGAAACACGAGTGCTAGATGTAAGGGCGGCAAAAATTGCCGCCTCTGCACGGGCGGAGGAACGGATGGCTAACACGACCGACGCCGACAGACAGAAATGCCGACGTCGGCAAAGATGCCGACGACGGCAGACGAAAACCACCGACGTCGGCAAATATGCCGACCACGGCAGAAATCGGCCGACGATGGCAGAAGCGGTAGTCGGCGGGGATTTTACCGTCCACTGCAAGGGCGGCAAAAAGGAGATGAAGAACACGGGAAAGGGTGGCAAAATTTTCCGCCTTTGCATAAAAAGTGCAGAGGCGGCGATTTTTGCCGCCCTTGCATAAAAAAGGAAGAAAAGTGCAGAGGCGGCGATTTTTGCCGCCTATGCACAGGGGAAAAGGGAGGAAAGACTAATTCCTGAACGAGTTCAGGAGGGAAAAAATGGGTAGGGGCGAGGTGGTAACCACTTCTCGTTCCGAGGCCAAGATGGAAGCGAATTCGAAATCCATTTCGAAGAACGAACTGAGGGGGACGAAAAGACGAAACAAACAAGTTTCGCAGGGGAGTTCCAAAAAATAAGCACAGCTGATTTTGGGAACAACATAAATTATTCAAAGTTAAAGTATTTTTAGTTATTAAAAGTCTTTATGATCATATTTTCCAAAAAAAAATTCTTGATTCCATGGTTTAGGTGTCTAACCATCTCCAAATGCCCAAAAAAGGCCTCTAAAAAACTTGTTTTCCTACATTTTCCTCAAACCCACCTAAGAGTAACCATTCCAAGATAAAACCATGATTAAAGGATTATTAAAAATTATTATCATTTCTAATTCATTCTAAAAAATCACTCACCCAAAAACATTCCTTTTCCTTGGATTCCTCATACTTGCCTATTGAGCAAAGAGGTTTCCTAGCTCATTATACAGACTATTGCCCTTTAGACAAGTAAGGAAAGAAGATGATCACCTTGGTAGAATATTGGGATTTTAAAAAAACTATAATACCTATCATGAGACATTATACATTTATTTTAACCTTCCTTTATTCCCTATATAGGTCTACTCTTTTATCTCACCTTCATGTTTTAAGACTGCAACATAGAGGTTATAGATGAACACAAGGGCTTAAGAGATCCTTTGTAGGTTTGTATAGAATATTTAAAACTATAAGATATTATTAGGATTTTTATTTATATGTATAAAGGATCCATATGTTTAATCCATCATCCCATGCTTGAATTAGCCCTTCTTATGCATTTTCAATCAAAACTGGGTACTATTATACTCTAACTTAGACCCCTACCTTTTTACCCCTATAGGTGCCTATTTTCTCACTTGAAACCTATTCATGATGTGTGATGGAATGAAGGACATAATTCAAACCATAATGAAATAATTTCCAATTCTACCAAACACCTCAACTCTACCAAACACTTCAACTAGACCTTGTTTTCAACTTGGTAAATTGTTGACTAAGACACTTTTAGTTTGACTACTATAGGTGTAATGTGCATCATCTAGAGATTAGGTTATGATGTGAAAGGTTACTTGAATCCAATTTTAAGTCACACCATGTGTTTGAAATAATATTATTCCTTGGAAACCTTCAAAACACCATTGGGCTATCCAACCTAGGGTCACTTTCTCATACCCTGTTGGATTGATACACCCTTGCCTATAGGCTTTATTGAGATTCAACTAAGATGATCATAGTTATTATATACCTATTTTAAATCTATCTGAGATTTCATAGTACTCATAATTATCTTAGGTTCATCTATATTTTCCATAGAGGCCCAAACTGTGTTCTCATTGGACTAGGACACCCCTGCCCATTTAAACCTTGCTATAGGTAAACACAGGGGTTGGCTGAGGTGACTGTGATGGAAAAAACCTTCTTGAGTTCCCCTTGAGGTAAAAAAATATGCTTGATTACCTTTAACTCACCTTATATGGATAAACATTATCAAATACATGCATATGTCACTATTTATTCACCTTACCTTTACTAGCTCCTGTAGGTGGCAATTTCCATGCTTGAAGGGTGCCTATAATTAGTTATAGGGGTCTACAAAACCTTATATTAACCCCTTCTTGTTATACTTCAAGTTATTTGACCTCATTTCTAGAGTTGAAAAACATTATTCATAAACCATTTTCTCAATGTTTCTCCTTAGGGTGACAAAAGGCCATTTACTCCTATAGGCTTGTAGATATTGCTGAAGCATTTCAATGTGTTTTAGGGCATGTTTGAGGTCTCAAAAACATACATTCCCTCAATTTTTAACCTTAATTCTTGGAACAAGTCTTGTATATGCTAGAGGTCATAACATTCACCTCATTTGAGGCCTTGAATTCTCTTGCAAGTATGTCATAAGGGGTCTATAAAAACCCTCTAGAGCTCTATCTTGTTATTTTAGGGAAAGCTTCCCTAAACTCAATCTTTTGTCTCTTTAACATGATTACACACTCCTTTGCTCATTTTCCACTTTATATGAGTCTTTCAAGGCTTTATTATCATACCTCAACCTTTAGTAGGTGTCTAGTTGTCTCTTACTCTCCATGAAATCATTTTAGTACCCTACTTAACCACCTGTAGCTGGATGCTTTGGTATACCAACAATGAACTAGATATGAACAATATGGAAATTTATATGAAAGTGAAATTTGTATTATTTCATAAATCATACCAATACACCTCTATATATTTTAAGAGGCTGGAAAACATCTCTTACCCTTCCACACCTTAGTATGATGTTAGCAAGGCTCTATAGGTGTACATTAAGATGTTTCATGCAGGCAGGACATGGAATTGGGAAAGACCATGTTAGGGAATAGATTAAAAACTACTTAAATGAATTTTTAAACCTTTAATTAAGTAATATCCATCAAGGACACCTTGAAACCAACTTTAATACATCTTTTTCAACATGTAAATCACTTGCATATACGTGGAATAGAGTAATCAAGATCATCAAATGACTATTTGAGCATGGTGAATATGTTTAGGACCACATTTTCACCCTTTTAAACATATTAATGGGCTTTATTAAACTCTTTATAGGTTGAACAACTGATACACTATGAATACAACTCTAGGGATAAGATGGACAAGCCCATACATGTGATTATAACTGAAGTTAGGCATGGAGTTGATAATGGAGGAAGACAAGCTTGCGAACTACTCAAAGGATGACATGTTGAAACCAAAACATGGAATGAGGTGTTAATATGATCATGATACCTATACAACACCATTTCCCAACTATAAAAGACCCCTATAAGAGAAAAACACTCAACAAACAAGAACTTTAACTGAGACTGCACATGGTGACACCTTATTGAAACATGGACTAATTTGCTCAACCAAAAATTATGAAACATGAAACTAAGAATTAATACCATCTAATAAGGAATAAAACATCCTTTGGATCTAACATCACCAACTAGTTTGTATAGATTTGGCCAAAATAGATAAAAACCTATAGGGTACATGAAATATCTATCAAAAAAGTATAGTCAACTTCATGAGGATGGTTCATAAATAAAAGTCCATAATTATTAAAAATATTTATATTAAAATTAATTTATTTTATTTTAATATAACCTTCCTAATTCATTTGACTTGAAACATCTTTAGCTGTCTGTACTAAGCAAAAACTTGAAAGTTACTTCTATGTGTCTAGGAAACCAAGAAAAATGTAGAATGGTTTTGGAATTTAAATAGAATTTTCAAAGAGAAAAAATATTTAGATGAGTGTTAAGAATTTAAATATCCCTCCATGATCTTCTCCCACATGGCACACTTCCCTAAGGGTTGTATAAGTGTCATTTTCTCCTTTTTTCAGTTGGTTTCTATAATTTTAGTTAGACAACCTACAATATTATGATGTAACTAACATAATTGATAGTTATACTGACCTCTTAGACATTTTAAATTAAAATAGGACACCTATGCATCTTTTTAATCATGCCACCTACATTTATGACCCTTAAAAGCACATAAAATGACGCAAATTGATAAATAAGCTAATGAAACTATGACTACAGATAAAAGTACATTATATAACATAAAACAACATACAATAAACCCCATAAAAATAAATTAGACCCCCATAAAAAATATATAAGTTAAATTTTTACCTAAGGATGCCCCAATTTAACCTAAAAGTCAAATTTGGTCAACACACACCTCACTGTAGAAGTGACTGCATGGAGTGTATATATCCAAGGTCATCCAAAAAACATATCAAAGACTCCCATGTAAGGTATAATTAATAAAATAGTAACCATATGTGTTGGACCCACCTATAAAGGTAGGTAAATCATTGCAATAACATGCTATGATGTCCCATGAAATGTTATAACTAATTTTGTCAAATAGTGTAAATCATCACATGTATAACCCAAATGCGTAAGTAATGCCATGGTGAAAACATTCTCCCTATAACTATTATCACTAATAAAATTATACATAGGTTGATGATCAAGGTATGCTCAAATGAATAATGAATGATATTCTAAGTCATCATTCACAATTTCACTATCATTGAAATCAATAAATGGTGTTTGAACTATGGGGGGGGTATATTATGTATAAGTACCAATAATCCCATATAATGGGTGCTCATAATGTGATGGAGGAGGATGTGCATTATATTCCATTTGTACTTTTAGATCCTTTTTAGAGTGGTCTTACAAAGGATTGTTAAACATCTTTTGATTCTAGTGATCACCAGGTTGTGAACCTAATTCTTTTGGATGAACATCAAATATAATTTTTTGGTCATAGATACGATGCTTCAAAGTAAAACATTTATCCATATAATGCCCATGGCCTTAGTGATATTCACAGTAAGTATTTGCATCATATCTTCTGGGTAGAGGTCAACTCATATGAACATCTATAGGAGGAGGGATAGATATAAGGTGACACTCCACAAGCTTCAAAAGTAATGAAGTTGAAGACTCGATAAGCGTAAAATCATCTCCTTGGTATATTGGATAAGACAATCCAATTAGGTTATTGTAACACTACATTAACCGTAGTAATTATTTCTTTTTTAGGTTCTATAGGTTTCATCTTATAACTTGGTTTGATAGTAAACTTGGTATTGGATGTAGTTGGTGTGTTTTTTACATAAGTTTTTTCAATGAAATAATTTTAATTTCATGATCACAATCCATATGGCATAAGTCATCAAAATACTTGAACTTTTAAAAAATAATGGAATCATGTAATGGGGAAAGAAATTTTTTCTTGAATATGTCTTGGAGCTCTTTATCTACCATTGGATTGGTCAATTTAGTAAACATTATCTTGTACCTCAAGACATATTCATTGATAGGTTCATTGGTTCCTTGTTTGATCTTTGTAATTTAGGCATAGGAAATTTTTTTGGTAATGTTGATAGAGAAGTGTGCCAAAAATTGATTTGCAGGAGGTTTGAATGCTTTTATTGATTGGATTGGTAAATCATAAAACCACCTTAGAGCATAGTCCTTAAGGCTCCTTGAAAATAATTTGATTAAAATTTTATCATTAGAGGCATAATTGAGACATGTCATATAGAAAGATTGAAGATGTTTTTCAGTATCACCCTTTCCATCATAAAATATGATCTTAGGTGTAAAAAACCTAGTTGGTAAGGGTTGAAAAGATAGTTTAGGTACAAGAAGGTTATGAAACACCTCTTGTGAATCAATAGCATAAGGGGACTTCATATAATTTTGTTTGATATTTTTAACCTTAGCTTATAAAAGTTATACAACTTGGACAAGATCTGGCACATTTTAATCACTAAGGTTTGAAGTTTGATAAGTCCCAAAAGTAGGGGTACCCATACTTTGAGTTGATATAGGCATTAAAATTGATAATTAGATTTAAGATCATTTGTTTCTCATTAAGGATGTAGTAGTAGTAATATTTGTTTCAGGGAACAAAGGTGTAAACACAAAACTTGTGCCCCCATTATAAATATGAAGAAATGATGTACTCAAGCAGATGGTTACCAGTATATTAGGATGTCTCATATTTCTAATAACATGATCAATAAATTCACCTAGTTGTTCATTAATTATTTTTTTCATTTTTGGTTTCTAATATGGTATGAAGATCTCATCAAGATCTTCTAGGGTTTGTTGGATACATTCTTGAAACATAGCAAGAGCTTGTATCTATTATTGATCTATTTATTCATGTTTATTGTTTTCATGATTAGAATCATCCTCTATGATAACTTTGTAGGTATTTTTCTTAGTTTCATTATTGACATTTTCATTAGGCATAGGATTTGTTACTTCATTGGTTTGATCCATCTTAGGTGGACAATGAGGAAGTTATAAATGTTCAATAGAAACACTAGTTAATCTAGGGCTACACCTAGGTTACATATAAAAAATAGAGTAAATATAGAAAAAGAAAGCAATGAAAAACCTTAGAAGGCTGAATACCCTAGAGTAAGCTAAGGTTTTCATAAAAAGATAGGTTCATCAAAATGTTTAACCCTAAATTTATAATACAAGGGTAAATAAAGTTAAAAATATATAAATAATTAAGCACAAAGGTGATAAATAGATCTATAACATGCCACATAATTTACAAACTCAATTAAAAACAATTATATATTTACAATTTGAGATATACCAAAAATAGAGAGTACATCTATTATTTGATATTAAAATAAATTAGAAACAAGAGTACTTAGTTGGTTTACTATGCGCATGCATATCTAGGCTAAAACATGATGAAAGTGGAATAAATTAGGATCTTGGAACAATGGTCAAATCCTAAAATTTTGCATTTTGTGTCCTCAAATTCTTGCATCAGATTTAGAGAGTCGCATCAACGCATGTGTCTAATCTGGATGCAACTATCTTGTAAAGAATATTGACTAAATTTAGATGCAACCAAATAGAGCCTTCTAGGTTTCCTATCACAATTTTTTAGATGTATATAGATCATATACATATGTTGTCACTCTTTATCAAAGGATCAAACCCTAGTTGCCTCACCCTTGAAGTAACAGTGGGAAAAATAGGTTAGTGGGCTCATAGTTTCAAGTTTCCCTAAGGATGCCTTTTTCAATGGGCATTGCTTACATATTTAATACTCTGAAGAGGGATTCAAACTTATGTACTTCTCTCCTATGTTTCATCTTATCTGTGCGTAAGGGTGAAATATGTTATAAGCAAGTGCATATAATGACCTATCTTGTAACTTGACAAATATGACTCATGGGTTACTCCTTCAGTACTTTAGACCTATAGATATATTGATACTATGATTGATATAAAAATATGAATGAATATGTCAGATTTTATCACTTTAATACTCTATTTATAGTTCCTTTGTTGCTCTATATGTGAGAGGTATGAATTTTATAGGTGATTTATGAATGAGGATTGATCTTGTATATATACCAATCCTTTGGTAAAATATCTCACATTAAATAATTTAGGACAACCATAAGGACATGTTACATTTAAAAATGGATGAATTTTGGGCACTAGATGCTTAGTATAAAAAGGGACACATGTGTTGATGTAGGCATCTAGTTGGAACACAAGTGTCTAGGAAGCTAAAAAATAGGTAGAGGTTCAAAATTGATAGAGAAGGATAATGATCATGTTTAGAGAAATTTTCAAAACATAGAAGGTTTGGTTCATAGACTTGAAAAATATTTTAAATTTGATGAAACTATAAAATGGATTGTTATGAGGAATACCTAGGCCCTATCCATGATATTATGATTGATTCTCACAAATTAAAAACCAAGTAGTGTTAAAAAAACAAAAATATAAAAGTTATAACATACATTTCACTATGGAGTGAAATCTTGATGATTGAATTAGACTAATTGCTTCTACTGAATCCATTGTTTGTCATGTATGAATCAATCCTGCTATACCATGCTCTTGGTGCTTGCTTGAGACCATAGAGGGCTTTCTTCAATCTGTACACTTTTTCTTCATGTCCATGCACTTCATAACCTGGTGGTTGTTTCACATACACTTCTTCATCTAGGAAACCATTCAAGAAAGCTAATTTGATATCCATTTGATATACATTCCAATTATTTTGTGTAGCTATTGCTAAAACCATTCTAATAGTATCAAGTCTAGCAACGTGAGCAAATGTTTCATTATAATCAATTCCATGTTCTTGTGCAAAACCTTTTGCTACTAACCTTGCCTTGTGCTTTTCAACATTTTTTTCTGCATCAAATTTGGTCTTATAAAAATTCAAGGTCTAATCCAAAAGGGACTTGAAACTTTTCTAATATACATCTATACACTACTGCACATTGAATAAATCTTCTCTATGATTTCCAAATTAAAAATAACTCATTAGAAAGTATATGTGAACCAGATGTTAGATAGGATCAAGGAATCACTATAATCTTGCAAGGTAACTAGAGTGTCTCATAACTATGGTTGGGAAACCTCATGAGATGGATACACTACCATGGAACTCGATGGATTTATCATATATTGGGCTTTCATTAGATTCTTACATGGATGGAATCACTATGCAAAGGAATAGACCATTGCATAGTAAGTTAATTGGTATGAACTCAATTGATGTGATGCATCTCTAGTGTTAACTACACTTGGAACCATCTAGATAAATAATTTGACACAAAGAGATAGTGAAATTGAGCCTTTCTATGGAAAGAAGGTCTTAGAGATGAAGGGTAAAGTTATAATAGGTATTTTCTAAGTGTAAAAGACTCAAGTGTTATATAATTCAGATTTAGTATCTATATTATACAAACCTATATATAAAAGATCATTTCAATCCATTTAATGGAATTATAGATAACATAGAATAAACATAAGGCAATATGAATATTAAATATCAAGCCTAGATCAAAGCATCAAACATCATTCTTCATACTTTAAGTTGATCTTCATCGAGTCGTATCTTACACACTTGAGACATAGTTGTTACTCTTCATCTCTCATCATTCCCATTATGCCAAAGGAGGGTACTAATTTTCATATATTTACATCATCACTTCTATGGAAGAGGAGATTTAAAACCCTTAATCTAATCCATCCACACAATCAATAGAACTAAGTGGAGGTCTTATTTCGAGCATGTGGGATATATAGTTTGCATACAAATTTTGTGGTTGCCTAAATCCATAATTCTATATATTTTTTTAGTGTTATGATGGGTAAAAAATAATAACATCAATATTACACATTCTAATTATAAAAATAGAGAAGAGAAGATGAATGAACATCTAAAAATAGATAATGTATTAGTGACACAAAAATTAGGTTTGGAAACCTTGCATACAAACATAATTGGTAACACATAAATAGATGTGGTAGTTGTGATTTTAATAGGCTGAGTCTACCAAAGATAAACTTGCATAGAGTGCATGTTTGTCTAGAAGATGTTTTTGAGTTCCATATTTCATGGGTAAAATCTAGATAGCCTACACATTTATTATTGATGTCAATATTTTTAGAACAATATTTAGGTGTGATCATTCCTTAAACTTTTATATTTACTTTACATATCCTAGTTTCATTTTTTGCGCTTAGAAATATTGTTGAGAATATCCATTTAGATAAGCTTAAATTTATTACTTTCATGGTCCTATGCTTAGATTTATTTGATTGTAATTAGTTTATTCCTATTTTGAGTAAAACATGTAAGAATCCTTCTAGTTAGACATTGTAAATACGCATTAGAATTTTTTTCTATACAACTCCAATATTCCAATTCATCCTCCCAAAAGGTTTCTTAACTAATGCATAAATACTTATTCTGAACAAACTAATACAAAGTACATAATCTTAAACAAGTTTTCCATTCTAAAACTTTCATGTAATCATACTTTAAAGTTTTCAATGTTTCCAAGTTCATTAAATTATGTATTTATGTTTACAAAATTAGAGTATTCAATTCAAAAATTAGTAACTAAACATAATATCTAATTCAATATTTCCCTTTCTTTTAAAGGTAAAGTTACAATTTAACATCAAAATATGTACACATATCATAATATGATCTTTCTAGATTTACATACATAAATACTCTCTTATGATTTCAAATACATCTTAATGCTCCATCATTAATTATATTTTATAGGATTTCATATTTTATAATTAATAATATAATATATTACATTCTTTTATCCATGACAATCATGTAAAGACTAAGTCATCATAATGTGAAATATATGCAAACACTAAATATCACCACTATTGTTAATAAATATGTAGGAAGAGAGAGAGCATCATTAGAGGCTTCACTTCACCTCTAGATCCCTAACACACCTCTCATTATCTAAAGTGGCCCTACCCTTCACAATAAATGTATATATATATATATATATATATATATATATATATATATATATATATATGTTGATAAGAAAGTAAACAATGTGTATATAATTTTTACTGTAGCTAGCTCCATGTAACATAAGTAAATTCTTGATAGTGAATCAAAATAGGAAATAGAAGATTTATAATAAATTATAAGTATATATTATTATGGCCATAATACTTATGATTCAATGAATCCACCTCATGTCATCTAGACTTAGTAATACATACCCAATTATAGAGTCAAGGTGAAACTATAAATTTTCATAGTCGACATAGTGTTCACGTTCTTAGGCCCAAAAAAATACCAAATCTCATATTTATTAAAAATAATATACAATGAAATGATCTTCATACAAACACTCATGAATTGAAATGCAAACAATATTTGAGAATTATGAATGATAATGCATCATGTTGATGTCCCATACCACTTGTTCGAAGCATCATCATCCACCCACTTCACCAAAGACTGTTGACATTAAAACATTCAAGGGAAGACATAAATTTAATTATCAAGAAAGGGATTGAATGATAAAATATCACATAATTTCCCCATACCACTTGTGTGAAGCATCATCATCCATTCACTCTATTAAGGATTAATAACGTGTCAAATGGTATCTAAAGGCTTTACTATTTATATACTGGCCTCATATGAGAATATAAAACTAATAACATGTTAACAATAAATATTCAAGTAAAATTCCAATAATTTAAAAATTAAATACAAATTTAATTTACAATTAAAATACAAGTAAAATTAATTAATTTTTATTAAGACCCCAAATGTCCTAGCCATATATATTATTCCTTCTACATTTTAATAGTCTTATTTAGTTAGCTTGGGTGCCCCTTTTTATGTAAGGCCAACCCTTGAATAATAAGAATAATTATTAATTAAGGTAGGTGTCTATTCAAGGTTGACCCTTGAGTATTAGGGTTAGGTTTCAAATATATTAGGGTTAGTGTTGGAATGCCTATATATTGACATCGTAATAAATGAAAAAGAACCATCTATATTTTTGCATACTATTATTCTATTTGGTTTATTTTTTCAAGCAAGTTTATAAAAATTGGTGTCAAATATCTTTTTATGGCCATGTTCTATAGAAATGAGATTAGTGTAGTATTTCTAGGACTATTCACCATATGCTCTCACCTTGCTCAATCGAGATCTTATAGATCAAAAAGCAGTAACAAAAGTGGCAGCATTAAGCTTTTTTCCCAAATTTTACCAATTTTTTTCCTACAAGTAGTTTTTAATTTTAGATGTTTCATTAAAAATGGGTCTCTACACAAATTCCCAATGGAAATAAAATGTTTGAATGGATTAATTTAATATTTAGATTTAGACAATATAATACAATATTTGACAATATATACACTCAAGCATGTGCAATAAATATAATAATAATTGTAAAACTATGCAACTAAGGTTTAAAAGAATATGTATTTTTTACTAATCTATTTTGGATTATAACAATTGTTAGGTTTCATCCCAATTCTATTACTCATCTCTATGTTTCATTCATTTAGGTTTTTGACTATTTTGACTACCTAGACATTTATGTAAAACTATGGACACTTGCATGGCCATGAGTGTCCTACTTCTTCCACAAGTGTCAGGTATAGAATATACACTCTTTTTTGGTAATTACACCTAGGAAACTTTTGGTTTTATACCACCTTTCATATATTTTTATATTCTAAAATTTTATCTTCAATCAGTTGGGACACCTGTGTCACTCTATGGACACTAGTGACCTGATTATGTCACTAGTGGAATTTACAAAATATTGAATCTTTTCTAAAACTTCCACTTGTGATTTTTAGGGTTTAATGTCACCTCTTAGATTCTATATTTGGATCATTTTCACATTCCCTCAATATTAGAATGTATCTAAAAATGTTATATCCTCTAATTAGTGCATGCCACCTTGTAAAAAATAAGGTCTAGTGGGCTCAAGTGAAGTTGAGATAACCTCAAAGATCCCTTTGTCAATGGGTGTTACCTACATATCCATAACTCTGAGTAGGGCCCTAGATATATGTAGTTTTCCCCCTTATATGGGCTTATGTGTAAGCAAATTTGTAATATGGCATACGTGATTGCATCTAGTGATTTATATTATAACTTGTAAAATACTTATCATGTGATGCTATTTCAATACTTCAGACCTATAATATGAATGATCATATGACTTATTTTGAAATAGGGAAGATAGGGCATAGCTTATTTGTGCATTTAATTTTCATTAGCATAGTGTAAACTTGAGTGGTGTTTTTTAGATGATTATTGATTGGGATTAAATTTGTATTCACACCACCTATTTTGAAATGTCTCTCACATAAAAGTTAGTAAAATCAAATAGGTTCACCCATAAATATTAAAATATTGACAAATTTGATTGTATGTAAGGTATGAACACATGTTCGAGTAAGGACACTAGTGTTGATGCCAGTGTCCAAGTCTAAATGCAAGTGTCTAGAAAGATATAATTTTTGTGAAGTTTTATAACTAACAATGTAGGATATATATCAGATTTTAAGCATATTTTGGGCTATAAGTGGTCTAGGTAATTAGAATAATAGGGTAATACTATAATATAAACATTTAGGTACAATGAGATGGTGAATTTGAGGCTTTTAGCTTAAGGTAGGTAAAGAAATGAAGGATAGAGACATGAATTATATGTTCCAAGTGTATAAGACTAGTTTAGCATATAAATCTAGATTTGAGTATCTACATTCCCCCCCCACCCCTCCACATTTGGCCCCCTCCCTGGCGCCCACCCTTTTAATATTGTAATGCATAAGGATGAAATTACTAGGTTAAAAGAAATAAATGCATAATGTAGTGTGTACAACACACCTTGATTTGACTTGATCCCTATTTTAATTTGTTGTATGTGTATGAATGGTAACCAAGAACATGTTACAAGTATAATTAGTATATATAATATGAAAATGAATAATTGAAATTTATTGAAACAAAAAAGAGTAAGGAATACACTTGTGTGTCAATGTAACCATGTTTCCCATTGATAATTTGCTCCGGTAATTATGATTCATAGTTAAATCATTGGAGATAAATTCAAAATTGAACCTTAAAGATGTGAAGAGTATATTTAGAGGGTGATCATGCCTCCAATCTAGTATAAAGGCGAGTCTTGATAAGTCTATCAATAACACTAAATCTCAATCGCATAACTCAAATGTAAACATAATTTATCCAATCTTACTTGAGTCAAATGGTTTGACCATAACAACCCATAATTTTAGAAGTAGTTTCAAGTCCATTGAGGATTCATAATATTTATTGCACTAATCAAATAAGTAAATTGTTACAGTAGATAAAATCTCAAAAAATACATCTTGGTAAGGTCAGTGCATGAATATTGGTATAGTTTGAATAATGTATGTATAATTTGATGAATTTACATGACATATTCACTTCAAATTTGTCTCAATCTAAAGTATCTATCAAAATTTAACCTATGCTATATAAGCTATGTTTAATATGCATCAAAAAAATAAAAAACTTTGTCCTAAACTTGTAAAAATTAGTTCCAAATGTATAAGATTCTATCATAAGAGTATATCTAAATCAAGTAAATTATATCAAAATCTGCCAATTCTACCAACTGTATGTATGTGGAGTCATGTCTCTATGACATACCCCCACTTATATACCCCCTCATTTAGAGGTGAGGGGAATGAAAAATCATAGTCACATTATCTCAAAAGGATAAGACAATAATGCCATATCTATGTGAATCATGTAGTAAATAAGCATATAGTGTTATCATGTTGAAGTAGATGTATCGATGAAGCTCACAATATGGAAACATAACAAGCCTCAAAATGAATGATATAGATCATGGCAATGTCTAGAAGTAAGAATCTCAAAAGATAATAAAGAACACACACAAGAGTAATCAATGTCAAACAAAGAGGGGTTTAAGGAGACTAAAAATAAGGGGCATGTTCAAATGTCACACACTCAAAGGGATGACATAATCAAATGTCCACAAACCAAATAAATAAGAAACACTTAGGCCAATATGGCCAATAAGAAAGGAACATGTTCAAATGTTTCATAATAAATAAAAAGAAAGTAAACAAGAAGTAAACTAAAGTAATCCATGTGATAAGATGAAACAAATGACATATAATCAATTATCATAAGCATGCCATACTATTCCATGCATACATATGTTAGCAAAAATTTCATGTAGAATAGCATATCAAATAGACTATATAGGATAGTAACATGAGTATAGGCATGTGTAAATTTTAGTATATAATCTCAATATGATAATGTGAAATGATCATAAAACAATAGAAACTATGTCAATCATGATCAAACACAAGCAAGATTCCTCCAACATAGTGTGTCATGCAAGAAAAGGAAAAGTCCAACATCTATATGCTCATGTATTATGGATAGAATGTATACATGCATCACACTCAAGTATGCATGAAACATATGTGTGTATATAAATGATATATTATCTAATAACATAAATAAAAAATGTATGAAAAAACTAGTAAACATGTGAAATGTTAAATATTTTTATATTTTTGATTTATTTGAATGGTTTTGTATTTTCTTGAATATTTATATTTTTTAAATTTTTTATTTTTATTTTTATTTTTGATATGTTTATAAAGAGAGTGATAGATGAATATCCCATATAAGAGATGCTCATAGAGTGCTATATATTGTGAATATGGTATAATAAACTAGTCATGTTACCAAGGATCATGTACATGTGCCAAAGCTGGAGCTAGAAATGTAATACTATGTGTATGCCTTATAGGACTCTGTGATTGTTAAGCAATAGAAGTTAAAGTGGTTCATGGAACCCATTGTTTAATTATCTATGATTTATTTGGTATAATTTTGTGTATTTCTACCCATTCTAAAACATGGTGCTCTATTGTCAATAGTTGGCTAAGTCGTGGAGATGTAAATGAGGACCTCATAGAATCCAATATATATCTTTAATGTAATGCCCTCTCTACCTAGGAAAGAGGATTTAATTTTTATTACCCTTTCACACATGATTAACCTTGGTAGGTTTTATAGTTAGATATCATGGAAAAAATTTATCTTGTTATAGTGGATGTTCATATGGAACTCCTGAAACTATGATTACCTTGAAAATGATGTTTGTTAATATTGAATGAAATATGAATTATTTGTTCATTGATTTTGAGTTTTTAGTTATAATTAAATAAATAAATGCACATGATGAAATCCTATTGAGAATAAAAATTCTTGTCTATATGTATCATGGTTCAATTGTAATTTTACTTTCTATGTTGGCATGATGTTTTGTGCATATTTAACCATGTTTTTGTCATTTTTATACTTATGAATTGTTTTTGGTGTCCATTATTACTTTGTAGGGGAAATATGTGTCAATGTATGAGTAGATAATGAAATATTGGGATCTTGAATTCCCCCACATGTACTTATAAGATTTAAATCAACCAACGATTCCTTAGCAGGATCAATGTGGGAGAGGCCAATCGTCATAAAGTGTATATTGGAGGAAGGACTTCCCCAGTGGTTTATTTTTGTAAAGGTTGATAGACCATTCATTATTTATAAGGATTTTAATGTGATATATTCATCCTATGATAATGATCTTTGGAATAAGTAGGAGAGGAATACCTCATTATCATACTCTGATATGCAATAACTCATTTATCAGTAAGTTGTGCTAGTTTCTATCATAAAACATAAAAATCGATATTGCGATGTCCATTTATACCATGGTAAGTGAAAAATAGTTGGCCTTTTAAATTTTTGAATATGTGTGATGGATGATATAGATTTAGATAAGGGTGCTAAGGTAACTTATGAAAAACAATAAGGATGCTAAGGTAACTTATGAAAATTTACCCTCCTTGCATCAAGCCAAAAATGAACAAATTTGGGATTATATCCTAAGGTTTAAGACTTGTATGCACCAATTAATTTTCCAACCAACCGACTTGGAAGTTTAATACCTATTTATCCAAGGGCCTATCTATAATTTTAAGGAGATACTCTACCATACTTATCAATCATTCTTATCCCTTTGACATGAGGCATTAGCATGGAATAAAAATTGAGCCTTACCAAACTCTCAAGTAAATTACATAAAGATATTCCATTATATAAAGAGCCTCTACCATTCAAAGTTAATGCAATTAAAGTGAGAGATCCACAAAAAAATCTCAAATTCTAAATCAACACATGTTAAAGTAATCCATAAAGTAAAATTAAAAAAATAAAGAGTACCTCCTACAGTTAGGGCACCTAATTTTATTGAAAAGCAACCAATTTAGTTTGATCATACTAGAGATCAACCACATGAGATATTGAACATATTTTTGGATAATAAGTTGATTAAAAATGATTCCTTTAGGGATATATATGTATCTAAGGATCCAATAGGAAGGGAATGAAACCAATTTAGTGCCCACCCTACTAGGATCTTGGGAAATATTTATAATAATAATTTGCTACCATTCTATCTGTGCATAGATTCTCAAAAACGTTTTAGATGTAGATAAGGATATCCATTACCATTGAATGTGGGAAGTGTATGTAATTCAAAATTAGGTGGAAAAAGGTGCATATTAAATGTTGTGTACAATAGGATTACCATGGATTGCATTGCAGTCCACCCAAGAATAATATGTTTTGCTTTATAAAGTCAATTGATGTAATTTATCTTCCAAAGCACCTATATGCATTAATGACATAAATTCTTGGTAAATCATGTTGACATTTTTTAGAGTCTCATTCAATTGTTGGATTTCATCGTTAATTGTAACCATGGGCACACTAGTTTGAATAGGAGAAGAAAGAGGGGAGATAGGTTCTTTTATTTTAGGCAATGTTTGTGGTATTTGAAAATGTTCCTCTTCATCACTATGGCTATTATATTCATTGTCATCCCAATAATTTGATCCATTTTCATGTACATCATGTATGTTACTTTAACTAGTGTTATCATAGTCATCTTTGTATGCATCATGGACACTACATTGACTAGTGTTATCATTTTCATGTTTCCATTCTAGAAGGATAGGAGGAGAAATATTGCATGGATTTGTAATTTGAATTTCAATATAAAGAGAAAGAATGACATTTAAATCTTAGAGGCAGCTTATAAGAATAACATTGAATTCTCAAATTTTAAAGTGAAGGGAAATATTGACTTTCATTTTCAATAATTGGTAAAGAAGGAAGACTTTCAACCTTTTCGTCATTTAGTGAATAAGATATGCATTCAACTTTTTCTATGCATGGAAATGTTTTTATAGAAATAGAATTTATTTTTCTTGCACTCATATTTGATTTGTAACTTTGAATTTGATGAAATACATTAGAAATGATGATGCAAAATTTTATATTTCTTTTAAGAAATTCTTCTTGGGATTGTAAATCATGGTCTTTGGGAGTAGTAAGAGAACTAAAATGGGCTCACCAAAAAGTTTATTTCAAAATGGGTGTTTAAAAAAAATACCCTATGGAAATAAACTATTTGAGTTCATCAATGTAATATTCAAATTTAGACAATATAATATATATTTAATAATAAATGCATTTAAACATGTGTAATAAATATAACAATAACTATACAACTATGTGACTAAACGTTAAGAGAGGACATATAATTTTTTACTATTTTGTTTTGGGTTATCACAGTTGATAGGGTTCATCTTAGTTATGTTACTCAACTCTATGTTTAGTTCATTTAATTTTATTTTTTATTACTTGGACACTTGCATCAAACTTTGGACACTTGCGTGGCCACAAGTGTTCGGTATGGAATATAGACTCTTTTATAGAAATTCCACCTAAAACTATATGTGTTTTCTATCTCCTTTTAGGTTTTTGCTTCAAATTTTAGAATTTTATCTTCACACAATTAGGACACTTGTGTCACATTGTGGACACTAGTGTTTCCACTAGTGACCTGATTCTGTTACTAGTGTCATGTACATGATATTGATTAATTTATATAACTTCCACATGTACTTATTAGTGTTTACTACCACCTTTTATATTAATTGTTTAGATTATGTGCAAATGTCCTTGATATCATAATGTAGCTTAAACCCATAGATCCTCCAATAAGGGCATGCCAAATTGCAAAAATGGGGTTAGTTGGCTCAAGTGAAGTCTAGGTGACCTCAAAGACCCCACTATCAATGAGTGTTGCCTACATATCCATATACTCTAAAAAGGGCCTCAGAATGATGTGATTATCACCCTTATATAGATTTATGTGTGAATAAATGTGTAATATGCTATATATGAGTGCATGCATTAGTCTATCTTGTAACTTGGAAAATATTGTTCATGTTTGTTCTTTGAATGCTTTAAACTTGTAATAAAATATCTCTTATGACTTATTTTAAAATAGGGCCTAATAGGTTAGTTATGAATTTTTTCAGTAGTGTATTGTAAGCTTGAGATATGCTTATTAGATGATTGATGAGTTGGCTTAAACTTGTATTTAACCTATTTTGAAATGTTTCTCATGGAAGGGTTAATGAAATCAAATAATCCACATATTAAATATAAAAAATTTTACAGCTTTGAGTATTTGTAAGGTACAAACACGTGTTGAGTAGGGATACTAGCATCAATGCTAGTGTCCATGTCTGAATGCAAGTGTCCAAGAAGATATAAATTTATTATGTAACTGAGAGTAGGAGATATATATCATATTTTAAGAATATTGTGGGTTACAGGTGATTTGGTTAATTATAAAAATAGTGTTGAACTATAATATAAATATTTAGGCATAATGAGATGGTTAAGGCAAGCCTTTTAGTTGCAAGGCAGGTCGAGAACTGAAGGGTAGAGCCATGACTAATATTTTACAAGTGTACAAGACTAGTTTGACATATAAATCTAGCTTTGAGTATCTACATTAGGTTATAAAATACATTTTAGAATTTATAAAACTCGCACAACGTTATTGTTATGGCTAAGAAAACCAATTATTATTGGTGAAGTGAGGGGTGTCCCCCAAATACCTATATCTCAAACAACATTATATACATATTATATCTTTCATGTACTTTTTGGTATATAAAGAGTGCCTAGATTTTTTTATTTCACTATAGGAATCCTTTAGCCATTTTAAATATGTAATGCATTATTAAGTGGTTAACCTTGAAAATTTACTTACACCATACCTTGGAGACAAGATAGTGGGATACAAGACACTTCAATCCTCTATATTTAGATCTCTAAAACATTAGACTGACACTATTTCTAAAATACATTAGTATATTTTTGAGTTCATAGACTAGACATACCTTCTAGTAACCTTCCCTATGTTACCTCTGACATTTTTGGAGTCATGGACTAGACATACCTCTAGTAAGCTATTTTTTGAGAAACACAATACCAATAGAAGTCAATAATAGGTCAACATATTCTAGCATTCTGCATAATCATAGTAACAACATAATTCAAAAGGGTTAAAATATTCTAAAACATTTATCTAGACATGGTGCAGTAGCTAATGTAGAAGAGACAAAAAATGAGATTGTATTTTTTTTTTATTATCCCAAATTGATTTTATCTTCATGCCAATCATTTTGGTATAATTCTCCATTAAGTGAGAAAACAAAAAAAACAAAGAATCCATTGTGATTAGTCTATGCTCCCAAACATATTTTACTAGATAAGTTAGATGAAGACCTCAGGTCAATGCGGACAACACATTAATCTATACTCCAAAAATTATCAAAAATAGACAAGCTTGATATCATTGATGACTTGGATAACAAATTAACTAGACTGAATACCACACATAATACCATAATCTAAAATAGTGTGAGTAGTTATAATAGTGGGTGTTACTTTCACAATAACCCACCACACTCTAGGTTTTAATACCATAAACCATGGTTGGATTTTATAAAATTTGTGGGTGATGACCATACTAGTTGGTTGTATAAGACATATCAATATTTTTTTCTCCATCAAACTCCCATAAATTTAAAACTTTTGATAACTTCATTCAACTTAGAACATGAAGTTATTAAATGATACCAATGGTTAGAAAATACACATTAGATGAGTTCGATAAGCACTTACTAAATTTATTTTACCCCAATACATATGAGGGCTTCACCAAAGCATTGACTAAATTACAAAAAACTCACTATTTACATGATTACTAACTTAACTTTGAAAAACTAGCCAATCAAATAAATGGCTTAAATGAGGAGTTTTTTCAAAATTTGTTTCATCAGTGAATTGAAAGACAACATTTTTGTAGAGGTCAATATTTTCAAACCTACTACTTTGATGGAAATAATCAGTTTATCTAAACTATCCAAGGACAAACTTGCAACCCAATACCATACCTATAAACAACCACCAATAATAAACCCTCAATGGTTTCAACCCATGACAAATTAAGGCACTTGATCACCAATTAAGCATTTGACATAGGAGGAGATGGTTACTCATTGATTAAAAGGATTACACAATAATTGTGATGAAAAATAAGGCCCACACCATAAATGTGTTGAATAAAAAATATACCTCTTGGATGTTAAGACACCTTCCATCCCTAACATACTGGATGATTTTGAAGATGACTTAGATGAGGAATAACCAAAAGAGAATGGTCCAAGTGAGGACAAATCCCTTGAAATTTTAGTACATGCTTTAGTAGGGGTCACAACTCCTCAAGAAATGAAGGTATTGAGGCACTTAAGGGGCATCAATTGACTATCATAATTGAGTCTAGAAGCACTCATAACTTCATTTACCCTCATGTGGCCAAGTATATAGCTTATTATGTGTATTCATGAAAAAATTATGAGGAGGTGGTAGCTAATGGATTGCTTGCAAAGGAAAATGTCTAAACACTAAATTTTCCATGGGTGATTAAAATCTTAAATTTGACATGTTTGCCTTGTCATTAGGTGGTTGTGACATTATATTAATGGCTCAGTTGATTTGGTTAATGGGACCCATCTTATGGCACATTTATGAATTATTAATGAAATTCATAATCATAATGCAAAAATACACCAAACAAAGATTTAAAATAGGACCCACTCAACTTATTAGTTCTCACCACATGGATAAGCTAGTAAAAAGGGGTTCTTCAGGGTTTGTGCCTCAAATTTGTGTAGTCCATGATAGAGACACAAACATAAAAAAACTAAGTAGACATGTAGTTGATTCTCCATAAATACTCTCAAGCATTTATAAAACCACAACGATTGCCTCACCAATGCTCACATGATCATGCAATACCATTCATATCAGTTATTCAAATGACAAACATTCAACCATATAGATAATTGACATGCATACAACAAAAATTGAGAAGACGGTCTAGGAATTACTTCAAGAAGGGGTCATTAGGCCAAGTGTTAGCCCATTCTTCTCACCAGTATGGTCTATGAATTGCTTCAAGTGGGGTTCATTTGGTCATGTGTCAACTTATACTCCTCACCACTTCTCCTTGTGAAAAATAAAATAGGTCCTAGAGGTTTTCCATGGTTTTTTGAGATCTAAACAAAATTAAAATCAAGGACAAATTTCTCATTTCAGTGATTTTAAGAATTACAAAATGAATTGCATGGGCCTTGACTTTTCTACAAGTTAGATTTGTAGCTTGGAAACCATTATATTTGATTAAAATATAAAGATATCCCTAAGATAACATTATGAAGCCAAACCAAACACTACGAGTTTTGATAATACCATTTGGCCTTATGAACACTTTGTTAACATTATAAAGATTTTTCAACCCTAGATTTGTAAATTAATTTTATTTCTATTTGATGATATTTTGGTATACAAAAAATGCAGAAGACCGTCTACTACACTTGGATCAGACCCTTACACCCTTGGTTGACCATCATATATATAAGTAAAAATCTCCAAGTACTCATTTGGTACTATTGAGTTGGAATAACTCAAGCATATTATCTTAATGGATGGGGTTAAATTCAATCTCAAGTAAATTTAGGATATGAAAAATTAGCAAAAACCTAAAACTTTATGATGCCTCTGGGTATTTTTGGGCCTCATTGGCTATTACTACAAATTCATCAAAGACTATAGTAAAATTTACACTCCCTTAACTATCACACTACATAAGAGTGCTTTCACATGGTTTGAATCTACATAAAGTGCCTTTGTAAATCTCAAGCATGTGTACCAAACTTGTGTTATCCATGTCTGATTTATCCAAACCTTTCATCATTGAAAGTGATGCTTTAGGGATAGGAATCAGTGTTATTTTGATGCAAGCATGATGACCATTGGTATTTACTATTAAAGCATTAACAAGTAATGATTTGGGAAAATCCACGTAAGAGATAATGTTGGCCATTCTCCATGTCATAACTCAATGCTGACCATGTCTCTTGGGGTGGAATTTATACATTAAGACATTATACAACTTTAATTATTTCTTAGAATAACACATCTCAATGTTAGAATAACAAAAGTAGGCAACTAAATTCCTAGGGTATGATATTGAGATTCTATACAATAAGGGAAAGGAGAATGTGGTTTTCCATATTTGGAAAATTTGAAGACCAAGGGGGCTTATGTGCCTTGATTTTACCAACCCTAAATTGGTTACACAAAGTCCAACAAGAGTGGTGACAAGATGAAAAATTTCAACAACTCATTCATTTACTCACCTCATACCCCACATTGAAACTAGTATACTCTTGGGATGGATCTTACTTGCATTATTAGAGGCAAATTTTGCTTGTTACAAACTCAGTTCTTTAGGAAAAATTATAGAAGGAACTCCTTACTTTACCATCTATAGAATATTTTATTTTCTTAAAGACATATGCAAGAGTCAAAATAAATTTATTTTGGGATGGGATGATAGGGGATATCAAAAACTCTGTCACAAAGTGTGATACATATTAACATCATAATGGAGAAACTACACATACTTCAGGTATGTTACAACCGTTACTAATCCCTACCATAATATTCACTGATATCTCCATGGATATGATTGATGAATTTTCCAAGTTGGGTGGAAAATTGGTAATATTTTTGGTAATTGATCGTCTCTTTAAATATACCCATTTATATTCAATGGCCCACCCCTACAAAGCATCAATCATGTCACAAGTCTACATGGACCTAATATTCCACATCCATGGTATGCCCATAACTATTGTCTCTAATTGTAATCCCACATTCACCATTAATTTTTGGAAAAAAAATGTTAAATTGTAAGGAAATCAATTGAAAATAAGCTTAGAGTATCACCCCACATATTGATGGTCAGAAATAAATTGTCAACAAGTGTTTGGAGACTTACTTGTATTGTTTTGATTTATAGCAATAGACACACCAGGCCAAATGGATACCTCTTGTTGAATGGTGGTATAACTCTTATTACCACACTGCCATTAATATGACACTATATGAAGCCATGTATTGCTATCCACCCCAATATCTCACATCTTACCTTCTAAGAACATCCAAAATTTAGGTAGTTGACTCAAATCTCAACCACCAAAGACTCTACTTCAAACTCTAAAAGACAAATTGTTAAAGGCTTGAAATCATATGAAGCCTCAATCAGATCAACACCATACATATCACTCATTTGAAAATGGGGCATGGTTTTTATACACATTTATCAATATAAGTATACTTCTATGAAACTCAAAGGGAGTTAGAAGTTAGTGTTGTGACCAACACATCCATTTTTGTAAAATAAAAAGGGACCCCTACAAGATTAAAATATCAAAATTGTGGCCCTTTATCAAACCCCATCCAAATTCAAGCTCTCAAAAACTTGTATCCCCATCCTTAAGATTTTATTTAAGTACTAATAGAGCCCATCTATTTGCATTTGAGTATATTTCATGAATTATTTATTTTGAAAAGGCTAGTTCCATCATTCTTTTCAAGCTTTTTTATACTTAATTATTTTTGGGGCACTAAATTTTCCTCTCAAAAAATATTTGAAGTAAAAAGGTTCTAAAGTCTTAGTCTCATAGCCCATCTGGCACTCTCTTGGGGGATATATTTTGATAAATAACAAGCCCTTCATTTATGAAGCACTTTTAGAATGACTTAGTCTTTTGTACATTTTTCAAGTACCAAAGTTGTCAAAATTATCAAAGGCTTGGGAGGATTGATCCAATTAGAGACTACCATGTGTATTTATACGCTCAGATTCATCAAAGTTTTTAGAGGCCTCAGAGGCCTGATATAATTATATATTGCCACATGTACCTATACACTAGGATTTGTTAAAGTTATGAGAGGCTTGGAAAGCCTAATCTAATCTGATATTACCATGTGTACCTATATACTTAGAGTTTTTTAGAGATGTCAAAGGCTCAAGAGACTCAATATAATAAAATATCACCATGTGTACCCACACACTTACAGTTGTTAGAGGCCTAAGAAGTCATATCTAACTATATATCACCATGTGTACCTTTACACCCAGAGTTATTATAGGCTTGGAAGGTTGGATCCAATCAAATATCACCATGTGTAATCATAAACCTAGAGTCATCAAAGTTTTTATAGGTCTGGGAGGTTTAATCAAATCAAAGATCAACATGTATATTCATACACCTAAGGTTTTTGTATACCTAGAGAATCCCCATTATGTCAAACCCATATCGCCACTCGTTTACACCATAATCTACATAAAAATTGGTAGGATATGAATGAATTTAGGTTACCACAAGGGCCAAATTTGGGCATGTACCAACCAAACTCTCTGTATACACATAATATTTTAAAACTTTATCATTTATTAACACTTTCTCTCTTGCAAGAACATGTCAAATTTCAACCTCTCTATGTGCACACCTTAAAGGGTGCATCGAGAACGGATTGGACAAACCTTTGGTTCTTCGCAAGATTGTTGTTTAATCATATCATTACTAATATTAGTCTCACCTCCTTAGAGTGTATATCCATTTACATCCTATGATATCTCCTTGAAATCCTTAAACTTTTAAATATGACTAAATCCTAAAATATGGCTAAGTCTAAAATCTAATAGGACCCTCCAAAACCTAGAATTTGCATTATATATTCTAGAGGTTTGAAACCACTATACACACACACACACACACACACACACACACAGAGAGAGAGAGAGAGAGAGAGAGAGAGAGAGAGAGAGAGAGAGAGAGAGAGAGAGAGAGAGAGAGTGTGTGTGTGTACACACACACACACACACACACACACACACACACACACACACACACACACACACACACACACACACATATATTATTAATAAGGTAAATTTCTTAGGGGATCAAGGCATGAAAGGTGTTAAAACATGTTATATATATATATATATATTAAACATAATTTTAATTTAGGAATGGACATATATATATATATATATATATATATATATATATATATATATATATATATATATATATATATATATATATATATATATGTCCATTCCTAAATTAAAATTATGTTTAATATATATATATATATATATATATATATATATATATATATATATATATATATATATAACATGTTTTAACACCTTTCATGCCTTGATCCCCTAAGAAATTTACCTTATTAATATCCCCTAAGTAGGTTATCCACTTTTCATATTAGGTCAAAAATATTTCCTAATAGGTCAGCCATTTTTCCTACTAGGTCGGGTTGGTCAACCTAGTTATGAAAGTTATGACACACTTTACATAATAGTTGACCTAGTTCAAGGCCAAATGATAACTTATCAAAATTGGGTCATGGTGAATGACATTGTTGGATAAAAATCTAGAAGGATAAGTACCTATCCATTGCTATAAATAATACTCTCATATCAATTGAATAGAGAGGAACATTCATTTTCATATTATTATAGCTCATAATTCTACTACATCTCCATTTGAAGGAGCCATTGCTTAGGGTTTGCCTTTGGGGAAGATAACTTATCTTATGGGAAGTCTTGGATGTGATTAGGATTCTTTTAGCCTAGATACTATTTCTATAGTATGATCCTTACAAAGCCACAATAATCTCTTGGAAAGCACCATTGGCTAAGGGGATATTGAGACTCAATAGGTTTGATCAAAAGTAAGAATCTCTAACTTTTGCTATTTCATTTTATGGATAGATATTACAAAAAATAATAGGTTTGAATGTATAAATCCATGCTTATATTACCTCTGCAATTAAACTTAGTGTAACTATATGGTTTTTTAGGCTTTCTATCTTCCACCTTATGTGATCTAGACCCCTATTTGCCTACCATGATCCCTTGATTATTATTTTTGTTTAAACCTATCCCCATTTATGTTATAAGATTTGATAACACTAGATTATATTTCATTTTATACATTAGAAGACCAAGATAAGGTTATTGCATGATATTATTTGCCTATAAGCTTTAGAAACCTCTCCTTTAGTGGTGTGTGATAAGTTCTCCCTTAATTAGGTTTAGAAGATCCAATTTGGTCGTATTCCCAATATGCAAAGTATCGCAATAGATGTTAATTGATTACTTTATCCAAGCTTATATTTAATAAGTAAGATATGTTTTCGATATATCTTAATTTTTTACATTCTAGTGAACTAACCTTTTTATTTCAAAAAAATCATTTACAGTCAATTAGGTCTCATTGATCGACCCATTTTTCTTCTTTATTTGAAGATTTTGGATATACAATTAACTAGGTCGCATTGATCGACCTAGTTTTATTCTTTATTTACATATTCTCATTCATAATCAACTAGGTCATGTTAGTCGACTCAACTCAATTTTTATTGATTTCAGTTTTTAGTCTCAACAAACTAAGTCATGTTGGTAAACCCAATTCATTTTTTACTTTTTAGCTTCATACAACTAAGTTAACCTTGTTATTTTATTTAGGTTCCCTTTAACCAACTAAGTACTTAAATTTTGTCATTTATCTCAATTTTCTATTTTTTTCAATAAAATTACTCAAAACTTTAGATTTCCATAGTACTCTTATTAGTTTTTCAATTATTTTAAAATTGCATTATATAATCAACTAAGTCAACCTGACCAACTTAGTTATATGTCTACTTGTCTTTCCAACAAACTATGTTAACTTGGCCACCCTAACCTATTTTGACCTATTTTTGTAGTAACCTATGTTGACCAGCTTCGACCTTGTTCTATTCTATTTTCTCAAAAAGATGGGTCTTGCTGAATTTTTCTATGTATTACATGTTTAGTGTAAGCAAGAAAATTCACTTTTTTTATCATAATAATTAATCTCACTTTTTATTTGAAAATCATTGGTTACCTATTTATTTACTTCCAAAAATTATAAATTAGATTTTGCCACTTGATTTTTGGCTTTATTTTCACTTTGTCTTGATTTCTTTAGAAACTGTGTACTAGTAGTTTTATAACTACTTAGCTACTATTATGTAAGTATATGCAATACTCTATTTATGGTCCTTTATATTTTACATATATCTTAATGTGATGGGCTTGCATAAATACTCATAACCATAGTACAAAGCTAAGCATGATAATTAGTTTCCACATACCTTATGGTATTTAGGAAACACCTAGAATTTTCCTTTGCATTGAACTTTAGGAATCCAACCATTCATTTTATCTTGTGGTGAATCAATTAGGGATTAGCACTGAGAAGTTACTTCCATATTACTCTTGAAACTAGGTTTAGTAGGCTATGATCAAGGTCTTATCCTCCATGGTTATGCTTTAAAATATTAGACCGTTATTATCAAATAGACAAATAAGTATCTTTGGGAGACTAAAAATCAATCAAATATTTATAGAACATATTTTTAATATTTTTTATTTTAACTAATTAAGTATTTAGCTGTACATTTTATTTTTTGATTGTTTGTAACTTATCTATTTGGTATTGTGACCGTGTCAAACAGAGTCGACACAGTTTTATGTTGTGGAATTCAACTAGATCAACCATATTTGGCCTAGTTGACCTTATTTGAATAGATGAAGTTGACTAGGCTTGACTTAGTCTTTTATAGTCTATTTATTTTCCTTTATTTTCAAACTGAATCATCTAGTTTACATTCATTTTTTTCTAGATCTAATTAAGTTAACTAGGTTGATCCTGTAAGTTTTTAGACTATTATTTTTACTTTTCTATCCAACTAAGTTGACCATGTTGACCCAATAGATTTTTAAACTACTATTTTTAATTTTATTTCCAACTAGGTCTCCTAGGTTGATCCTGTAAGTGCCTAACATAGTGTAGTAGGTGGCCACCCTAATTCAACAGGTGGTCACCCTAATTCAGTAGGTGATCGACCTAGTTTTATTTCATAATTATGTCATCTTTTTAGCTTCCAAACATTAAAAATTGCTACATAATAAAGGATTTAGATCAGAATCTCACTTATATTATCAATTCAAATGAAACTATTGAATTTATTCATGTCTTCTTAATCCCAAATTACTGCATCATGAAATCTAAATTTTTCATCCTCAAGGAAAACACAATGTAATATGGTTGAATTTACTCACTCCAATCCTTCTCTTGATACCAAAGTTTGGACTCCTCAACCAAAAATCATATTAGCCCCATTGATACTACTCAACACCTTGATCAAATACTTATTGGATCAAAAATTTGTCAGGGGGATAAATTAGTGACTTTGAGTTAGCAGTGTGGGAACTGAGTTCCTATGTTAATCAGTAACACAAGACATAGTCCCTCTCCTATTAGAAGGTGAAGATACCTTTATTGAAAGCCAAAAATGAAAAAGTAGGGAAAAAACTATTTACAACAAAAATGTTTTCTATTGGGGGTTTTATACTTTTAACCTGAAAGTACATAAAGGAGATAAAAAGGGAATGAGGGTAAAGAAGAAAATAAGGGAAATAAGGGAATAAATAAAAAAGAAAGAAAAAATTAATAATGAGATTCTTCTATCTAGTTAAATATATAAGCTACTATGATAACCCTATAAAAGATGAAGGATTATTTTGGATAACTAAACACAAAGATTCACTAGAATAGTCCAAGATTTGAGGTATATCAGAGGAAGACTTTTTCATGAAGATGAGATGGGAAAGACATATACTAAACATATGAGTAGGATACACACACCAAAGGGATTGGACAACCTTACAAAGAAATATATTCAACAACCCTATATTTCCCAATAAAAGCAGGCATAAAATCTTATTCTTAATCTCACCAAGGATTCCCAATGACAAATTTCCTAATGTAGATTCAATATAACTTTCCATGCTTAAGAACTTCACATTCATTGATTATCTATAAACAACATTCTATCAAAATGAAAGAATAAGAATCAAAGTGAACTAAAATACTCATGCATATCATCATTCAAAAAATCTCATGGAACAAAGTCTTGTAAACCATTCTTTTACTGATTCTTCATGAGAATGTACATACATATTCCTTCCTTCCACTTGAAAAATTTATGTTGTCAAAAAACCAATTGGTATAAATCCAACTTGAGCCCAGCTGAAGGTCACCTTACAAAAGAGCTCCATACTCTTATTTATAGGTTACAATAAGTGTAATTACCCACAACCACCTTCATAACCACATTTATGGTAAAATGGTTTATACTTTACAATTATTTCATCTCAAATGAATTTAAAAAGGTAAAACATAACCTTTTAAGTTATTACAAAAAGTGCAATAGAGAAATATAAAGACAAACTTTTGGTAGTTATTGAGAAAAAGACAAGTCCTTTTGCTGAGTAGGACCTTATTTTTCCATTGTGACAATCTTTGATTCCTCGCACTTTGTCAAGTTTTATTTATCCCTCAAGAATTCCATATTGACATATACTATAATTATCTTGTCATCTTCCCTTGTCAAATACTCCTCTGTTGTATGAATAATATCTCTAATCCAAGCACCACATTCAGCAAGTAAATTTTGAATGTTTTCCTAATCCTTTTTTATCACCAGACTCTTCTTGAGGTGTCTAATGACCCCTTAACATCATCACATGTATTAAATTTGGAAGCCTCCACACAAAAGCAATCTTATCCTGTGATAAAATCTTGATTGACTCTTCATTATAAAGAACTATACATGTATGTCCTCAAAATTCATAGGTGCATGACATGAATGCCAATTCATACATATGCACCTGCTCTAAATTTGTTTCCATTGCAAGGTGTTTCTCATCTTCTTATATCATTATGTCATGTTCTTGATTTCTCATTTACTCAGTGTCATCGCCTTTTTGTACTCTTATATATAAACAATTTGATTATGGATTTCTCACCACCAGACTTGTTGCATTGAGATAAAGTTTTCAAAATTTTATACACTCTATCAACTTGAACAAAAGTCTTATTGAGCTTAATATAAAGCATAATCCCTTCCAATGCCTTTTGAAATGCCTTTACAAAATTGTAACCTTTTTCCCGTAAATCTTCTTGAAATTTATATTGATCTGTAAATGAATTCACCCATGCAAAGAAATTTATCGTCAATTCTTTCATTAACTATGTTGTTTTCACTTATGGATTTGTCATCTACATCCTGTACAAGGCACCATGAAAATTGGAAACCTTTATCAACTTCATAAAGAACTTGTTAAGTATCAATACCACCTCCAAAATATCCAAAAGTATCCTTCCATACAAAACCATGGGTTTACCTGCTCAAAATAACCTCCCAAAACCCCAAACCCATAAATTTTATGGTAAAAACAATCCCCATATCCAATACCACAAGTTATATGCTGAAATAACAATTTAAGAAGCGAAAACCATGAACTTTTTTGGAAAAATCACACTTATTTTGGCCAAAACAACAAAATACTATTTTTATAGTCAAAACCACCCCTAAACATCCAAAACCATAAATTATGGGTTTAAACCACTCTTGAAATGGAGAATACCATGAATTATTGTGAAACTTATTTTAAAATATGATAATACATATTTTTTAATAAACCACCATTCAAGCCAAAATCCACAGGTATATATATGAACGGGAAAAAGTTTTTTGGAAAACCTTAATACCACGTGGTCATGTTTTTAAAAACAAGTCTTTACACACCTTATACCATGCATTTGGGAGAAATAAATTTTGGAGAGACATGGTGGATTACATGGAGGGATAAGAGGAAAAGTTTTAAAACATATGTGGGCTTTGGAACCATATAAAATACTTTGCAGAATTTATAAGTTTAACAAACATTTTGTGGGTTTTTGAGGATGAAAAAACATTTTACGAAACATTAAAGCCTATGAAACACTTTGTGGACATTGGAGGGTTACAAAACACTTGCTGGTTTTTTAAGCTTTTAAAACATGACGTAGGCAATTAAATCTTTTAAAACACTTTTGAGCTAAATTAAAGCTTTTAAAACACTTTTTAGGAAATGGAGGAGAATAAAACATGATGTGGGGTTCTTAAGTCTATCAAACACCATGCGGATTTTTTTAAGTCCATCAAATATCATGTGGGTTTTTTAAGTTTAGGAAACACTTTCTGGGATTTTAAAGCTTATGAAACACTTTTTGGGTTTTTGAATCTTACAAAACACTTTTCAAGTTTTTGAATCTTATGAAACACTTTTTAGGTTTTTGAAGTTCATAAAACATGACGTGGGATTTTGAAGTTCATAAAACATTTTCAGGGGTTTGAACTTTATAAAATACTTTCAAGATTTTGAAGTTTATGAAACACAATGTGGAATAATAAAGATTTTTTTTTTCATGTTACAGGATTTAAAGGTGCATTTTGCATTACAGGATTTAAAAGTGCATTTTGCATATTGGAAAGATTTTCACAATGTTTAGACCAATGTCATGATTTATGACTCTACTCAACAAGGTAACAAAATCTGATGTGTGTCTGAATACATATTGTCAGAATTTGATGATGTGCCTTACATGGTAATAAAACCTATCAAAGCTAGATTTAGGTAAATTTAAGCTTCTTTCTTGATCTTCTGTTGACTCTGTCCACTCTTGTACTGCTTCATGGATACATAAGTTTATGTCATAGGAGTCATTACACACCTTGTGTCTATCCTAAGTGCTGACACATTTTTGTACTTACATGATACAAAAAGTGGCAAAGTTGTGTTGTAGTATCTCATCCTTCATGAATCTTCTTCATATGTCCAAGGATGATAACCTTGTATGCAGCATCATCCAACGTCATGTGTCTTGTTATGACTATTATGTATAAATTTATTTTCAAGTGTGGGACTTGGCTCCAAGGCATGACCTTCTCTTTCCAAAAGAGGTATAGTCAAGATATCATTAATACGCTTAACTTTGTCACTCAAAACTTCCCAAAAAGTAGATCTCAATATGCAACTCAAGATTTGTCCATTGGACCACAGAGTCGGTGTTCGTTTTACAAAAAAATTATCATCCATGTTATTAAAACATCTCCAATTACTTGTGAGATTATAAGTGGGGGTATTGTCGTGAAATGTAAAATTTCATGACAACAACTAGCTCTGATTATAGGACCACATTTCCTAAAGGAATACAAGAGAACTCTAGAATCTTAGATGACTTGTGCTTTCACATTTTTGTGGATTCTTGAAATTTTTTATGTAGCTCACATTTGCACATCCTAATCCAACCAAATGATAGCCAATTCACCTATCTCAATCATATAAAAAATAAACATGTACTAATGGGCCAGATCCCCTACTCTAAAAATGTATATATTCTGATCCAACCAATTGACAACCAGTTTATCACTCTCAATCATATGAGAAATGAAGATGCATTATTGGGAAAAATCACCTATTCACTTGAAAACTTGTATGCCCAAATCTGACCAACTAAGATCCAATTCACCCATCTCAATCATATGAGAAATAAACATGTGCTGTCAGGTCAGATCATCTGATCATTTGAAGAGATCCATGAAAAACCTGTTTAATCTATCACTCTTGCAAACTGTGTGATTGCCTATGATATTTACCAAGTAGAGATTAGTATTACAAATATGTATAGTCAAAAAAGCTAAAACATGGAGGAAGGAAAATAAATAGACTGTTGAATTTAATTAAATAACCACACACACCAAAATAGAAATGGGAAAAGGAAACAAGCCAAAATTAGGAAAGCAAAACTATTTATAAGGAGCTGATGAAAATGAGAAGATTATACAAAACCATTCACCAATTGGGAGAATTACATGCCATTTCTCTTATGAACTATGAACTATGAACACATTTGGAAGTAGTAACCAAGTAGGTGGGAACAAGAACTTACAATTATCATTCACATAGGGATGATTATGAATGAAAAAATCAGCAATGTTTTTTATTTTGAAATGAAATTATTATGAATTTTTTGATCTTCTATGAGAACTTTTGAGCAATACTAAACTTTTTTAATATCTTTTTGAATGACTTCAAATGCATCTATGACATATACAAAATTTAAATTAGAAAGAAGTGTATCACATATCTATTTTTGAGCTAGAACCACAATATGATTATCTTGTAAAATGAATGAGGTGTTGATATTATTTTTTGAATTTCTTCCCATAGTAGAGATAAATTCATCACTAAATGAGTCATCATCATCATCTTCACCAATTTCCTCTAGCTTGACATTTTTCATTTCACTCAAAATATAAATCAGGCACCATTCATTTTGTTCTATCTTGATGTCTTCTTTAACCTTAGCTTTGACCTGCTTATGATTTTTAATATGTGTAGGGTTGATTGCTCTGGATTCAAGTTCTATGGAGAAATATTCTTTGGTGGAGCCTGGAAATGAAATACTTGAGGAATCTTTATTTTTGACTATTGAGTCTTTCATTCGGATAGAGAAGGGAACGTCTACTTTGTTAAAAATTGATTTCATAATTTCTTCTCTTTCAAAAAGTATAACATCATACTCTACATTATTACTCCTTTGTATTTGTGGTTCAACTGGTTGTTCCTCAAATGGCTCATTTTATCCCAGGACTATGGGTTTTAATCAATCTGGTAAAATAGGTAAATCTTTCTCCTTTTCACCAAGTGGGGAGTCAAATTATTCATTTATTCTCTGATCAATCATTAGTTCATCCAACTGTTCACCTCCTTCCAAAATTATGAAACTAAAACAATCATGTGACAGGTATTACTTTCTCTTTTTCTGTATTAGAGTTCTAACATGTTTGATCAGGAACTTACTTTCAAACTCTTTTTTTTGAATATTGTAGGCTCTTTATTGTATCGAGTTTCACTATTTTTTCATTATTATTTACAAAAGGTGTAGTGCCTTTTGAAACCTATTTCTTCAACATTATATACATGATTAAATCATCTTCAATCTTGATGGTATTTTGTTGTGTAGCCACAAAGTCATTTGCCTTGTTCCTCATCAAGATGAACCTGATCTTTGAGTGAAGAGAACCAATGAAAATACAGGGTTGATTATTGAGACTTGGCTGATTTTCTTGAGGGATCAGTCTCAATAATTTGTTGAAATGGGCTATGAACTCTCTCATCTATTCATCATCTTGTTTTTGAATCTATAATAAGTCTCAAAAAAGTACACACACATTCATAATTGATTTAGATCTATCTAGGAAAATATTATTCAAATAATTCCAATCCATAACACATCAATCTTCTAATTTCTATAACCACTCAGCAGTAGGTCTAATGAAAGTTTCAACAAAAAAGTCTCACAGTAGCATCCTCATACATAACTCTCAAAATGCTATAGGACACTGTGAAGGCCTAAATATGTCTATCTGCATCTTGATCATTTTCTCTAGAGAACTTTAGGAATCTATTCCTTGAGCCAGATGGGAACTCATTGTATTAGGCTAAAGCTAATGCCCCCAAAAAAATTCCCCATAGGACATAGGTAATGTTGGGGTTGAGGTAGACCAATGCCATTATTGTAATTGGGAAGGTGCAAACACTAGGTAATTTTTTTCAATGGATTCACAAACCTCCATTCCAAGGGAGGTTCCTTAAACATCTAAAAATCATGTGTGTAAAGCACATCGATCCCCAGTGGAGTCACCAAAAATTGTTGGCTCAATTTTTTTTTAGGGAAACAAATTAGTGACTTTGAATTAGCAGTGTGGGAACTGAGTTCTTAAATTAGTCAGAAATGCAAGACAAAGTCTCTTTCCTATTAGTAGGTGAGACTACCTTTATTTAAAGCCAAAAATAAAAAGTAGGAGAAAATCTATTCATAGCTATTTACAACAAAAATATTTTCTATTGGGGGTTTTGTACTTTTAACCTAAAAGTATATGAAGGAGATAGAAAGGGAATGAGGGGAAAGAAGCGAATAATAGAAAGAAGGGAATCATGATAAAGGAAAGGATAAAGGAAGAATGATATTATTTCAGCTAGTTAAACATAGAAGCTACTATGATAACCCTAGAAAAGATGAAGGACAATTCTAGATAGCTAAACATAAAGACTCATCAAAATAGTTCAAGATTTGAGGTATAACAGAAGAAGCCTTTTTCATGAAAATGATATGGGAAAGACATATACTAAACATATGAATAGGATACATACACCAAGAAGATTGGATAACCTTATAAAGAAATATATTCAATAACCTTGTATTTCCTAATAAAAATAGGCATACAATCTTATTCTTAATTTCACTAAAGATTCCTAATGTAGATTCAATAGAACTTTTCACACTTAAGAACATCACATTCATTGACTATCTAACAAAAACATTCTATAAAAATGAAAGAACAAGAATCAAAGTGAACTGACATACTCATGCATATCATCATTCATAAAATCTCATAGAAAAAAGTCCTATAAATTTTTTTTTATTGATTCTTCATGGGACTGTACATACAGATTCCTTCCTTCTACTTGTTAAATTTTTATTGTCAGAAAACCAAATGGTATAAATCCAACCTGAGCCCATACGAATATAATCTTACAAAGGAGCTCCATACTCCTATTTATAGGTTATAATAGGTGTAACCACCCACAACCACCTCCATAATCACCTTCATAACCATCTTTATGGTAAAAAGGTTTATATTTTACAATTACTTTATCTCAAATGACTTTAAAAAGGTAAAACATAACCTTTTTAAGTTATTACAAAAAATGCAATGGATAAATATAAAGATAAAGACTTTTGGTGGTTATTGAGAAAAAGACAAGTCCTTTTGCTGAGTAGGACACTGTTTTGCCACTATGATAATCTTTAATTCCTTGCACTTTGTCGAGTTTTATTTCTCCTTTGGGCATTCCATCTTGACATATATTGTAATTCTTTTTCCATCTTCCCTTGTTAGATATTCCCTATTATATGAACAATATCTCAAATCCAAGCACCACATTGAGCAAACAAATTTTGATTGTTTTCCTAATCCATTTTTACCACCATACTCTTCCTGAGGTGTCTAATGACCCCTTAACATCATCACATGTATTAAATTTGGAAGCCTTCACATACAAGTAGTCTTATCCTATGATACAAACTTGATTGACTCTTCAATACAAATAACTATGTCTATATGTCCTCAAAATTTATAAGTGTATGACATGAATGCCAATTCATACATGTGCAACTGCTCCAAATTTGTTTCCACTACAAGTAATTTTTCCTCTTCTTGTATCATTATGTCATGTACTTGATTTCTCATTTACTCAGCTCCATCACCTTTTTGCACTCTTATATATAAAAAATTTGATTGTGGATTTCCCACCACCAGACTTGTTGCATTGAGATAAAGTTATCAAACTTTTATACACTCCAACAACTTGAAAAAAAGTATTATTGAGCTTATTTTGAAGTATAATCCCTTCCAAGGCCTTTTGAAATGCCTTTACAAAATTGTAACCTTTTTCCCTTGAATTTACTTGAAATTTAAATTGATCTGCAAATGAATTCACCCATGCAAATAAATTCAACACTAATTCTTTCATTAACTATGTTGTTTTCACTTATGGCTCTTTCATCCACATCCTATGTAGGCCACCATGAACATTGGAAACCTCTGTCAAATTTATAGAGAATTTGTCGAGTATCAATACAGCGTCTAAAATAGCCAAAACTATCCTTCTATGTAAAAACATGAGTTTACTTGCTCAAAACAACCTCCCCAAACCCCAAACCCATCGATTTTATGGTAAAAACCACCCCCATATCCAATACTATGAGTTATATGCTGAAATAATAATTTATGAAACAAAAACTAAGAGCTTTATTGGTAAAACCACACTTATTCTGGCCAAAAATACTCTTCCAAAGCCATAAACCATTGTTTTTATAGACAAAACCACCCCCGAACATCCAAAACTACGAATTATGGGTTTAAACCACTCTTGAAATTGAGAATACCACAAATTATGGTGAAACTTCTTTTAAAAGGTGATAATACATATTTTTTAATAAACTACCATTCAATCCAAAATTAACGAGAATATATATGAGTGGGAAAAAGTTTTTTGAAAAACTTTAATTAATGAGAATATATATGGTCATGTTTTTAAAAACATGTCTTTACACACCTTATATCATGCATTTGGGAGAAATAAACTTTGGAGAACATGGTGGGTTATGTGGAGGGATAAGGGAAAGAGTTTAACAACATATGTAGGTTTTAGAACCATATAAAATACTTTGCAAAATTTATAAGTTTAAAAAACATTTTGTGGGATTTTGAGGATGAAAAAACATTTTGCAGAACATTAAAGCCTATGAAACATTTTATGAGATTTGGAAGGTTACGAAACACTTGCGGGTTTTTTAAGATTTTAAAACATGATGCAGGCAATTAAATATTTTAAAACACTTTTGAGGTAAATTAAATCTTTTAAAACACTTTACGGGAAATGGAGGAGAATAAAACATGATGTTGGGTTCTTAAGTCCATCAAACACCATGCATTTTTTTTAAGTCCATCAAACATCATGTAGGTTTTTTAAGTTTAGGAAACACTTTTTAGGATTTTGAAGCTTATGAAACACTTTTTGGGTTTTTTTACTTTATGAAATACTTTTCAAGTTTTTGAACCTCATGAAACACTTTTTGGGTTTTTGAAGTTCATAAAACATGATGTGGGATTTTGAAGTTTATAAGACATTTTCAGGATTTTGAACTTCATAAAATGTTTTCGTGATTTCAAAGTTTATGAAACACAATGTGGGATAATAAAGATGCTTTTTTTTTCATGTTGCGAGATTTAAAGGTGCATTTTGCATGTTGTGGGATTTAAAGGTGTATTTTGCATATTGGAAGGCTTTTCAAAATGTTCATACCAATGTTGGAATTTATGACTCTAATCAACAAGGTAATAAAATATGATGTATGTTTGAATATACATTATCAAAATCTGACAATGTGCCTTACATGGTAATAAAACCCACCAAGGATAGACTTAGGAAAATTTAAGCTTATTTCTTGATCTTTTGTCAACTCTATCCATTATTATATTGATTCATGGATACATAAGCTTATGTCATAGGAGTCATTACACACCTTGTGTCTACCTTAAGTGTTTATACATTTATATGCTTATGTGATACAAGAAATGGTGAAGTCATCTTGTAGTATCTCATCCTTTGTGAATCTTCTTTCATAAGTCCAAGGATGAGAACCTTGTATGTAGCATCATCTAGCATCATTCATCTTGTTATGACTATCATCTATAACTTTGTTTCCAAGTGTGGGACTTGGCTCCAAGGCACGACCTTCTCCCGTTAAAAGAGGCATAGTCAAGAGATCATTAATACACTCGACTTTGTCACTCAAAACTTCTCAAAACATAGATCTCAATATGTAACTCAAGCTTTGTACATTGGGCTATGGAGTCGGTGTCTATTTTTTGTAAAAATTACCGTCCATGTTATTAAAACACCTCCAATTACTTGTGAGAATGCAATTGGGGGTGTTGTCATGAAATGTAAAATTTCATGACAATAATACTTCAACAAAAAACTAATATACAAATCACTCTTATTAATCAAATAATGTGAATGTAATGTCATTTATTACAAATGTCTAGTCAAACACCTCAAATCATCATGACTCAACCAAATCAAAATTATGCCCCTCCTCCTATTAGAGATGCCAATGGGCATATCATCCCTTAACTTCTCATGCATAACAAAATGTTTCAATATCTTCAAAATAAACATTTAACTTCATTCATTATATCCATAGACATTAGAAACATCTTTTTAACTATCACATATGATGGGATTAAGTATTTTTCTATTATTTTTAAAAGCTTTAACAATCGATATAAATAATGGTTCCAAACTAATGTCTTTGCTACCATCAAGCTCCTAGACAACAATTTTGTTGGTGACACACTTGAATGGTATAATCAACTTCCTAGACATTTCATTACACAACTAGAGGATTTAGTCAATGCTCTAGAGAAGAAATTCTAACATACTGACCTTCCTAAAAATAGACTTAGTCATTTTATCAATGTTAAGAAACTTCCTAACAAATTTCCTCACCCTTTCATCAACTGATGGAAGTCTCTATCTCACAAAGTAGACCATAATGTGAGTGATGATAATATTTTAAAAATATTTGTTACTTCTCTTAAAGATCCTATTCAATACAAAGTTTGAATTTTTCCCCCAAAACTCTATAATAAGCCTTAGACCAAGCAAAAGGGCAAGACTTGCTTATGAGTCAAGTTGAATCACCTCAAACAACTACTAAAGAAGGTTTCCAACTCATTTTATCATAATATTTATTCATCTAAACCTCCCCAACCTCAAAAGTGATCATCCATTCAACCAATTTTAACCCAACCCACCTTCCCTTGAGTATATAAGGACTAAAGAAGAAATTACCACCATGTAAATCCATTAGATTTGATCCTTCCAAAACTCTTCCAAAATGGTATAATCATGATAAATTTTATTAGTGGCATGATACATAAGTCATTATCATGAGACTTGTCATGATATTGATTGATTCCTCCTTACCTTCTTGCTTGGTCCACATTTCAATCTTGGTAATCTTACACAAAAAATTTATCAAGACTATCTTCAAGCTTTTCAAGCCCAATCTGAAGAGTCACAATCACATCAACATCACCTACCTAATGATCATCGACAATTACCCCATACCTCCACCCCATCCACTAATGTTGATCAAACAATAGTTGATAATTATTCATGCACTAATAAATAAATGATAGCTAATATGAAAAACTTCAAACAGATGGTTGCATTTGTCAAACCTCAAACTTTTAGGTCACACAAACCCAAGGAGCACCTAGTTCACATGCCTACTCCAAAGTGCATCATAAATGGTCATGTTTTAGCTTATAGACATCTCTAGACCTATCCTATAAGTGCTATGTAAATTTTAACATCTTTAAAATATAACATATCAACATTTACCTATCTCAAACTATATCGGCCAACCCAATTTAGTTTATTCTAATAGTTCTAGTTCACCTCATTTTATATCACATGTTTGGTCATTTTGTGATGCCTATCCACATGTCACTTTATATTTTGGATCATCTTGCGATGCTCATCCCTAGATCAAGTAACCATTTGGGTTATCCTACGATGCTTGCTCTTCTTCTATATTTCACAATACCAAACAAATTCAACTTCAAGAAACCTTATAAGACACACATGATTATATTTCACATGTTCATCTTTGATATAGATGTTAGCATAGGTTTTTCATGTCATTTTTTATTCATGTTTATTTTTTTGTGTGTTTTATTTCATTTAGTTTTATTTTACTTACACCATTATTTCCCTTTTGGTTCTTTGGTATTTTTAGATAATTTTTAGCAACATTGTTTCCTTTTTGATTCATTAGTTTTATTTCAAAAAAAATCCAGCCTTTGTTTCCCTTATGGTTCTTAATATCACTTTAATTATTATCATTTATTATATTTTTGTCATTTTTTCCTTAGTGTCTTTATGATTATTTGACCCTAATTTATTTTCCCCTATTTTTTGGATGTCCATTTACTTTACCCTTATTTTGAAATGACTACTACTTTCATAAGCACTTGTGTTAGATCCCTTGTAGGTTACTATGGCTTTCTTAGTGACATGACTATCATAGAATAACCCCATCCCTTTAATAACACTATTTTACCTCTTTATGATCATCTATGAGAATATTCATCATTGTATCACTTATTACCTATATGGATCTCTTAAGATCCTTATTTTTACCTTAATTCATTTCATTGGAGGCAACATAAGTTAGTTTTGATATTTCACACTTATGGGCAAGTCTAGGAATCTATAGACACCATGATCTTTAGGTATTTTTTCTAGTGACCAAGTGTAAGCTCTCTTGTGTTCATTACCTATTTCACTCACGATTCATTCTCTAATTCCACATGGAGAAGGAATATAAAAATCCAGAAGAGTTGAAAGCCAAATCATAAAATAAATAAAAGGTAATGATAAAAAATAAATTAAAAATTAAAAATTAAAAATCACACCAAAAGATGTGATTCTTATTTGACATATTTCCTATTCTAGTTGAAGCTAAAACTCCATAATTAACCTCATAATATAACCAAGGTCCATTGGGGTGTAGTAGGCCAATATAATAGGATATGAGGTCTCATTATACTATTTACTTATAGTGTCACCTATTTTATCACATAAGTACACAATCTTTGTACTAGACTGATGACTATAATACGTCCTAAGGAATGGGGAACACATTTTGGGAAGGTATGATAAATTTTAATTTTCATGCATATAGCCTTCATGATATGATCTATGTACTTTAATTGTTATCCCAAGCTTTGTGTTCATTAGTCATAGTGTCTTAAGTCCTTGATTTTAATAGTTCTTAATCTTTACCACTTGTTTAGTGTGCTTCATTCCTGCTAATATTCTTCACATCACTCATGTGGTGCCTCATAGTCCTTATCTACATCACATATTTCTGACTATACCCATATTTAATATTGAGTTTTAGTTGATCACATCCTTAATCACATTTTTCTTATTATGCATCTTTGGCTTAGTTTATGAGTTGCATTGTAGTACTTCAGATAGGACCAGGTTTTCCTCACAAAAATTCCTTCACATTTGCTTACCACACCATCTCATTATCATACTATTCATGTCATTCGGTGGTTGTGTTATATTAGATCCTATTTTAGAATAAGTACTAAGTTTGAGTCAACAATCTTTAGAGATTTTAAATTTCCATTTATCCATCATGTTCTTGTTTGATTTTTTTGGACTTCACTAATCTTACATCAGATATTTGACATGATTATATGTTTTTCTTTATGTAACCTCTTATATAGCTTTCTTTGATTTTTTCTCACATTGATATTTTATTTACTTATAATGTTTTACATGCTTTTTCACATAATTTAGTATGTTCTACTTTCATTTTTCATCATTTTTCAAAATGCTTGGTATTTTGGTTCTGACCCAGTCTTAACAATCTTAGATTACTAATTTTATAAGTAATTTAATTATTTTTTAGATTTATTTATTGATATTTTGACCATCTTGTGTACTTATGCATTACTTCTATTTTTAGTCTTATATCCCTAGGGTTTCTCAAATGTAGGTATTGTGCCCTACACAATTGAGACTATGATATTTGCATGCATTCATTTAGAAAAAAGGTAAGTTAATGTATGTATATGGTACTGCCAATTAATTTCATTTAGTTTCAACATTTGTTTCCATATGCTTTTTAATTAACTCAGTTGTTGTGTTGTTATATTTTTTCTCGAAGCACCATCCCATGTTACACTATTGTGACACATGGTGAGCTTTGGGCAAAACATATGTATACACACAATATTTTTAAATGTTATCATTTACTAAAAATTTATCTCTTATAGGAACCAGTCGAGTTCCAATCTCTCTGAGGATGCACCTTAAAGGGTGCATCAAGAAAGGGGTGGGCAAACCATTAGTGTTTCACAAGATGTTTTTTAATAATATAATTTATATTATTAGTCTAGTTTCCTTGGAGTGTCTATCCATTTACCTCCTATGATGTCTCCCTAAAATCATGGAACCTTAAAATATGGTTAAGTTTGAAATACTGAAATAAGGTAATATGGATAAGTCTGAAATCTAATAGGACCCTCAAAAACATAGAATTTGCATTATATCTCCTAGAGGTCCGAAACCACTCTCAAACATCCTAAAAGTATATATATAGTATAACTTAAATTTTATATGTCCATACCTAAATGTCAACTTATACTTAAAATTATATATATATATATATATATATATATATATATATATATATATATATATATATATATATATAATTTATTTCAACATTGTTCATGATTTGATCCCCTAAGCAATCTCCATTCTCAATATCCCCTAACTAGGTTAGTTATTTTTCCTACTTGATCAGCCACTTTTCCTACTAGATCTAACATTTTTCCCACTAAGTTAGCTTGGTCAACCCAGTTTCAAAAGTTATGACACACACTACATAACTAGGTCAATCTAGTCAACCTAGTTGGAGGCCAAATAGTATTTTTCAAAATAAGGGCAAGGTGGATGACCCTGTTGGCTAAAAATTTAGAATATTTAAGAACTATCCATATCTATAAAGACAACCTTCATATACAGAGGAACATTAATTTTCCCCATTATTACAACTCCTAATTCTACTATATCTACATTTGAAGGAGCCATTGGCTAGGGTTTTCCTTTAGGAAAGATAGTGTGACTTGTGAGATGTCCTAGATGCAAGTAAGAGTCTTTTAGCCTAGAGCTTATTTATATAGTATGATCCTTACAAATCCAAAATAATTTGTTTCAAATCACCATTGGCTAAGGGGGACATTGAGACTTGACAAGTTTGCTCCAATGTAAGTATCTATAACTTTTGTAATTTCATTTTATAAATAGATATTGTACAAAGTAATAGGTTTGGATGTATAACTCCTTACTTATATTACTCTACACTTAAACTTAGTGTAGTTATAAGGTTTTCTAAGCTTGCCATCTTCCACCTTAGGTGATTTAGGATCTCATTTGCCTACCATGAACCCTTGATTTTTTTGTTTGAAACCACCCCCCTTTATGTTATAAGATTTGATAAAACTAAATTAGATTTTATTTTATGCATTAGAATACTTAGCTAGGGTTATTACATGATATTATTTTTCTAGAGGCTTTGAAACCCTCTCATTTCATGTTGTGTGATAAGTGCCCTCTTACTTAGGATTAGTGGATCCAATATGGTCATGCTCCCAATATACAAAATATCACAATAGATGTTAGTTGATTAACTTCTCCAAGCTTGGATTTACTAAGCATGATAATTTGTAGATCTATCTTAATTTGTTGCATACACTCTACATTTATTGGTCCATTTGGGTAATTTTTGATATGATACCTAGAAAGGTCCCATCATTTTATAGTCAATCTAATTAAGGTTGATACTTCATAAAATAAAATATAAAAAAGGCAAGAAAATGGCTATTCCAAAATTGAATCATCAACTCAAAGATTAATTTGCATGCCATGAGCCATTAGCGCTATTACTATGAAAATTTCCCTAAAGCTTATAAGATCCTATCAGAATTGGGCTCACCATTATTTTTTATTTGTGATTCATATTATTCAGATCCCTTTAAATATTTATTCATAAATATTAAAGACCATCCTTAAAAAATCCCTACATAATAGAAGCGTGACATTTAGCATTGACACCATCCACATCTAACTCCAAGCCAAAATAGGAGTTCAGAAATACTATGTTTTTTTAGGGGGTCACGTTCTTCAAATTCTACAATGAAATCTTAAATATAATTAAATACATTCAAAGGACCATTAGCGATAATGAGCCTAAGGAAGATGATATCAAGTTCACAAGTGGCCTGATATCTCTTAGAGCCTCAAACTTGCACAAGGCTGTGACTAAACCCAAAATTTTACCCTATGGTGATCTCTTCACCATCATATTGTGGATATCCAAGTGCATAAATGACATCATTGATTCACTAAATAGGGGGATCCAAATTGAAATATCTCTAGGGCCACCTTCAATAACTATTACAACCTCCCCAATTACAACATTTTGTATGATAAGGAAGTCACCATTACATGGATGAAGCCCAAAAACATCCATGAGACCCTATAGGATTGGTCCAAGGACACTGACTATTGGGTTAACAAAGAAGACATTAACTCTTACACTATCAAAACCTTCATAGAGCGAGTGTAGATGAGCATATTTTTTCTCAACTACCTATACAAAGTGAGTGACATTGTGCATACTAATAAATGTTGGGTCCTGTTAACTATTTTGACCACAAGTCAAAATAGGTTAAACCCATATAGTAAAAAAATTATATAAGGTGTCTATTAGGATGTATTATGGTCCTAATGATGTCATTAAATATGTTATTAATGTTGGTCATAGTCAATTTTAGTCCTAAGTCATTTCATGTCACTTAAGATCGCTATTTGAGTCATTTATGAAGCTTGTACAATTTTACATGTAAAAAAAGTGTTCTAAAGTCTCTTTAAACATACGCCATGTCATATAATTTTTATTAATTTCAATCCTAACTAAAAACTTGTAGGTACTACATTGAAATCAAGAAAATAGTTGAAAAAGTGCCAGTTTAGGTAGTTTTAGTTGGTTGTATGGATTCTACAAGATATTTGGCACATGTGGAAGGCTTGGAATTGACCCTTCAAGTCCCTTTGTCTCATTCTCATGTTTTCTCAGCTTTGGAGATCCCAAAATTATCCTAAAACCATTATATTCTTCTATCCCTCCACTAGGCATGCATAAATGACTAACCGGTTTTGTTTGATTACAAACAACAAGGGTTGATCTAGGTAAAATAAAATTGGTGGTAGATAATACTCTTAGTATACTTCCATTTCATGGTAGGAGTTAAAGGATTGATTTTTTATGCTCTATAAACCATTATTTAGAAGTCTACTACTTTTTTTCTACATGCTTATCCCCACAACGTTTAGGTTTCTCTTTTGTTTATAATGGTCCATACAAACCAGGTACTATAAGTGGTCCTTAAGAGAATGAAAATCACATTCAAATTATTTTTAACATGGTTTTCATGTTTGTAATTCAAAATATGGGGATGAATCATCTTATGTTGCTAGTGAAAAACACTGTCACAGTCAACAAACAGGTTTCCCTCAATAGTGAAGTTCTTTTCATGTTTTGTCTTATATATCAAAGGTGTATTTATGGTTCATTCTCCCCATGGACATGGTGATCAGTTTCCTTTTAAAATTATTACCCTAAATACTAACCTATAGAGGGATAACATAATCATATTCATGCATAGTCAAATTTCTTACAAGTATCCACCTACATGTAGGTAAGAGAGACCTTGCATAGTCATAGTGGTCAAGCATAAGGTTTTCGAAGTGTTGAGATAGCTCCCGAGGTGGAAAAAATATCTTTGATATATCAAATTATGGTGTGAGTTTGGTGGAGATAATCAATTCCCAAACATATACAATTATGCCCTATATACTATTGTATGTGCACCTACAGGTCTCCACAGAGGTCTAAGTAGTTCGACTGCAAGTGTTTGAACCTATTTAAGACATTCATAGAGGTTTGAGAAGTTGAAGGATGTCATAAAAATTATATTTAATTTCAAATGTGTTAGGTAGACTTAAGAATCATACTCACAAGTTGAAGTGATTTAAGAGACAAGTTACCTTAAAGTCTTCAAAATAGGGTTTTCACCTTTCTTTCAATCCTTCTATAGTGAAATACATGAGGTCTAAGCAGGTCCAAACATTTCCATCATGGAGAAATATCACAGGGGAAATTATTTGAAAGAGAACATGTATGTTTAGACAAGATAATGTGATCTAATTGGGTTTTGAACTCATGAAATCATTCACTGCAGGTTCTTAGTGTTATCTACAACACTTTGAAGTTCAAGTTATCCTATAAGGAAATAATGATAGGTAATGGCATTATTTCAAGGAAGGTGATCTTAAGTGAGTGAAATGTGATACTAACCCTCCAAATAAAGTCAAATGGGTTGATATTCAATGTTTAATGTCGATCACCACCTATAGGAGGATCTCAGGGTTCTCAAATGAGGTGTCTATAGTTAGTCAACATAACGTTTAATGTACATTATGTTGACATTGAAAATTTAGAGCATAGCCTTGTATACAACTCCTTATATGGAATGTAAATGTTAATAAAAGATCAAATAACATTTAAATAATTTTAATTACAGGGTTTTGACCCAGACTACCACCTACAAAGGCCCCTTTTGGTTCAAGAATGATCATCTACAGTTGATTGTAGGGTGATAATGCAAGTTGAACATAAAACTTTGGTTGTTGGTATAAATTAAGTCATGGTATGGACAAATTAAAATATGAGATAATAATAAAGGAATTAAATAAGGTTTTATATCATGAAACATAAGGTCAAAAACTGAGTGACACTTACAGGTATGTCTTTTCTTGAGTAAAAAGAACTGTCACACAGTCTGCAGACAAGACTAGGCAATGTAAAGAGTGCAAGATGGGAGTTAGCAAAAGTTGATAGTGGACTAAACTTGTGGAAACTAATATTATATTGATTATGATGATATATATGTAGTTATTAGACTAAATTAACAAGAAAAATAAATAAATCCAACCGTGCATACAAACTATGTGCACAATCTTATAGTCTGAAAGTATGTTTTAGAAAGTTGGGTTGTTACTAAACTAAAAGTGGTCCAAACCTATAATTTAGTAAATAATGTCCCCATGATATATTTTATCTCCTAATAATTATTTTTTTCTTGAGAAAATAAGGGAAGTTCCCTATGTTCTATCTCAGATAGAGGGCACTCCTAGACAAACTACCCTACAGGTTAAACATGGAGATGATGATAGATTGAGGGGTAAGGTGTTGGATCACTATAGGGATATGTAAGATGATGATGTGAACATGAAACAACATATAAATTACCCCATAGGTTGTGGAAACTACACAAATTATCCTTAAGTAATGAAACACAGGTCAAGCCTACTAGGCCTAGACTATGCTTAGAGCCCTAATGGGGTCTCACTACCACTTCTAGGGCCAAATGAGCCTTGTAATGAAATTGAAAACCTTAATAAGGGTATATTAGATATATCACAGCCTTTGGCTTATAGAGAGGCCCAAAATAGAGGTCATTTTGTCTTAAGAACACCTCAGGATGTATAAAATGCAAAGAAGGGCTTGAAAAGCCAACTTCAAATCCTCACACTAGTACAAACACTTAACATGGAGGTCCAAGGAGTTTGGATATGTTGAATATGGTCATAAAAATTCTTCTAGTGAGATTTTTTCATAGATTGAACATCTAAATTTTATTAACAAATGCTAAGGGTCAAAATGTCATAAAACCCTCTAAAACCCTAAATTTTGACATGATTGGAAAGAAGTAAGAAATGATTCATCCAAATAAGTTAGTATGACTTGGAAAGTGATTGGAACTTGTAGATAACTCCCTCAGGATCCTCCCCATCATATTATCTTTTACCCTATTTATATGGACATGGTATGGAACAAGTTTTATTAACAAATTTTGATGTTTTATAGGTACAAAGGAGTCTTGAAAGATGAGAATCACTTTGGGAGATCAAGTGGGACCTAATATAACTTCTCATGTTCATATATTACTTCAATCAATTACACAATAACCTCTACAAGCTCCTTCACTTCAGGTAGTCTGTGGAAGATAATGAGAATGAAGGGTGACCACTAAGTGAGAAAGTGATAAGTCTAATTAGGAGGACTTTTAAGGTATGCCTAATGGATTTAGGGATAATATTACTCTTGGCAGGTGTCATACCACCCCCTACATGTATTTTTTTGTAAAATTAAAGGTCACTTGAATGACAAGAGGGAGGAATGAGTGAAAGAAGGATAATGGTGATTGCAGGCAGTGAGAACACTTATCTAGAATAATACCAATGGTTAGGGACACATAAAATACATTTTTGAGATTTTTATTAACCCCCCATCATAGTTCACATGTGGAAGCTCTCCCTAGTCTACTTTGGAGTGCTTTAGAGAGGCCTAATGATGAAGGCAATTTCCAAGAAGGTAGATGAAGGTTCTTACACCAAATTTGAGGAGTTTCCATGCTTTGGAGGGACATTTATCCAAAGAGACCTTTTATGGTATATTTCATACTCTAATCTTCTGCAACATAACTAATTCTCATGCCTTCACAAGTGGCATTATGACCCTTAATCTCCACTTCTCTCTCTCCTCTCACACATTCTATAAATGTTAGCCATTTTGGCTCTTGTTTTCTAATTTCACTCCTGGTATGGTGAAGCCTTATTAGTTTGATGTTGTACTTTTACTTTGAATAATACATGAAATCTAGTTTTGAGTTTAAAAACATCTTGTCTAAGTGTGTGAAGTGATGCATGGTGAGGTCTAGTGATAAGCTTATATCTTTGCTTATCCTTATCCTTTCAAGTTTGGTTCAAGAAGTTCTCATTCTAAAAGGTCATATGGAGTGTAGCTAGTGTGTTATACTTCCTTCAAGTGTGAAAGTAGCCTTAGTATCTAAAACTAAACTTTGGTCTACTTCCCTTGTGAAATCTTATGCATATCACCTTCATATTGAAATACTAATGTTAGAATATCTTAGGACTTTGAAGTTAGTGTTGTCAATTTTTTCTCTTAGTGCAGGAGTATGATGATCTTGTTGAGATATTCATGGTGTATCACCCCTTATAATAGTTTAATTTCATTCATATTTCTACCCCTTTTCACACAAGAAATCAATTAGTGTAGGTGATAAGCACGCAAACATTAATCTAGGGAGCTAGCCCTTAAACCTAGAAGTTTATCTCTACTATAGGCAACCCACAAGCCTAGAAGTATTCCAATGTTGCCCAAATCTTAGAGTACACTTGAAAAAACTCCTCTAGGGTGGAATATTTGGTGTCAATAGTTTTGGCACACCTAGTGGGATCATTTCCTAAAGATAAATTTTCAAGGTGAATGTTGGTCTTGACAACATCAACTACATATGGTGTGCTACTCAGCATTTGGTGATTCCATTAAAGGTAAAATCTAGTTGTAGACCATTTTTATGTCATATATTTTTGGCTCATACTTCATGGTAATTACAAGGTCCTCTTCTAGTAAAGTTTTCAATCCCATCAATCCACCTCTTCAACTTGAACTTCCTCTTGAAGGTTAACATCCTCAACCTATTCTTCCCTTTGAAGAGCAATAGGACTTTGCTAGCCAAAAATACCAAGATTATGAGGGAGAACTTGAAGAAAACAGGGCTAGGAAACATGCCTTCCCAACATTTAACAATGAAAATCTAATCCATCTTGATTTATATGATTATATTCTCCCTAATGCTACAAAGAGTGTTCTTACATTCAATGTCACTAAGGTCAACATTGTTATTAGACTCCCTACCATGCCCCTTAGTGAGAAAGCACTTGATTGGTATAGGAATTTTCCTAGTGGTTGTATCACAACTTGGGATGACTTTGGAGTGCTACTAAATTTAAGGTTTGAGGACAAGAGTGACCACACTTCACTCATTCACCAAATCAACATGATTCAAAGATCCCCCAAAGAAACAATGCATGATTTTAATGAGATATTTTAAAAGACTTGATCTAGGTTTCCTCTTCCCATGAAACCAACTTCTAGATTTGTGTTTATTACTTGAGGGCTATTGGTACTGACATAGCCATAATATTACAATACATAGGTGGTTTCACTTTACCTGAGGCATATGACCTTGCCATTAGAGATGAGAATGGCTTCATTCAAGTTGGGAAGTTGCCTCCTAAAGTATCCATGCCTTTTCTACCAAATACATATACCATTGATCCAAGTGTTTCCCAAGTTCCTAATGTCAACACCAAGTCAAAGACTACTCCTAAGAAGTTAGATGATGCCATAGATAAAGATGCAAGAATTCAATTCTTAGAAGCTTAGATTAGGCAAGAAAGAATGCAAAAATTGCATGAATCAAAATCCCTATCCCTCTTATCAGAAATATGGCCAATAATATGGGAAAGGGAGAGGTCAAGGGTAACCAAATTTCAACAGACCTGTCAATGCATACAATCCTACTTCAACCTCCAACACAAGAACAATAGTACCGGTGCATAGAAATATGATCTAGGGAGAAGAGTGGTAATAAGGTTAGTTCATAGATATAAATTAAGGTGGAGATAAATCTCTAGTTTCTCAAAGAGGAGTCGCTCCTCTACAATCAACATAAGATGAAGTCCTAATGCGAGCAAGTTAAGGGTGGAAGCCTCAAGGAGTAAGTTTTACTAACTTATTATTTGAAGACACTTATGTTCTTAATCAAGGAAATTTAGTTGTATACAATACTAGAGCTAAAAGGAAGGCTATAGGAGATGTTAATGGTGTACCTACAAGTGCAAATAGTCTTCCTATAAGGCAACAAAGCATGACTGCAAGCATGGAAGTCCCTACAAATCCTACATCTCCTTCAAATAAAAATGTTGGAAGACCTACTTAAAGTACTTCATGACCTCAAGTTCTAACCACTTATTTACCTCAAAAGACTCAAGAAAAAGTAAGTACTTATGCTCTAAACATAGTGGACTCAGTGAATAATGTTAAGGAATCAATCTATCTTTGGGATGTCCTTCATATGCCTAGCTAAAATGAGCTCTTTCAAAAATAATTGTCCACTATCCATGTTAGTCATCCATCACCATGCCATGGTCATAATAATGTTTCTCTTACCAATGTCCTTAATAAAATTATAGAACCCTCTACCAAATCTGAGAATCCTCCATCTTTCTGCCTCACTCTCATTATGGGGGATAAACTTGTTCATAACTACATAGTTGATAGTGGAGATAGCATATTAGTGATGCCCAAGGTTGTAGCTAGAAAATTGGGTCTAAAATATCAAACATATAGTAAAGGGTGCTTTAGTTATATGCTACACCTTTCAAGTCAGTAGGATTGATCAAAGGGTAAGAGGTTGTCTTGCATGATTGTCCTAGTTTCCCCATCCTCCAAGATATTATAGTTGTGGACTTGCCTACCCACTTTGTAATCTACCTCTCAAGAGATTTCACAGCCAAGATAGGAGGCTACCTCTTAGTTGATTATTCCTTCTTAGCCTTTATGACAAGATAGGGAAAAAAGGTAACTATTAAGACTCAACCGCTTGTTAGGTTTCACATTAAACCCTATGTATAAGAAAACTCCAACTTGAATTATGTCATAAATGAGAAAGAAGAGTCCATTGTGGATAATGGTACATCTTCTAAGCTTGAAGGGATTTCTAATTTGTTTCTAGATGAGTATGGTGCATATGCTTATGAATATGATCCATAGACCTACTTTGAACAAACTAACCTTGGTACCTATGTCATCCATGAAGGAGCATGTGAGCCATCTGAGGTAAGTATTGAGCATTCTTTCTCATAATCTATTAAGGTAAATTATTTGATTCATGTGTATGATGATGATATCTTGAAGAACATGATAGATCACTATGGTGAGAAGAAAAATTTCCTTATGCTTGAAATTGGTGAAACAATCCTTGAAGATGACATTCATGAGGAATAAGATGACCTATGGCAAATGTTTAACACCATAAGTCAAGAGTTTGAGTAGCTAGGTAAGAATAATTCCTTTTCCAAAAAAGCATGAATCTGATGATATGTTTACTAATGAGCCTAACAAGCAGGGTGTTGAGTGTCCTACTAAGAAATAAAGAAAGAGAAGGGCTCATCAAACATGAGAGTGTATGTCTTACTGCTATTAAAGAACTTGCAGTCATAGAGGGGCCTAGTGAAGTCAAGGCAAAACAATTTGTGTTCAAGGAGAAACTAACACCTCAGCCTAAACATGAATCATTTGCATAAGTAATGGAACAAAAGGAAAGTAGACTTGATGATCTCATATATCAAGTACACCATGCCCAAGAGGAAGGTAAGATTGAGGAAGTTATCATGCTTCCTAATACTCAGTTTAAGAAGTATAGATCAGATATGATAGAGATTAAGCAAGTTGTAGAACTAATCAAAATATTTAGAAGGAAAGAGAGAACATTCATGAAAGCTCAAATTAGTCCACTTGCAGGCATGATAAGACATAAGGATGGTAAGTCATTTCACCATCTACACAGTCAAGTGTTTGATGATGAGCATGCTTCACATGCTAGATTTATTTCATGGAGAAAAAAGGATAAAAGAGTAACCATCTTTGATCCTAGTTGAAGCATGGTAGGTTTTTTATCACCTCAAGTTTGAGGTTTTGTAAATATTATGATAGGTGTGTGTCTTTGTTTCAATTGGGGGTGTGTGTTCCATAAGTGTTCTTGAGAACACATGTGTGTTTCCTTTGGTGTGTCTTATTTTGTGTGTCTTGTTGTTTGGTGTGGTTTAAAAGGCCATTGAGTGTCAAAATTGTGCATAGGTGACTCTATATCCCAATGGATAGGAGTAGGCTACTGGTATTTGGCATAGTTGGCTTGTCACCCCTAGGAAATCAGTAAGAATGTTGACTATTTTGACCACAATAAAAAATAGGTCAACCCCCTATAGTATAAATTTTTTATATGGGTCTAATAGGATGTAATAGGGTGTACTATGGTCCTAATGATGTCATTCAATGTGCTATTAATCTTGGTCATAATCAATTTTAGTGCTAATTCATTTCATGTCATTTAAGGTCACTATTTGAGTCATTTATTTAGCTTGTACAATTTTCCATGTACGAAAAGTGTTTCAAAGTCTCTTTAAATGTCACTCCATGTTAGATTATTTTTATTCATGTCATTATTAATTGAAAAATTGTAGGTACTATGTTGAAATCAAAAAAATAATTGAAAAAGTGGTAGTTTGGGTAGTTTTAGTTGGTTGTACAACTTCTACATGAGATTTGGCACATTTGAAAGGCTTGGAAGTGACCCTTCAAGTCCCTTGATCTCATTCCCACATTTGATAAGCTTTGGAGATCCCAAAATTGGCCTAAAACCATTTTGTTCTTCTATCATTCCACTAGACATGTAGAAATGACTAGCCAATTTTGTTTGAGTATGGACAACAAGGTTGATCAAGCTGAAATAAACTTGGTGGTAGATAGTAATCTTTGTCTACTTATATTTAATGGAAAGAGTTAAAGTATTGATTTTTTATTCTTTATGAACCATTATTTATAATTATATTACCTTTTTTCTACATGTTTATCCCCACACCCTTCAAGTTTATCATTTGTTTGCAGTGATCTGTTCAAACCAAGGATTATACATGGTCCTTAGGATCATGAACATCCTCTTCACATGATTCTTGACATGTTTTTCACATGTGTAATTCAAAATATGGGCATGAATCATCTTATGTTGTTAGTGAAAGACACTATCACAATCAACAGATGAGTTTCCCTTAGCAATGGAGTTTTTTTCATATTTTGGCTTCTATATAAAAGGTGTATTGATGGTTCATGCTCCCCATGGTTATGGATATTGGTTTCCTTTTCAAATTATTAACCTAAATACTAACATATAGAGGGATAACACAATCATATTCATGCATAGTCAACTTTTCAGTAAGTATCCACCTACATGCAGGTAAGAGGGACCTTGCACAGTCATGGTGGTCAAGCATAAGGTTTTAAAAGTGTTGAGATAGATCCTAAGGTGTAAAAAATATATTTTATATGTCCAATAATGGTGTGATTTTTGTGGAGATAATAAATTCCCAAACATATATAATTTTTCCCTGTATACTACTGTATGTACACCTATAGGTCTCCATAGAGGTCTGAGTAGTTAGAGTGTAAGTGTTTGAATCTATTTGAGACCTTCATAGAGGTTTGAGAAGTTGAAGGATGTCATAAAAATCATAGTGAAATCTAAAGGTGTTATGAATAATTAATAATCATACTCACAAGTTGATGAAGTGTCTTAAGGGAGAAGTTACCTTAAAGTCTTTGAAATAGGGTTTTCACCTTTCTTTCAATCCTTCCATAGTGAAATACATGAGGTCTAAGCAAGGCCAAATGTTTCCAGCATGGATCCCTAGAATAAAGGAAATGACTTAAAATATAACATGTATGTTTATACAAGATAAGGTGATCTAATTGGGTCTCAAACTCATTCAATCTTTCACTGCAGGTTCTCAGTGTTATCTACATCACTTTGAAGTTTAAGTGATCATATAAGGAAATAATGATAGGTAATGGCATGCTTTCAAGGAAAGTGATATTAAGTGAGTGAAATTTGATACTACCCATCTAAATACAATCAAAGGGGTTGATATTCAATGTTTAATGTAGATCACCACCTACAGGAGGATCTCAGGATTCTCAAATGAGGTGTTTATAGTCAGTCTATAATGTACATTATGTTGACATTAAAAACTGAGAGCGTAGCCCTATAGACAAATACTTATGTGGAATGGAAATGGTAATAATATCTCAAATAACATTAAAATAATTTTAATTATAGCATTTTGACCTAGACTACCATTTACGGGGGCCCCTTTTGGTCCAAGAATGATCATCTACAGTTGTTTTTAGGGTGACAATGTAAGTTGAACATAATAGTTTGGGTGTTGGTCTAAATTAAAGAATTGTATGGAAAATTTAATCTATGATATGAGACTAAAGGAATTAAAGAATGGTTTATTGTTAGGTTGTGGAGCTAAAAGCTTCAACCTTTGCAAACTGAGGAACGGATGGTTGCTGAGTTCTACAGGAACCGGCGTCGGCAGCAGGACCGACGTCGGCAGAGACCAGTGCAGAAGGCCACCGGCGACGGCAGGAAGTCGGCCGACGTCGGCAGAACCAGACTAGCAGGGACCGACGTCGGTCACCTGTGTGTTCCAGAAGTGCTCGTTTCACGGACAGTTAGTTAAGTGAATGATGAGTTTGCATGTTAAGACCAGCCAGAGTCTTGGGCTGTGAGGATAATTGTCTAAATTAAGAGTCTAAGTTATTTTTTGAGTTAGGGATCTATTTATAGACCCATTGGCATGTATTGTTTAAGGCATGAGATAGAAAGGAAGAGTTCCTTCTAGTTGTAAGATCTGTGAGTTGCAGGTTGTTGCAAGCTCATTGGGGATCTACATGTAAGTTTGGTCTTTGAATTACAGGTTGCAGGTTCATGAGAGATCAGCTTGAAGTGCTATAGAGTGCTTGGTGTACCGGCAGGGTTATTACTGACTGGTTGGTGAGGTGAACACCAATTCTGTGTGTGAGTTGGTTGTTGGGACCGTTTTTTGTGTAGGAGAGTGTGTGTGAGAAGAATTATTGTACACTTGAGGTGTGGCAAATCTCTGTAAGGTGAAAGAGTGTGGCGGCTCTTTGATGTATTCTTTTCTGTATAGTGTTAATACAAGATAGTGTATTATCTCTCATATTCTGTGCTATTGGTGAATTCTAGTTACTTGTGTTTCTGGTTATTTCCACATATTCAATTACTTATATTTGGTAATCATACTGTGCTCTTTCTGAGGAGCAAGATCCTATCGGGTGGAATTAGAACAGGTGTGTTTGTTCTTGGATTTACCTCCACCCCCCTCTTGCCCAACAAGTGGTATCAGAGCTTTTGGTTGGGATACTAACAGATTGGTGTAGATCTGGGTAGTGTGTTTTGATTACAGGTTACTCACAGGGTTTCTGTTTGAGTGGGAGTTGAGCAATGGCAGAAAACAGTCAACTACGAATGGAAAAGTTTAATGGCAAGAACTACCAATTATGGAGGATGCAGATTGAGGACTATCTGTATCAAAAAGATTTGTACTTACCGTTGGGTGGGGTTGCTAGCAAACCCTTGGATATGAAAGATGAAGAATGGGAGGTTCTTGATTGGAAGGCTCTGGGATCTGTTAGATTGAGTCTTGATTCATCTGTGATTTTCAGCTTATCATAGTGTAAGACAACGGTGGAGTTGATGAAATCTTTGGCAAATTTGTATGAAAAACCCTCGGCTTCAAATAAGGTATTTCTTATGAAGCGTTTATTTAATTTGCAAATGTTGGAAGGTGGATCTGTTCATAGCCATCTTAGTGATTTCCATGGTTTGGTAAACCAGTTAAGTTCAGTGAATATTGTATTTGATGATGAACTTAGAGCTCTCTTAATCTTGTGTTCATTACCTGAAAGTTGGGAAGGTTTGGTAATGGCAGTTTCTAATACTGTGTCTCCTTCAAAAGTCTTAAAAGTGGATGATGTTGTGAGTGTGATCTTGAATGAAGAGATACGCAGGAAAGGCACAGGTGAATCATCTGGAGATGCTTTGAGTGTTGAAGGAAGAGGAAGGCCAAGAGAGAAGACAGAGCGTGGGAGATCAAGGTCGAAGATGGGCAAAAGGTCCAAGTCCAAGTATGGCAGAATAACTTGCTGAAAATGTGGAAAGCAAGGGCACTTAAAGAGAGATTGCAGATCAGGTGAAGATCAGCATGAAGGACATGGAGAAGAAGCAGATGTTGCGGGTTACGTTGCACAGGATGCTCTGGTATGTTCTTTGGATAAAGTAGAATCTTGGGTATTAGATTCTGGTGCCTCTTTTCATGCATCCCCACATAGGGAATTTTTTCATGAGTATGTCCAGGGAGACTTTGGAGAAATTTGTGTAGGAGATGGAAAGCCTTGTCAGATTGTTGGCAAAGGCAAAGTGAAGCTGAAATTGCAGACAGGTGACACATGGGTGTTAAAGGAGGTCATGCATGTCCCAGTTCTGAAGAGGAATCTGATTTTTGTTAGAAGTTTGGGTGAAGAGGGCTGCACAGTAACTCTCACAGCGGACTCTTGGAAGGTTACCAAGGGTACACTTGTTGTAGCTAGAGGTAAGAAAGTAGGTATGCTTTATCTATCTACTTGTTTTACTGATTCTCTTTCTGGGTTATCTACTTCAGCTGTAGATTCGGAGATGTGGCTTAATAGGCTTGGTCACATAGATAAGAAGGAGATGCTGGTTCTTGAGTCAAAGAGTATGCTTTCAGATTTGGAAGGCATGGATCGTGGTTTCTATATGCAGAAGAAGAAGGTGAGGTTTCTTGAGGAATCTGATGTTAGTGACAAGAACAGGAAAGCCTTGGTTTTCAAGGAGAAAGTGACGGACAGAGTTCAGCACAAGGTGCAGAGGAATTCTGAGCAGAGCAAGGGTGATTTGGACAAGGGTTTGATCCAAAAGGAGCTCGCGAGAAAAAGTCAGGTCTCACAAGAAAAACACAGAGACCGACGTCGGCAGGAAAACTGGCGTCGATGTCCAGACAGGGACCGACGTCGGCTATGTGCAGCCCGACATCGGTGACTCGGGGCAGACAGAGACCGGCGTCAGCCAGGGGAAACCGACGTCGGCAGGGAAGCAGTCGCAAGGAATCGACATCGGTCGGCTGTAGACTGAGATGTGACCGGCATCGGTTACTGAGACAAATTTTGGGTGGACAGCGAGTTGTCATGGAGTCTCAAGTGCCCATATGGAGGACTGAAGGTGTAAGTAAGTTCTTAAATTCGTCATTTTCCTTCTTTACACTACTTGTTGCTCACTTATGGCATAGAACTAGGAAGTTATTGAAGAAGCAGAACAGGTAGATCCAGGAAACAGTGGGAGCTTGGCATGGATGAGGATGTGATTCCTTGGAGGAGAACCAAACAGGTGTTTTGGGTAGTGTTGCTAGCTGGAAGAAAGCACTGAGAGACGAATGGATGTTATGGATGAAGAAGAGCAGAAATGGATACGTGAGATGGAAGATCAGGGTATATGATCTTGTGTTAGCTGCAGGGCAATGGAGGTTTGATCATTGTATTTCTCTTTACCAGGTTGGATAATATTAGCTACATTATCCTATTTTCTGTATGATGTGCTTGTTGCAGGGTTACATATACAGGTATTGTTGAACTAAAGGTAAAGCTAGTTCAGGGCTTTGTCATGGAGAATCTAGGAGCAGCAAGATTCTTTGGCATGAGTGTGTTCTAGAGACATGGAGGTCTTGTTGACTTTGTTTCAGGATAATTGTGTGAAGCCGGTTAGCACGCCGATGGTTAGACAGTTCATAGAACAGGTGTCTTGATTCACATTATGAGGTTGAGTGCATGGTATGTACTAAACCTGAGTTTTCCCAAGCAGTGGGAGTTGTCACAAGTTTGGAGTCAATCCGATAAAGTAATACTGAAGGGCAGTTCAGTGGGACCAGCAACAGGTGCACATGCTATGCAGGGTCAAGTTCTTTTTCTACATGGTTGTAGATGCAGATGTGGCAGGTAATTTGGATGACAGGTTTTGCACCACGGATTTTGTGGTGGTTGGTCTTCAAGAGTGATCTTGAGGAGGGATACAAAGCCAAGGGAACAAACTAGATGGTGTACAGGTACAGGTATAGGTTGCAGCTGTTTATCTCCAAGTGGGAGATTGTTAGGTTGTGGAGCTAAAAGCTTCAACCTTTGCAAACTGAGGAACGGATGGTTGCTGAGTTCTACAGGAACCGGCGTCGGCAGCAGGACCGACGTCGGCAGAGACCAGTGCAGAAGGCCACCGGCGACGGCAGGAAGTCGGCCAACATCGGCAGAACCAGACTAGCAGGGACCGACGTCGGTCGCCTGTGTGTTCCAGAAGTGCTCGTTTCACGGACAGTTAGTTAAGTGAATGATGAGTTTGCATGTTAAGACCAGCCAGAGTCTTGGGCTGCGAGGATAATTGTCTAAATTAAGAGTCTAAGTTATTGTTTGAGTTAGGGATCTATTTATAGACCCATTGGCATGTATTGTTTAAGGCATGAGATAGAAAGGAAGAGTTCCTTCTAGTTGTAAGATCTGTGAGTTGCAGGTTGTTGCAAGCTCATTGGGGATCTACATGTAAGTTTGGTCTTTGAATTGCAGGTTGCAGGTTCATGAAAGATCAGCTTGAAGTGCTATAGAGTGCTTGGTGTACCGGCAGGGTTATTACTAACTGGTTGGTGAGGTGAACACCAATTCTATGTGTGAGTTGGTTGTTGGGACCGTTTTTTGTGTAGGAGAGTGTGTGTGAGAAGAATTACTGTACACTTGAGGTGTGGCGAATCTCTGTAAGGTGAAAGAGTGTGGCGGCTCTTTGATGTATTCTTTTCTGTATAGTGTTAATACAAGATAGTGTATTGTCTCTCATATTCTGTGCTATTGGTGAATTCTAGTTACTTGTGTTTCTGGTTATTTCTGCATATTCAATTGCTTATATTTGGTAATCATATTGTGCTCTTTATGAGGAGCAAGATCCTATCGGGTGGAATTAGAACAGGTGTGTTTGTTCTTGGATTTACCTCCACCCCCCTCTTGCCCAACATTTATATCATGAAACACAAGGTCAAACATTGAGTGACACTTATAGGTATGTCTCTTCTTGAGTAAAAAGCATAGTCACAAAGTCTATAGATTAAGACCAGGCAATGTAAAGAGTGCAAGATGGGAGTTATCAAAAAATTTTAGTGGAATAAAATTGTGGAGAATACTTCCATAGTGATGATGAATATATATATGTAGTTATAAAACCAAAATAACAAGATAAACCAATAAATCCAACCTTGTATACAAACTCTATGCATAGTCCTATAGTCTAAAAGTATGTTTTAGAAAGTTTGGGTGTTAATGGATTTTTAGAGGTGGTCTAACCCTATAATTAAATAAATAAGGTCACCATGACCTATTTTAGATCTTCATAATGATGTTTTTCCTAATAAAACTAGAGAAGTTCCCTATGTTCTATCTCAGATAGAGGGCACCTGCAAACAGACTACCCTGTAAGTTGAACATGGAGATGATGATAGATTGAGGGGTAAGGTGTTGGATCACTACAATTAGATGTAAGATGGTTATTTTAACATTAAAAAATATATAAATTACCCCATAGGTGCTATAAAATACATAAAGTGTCCTTAATTAATGAAACACAGATTAGGCCTACTAGGCCTAGACTAGGCTCAAAGTCCTAATGGGGTCTCACTACCACTTCTAGGGCCAGATGAGACATGAAATGCAATTTAAAACCTTAATAAGGGGATATAAGATCTATCATAACCTTTATTTTATATAGAGGCCCCATAAAGAGGTCACTTTTGTTTTAAAAACACCTTAGGGTGTACAAAATACAAAGAATGGCTTGAAAAGCCAACTTTAAATACTCACATTGGTATAGACAATTAACATGGAGGTCCAAGGAGTTGGGATGTTTTGAAGAGGGTCCTAAACATGCTTCTAATGATATTTTTTCATATATTGAATGTCTAAACTTTATGAGAAAATGCTAAGGGTCAAAATGTCCTAAAACCCTAACTTTACCTGATTAGAAAGAAGTAAGCAAAGATGCATCCAAATAATCTAGTATGACTTGGAAAGTGATTGGGACTTGTAGATAAATCCCTTAATGTCATCCCCATGATATTGGATTGTACCTTATTTGTACAGACAGGGTACATAATAGGTTTTCTTGATAAATTTTGATGTTTTGAAGGTATAGGGGAGTCTTGAAAGATGAGAATCACTTTAGGAGATCAAGTGGGACCTAATATAACTTATCATGTTCATGTATTTCTTTAGTCAATCACATAAACACCTATGAAAGCTCCTTCACTTCAACTAGTCTGTGGAAGATAATGAGAATGAAGGGTGACCATCGAGTGAGAAAGTGATAAGTCAAATTGGAAAGAATTTTAAGGTATGCCTAATGGATTTAGGGATAAGAGGACTCTTTAAAGGTGTCATATCATCCAATACATGGATTTTTTTGAAAATTGAAGGTCATTTGATTGACAAGTGTGAGGAATGAGTGAAAGAAGGATAATGGTGATTGTAGGTAGTGAGAACACTTATCTAGAAGAATACCAATGGTTAGGGACACATCCAATGCATGTTGGATCTTTTTATTAACCCCCCATAACATTTCACATGTGGAATCTCTCCCTAATCTGCTTTGGAGTTCTATAGAGATGCCTAATGATGAAGGCAGTTTCCAAGAAGGTAGTTGAAGGTTCTTACGTTAGATTTGAGGATTTTTCAAGCTCTAGAGGGTTGTTTGTCCAAAGAGAAATTTTATGGTTTGTTTCATATTATATTCCTATGCAACATAATTTATTCCCATGCCTTGAAAAGTGGCATTATGACCCTTGAGCTCCAATTCTCTCTCTCCATCTCACACATTCTATAAATGTTATCCATTTTATCTCTTGTTTTATAATTCCACGCCTAATATGGTGAAGCCTTGTTGGTCTGATGTTGTACTTTGCCTTTGAATAATACATGTAATCTAGTTTTGAGTTCAAAAAACATCTTGTCTAAGTGTGTGAAGTGATGTATGGTGATGTCGAGTGATAAGCTTCTATCCTTGCTTCTCCTTATCCTTTCATGTTTGGTACAAGAAGTTCTCATTCTAATAGGTCATATGGAATGTAGCTAGTGTGCTAGACTTCCTAAGTGTGTAACTATGCCTTAGTATTTGTAACTGACCTCTAGTCTAATTACCTTGAGTAATCTTATGCATATCACCTCCATATTGAAATACTAATGTTAGAATATCTTAGGACTTTGAAGCTATTGTTTTAGGACTTTAGTCTTAGTGTAGGAGTATGATGATCTTTTGGAGATCTTAGTAGCATATCACCATCTTATAATAGTTGTACTTTCATGCATATTTATACCTCTTTTCACACAATTAATTAGTTAGTATAGGTGATAAGCACTTAAATGTTAATCTAGGGAGATATCCCTTAAACCTATAAGTCTACCTCTACTATAGGCAACCCACAAGCCTAGAGGTATTCCAATGTTGCCCAAATCTTAGAGTAGGCTTGAACAACCTTCTATAAGGTTCAATATTTAATGAAAATAGGTCCCCTTGCTCAACATCATCCTCAAAGGGATGACAGGTCCCAACTCTTAAGGACATCATCACTTTCAATATGTTGTAGCAAGTCCTGAGGGTTCACATCGAGAGGAAACTTTTACACAGTGTCTCATCTATTTGACACCACCTGCACCACCCTCAACTTTAAGAGCATGATGTTTCCCTAATGGATAAATATGGGTTCCATAGTCCATGTGGTATTTTATAAATTTTATGTTCACCACTTTAAGCACCACATTTGAGACATTTGTGATAACTTCTACCCCTTTGTGTCACTAAACAATCAACAAAAATCCAATGCCAATGTTATCAAACAGAGATAAAAGCTTCCATCCTAGCCATCAAGGTCTTACCATAGTATTATTATAGCCTAAAATTTAACCCTATATAAGTCAAGTAGACATTCTCAATTTTAGGATAACATGGAACTATCTCTCCTCATAAACAAGCTACTACAAGAGATAAATCTCTAGGTTTGAAAGGGCTAGCTCCCTTGATTTATCATATAGGCTCACACTACAATAGTTTAATCACTATTGGGGGTGAAAATAGAATAAGTAAACATAAAATAAACTTATGATAAGGATGTGATACGCCAAAGATAACTCCACACAATACACTTACATTTTCAGCAAGAAAGGAGACTACTCAAACTGACCTTAACTCTATGTCTTTATAGCATACATATTTATCATAGAGGCATATTGATATGTATATCTAGAGGTAGTTGAAAATAAGGTCTGATAATAGACACTAATATTCCCTCTCACACTTCAAGACACATTTAACAAACACATGCACTTTATGAGACCTGTCAGAAGAGATATCACTCACAAAAGATATGCAAGAGTAGAATGGAAGCAAGGAGAACATCTTCATCACTTGTCAACCACATAAACCACTTAACACACTTAGGCAATAGATTTCATAGAATGAATAAACTTCAAAAAACTTTATTCAAAGTTAAATTAGGTGTCAAAAGTAGCAGGGATTTTCCATACCAATTGTGGATCCTTTACAAAGCCAAAAAGACATGAATATATAGAGCATAGAAGAGGAAAAAGAAGTGAAGATCAAGGGTCATAAGGCCAAGTGTAAAAATATGAGAACCAATTACAATTCCATATAATGAATTGGAGAACATGTTATGAAGGTCTTCTTGGACAAGTATTCATCTGAATAATGACATATTCCTCAAATTGGTGTAGACATTCTTCATGTTCTTACATTGAAACTACCTTAATGATGATTCATCCACTTGACTATATAAAACTAACATAAGAAGCATTGACACATATGATCTGACATGACAAGGTGTAAATGAGGTCAATTTAGGTCATCTATGCCTCTCCAACTGATGGACTCATCCTTGTCACTTGTCATTCACTATCTGCAGTCATTCATTAACTCACTCAGCTTCAATCTTCACATTTATCATCAAGGTGACCTATAGTTTTCAAATAAAATGCATTATAGAGGTGTTATATATCTCAATTATAACCTCTTTATCCTTTGGTCTATCAAATAGACCTCAATAAAACTCAGATAACACTTCTCACTTCCAATATTTGGCAGTCACTTTGCCTTCTCACTGTTTGTTTAGATTGCCTACAATGAATGGTCTAACATAGATCTATTAATAAAAAAATAAGGTGATAAATGACTTTTAATAGTTAGGAAAAGTCTCTAAAGAGCCCTCTCAATGACTTTCATTTACACATTCTCTTTTGCACCTATAGAACAACTCAAATCCTACAAGAAACTCAGTATTATACCTATATGTATAGATGAAAGTATGGATCAACTAGGTGACAAGGATCATAGAAGAGTTATAGACATGTAAAAATCACTTTCATGGCCACTTTACCCCTCCTATATGCATCTTCATTCATTTCTTCTCCATCAGATCCAAACAAGGGTTTTAGGAGGGTTTTTGGTCTCTTGGATTGTTAATGATGGCTCATAAAAGTTAGACATCTAAATTTTGAACCAACTCCACAAAGTTAGGGTATAGGATCCCCTTAAACTATTATTATCTTCTTGGGTCACCATCTAGTTGGTCCATACTGATATAAGCAAATGAAAATGGCCTCTCAAGCTCTTAACTACATTTTGGATACCCCTAATAGGAATTAAGGCCAAAATGACCAATTTTATGAGGTTCTCTAAAAAAAATGGTTTTAATCAATATTATACTTCCTTATAAAGGATATCAAAGTGTTTGGAAGGTTATTATGGTCATGTGAATCAAGTTAGGCACCTCAGGGTTTAGGCCTAACAAGTTTAACTATGTTTGACTGTGTGTTTGACCCTTTTGAGGGTTTATAATGACTATAATACCTTTCCTATAATTTTCAAATTTATTAAAAGATTATAAAACATCCCAAAGTCACTCAATATTGTCTCCATCCTTTTCACTCTTCACATACCAAACCTATGAGTATCTTACTCATGGAGTGCCTTCTATCTAAGACAAAATAGAGCGTACCTCCCCTATTTACCTGGCCAAACTAAGATTATGAAGAGATATATTGAGTTATTATATAAATTTGTGTCAATTTTAAAAACTTGATCATAAATATATAACCCTAAAACTTCCAAATTCCTTAATACTAGCTTTCAGACTTATGATTGTATATAAGATTTGGGTTGACTATAGATTGAAGTTAGAAACTTATTTTTTCAACCTTATCTTTGATTATTTACATCTGAGAATATCAAGGAAGTATGATATAATAACTATGGAATTTATTTGTACATTTTGATTTATTTTAAACCCCTATCAATCTCCTAAACTATACCCCTCCATTAGTTTGAACTAGTTTGTTAACTATGTCACCTATAGGTATGCATACTTAGGAAATTGAGACTCTTGTAGGTGTCTATATGTTTGAGCATTACATTTCACCACCCCTTGGTTTACACTGAGTCTACTAGGACATTTCATAAATTTATTAACTTATCCCATGCCTTGACATCATGTTCTCACACCACTACCATCAATAGACCATAGGTCTACAGTCAAACTATAGATGTCTCCTTAGAAGAATCTATGAGATTCCTATAAGTAGTCATGTTTGTCTCATAATCACATCCTTGCTTCTTATATTCTCACTAAATTTATCACACCTAAGTAGACCTAACTTTTGATTTGGGATCATACAGCCATTCCACTATCATTAATATATAATTCACTTGCAAGCTATAGTTTCATTTAGGTTTCAAATGAGACTTTAGTTTATTAAATTTCTATAGTAAAAACTTTCCTGACTTGGGAGTCACTCAACCCTCATTCTCTCTTGATCAAACAACTTAATATCATGTTGAGGAGTAACATCTCCATATAGGATGCAAGAATGAAGTTATTGGACTTGTTTAGACCTCATCAACTCTTACCCACTGATGACATTTTGTAAGAGCAAAATCTCATTCAAACAAATTAAGGTAAGCTAGCTCATTTTTAACCTTTCTCAGCTTTGGTTGATTTAAACTTTTGAATTAACTAAAGGATCAACACTATGAGTCAAACATGACTTGATAACTTCCATTCAAGTCTTGGAAGTGTAGACAACCTATTTTTTGGGTTTTGGATGGTCTTCCATTATCCTTATATTCCTATAGATAACTATGTATACTAGAGTTTGATTAGTCCTCACTTAGTGTCTTGAGACTCCATCTTAGTCAATTTATATGTATTTAAATGGGAAATATGGACCATTCATGTTATGCAGGAAGTGAAAAAAACATATTAACATTTATTTGAAATCACACATAGGAGGACAAAACATTGCATTTGATAGAACACTATCCTGTAGACCATGATGTCAACTTCTAGCTCAATCAGAGTGGTTCTACTGATTATTTCACATAAACATGTGTAGACTAATTTTAAAACCACATGAAAAGGATGTAATACTCTATAAGTACACATAAATCACCTAGTTTGCTCAGATCAATGCAAACAAAGAAGAAAATTGAAGATGCTTGGGTTATGAAGGCAGCATGGAGGCACTTATAGTATTAGTGTTTTTCCATGAAGTACAGAGCACTAATATACAAACCATGATCATGAAAATAGAGCTCATAGATATGAATTTCAAACCCCAAGTGTACTTAGACCAACTCTTAACCTCCTATCCATACCAATATAAAATCAATTGACTTGTTTGACCTACCCAAGAGAGTGATGAGAGAAAGGTCAAATTTTAGACCTGTTGAAGCTTCTCAATATTGAAAATGACTTGTGGGAATCTAAAGGGACCTAAATTAAGCCTCACACATGTCACATGGATTATCTTTATTTGTACAACTACCTATTTTGTAGTGATCTCTTTCTTTCCACTTAAACCTGCATCATGTTACTTATAAAATAGTTACCTAATATTCAACTGACACCTTATATGTTGGATATTCTCTTGACACACTTGTCTTCTTGTGAAAACTATACAAGTTCATTAGAATGGCAAAAAAAGTGACATAAGTGAATATTAAGACAATGACACATATGACACAGATGAAACATATAATGTGACTCTAAACAGGATCATGTGAACATTTTATGGCTTATCAAGACCCTATAAAAAGTTTGACTATATAGGGGATTCACCTAATTTGACCTAGGGTCAAATTTGGTCATCATTTTGGTAATCTATAAGGTGTAGCAAGCATTCTATGCTAAGGACCAATATCCTTCTCTTATCCTTGGGCAATGAAGTCACCTATACACTGCATTTGACATTGACAAGCCTTTGAAAGGATACCAAACACACCACACATAATAAGGAAACAAACACACATGATAGAAAAAAAGACACATAATTTTGTTCTAATGAACACTTAGGGAAAACACACACAACATAAGCAAAAACACACACCTATCCTAGTATGTACAATACCTCAAGACACATGAGGTGAAAAACCTTCTTCATTGCTTCAACCAAGTTCAAAGATATTTCTCCTTACATCACTACTACTCCAAGAAAATAGTACATCATATGAGGCATACTTGACAATGGACACTTACTTGTTTAGATAGTCAAATGACTTACCATGGTTAGATCTTCTATTGATTACAAGTTTGTCATTTGAAGCTCTCAAGAACACTCTATCTAGCTTTCCAAGAAAATTGTTTGAGCTAAAACTTACTTGAACTTTGACATGTTCATTTGATAGTCTTCAACTTGCTCATTGGGAATCACCAATGATTTTCCAACTTTAAGTACATTTGAACTATGAAATGTCTTTTGTTGGGAGTCATCAAGACTATGTTTAGATATTTTTAGCACTTCTTGGTTCACCACAATTATTTCTTGCTCAAATGAGATCTCAAACTTTTCTTTATGCTCATTGGGAGCATGGTTGAGCTCATCATCAGATATGTACTCCTTTTGAAAGCTTGTAGGTCTACTCAACTCCTCAAATTCTTTCACTATAACATTAAACTATTGACATAAATCATATGCTCCCTCTTGAGGTTTATGTTCATGAGTGTTCTCTTCTTTAGTAGGTAGAATTGAGTGCTCACAAATATTGTCATGTTTTTCCATAGTTGGGATACTTACATCATCTTCCATATGTACAAGGTAGTTGTCCCATGTAACTTGCTCAAAAATGTTATCTGAATCTTCCTCAAGTATTCCATCATAATTCTCATGAAGTATGTAAGTTTTAAGACCAATTTATTCAAATCGAGCTTACTCATCTCCCCACTCATCAAGATATAAATCACATATTCCATCAAGGAGTGTTATAAGTTCTTGATCACTAGAGTGGTCATCTTATTCAATGACATTATAGTTCATGTTAGAAGTGTAAGGCACATAGGTCTCTACATAAAAACTAGAGAGTGGTTTTGACTTGATTGTCACTTTTGTACCATACCTAGTCTTAAAACCCATGTAGGACTAGTCTGAAGTTGGATAACCTATAATTTTAGTAGTGAATTATCTTAACAAACAAAAATAAAAATAAAGAGGTACATCTATCACTACTACATCTTGAGAAATGGTAAAGGTAGGATAAGCATGAAGAATAATTTTCAAACCTCTAATTATACCAATGGTCTTGGTAGTTGACCCATCCAAATTTAATACTCCTTTAGCGTGAGGTTCATACTTCAAGTTTTATTTATTCACTACTTGCTTTGGAATGACACAAGTACTATCCCCACTATCAATAAGATAATTATGTGACAAGTAATATTCAATAATGATGGATGGATAGAATGGAAGGAAGTTTGTCTACCTTTTCAACTTTGTTTGATTGTCCTTCACTTAGCTTCATGGTGTTTGTCAAGGCTACCTCTCTTTGGATAGGTTGTTTAGTTATCAAGCTGAGTTTGGACAACTTCTCTTAAAGTAGGTCTGCTTGTCGAGGTATTGAAAATATATTCTATAGTGATACATTCACATGCGACCTCTTCATTTTCTTTATAATGTTAGTGAAAGGACCACTAAATTTTGCTTGTCCACTATTAGGAATCGTGTTGCCTACACCTTGATAATTTTGAGGTATGAAAGCACTTCTAACATTCTAATCTCTTTGACTTGTGTACTTGAAATGACATTAGACATACCTGACCTTGTGTTTGTTTAAATATTCATTGATTGAACATCAACATCCCCATGAACTTCTTCAAATTCCTCTTCGTTATCCTTGTATTTTTGGATATAGAGCTCACATCTATGATTGAATACCCTTGATAATTGACTAGACATAAATTATCTTGCTACCAATTACCCAATGTAGATCCCACTTGAGCACTCTTCCCATCAGTCACTCCTCTATTTGGTATTTCATCTTGAGTCATAGCTAGCATAGTTCTCAAATTTGCCATGAAGGATTGATTGAAGGACTCATTGACATAAAGAGATGGATCATAAGGTTGATCAAATGAAGGTTGATTGTTATGCTCTTGGGCAAGGTTATTTTGGGTAGGCACTAGTGTCCTTGAGGTAGAAAGAGTATTGGGGTTATATTCACCATATGGATTTGATTGAACCAATTGTCCTTGACCTTGAGGATGACCTTGGAAAGGAGGTCTATTACCTTGATAGTTGGGGTAGGACTAATTATGATAAAATTGAGTTTGGAAGGGCTTGATTTGATGTTATTGGATAATCTTCTTAAGACCTAGGATCTATTTCTTCATAGTTCTCATCTCATCTACCTCATTAGACTTACTTGGTTGACTAGAGATAATAGGTTTGTGTTTAGGTGTAGGAATATGATCAATAATAGGTGCAAAATTTTACAAATCAAGAAATAGGGGCTTGAGAGGTATTCAAGAAATCTTTTGATCTGGACAACAATTCAGGTGATGGGTCCACCCCAATTGATACTTCTGGGAGCCATAAATTTTGCACCGTAGCTCCAATTGACTCACCATTTGAACCGTTGGAAAGAGAATAATGAGGGTAAAATCATGAGATGGCATGATCTCTACTCAATTAAGTTTGACCCCATAAAACCCAATGGAAGTGTCCTAAATTTCAATTTTAGTAGTGCAGTCTAAAAATAGTAAGTTTCTAAAAATAGTAATTCCTTGAATTCTGTATTGTTGTAAATCGTGGCAGTTGAACCAATTCATCTCCCTCAAGATTGGTGACCTTCCATATCCTCCCCACACCTTCAAAACATGTATAAATGAAGATGTAACCTGAAATGGAAATCAAACATCTCTTCTCAGAGATAAGCATATGTTTGGATCTACAAATTTGATCAATAAAACATCTCTTATCAGAGATAACATTATTTGAATTATTTTGTTCTTGTTTATTGAATTCTATTTTAACCAAAGCTTTTGATTTTTGGATCAGTGGTATCAGAGTGGTTTGTCTTTAGAGTGTATGATCCCGAGGATGAGGTCAGATTATAGGAAGCTTGGGTGGAAAATAGAACCAGCAGAATATCCACCTATTCGCTCCAAATGACTTCAAATGGCGGATAACACTGAGGCATCCGATCCTTTCAAGGAAATGGTGAATGAAACCCTCCAATAGCAACAAGTACAGATGCTACAACAATTCACGCAAATTCTCCAACAAATCTCGATGGGAAATTCTAGCTCCTCATCCACACTTGCACATCCTTTTAGTGCCCCAACACCCTTCAAGGTTCAGGTGAATTTTTATATCCCTACATTTGAAGTCAAAATCAATGCTGATGTAGTAGAAAATTGGTTGGATCAATTGTCATCTTATTTTTTTGTGAATAAATTCACTGATAAAGAGAGGATCACTTTTGCTCTTCTGAAAGCATCATTGCCTGTCAAAAATTGGTGGGAAGTGTACAAAAAGAGATTCAATGCAGATGATATTGGCCTTGAGATAGAACCTACATGGGATGATTTCATAGATGTTGTAAAGGAAGAATACTACCTCATTGGAGCATATGATGATCTGTATATAGAGTGCCAACAACTTTGCCAAGCTAAGGAACAATCTATTCAAGATTACACTGACATTTTTCATTCTCTATTTGCAAGATTGGGCATCCAAGAAAGTGAGAAACACAAGGTTCTCAAATATCGTGGTGGACTACAATGGTACATATGGGGAAAAATGGAAATCTTTAATTTGGAAACCATCAGTGAGGCATACAAGTTCATAGTAAAGATTGAATAGAAGCATGGAAGAATGAATATAAAGAATCAGTCATCTGCTCCATTAGTGACAAGTTGTCACTCTTGAACTCCTCAAATCTTCTTCTCAATGTTCTATCTCCCTTAAAGTGGTTGAAGAATAAATTATAGATGTTGATCTCATCCCATGATGGTGATTTGTTTCACTCTATTTAGGTGCCAATGTTAGTCAAAAGAATACTAGTCAAAAGCCTTTTCCTTTATAAGGAGACAACCAACAACCTCTCATTGCAATGTTCTATTCAATGATGTGATGGGTTATCCATTCATGTATAAGTTAGAAATATTTCTAATATGTTCAAAAGTAAGTCTCTCTAATTAGTGTGATGGAAGTCTCACTGGTGTATGATGGAACATGACCTTCCATCCATAGACTGGGAGACAGAAATATCAGGCCCTGCACAATTCCATAAATCACAGTCCTTTCCATATGCATAGGAATCAAATCACAACTACCACACTTGATGAGCAAGTATTTGAGGGATATATCCATTTCGGGTGAAGGCAACAAAAGGATGGTTTTGAACTTGGAAAGCTAATAATGAAGGGAACATGGTGGCCTTAATGGAATTTGTAATAATGGGGTAATCAAGAACTTTCTTATGGGACCTTTAATGAGAAAGATTTAAAATGACTTCTTTGGATAGGGATGGGTGTTTTTAAATTATACTTGCCTTGTATGAAATTTCCAAGAAGGAAGCTCTTAGATTGTATCAAACTCAAATGCTTTAAGGTAGAATGTCTTACCAAGATTGGTGAGAGATATTGTCTCCTTTACATCTTAGGCATAAAAGAGTGAACTAGTCTAAGGAGACAACCAAAATTGAAACATTATGATGGATTTGTATTAGATACTAATATGTTCAGTGTGAAGTGGATTGTCATACAAGCTCCTTGTTGTCAAATCCAACATCTACATTGAACAACCTTCTTGGTGAGAGATATTGTGTTTACATTCATAAAAGTCTAGTCTAACTTGAGTTATATACTATAGTAGTGCAACTCCTTGTTGTCAAATCCAACATATTATAGCCTAAAATTGCACACTCTATATAAGTCAAGTATACCTTCTCAATTTTAGGATATATAAAACTATTTGTCCTCATAGACAAACTACTATAAAAGACAAATCTCTAGGTTTGAAAGGGGTAGCTCCTTTGATTTATCCTCTAGGATCACACTACACTAGGATAATCACTATTGGGGGTGAAAAAGGAAGAAGTAGACATAAAATAAACCTATGATAATGAGGTGATACACCAAATATAACTCCACATAACACACTTTCATTTGCACCAAGAAAAGAGACTACTAAAACTGACCTTAACTCTATGTCCTTCTAGTATACGTATTTCTCATAGAGGCAGATTGTTATGTATAACTAGAGGTGAGTAAAAAGGTCTGATACTAAAAATAAATATTCCCTCTCACATTTAAAGAATCATTTAACAAACACATACACTTTATGAAAACTGTTAGAAGAGATATCACTCACAAAATATATACAAGAATGGAAGCAAGGAGAACATATTCATCACTTGTCAACCCTATAAAGCACTTAACACACTTAGGCATGAGATTGAAGAGAATGAATCATTTTCATAAAAATTTATTCAAAGGCAAATGAGGTTTCAAAACTAGTAGGGTTTTTCCATACCAATTGTGGATCCCTTACAAAGCCAAAAAGGCTTAAATATATAGAGCATAGAAGAGGAGAGAGAAGAAGTAAGACTCAAGGGTCATAAGGCCAAATATAAAAATATGAGAACCAATTATAATTCCATAGAATAAATTGGAGAATATGTTATGAAGGTTTTCTTGGATAAGTTTTCATCTCAAGCATGACATATTCCTCAAATTGGCGTAGAGACTCTTCATGATCTTGCTTTAAAATTGCCTTGATGATGAGTCATCTACTTGACTATCTAAAACTACCATAGGAATCCTTGACACATATGATCTAACATGAGAAGGTTTAAATGAGGTTAGTTCAAGTCATCTACACCTCTCCAATAGATGGACTCATCTTTATCACTTGTCATTCACTTTCTGTAGTCATTCATTAGCTCTCTTAGCTTCAATATTCACATTTGTCATCAAGGTAACCTATATTTTTCCAAGTAAATGAATTTTAGAGGTGTAAGATAACTCAATTAGACCATATTTTTCCTTTGGTCTATGAAATAGACCTCAATAAAACTCAGATAATACTTCTCACTTCCAATCTTTGATAGTCACTTTGTCTTCTCACTATTTGTTTAGATTGCCTGCAATGAATGGTCTAATAGAGATATCTTCATGTATAACCAAGGTGATAAATGAGTTTTAAGAGTTAGTAAAAGTCTCCAAAGACCCCCTAAATGACTTTTATCTTCTCATTCCCTTCTGTACCTATTGAACAACTCAAATCTTACAAGAAACTTTATATCAAATCATCTTGTACAAATGATAGTATGGGTCAATTGGGTGGCAAGGATCCTGGTAGAGTTTTAGACATGTTACAATCACTTAAATTTCCATTTTACCCCTCCTAGATGCACATCCATTCGTTTCTTCTCTTTCAGGTCCAAAAAAGAGTTTTATGAGGGTTTTTGGTCTCTTGTACTATTAACGATGGTTAATAAAAGTTAGAGATCTAAATTTGGAATAAATTACACAAATTTGGGGCATAGGATCCCCTTCAACTATTCTTAACTTATTGGGTCACCATATAGTTGGTCCATATTGATATGAGCAAATGAACATGGCCTCTTAAGCTCTTGACTACGTTCTAGATAACCCTGATAGGAATTAAGGCCAAAATGACCAATTTTGTGATGTTATTTGAAAAAAAATGGTTTTTATCAATATTATACTTCCCCTTAAAGGATATAAAAGTGTTTTTAATTTTATTATGGTCATGTGAATCAATTTAGGCACCCTGAGGGTTTAGGCCTAGGCCTAATATGCCTAATTGTGTTTAACTGTGTATTTGAACCTTCTGAGGGTTTCCAGTGACTGTAAGGCCTTTTATATCTCTATTCACATTTATTAAAATATTATAAAACATCCAAAAATCACTCAACATTATCTCACTCATCCATTTCACTCTTCACATACCAAACTTGTAGGTATCTTGTTCATGGAGTGCCCTCTATCTGAGATAAAACATAAGGTACCTCCCCTTTTTGTCTGGACAAAATGAGATTATGAAGAGATATAATGAGTCATTTTATCACTTTGTGTCATTTTTCAAACTTGATCATAACTCTAGAACCCTCAAACTTCCAAATTCCTCAATACTAGCTTTTAGACTTATGACTGTATGCAAGTTTTGGGCTAACTATAGGTTGAAGTTAGAAGCCCATTTGTTCAACCTTTTATTTGATTATTTACATCTAATAATATTAAGGGAGTATTGTATAATCACTATGGAAGTTATTTATACATGTTAATTCATTTCAAACCCCTTTCAAGCTCATAAACTATACCCCTCCATTAGTTTGCACTAGTTTGTTGACTGTGTCACCTGTAAATATGCATATTTGGGAAATTAAAACTCTTGTAGGTGTCTATATGTTTGATCATTATGTTTCACCACTTCTTGGTTTCCACTAAGTATAATATTCCATTCCCTACATTAATTAACTCATCCCATGCCTTGACATCATGTTCTCATACCACTACCATCAATATACCATAGGTCATTTTGAGACTGTAGATGTCTTTTTAGGAGAAGCTATGGGATTCCTGTAGGTAGTCATGTTTGTCTGATAATCACATCCTTGATTATCCTCTTATAACTAAAGCTATCACACCTAAGTAGACCTAAATCTTGATTTGGAATCATACATTCATTCCACTATCATCATTATATAAGTCACTTTCAAGCTATAGATTCATTTAGGTTTCAAATGGGACTATAATTTACTAAATGTCTATAGTAAAAACTTGCCTGACTTGGGCGTCACTCAACCCTCATTCTCTCTTGATCAAACAACTTAACCTCATGTTGAGGAATAACATCTCTATATATTTTACTAGAATGAAGTGATTTGACTTGTTTATACCTCATTAATTCTTATCCATTGATGAAATTTTGTAAGAGCAAAAACCCATTCAAAGAAATTAAGGTAAGCTAGCTCATTTGCAACCTTTATCAACTTTGGTTGACTGAAAGTTTTAAATTGACTATAGGATCAACACTATGAGTCAAGCATGACTTTAGAATTTCCATTCAAGTCTTGTAAATGTACATAACCTATTTCTTGGGTTTTGGATGGTTTTCCATTATCTATACATGCCTACATATAACTGTAGATGATTTTATATACTAGAGTTTGATTGGTCCTCACTTAGTGTCTTATAACTCCATTTCAATCAACTTAAAATTAATTAAATGGGAAATATGGACCATTCATTCTATGCAAGAAATGAAAATAACATATTTGCATTAAATTTAAATCACACATAGGAGGACAAAACATTGCAATTGACTGAACACTATCCTATAGACCATGATACTAACTTATAGCTCAATGAGAGTGGTTCTAATAATCCTTTCACATCCACACATGTAGAATAGTTTTAAATCCACATTAAAAGGATGGTCATACTATGCAAGTAAACATACATCACTTAGTTTGATCAGATCAATGAAAACAAAGAATAAAATTGAAGGTGTTGGGGTTATGAAGGTAGTTTGGAGGCACTAACAGTCTTAGTGTTTGTTCATGAAGTCTGAACCACCAATTGAAAAACATAAACATGGAATGAGATCTCATAGAGACTAATTTCAAACCCCAAGTGCACTCAGACCAACTCTTAACCTCCTATCCATACCAACAAAAAATAGGTTGACTTGTTTAACCTACCCAAGAGAGTGATAAGAGAGAAATGTCAGTTTTTGGTAGTTTTAGACATGTTGAAGCTTCTCAAGCTTGAAAATGACTTGTGAGAATCTGATAGACCCCCTAAAGCCTCACATGTGTTAGATATATTGTCCTTATTCATACAACTACCTTCAACTTTATATTTTATAGTGATCTCTTTCTTTCCAATTGAACTTGCATCATGTTAGTTATAGAATATTTCCCTGACACTCAACTAACACCTTGTATGTTGGATATTATTTTGACACACTTATCTTCTTGTGGAAATCGTATAAGTTCATTAGAATGGAAAAAAGGTGACATAAGGGAGTATTAAGACAATGACACATATGACAAGGATGAAACATATAATGTGACCCTAAACATGACCATGTGACCATTTTATGACTTGACAAGACCCTATAGAAAGATTTACTATATAGGGGGTTGACCTAATTTGACTTAGGGTCAGATTTGGTAAATATTTTAGGTCCCCTTGCTCAACATCATCCTCTAAGGGATGTAAGTCCCAGCTCTTATACATATCATCACTTTCAATATACTCTATCACATATTTAGGGTTAACATTGGAGGAAACTTTTACACAATACCTTATCTATTTAACACCACTTACACCATCCTCAACTTCAAAAGCACAATGTTTACCCAATAAATACTTATGGGTTCCCTGGTCCATGTGGTCTTTGATAAATTATACATTCACCACTTCAAGCACCACATTTGAGATATTTGTGATAACTTCTACCCCCTTGTGTACTAATCAATCAATAAAAATCCAATGCCAATGCTACCAGAGCAGATAAAAGATTCCATCCTAGCCATCGGTGCCTACTAGTACTACATGGACCACATAGTAATTAGGGTGAAATGCATCTAAGGACCTCCTTTGAAGTAGCCCTACTTCATCCCAGACAAGCTAGCAAAACAAGAGGCAATCTTTCATATTTTCAATAGCATAACCAATTTCTACCTCAACATAAGACAAAAGTCTTTATCTTTCACTCCTTGTCATCATAGGGTGCCAAAATTATAATACTTTACCTAACCTTAAGGTCTTGGCCACACAAAGAGACTCCTTAAATCTCCCCAAATATGATGACAAGAAGTGGGATCCTTAGGGCAAGTTGAAGGCTCGTGTGCAATTCTATCAAGCTAGGCTAAACATAAATTACCATCATGAGATCCACCTAAATGATGTCATCCACCTCAACCCTACCAATGATGTTGAGGTCATTTTGAAGCTAGAAGCTACCCATCTACATAGATCCCAACAAGCATAGTCAATCTAGACTATAGGAAATTTACGTACCTATATAACCTACTATGGAGGTCCCAACCACTTTAAGGAGGCTTTCTAAATTGATCTTGCAAGGGATCTAAGAAGCAAATCTAACAACTTTAGCTTCAACTTCACCTATAGGGATTTCCCAGGAAGGCCAATCTCATGTTGCATGTGCTCTTCACCTTTATAATAGCTTTGAGTCTCAAGATAGTTCTCCTTGGGCACAAATTTTGGCATCCTTGTAGCCTTCAACTCCCACCTCTAGTATTTCTAGGTAGTAGCTTGTATCCCCTCCTAGTTTTCAAACCCATATACAACCTTACCCTATGGTGACTACCCCTAAAATTTCCCCTATAAGTGTTCTCTAAGGGTCCCCTACTCTATTTATCCTTGTAGCCCTGGGTGCTCCAAGCTTCCATGCCCTTTTAGTTTATACTATACTAGCTTGGTCCACTCCCATAATTGTCCCTAGGTTGACCTATGTGATTGGCATAATTCCTATCAAGGTTCCAAATCCCACTCTTACAATCACAATGACTTCCCTATAGCCTTGATCCCCTCCATGGCTCCAACTTCCCCATAGTTACCTCCAACTTCCCCATAGTTACCTTGATACCAAGTTTTTAGGCATCCCCTACTATTATAGCCTTTAGTTATCTAATAGGTCCAAGTACAAAAACCATGGGTAACCCACTAACTTCAAGATTCATCAAATTATGCACCAGACACCTCTCTACACCTCATGCTCTTTTCAGTTCCACTTCCCCAAGTGGAATAACATTACAAATGATCCCTTGATCAAATTTTGCTAAGCACCTAAATTTGATTTCCCTTAGACCATCAATATAACCTCTTCTTTCACTTGCAACACCATCTTGGGCCTCTTACACCTAGTCCCCCATGAATTGGCTTTAGTCAATGCATCTACTCTTTTAGGATTAATGTCCAGCTTCCAAACATAATTGGTCCTCAAGTCTATATGACTCAAGATCAACTAAGATCAAAGTTATTCCCATGGGAAACTCCCTTAGCCACTTCCCCATTTTCAACCATGTTTCCCCATCCATCTTCCATCCCATTTCATATCCTTCCTCCATTATTGTCACCCCCATCCATGCCTCCACCATCTAATTCATATATTGTGTCATCTGTAAGAACCATGGAAATAATGAGAGGACAAGGGTAGGTTGGTCCCATAGTAGCTTCAAGATCATAGAGATTTGAGATGGTCTATCATGGGGACCCAAACATCCATATCCAATTTGATAGAAATGTTGGCAAGATGAATAGGGTGATGACACAAACCTTCACCCATGATGGGGACCCATTGTGTGGATAATAGAGCAAGACCTCTTCTCCCTCACCAAGAAGAGGACTCAGATGAGAGAAGAAAATATTGAAAAGTAATTTGTCTTTATGGTATGTGCCATAAATGAGCTAGCATAGAAGCTCATGGAGGATCTCAAAGAATAGGTTAGGACCTTAGAGTCCCAAGTCAAGAGCTCATTCCCATTTGGCCTCATTGGCAAGGTGAAAGCAACACTCATATAATTATTCACAACCTTAAGAGAGGTGACTAGAGCTCTTTCAAATGAAAGTGTGCTCTTCTAAAGATCACAACATTACCTAGACATGATCATTAAAATTGATAAGTGCAAGAAGATGGTAGTGATAATCAATAATGGGGTGTTCCCCAAACTCAAAATCATGCCCCTAATGAACCTCAATTTATACTAGATGTTTGCAAGGAGCATGAGACTGCATAGGAAGATTGGCTTAGAGACATCCAAGCTATCATTTGACCCTTGGAGAAAAGTAGGGACCAAATCCTTACTTATTTTAAGGAGGTCAACATTATTATGTTCTTCCACCTTAATGACATGCTACTTAGCATCAATGAATTATGGGTCCACCTAGAATAATTCAAGGTAGCCATAAAAAGGTGTTAAAGGCCAATAAATATGGGGCTCATTCTATTTAAGAGCTTGCCATATAGTCCACCAACAACATTATCCAGGTTAACACAGTGAAGGTCTCTCTTGAGGTCCCTCTTAAGGCACATGTTAAGTTGTTGACTCAAGTTGAAGTTATGTTTAGGGAACAACCTATCAACTTGACCAAGCTAGATAGAGAGCAAAATCTCATTTCTCAAGTATTGAAAGCTCATCAAGGTGCCTATATGAAATTGGGAAGTGGTTCCCCCAGGGTTCTAGTTGATGATGTGACTATTCCTCTTGTGGTCCTGAAAGGGAAAGTTGTCATGTTTTTTGTGTTTTTCCCCATTATATCTTTTGGGACACATCATTGTATGGTTATATTTTTTTCCATGATATCTCAGAGTGGGAATCCATGAAAATTGGTGGTAGATACCATCTCATTCCTATATATGCTACTTTATAGCATTTTTGAAAAGTCAACATTTTTGTAATAGAAGGCACGAAGAATTAATGAACTTGCAATTTTTTTCATTATGCGGGTTTTGATTATATTCTATTGTATATGATTTATGAATTCCTTCCAATTTTGTGGTGAAAACGGGATAATATTTATAATGAAGGCTATTATATGAGATTTTCTATAATATGTGTGTTTAATCAAGAATGAGAAACATGTTATTATATTTAGTTTATACATTTATTCTCATTTTATAAGGCAATTATAAGTTTGTGTATGTGTTAAATATAATATTGTAAGTGCTTATTTGTAGAATGAAGTTTTAGGAATTGAGCACATGATATTTCCTTTGAATCCCCTCCCTGCATGGTTGAATTTTGAGCTTATGTGAAACTAAAATATAGTGGAGAAACTTTAGCTAGGGTCATACTTAGTCTTAAGCATTGATATTTCCATATTCACCTAGAAGTCTTCCTTTTCTACTGTACCCTTTCCTTCATTTTAACATTTATCTGATCAATACTTTGAATCAAGTTCCTCCAATCCCAATTGTAATCCTAGGTTAATAGAGAAGTGGACTATAAGAGTGGATCAATTTGTGTAGGAATTAATTATATATGTAGATAGTATTGGTATTCTAATGGTAAAAACTCATTTCTTGAAGATTCATTCCAACCAGGCTATCTAATAAATATCAATACATGTAACTCCTGCCTCAAACTATTCCAATAATAGACTTAAAATAGATGACAAAATCCCCTTTAAGTATTTCATGGTCTCTCTACATACTTAATCTAATAAGTATATTTTGAGGTCCCAACAATTAGCTCCTAAAATATGTGGACCTTACTGAGTGATACAACAAATCAGGAATGTCACATACGAATTAGATGTGCCTCCAACTTCCAAGATTCATCCAGTCTTCCATGTGTCATGTTTGAATAAGATCATTAGAAATCATGTTCAATTTCAGGGTCAGATGACCCTTACTGAGTTGGATGAAGATAGATCCATCATCCTTGAATTAGAGGATATTTTGGATAGACATACATGCTCTCTTTGAAACCAAACCATCACTAATGTTTTGGTTCAATGGTGGGGCATGAAAATTGAAGATGCCAATTGGGAACCTCTCCAGTAGCTACGAAAGCAGTTCTCACAGCTCAATATTTGAGGACACATATTTATGAGGAGGGAGGGCATGTTAAAACTGTGATGTTTTAACTATCCATTATTATTTTTCATTGTAATAGTCTTAGTTAGTTAATTATCTCAAGTACCAATTTCTATGTAAGGTTGGACCTTGATTATTAATGTTAGGGTTGCAAGAATATTAAGGTGAGGGTTGGAATGCTTATATATGATATTGTAAAGAACAAAAAGTAATCATCTATATTTTTTAATTTGAGTTATGTTTTCAAAGATGTTTTTCCCTCAAAGAGGTTTGTGATATCTATAAATATAAGTAGTGTTTTCAATTATTTCTGAGTTCATTGAGTAATTTTTTATATTTTTGCATATTTTGTATTGTTTGGTTTATTTATGCAAGAATGTTCATAACACTGAAATTTATTTACTTCCTCATAAGATATTGAAAACTTCCATAGTATTTACAACATAAAGACATATTCAATATGTTGGGTTACAATCATGAGTGAATGCCAATCATGTTACTTTAATATCTAAAACTTATTATAAGCATATAAATCTTTTCAAAAAAGGGTCCAATAAGAAGACAAGAACATGAACTTCAAAGTAACTCAAGAAAACTAAAATATTAAAGATAAATTTATTTCCAACATAGCCTTAATCAAACACACAACATCTAAAAGTAAGGAAATAATGGAGTTAGGATTTGCACATATATCTCATGATGTTTCCACCATGAATCATAACTTTAAGGCTCAATCAAATGGAGAAGATATAGTCATAACAAATCAAAGATCAATACATGCATCTATGTTATTATGTAAGGATTGTCTTTCATAACATGGATGGGTCAAACTAGATCTTATGGTATATCAAATAATTGTTACAACAAAGTGTTCTTACAACCAATATTTAACAAGAAAAATTACTTAATTCATTAGCATAAATTTCCATAGAAATAAAGAATAGGTCTTAAAAAAAATTTAATGACCAGTATGGATTATGTATGCAAGAAAAACAAGACAAATCTACAACTTATACTACTCAATAATATCCAAGCTTAGAGAAGGTAATAAATTAACAATCCCTTAGCAATACTTTTTAATATTAGGGTCATGACCAATTATGGATCCGCTAAACCTAACTAAGGGATCTCTTACTACACAATATCAAAGGAGAGGTTTCCAAGGCTTCTAGTCAAAGGGCATTATGAAATAACTCTAGTTAGATATTATAATGTAATGAAAACAAGCAAGTTAATCTACTAAATGAACATACAAGTTAATCTACTAAATGAACATACAAGCTAATCTAGTGCTCACCAAAGCTTGTAGCACAAAAGGGGAAGACAATAAACAAGCAAAGATAATTTTATTCAAGACAATATATAAGTAATCTAAGCAAGGAGAGATACAATTCAATTCATTAGTTGTGCAACATTTACTTATCAAAAAGAAAAGCTATGACTACTTACCTTATTGGAGTGAACCCATCATGCCTTAATCTCTCCCTTGGCCAATGGTGCTTTGCAAAAGGTTGTTTTGGTTTGTAAGGATCAAAATGATATATTAGTTCTAAGCTATAATACTTATCCTATACATCCAAGACCTCTACAAGATGAATGATACTACTCTAAGGCAAAATCCTAATCAATAAAATCCTCAAATGATAGTTAAATTATTTATGATCTATAACGATGCACAAATAAATGATCTTCTATTTAGAAATGAAGTTAAAAGGGTATTTATAGCTAAATATTGATCCTAAACTTTCCCAAAAATTTCACCAACAAGGCCAGTCAGGTTGATTTTGTTTGGTGGGAAATAAATTTGTTAGGTCTTGAACTAGGTTGGCATGGGTCGAAGGAGTTTTGTAATGTGTGTTGAATTCCCAACAAGATTGATAGGGTTGATATTGCAAAAGAAATGAAGAAAAATGGTATTTATTTAGTTAAGGGTTATTTTGGATGTTGAATTACTTAAGGAAATGTATAAGTAGGTTTTAATTTCATAGGTATTTGTATAAATATAGCTTGTAGTAATTTTAGGTAATGGTATAAGGGACAACAATCTTACAAAGCATCAAAGGTCTTCCAACCCCTTTTCTTAGTGCATCCTTTAAGGCATGCACTCAGAGAGATTGGGACCCGATAGGTTCTTGCAAGTGATAAAGTGTCAGTAAATGATAAAGTTTAAAAATATTGTGTGTATACATATGTCCCACTTGCATCTAATTATGTGTCACTTAGTTGTAGCATATGATGGTTTTTTAAGAAATAACATATCAACACATAACACTGAGCTAATAAATTACAATAAAAAATATAAATTTCAAATTTCAAATTCAAATGATAGTAAGAAATAATTTAAAGTATCATATACATACCTTGACTTATCGTTATCACTAAATGGTTGTCTGTTATATTTTTAGTTTTGATCGTAGGGGCCACATTAACTACTTTGAACAAACCCTCAGGATACAAAACTAAGAGTAAAAACAAAGAATCGTAGGGAAACCAAAATAAATGAACTTTGAATAATTGAATAAGTCACTCATGCAATTGATAAGCTAGGGTGATAAATGATAAATTAGAACAAAAATACCAAGGAAAAATGGATAAAATGAGAATAAATCAAGGAGCCATAAAATCCAAGGCTATTGAATGACCGAAAAACTCAAACAATATGTACCTTAAGTAGGAAAAATAATAATCATGATAAAACCAAGGACATATGAAACTAAAATAATAGACCTAACATATAAGTAAATGAAGTAACAAATCATATTTAAACAATGATGGAAAAAGGACATAAAGTAAAACAACATTGATGAATGAGAAGTAATAATCGGAACACACTCAACAATGAAAATTTTGAAAAAGAAAAAATAAAACAAAAACTATCCATAAAAAGGGTTGATAATATTTTTATAATTTTTAAATATAACCAAAGAAATATGAGAATGATAACTCAATTATTTAAATAAGTAATGCATAGTCACTCAAAAAAAATCATCTATTATCATCATGTCTGAGAAGAGATGAAGAATAGGAAATATAGAAGTTGGGAAACAGATCTAAAAACAAACTTACCTGTCAAGGGGGAAATGAAAATGGGTGATGTACACAGTACCAAGGTAGAAAATCTTTATCATAAATAAGACACTCAAATTAAGTTGGTAAAACAAGAAGACTTTTGACATTAAAGACTCTAGATAAATTGTCTTAGCCACATAAAATTGTGTTATCTAGTGAAATATAAATATCATCTCATGAAGGCTATATACATGAAAAGTAAAATGGACGTACCTTCTCACAATATGTTTTCTATTCATCAGGACCCTTTATAGATCCATCAGTCTACTATGAAGATTTTATGGACCTAAAATAAGAGATGTTCTTGATAATCATGTCTTTTGGTGTGATTTTAATTTTTGATTTTATAAATGTCTTTTGATCATTGCTTTTTGTTTTGAAATGATTTAGCTTTTAAATTTTTAAAGGATTTTTTTATTTCTCCTCCATATATATTAAAAAAACTAAACATGGATGTTAAAAATGACTATCACTAGAAAATTTAAGACTTGATAACTAAGGAAAAGAACTTAGAGAGCATTGTGTCTAAGACTCATGTGATTGCATGTTAAATAAGAATGCTATCTTGCAACTGACCTTGATGTGCCCAAAGTGGAATGAAAATAGGGGAGATGATGATAATGAACATGGAATGATTGAGGTACCTCAAATCATAAAAAATGTGAAAATGATACAATGATAGGTTAGCATGCTTTTTTATCATAAGCAAAAGTGTAAGTGTATGGAAACATACAAAATAGTTTGTTTAAAGTTGTTGCCACAAGAGAAACATAACTGATTTTGAGAGTATGAATTTGCAATCCTTTAAACCAATGCCTTAATTTTTTAAGAAAAAATCTTAATTTAAAAAGGATTTTAGAAAATAAAAAAAACGTAAGGAATGCCTAGTCCTATCCGAGGTCTTATAATACAACTCACAAAAAAGAAACCACATAAAGAATAAATATAAGATTGTTTTGTGAGGAAGGCCTGGTCTTATCCAAGGTCTTAGATTGTAACCAACAAATCAAATAAGTGAAAATAAGGTTGTAAAATGACATATCCATCATAAAAAAATAGACATCAAGATTGGACTAGAAAATAAAAGATATTCATGAGGATGGTTGGGTCCTATCCATGGTATTATGTTGCAACTCATGAACTAAATGAAAATAATAAACATAGACCAAAGGACTAATGATATAAACTAAGTATACTAGTAGTATAATACTGCACATTGGATATCTTTGTAGGAAATTTGTAAGAAGTGCTAGTATTTACAATATATGGAAGTATGTGAGAAATAGTAAATATTTTTGTAAAAAATGAGCATTAGTGGGTTCTTTAAAAATATGTTCTTCATTAGTTTGTAATCTATAAGTATGAGGACCAAGGATGTCTTTGACAAGGTAAGAACCCCATAATTTTTTTTCATACTTGCCTTCTTTGTCTTGTGTGTAATCTAGTTTGAAGACTCAATCACCAATATTGAAAGTTTAGACTTTGACTTTTTTGTTATGTTGTTTAGCAATGTGATCTTTGTATTGGTGATTATGTTGTAAGGTAGTTATACATCACTCATCAAGAAAATATAAAGCATGAAGACAGGTTTCATGTAGTTCCTCATTAGGAATAATACCATGAAGATAAATACGTAAGGATGGTAGCTTAAATTCTAAAGATAAAATTGATTCATACCAATATACTAAAAAAATAGTGTTGCCCTAGTAACAACACGCATATTAGTGCAATATGCCCAAAGTGTAGGGTAAAGTTATAGATTTAAATCAGTAAGAGATTCTCTAATAGTCTTTTGTAAGATTTTGCTCATAATTTTGTTGGTGGATTATGCTTGGCCATTACATTCAGGATGATAAGGTGTTAAAAATTTGTGCATAATTTTGAATTTTGCATATAGTTGTTTTATATCTTTATTTTTGAAATTACCATCACTGTCTGAAATAATGATATAAGGAACTCCAAATGATAGATTATTTGATTGAGAATAAATTTGGACATAATAATACCAATAATGTCAACTAGAGGCATGGCTTCCAACCACTTTATAAAATATTCAATGATAGTAATAATGAACACATGACCATCTTGTGATCTAGATAATTTGCCAATGAGATCTAATACCCACATAGAGAATAGCCAAGGAGATTCCAAAATTTGGAGTTCAACCGAAGGAGAGTGAAAGAGAACATTATGAGTTGACAAGGATTACACTTTGTAACAAAATTAACAGCATCTTTTTCAAGAGTAGGACAAAATTAACCCATGTATAGGCATTTATACGTTATAACATGGCCATTATAGTGACCACTAAAATACCTCCATGTGTTTGTTCAAGGAGAGGAACAACTTATTTTAACATTAAATAGTGTATTAAAGTGCCTTTTGCATTACAATAATAGAGGGTGTTGTATCGAAGTACATATTTGAATGCTTGTTTATGAATTTAAGTCTTTTCATGATAATTTACTTCTAGAGGGTAAATATGATTCTTTCTAAATTGGATGATGTTTTTGTACAATGGGCACTGTCAAATTGTAACAGCTTCTATGTAACAAATTAGAGAATCATTTTTATTTTTTAGGGAATAAGGTGACTTTCTCATTTGAATAAGAAATTGAGAATCATAAATAGCTTGATAAGGATGAAATAGAGATGCTAACAAAGCAAACGAATTGGTTATAGCATTTTATTCTCGTGGGATTGGTTCAATGGTGAAAGAGATAAATTATTTGGCAAGCATAATGGAAATATGATGATATGTGATAAGTTTTTTTAATTTTATATTGATAGTCTCCACTAACTTAACAATAAATGAGTTTTGAATCATCTAAAACATGTAAATATTGGATGTCTAAATCGATTGTGACTTGCATCCCTAGTATTATAGCTTCATATTCAGCCATATTATTAGTGGCATCAAAGGTTAGTCAAAATGTTAGATGTATGATTTTACCATGTGGGTTTGTTAAGACACACCATACCTCAGCTCCTTGAAGGCATTTTGCACCATCAAAGTGAAGTGTCTAAGTTTCTTCATGTAAGTACATTGTAACTTTTGGTAATTCTTCAATGACTACTTTATATTTAGTGGTAGGAAGATTAGGTTCTTCATGGTTATTTGCTTCTAAATCAATAGTAAAGTTATGAAAATAATCTTTGAGTGATATTGCTTGGTTAATACGTTTGATATAAAGAATATCTTAATTATCAAGGGTATCTTAAAGATGGTTGTGTGTGTGTGTGTGTGTGAATGTAATTGATAGGGAGGCCTCTGCAAGTTGGTTTGTGATGACTTGTCCTTTGATAAATTTTTGTGTAATAATTCAGAGGTCAAATTCCATCAATAAGACAAAACATTTATCGATTTTATCTAAAGTTAAGAAATCTTTGGAGAAAAAATGATGAAGTGGATCAGAATGGATAAAGACATAAGTAGTTTGATAGAGTATATAATGACAGAGCTTTTCAATAGCGAAATAGATATCAAAATAATCATGTTCTACTTTTGGACAATATTTTTCATAATTGATTAAGAATAATATAATAGATAACATATTCTCTACTAGTATCATCTTGTTGGGTGAACATTGCCCCAATTGATATGAGGGTAGAAGACATATATAGGATTAATGAATGATGATTTTAAGTTGGAAGAGTAATTGGAGGATGAAGCAATGATTTTTTTATGCTATTAAATGATTTTTACCATGAATATGTCCATTCTAGAGCATTAATATTTTTGAGAAGAGATTTAACAGAGTAAATAGGATAAGCCATTTCTGGAACAAAGTGGCAAATTACCCCAAGTTTATCAAAGTATGTTTGTATGTCTAGAATGAAGTGAGGAATAGTCATGTGGATGATAGCATTGAATTTAGTTGGATCGACATTGATTCCCCAATGGGAGACTATAAAACTTAATAGTTTACTAAAAGTAATGTCAAACACACATTTGAAAGGGTTAAGTCTAACTTTGTATTTAATGTGGTGATAGAAGATGATAGCTCAATCATGGAGATGAGGATAATGATGTTTATATTTGGCAATGAGATCATCCACATAGGTTTTGACAATTATATGAATAAGATTATGAAAAATATGGGTCAATGTATGTTGATAAGTAACTATGGATTTTTTGAGACTGAAATGTATTTTAACATAGCAATAGGTGCCCCATTCTGTGGTAAATGTTGTTTTATAATGATCTTCAGGGGATATGTGGATTTGGTTATATCCTAAGAAACCATTCATGAGTGATACCATTTGGTAATCGGTAGTAGAAACGATGATAGCATCTATGGATGGTAAGAGAAAATTATCTTTTAGACATGCTAAATATAGGTTGCAAAAGTCAATGCATATGCAAATATCCAAGGTTATTTTTTTATGAACATGGACAATGTTTGAGACCCATTCTGAGTAATTTATAGGTTTAATGAAATCAATGTCCAAAATTTTGATGATTTCTTTATGACATAAGGTATAAATCTCAGGAGGAAATTTTCATTACTTTTGTTATATGGGTTTAGTATCTGGTTAGGTGATGATATTATGGACAATGATGCTATAATCAATTCTGGGTATGTATTCATATGACTAGGTGAAATTTTAATGATATTTATCAATAAAGATACTAAAATTATCATGTTCTTCGAGAGTAAGTTCTTTAGAGACGGTAATAGGTCGAGGACATGTAGGTGTACCGTATTCAATTTTTGTAGTTCCTTTGATAAGCATAGCATTTTCATCATGAAAATGACATGGGGTAGGAGGGAGGAAATAAATAGGATGTATTTTGGGGTCCACACTAGTGATAAAAATATTTAAACAAAAAACCTTTTGTTGAAAGTTACCAAGCTTGTGATGTTGTGAAATTTGAGGTTCTATAGCATGGAGAAGCTCTAGTATAACTTTGGTACTAGGAAGTGTGGGTAAAGGTCCATAATATTTGACATCTACTTCAAGATCAATGATTTGATTACTTTTTCTATCATATTAAGAATGTATTTATCTCATGTTAGTTGCTTTAGCATCTAAGGTAATTTTAGGTAAAGTAGTGGATAAATATTCTATGTTGGTGAGATTTGACTGAGCTAAGTATACTAAGTTTGTAATATTTGTATTGGTTTACTCAATAGATAGGATTTCAAAGGATAATTAAAGAATAGTTGTTTGAATCAAATTTGGTTGGATAGATTTAGATGTTGATGATTTAGATTGATCATTATAATGGTAAGTAGTGGAAATAATATTTATTGTTGGTAAAGTAGGTTGTGTTGAATTAAGTTGTGTATAAGGCTCAAAATATGACATAGTTGGAATTCATTCGATTATTTATGGGTGTTTAATAATGGTGGATTGATAGGGGTACATAACTTTCATGTTTTGATTCAGAATAGGATGAGCTATGAATAACATGGACATCATAGTTAAAGGCATGTATTTTTGTTAATGTCTTTTGAAAATGTTGTACATATAAATCTCGTGATTGGGCTTGGGCCATGATATAATCATCATCATAGGTGTGAGAAATAGTGCAAACATTAGTTTTCATAGGAGAGTCAGTGGTGGAAACACCTGTGTTGTTAAATTTGCGAGGAGACATAGTTAAAGGATCTTGAAATTTTTTTTCTACTCCATATTTGTTGCAAGTAAATTTATCTTCTATGTAAGAGGATTCATATGTATTGCATGGAGGGGGAGTATCAATAGTATCATAGATTAGGGGAATGGTACAATTACATAGGAGTAAAAGAGGGATCCATTTCACTATATAAGGAGGTAATAGAGTGGTATTACAAGTATTTTATAATTCATTTAATTTATCATCATCTAAATTGATAAGAGTGTCATGTTGGTCAAAATGCATGTTAACAAATTTAGAGAGAGATGGACTGTCGATATTGGAAATAGTCAGAATACGATATTGAGATTTAAGATTCGGTAGTTGAATACTTGATGGATTAGGATCAACTTCATATTTTTAGCATTTTTCATTATATATGAAGTTGATACATTAACTACTTGAAGAAGCAATGACACGTCTTTTGGTTGCAATGAACTAAGTCAGTCAGAGGGTATGAAATCAGGGTAGTGGATATAGTTGATTTCAAGACTGGAATAAGCTCAGGTTTAATATGAACTATGTTGGTTAGCATATGCTAAATTGAGTTGGTCTATCTAGTAAGGAAAGTAGGATAACAAAAAAAAATTAGAATCAAACTAGTTCGATCTGGTTGACCTAGCTGAGAAAATAGGAAAACAGAGAAATCTGAAAATGGACTAAGTTGAACTGGTCAATCTAGTTTCGTAGTCTAGAGAAAAAATTAAAATGTATAAATTGAAACAATTGAGTTCTAAATACAAAAAATAAAGCTAAGCACATAGGTAACTAGGTCAAGCTAGTCAATCTAGTTGAAGCACACAACATAACTTGTATCAACATTGGCTAATACAATCTACAATACAACATAGATAACAATGAGCAACCATCAATAAATTAATTTAGATGTTAATTAATTATTTGAAAATAAAATCAAAAAATTGTACTAAAAGTTATGATTGATAATGTAGGCTTCCAAAGATACTTGTTTGTCATTTGGATAGTGTCAACCCAATGTTTCAGAACACTATGGAAGAAGTGTCATTTCTATAGCCCACTAAATCTGGTTTCAAGGGTAAGCTGGAAGTAACTTCTCGGCACTAACCACTAATCGATGCACCACACAATCAAATAAATGGTTGGATTCCTAAGGTTCAATATAAAGATAAATCTTAGGCATTTTTAAAATACTGTGAAGTATGTGAAAACTAAATACCATGTTTAGCTTTGTATTATGGCTATGATTATTGAGTTAAGCCCCTCACACCATGATATCTATAAATGATATAAAATGATCATAAATTGAATATCGTGTATCCCTTCATGACAATAGCTAAGTAATTTTAAAATTATCGTTACACAGTTTCTAGGGAAAGCCAAACAAAGTGAAAAATAAAAGAGAAAATCAATATGTTGAAAGTTAAGTTGTAATTTTTTAGAAAGTAAATAAACAAGCAATCAACTGAAAAGTAAAGTGATTGTAATTATTATCAACTGTGGGTTAAATTTCTTTTGCTCAAGCTATAAAGTGAAATAAACTGAATAAGATTGAGCAGGTCAATCAATTTAGACAAATAGGACATAACGAAGTTGAACTAATCGACTCAGCATGTTAAAAAAATAACCCGGAATAAACAAAGTCAAGCATTTCAACTTAGTTTTCTTGTTAGAAAACAAGAACAAAACTAGATTGAGTTGGTCGATCTAGTTGTTTGTGTAGGTAAAGTTTCTCAAAACAAAAAAACTGATAAAAATAATATAAATTTTGAATTTAAATTTAAAATCAGGAAAACAAATTTTGCTTAAAATTTGACAAAGTGGAAATATTGAGCCATTTAGAGTGAACTTGGTAGATATGACAAGATCACTAGGTCAATGTGGTAGCTTCTCCTTAGAATACTGAATTATTATTTAATTAGGTCATCTAGGTGAGTTTTTGATCTTGTAAAGGCAGAAAAAAATATTATTGAATAAAATCAATTTAGTTAATATAGTTTAAATAAAATATATAAAAATAATAAAATAAATTTAAATCAATGTAGTTAGTTATAAATGAAATACAAAAATAAATGAAATTGAGCAGGCTAATTTAGTTGGGCCCAAAAGGTATAAAAAGACACAGGATCTATCAGTTCAATCCAGTTAGCTGAGATTGAAAACTCTGTGTAGAAGACAAAACTAGGTCAACGGGCTCAACAAAGTTGGAAACCCTACACATAGAAAGTTAAACTAGGTTGACAGGTTTTAAAATGTTGAAAACCCTGTAAATAAAAAGTTGAACTAGGTCAATAGGGTCAACAGAGTTTGGAAAACCAATGCATAAAAAGCATAACTAGGTCGATAGGTTCGACAAAGTTTAAAAACCTACACAAAAATTAGAACTAGGTCGACATGCTCAATGAAGTTGAAAACTTGTGCATATAAATCAGAACTAGGTCGACATGTTTGATGAAGTTGAAAACCTTGCACACATAAAACTAAATTAGGTTGATAGGCTCGATGAAGTTTTAAAAACATGGGCACAAAAATCATAACTAGGTCAACGGGTTCAACAAAGTTTAAAAACCTACATAAAAGTATGAAACTAGATCGATGGGTTTGATCCAATTGACTGTAAATAACAATTAAAAATTATAAGATTTAGATTCACATTGGGTTCACCAGAATTTATGCAAGTAAAATAAGATATATCTATAACTTATCCTACTCAGTAATATCTAAGCTCATAAAGAATCAACTAACAATCCACTAGCAATACTTTGTTATATCAGAGTCATGACCAATTATGGATCTATTAAACCTAAGGGATCTCTTACTACACAATATTAAAAAAGAGGTTTCCAAGGCCTCTAATCAAATCAAATTATGCCATAACCCTAGTTAGATATTATAATTTAATGAAAGGAAGCAAATTGATCTACTAAATGAACATACAAGCTAATCTAGTAAATGAACATACAAGTTAATCTTGTGTTCATCAAAGTTTGTGGCACAAAGGGGGAAGACAATAAACAATCAAAGATAATTATATTTAAGACAATATATAAGTAATCTAAGCAAATAGAGATAAAATTTAATCCATTAGTTATGCAACATCTACTTATCAAAATGAAGATCTAGGAATACTTATCTTATTGGAGTGAACCCGTCATGCCTCAATCTCTCCCTTAGCCAATGATGTTTTGCAAGAGGTTATTGGGGTTTATAAGGATCACAATAATAGATCATCTCTAAGCTACAAGACTTCTCCTATGCATCAAAGACTTCCACAAGACGAATGCTACTACTCCAAGGCAAAACCCTAAGAAGTGAAATCCTAAAATGATAGTATAAGCAGATTTATGAGTTGTAACGATGTGAAAATGAATGATCCTCTATTTATAAATTAAGGGAGTATTTATAACTAAGTATTGACCCTAAACCTTCCCAAGAATTTCGTCTATAAGGTCAACCAAGTCATTTTTGTTTGGTGATAAATAGAACCGTAAGGCTTCGAATTAGGTCGGCATGAGTTGTCAGAGTTCCATAACATGCATTGAATTTCCAATAAGATCAACTGGGCTAACGTAATCATAAAAAATAAGAAAATGGGTGTTTGCTTAGTTAGGGGCTATTTAGATGGTGAATTGTTTAGGGAAGTGTATAAGCGAGTTTTAACTACTTAGGGAGTTGAATAAAAGTAGCTTGTAGTGGTTTTAGGTAATGGTAAAAGGGCCAACAATATTGTAAATAAACAAAGGTCTACTAACCCCTTTCTTGGTGCACCCTTTAAGGCATGCACTCAGAGAGATTGAGACTCAACATGTTCCTACAAGAGATAAAGTGTCAATAAATAATAAGGTTTAAAAAAATTGTGTGTATATAGATTCCATTATTGGAAGAAAAGGAATTTAACTAACCTATAGATATAGCATGCATAACTTCATAAAAAGTTTCCAATGTAGATTAAGGGTTATTCCCAAATGCATTCATAGAAGCTAATCCCATTTATCTCTCACAATATTAAAACATTCACACAAAATATAAAAAATCAGGGTAGCATCTTTCTACCAAACCAAGGGGAATGCCAATATGTATTTATTTTATCAAAATATCATTTAATCCCTTAGGTAAGAAACATAATTTATACTATGTTGTATATATCTATTTCACATAGTCCAACACTCAACTATGCAAAAATGAACCTTTGAAGTATTTCAATAGTGTAACCACTTAAATAATGGGTGGGTGGATGGGTGCGTGCATGTGTGTGTCTGTATATAAACACACATATATGTACATCTATTTGTTCTTTTTAATAAACTCAACATATACTCATCTACATTAATATGAAACTATACCTATATGTACAATCAAGGAACAACATTTTAGATATGAGCATATCCATAAAAAAACCTAATGCTTTAGAAATAAAAAGGAAAGAAGGTAATAAATTGTGCCCTTGTCGTAAGATTATTAGACCCAAAAGAGAAACCCGAGTTCAAAATTTTCCATAGCTTGAACCCTTTTTTCTTCCTTTCCAAGTTTGAGTCTTGGTTTAGTTGCAAGTTTGAGTCCTTCTCTCCCTCTATAATTATTATATTCTTACCTTCTTCAAAACCACTTTTCTACTTCATATTTATAATGACGATAGATCTAAAAATGGTTTCCAATATTTTTCCTTAAAATGCCAAACTCATATCCGGACCTTACATGGTTTTGATTTAATATTCCTAAAAATGGACCCTGATAGTTGCATGGTTGATAATCATTCGAATATACATTAAAAAATACCATGAATTCATCAAGATAAATTTATGCAACCACTCAAATTTTTCCATGTAACTCTTTATCAAAATCACCATTTTTTGCAATAAGGTTCAGATTGAAAATGCCCAGGGCTTCATCGACGCAATTAGCCACTCAAACTCATGATCACAGAAAAGTCAAACTAATGAAACCCTAACCTTCTCAATCAAGTTTTTAGAACTCAAAATTTATTTTTTATTCATTTTAATGTTTGGTCGAGTTCATGGCTTATGTTCTAAGCTAAAATCATTTTAACAATAAAATAAAAATATATGTTTTGAAATGTATAAGTTTAGCATAACTCATAGTGTTTAAGTCTTAATCCAATGTTTATCAATTAGGGTCCGATTAGGTTGTTGACCCTAAAAGGGTCCCTTAATAAATTACCATTTTTTAAAACCAAGTATAGGTTAATAGGTCCAAGTCTCAAGGTAAGATCTATGGATAGACACAATTCATGTCTTATCTTTGAGCCAAGTACTAACTCAAAGTCAATGTCAAATTAAACAAGACATCGACTAATAATACAGTTCAAATTGTAAATATGTAAATCAAAGTCAATGTCAAGTAAAATAGTGATATCAGTACAACTTAGATCTCAAAAGTGATTGATAAACGATAACTAAGATGCCATAAATTCACTAAGTTGATAATGGAATATTAGTTCAACGCGTCTATAGGTGTTGATTGGCCGCTACTAAACTTGTAGATCAAGTTTAGTCATCAAATGGTAATAAGGTAATTGTTGTGACAACCTATGAATATCCACACCAATACTATTATTGTTAATGGAAAGTCTATACTCAAACCAATCTCATCAAAGTGCAGTAATTATCATGAAATCAATCATATCAGAAGCATAAGAAGAATACAAGCATTCAAACATAGCTATAAATTCAAAGAGATCAACACAACCTATAATAAAGGTAAACTCTGATTTCAAAAATAACACAAGTTTTCAAAATAAGTTATCTATTATTCCTAAGGAATGTGGGTGCTAATTTTAGATTCATTGTCAATAAAGTTCTTAGACTTATATACACCTCTTTCTCTTGTGTGCAATCAGTAAAGTATATTCCTCATTGTCCCTGATGATACTCTCCCTTTACTAATGGGGGCAACATTTATTGCAATCACACACTCTACACAATAAAATCAGTCGTGAAACCATGTTGATATATCAAATCAATATGATAATAATAAGCAATATTAACATAAATCAATTCATGAAAATGAGAGCGGAAGCAACTGTCTGAATGGAGAAATCTATATCCTGGGTGGGAACTTTCTATGGAACAGCAAAGTGTTGATGGCCCACTGAATCCTATCCATACGGAGATCACAAGAACCTGATTGCACCTAAAGAAACAATTTAGCTTTTAGAAGCCTCACATGCACCTATGGACAACTTGGAGGATAAAACAAAGGACCTTCATCGACCTAATAGGAGATCATGGACAAATAGACTGATTGGTAAAAGACAACATTTTCAGAAAGGTTCCACCTCAACATTGGACTTCACGTTCATTAACAAAAAGGTATGCCTCAAAATCCCTGACTATGTGCTTGATAGAGCTAACAGGGAGCTACACCTATCTCTAATAGGCAAATTTCAAGAAAACAAGCTAGATATTGACTTATTAAGGGAATGGACCAACCAAAAATGGAATCCCAAAGGGCATATGGAGATTGTGGTCATGTCAAGGGAATTTTTCCTCGTCACCTTCTCCATTCCGAAATATTTCACCAAGGTTCTAACTTAGGGTCCATGGTTTCTTAGGAAGTAGAAACTATGCCTAAGAAAATGGAAACTATGAATAAATATAAATGGAGATGTTCTCTTCGAAACTCTGATGTGGGTTGACTTACCTAGCCTCCCTATGGAATTTTGGGAGGAAGAAATCATTCTTAGTGTGGTCAAAGCCATAGGCCAGCCGACTACTCTAGATCCTATCACCAAGTCAAGATGAAGGCTTTTAACTACCAGATTATGTGTTTATATCTCCTCAAAAAAGTCCATTCCAAGAAATGTTGATTTAAAATCAAGATATGGAACTTGGTTCCAAGAAATAGTGTATGAAAGAACATCAAACATCCACCCTACTTGTCATAAGTTTAGTCACAAAGCAGTTGCCTACCCTCAAAACAAAATAGAGAAAACTAAGGAGAAAGATAAATCCATAACTGAGATGGTCAAAGAACTAGTCAAGGATGAATCCATCTCTGAAGAAAATGTCAAAAATCTATAAGAAAGAAAGGATTCTAAAAAATTATGATCTCGGACTCCATGGTTACTTCCCCTGTTGCACCAAAAACTACCACGCGGCTCCCCTGGGTAACAAAAATGGTTTAGAAAGGGAACCACTCTCCCCAACAAGATCACCTATGGTGGAACTTTTACACCAGATGAAGGACAAAATTACATAACCAGATAGTGAAGAACCTAAGAAAACTTCCCCCATACCAAAATTCAAGAACATACCTTCAACTTCACCTTTCAATTATAAGCTAATCATAAATAGAGTGAATAAACCTAAGGTGGTTAAAGAGACTAATCACTACAACAAACTTTTAGGGAAAACCAACATAACCAAATAAACTCTAAAATAGGTTGTAAAAGGCACACAGAGACCCAAAAAGAAGGCAAATTTAACATCAATAAACCACCGAGGAATAACCCCAATTAGGGTATCTAATTGTTTTTGCTCATTTGAAAGGTCTCTTTACTGATGACTCATAAAAATTTTACGAAAGCTTTGTGGAAATTTGGGGTTGTTAATAATTTGAACTAATCTGTTGACCAGATTATTAACTGTTTATTTTCAACAAGTTAGATAGGGTTTTTGTTTCTTGTGTTCAGGGTTAAGGATCCTTTCAAAACCCTATGCTCTTCCTCTATGTCCCTTCTTATGTTGTTTTTTAGTCGTTTGTGTGATTTAGTTCATTTCATGCAGCGGACTCTTCTTTTTTTCTTCTCTTAGGTTGGGGGACCTCGATTCAAAACCCTCATGTCTAGTTCATAGCTCTGATTCAAAAGTATTTTTACCCATTTCTAATAAAAAAACATAAATCGATTTGTTAACATAAACAATATACATATGTTTGTTCTATCTGATATAATCATAATTCAAATTGCACAATAAGAAATGAATTTTCCATCTAATTAATCATCATTAGTTCCATAATTATTCAAATAAGGTAAACAATATTTATAGAATAAAATCCACAGTAGTCAATAACCAATCAAATTCCAATCTATGTGGTGACAAATCCACTTATTATAGCAAAATTTAGAAAATGGTTTATCTATAAAACTAGGATGTGACAAAACAAGAATTAGGGCAAACATTAACATGATCTACCTCATAATAAGTTATCATGTAATGGGAAATGCCTTAATTTGCACAAGATATGTCCATAGAAAGTGCTAAGGAAAATCTATCATATGCAAGGCTATTAACACATAATATAGCATCATCACAAAAACCCTATCATGGTTTGAATCATATGTTATTATTCTATGATATATCATTGGAAAGAAACATGTGAACATTGATAAACATTTGTACATTAACAACATCATGATACATAATAACACACATAAGCTAGGAATATACCATGTAACTAACAACATTAAAGACCATATCATAACTAAATCACATTTAGGAATATTCATATACATAAATAAATTCTAAGATACACATAGATATACAAAATTTACAATACAATGAATTAGTAGGGCAAAATAAATACGACAATTAACAAAACCTTATGAAGGAACAAACAAGGGAGAAACTAGGGTGAATCAAGGCCAACATGGTATCACACAATCGTAAATAAATGCAATACTATGGAGAGAGATAAGATCCAAATTAGGAATTAACGCAAATAAATTAGGGATAAAGTATCCATAAAAAATCAACAAAACTTAAGTAAATAAAAAACTAGGAACATGTAAGAGCTAACCCTAATAAGAGGGCATAACATGTTAATAGAGTAATAAACACTAGACACAATTAGATTCATGATAAGGAAGACACAATATAACCCTAGAAGGGAAGGGAGCATGCAAGAGAATGCAAGTTCACCAAAATGTAGAATGGTAAAGTGGTTTAGATCAACAATGCCTATCATAAACAATGTGCAATTCAAATCAAAATAGTTTTACCCGAATAAACAACAAAAACAAACTCACTTGCAAGAAAGGAAAGATCTACAATTATTGAAATTAACAAAGAGAGGGATTTGAGAAAAATATTGAAATCAAGTGCAAATAGGTCTAGGAACTGAGGTACATAAACCCCAAATTTTTTGGAAGAAACTGATAACTTTCAAATTTTGACCAAGAATGGAATGCTACACTTATGGCATGACTAGGTGCAAATTGGTAATCATGTCTTCCCTTGAAATAATATTCATGACTCTAGTCCTCCACTCTTGGGCTCTAGAAACCTCACTCAGTTTGTTAAAATTTATTGCAAATTTACCAGTTATCATTCTCCTTCCTTGAAATCCTAATCTACTTACAAAACCTTGCAAGACGTTAAAAAGAGTTGGTCAAAAGGGGGAGCTACCTCAATCATACCCCCACCCTTAGAAAAGTTAGAACCAAACAATCTAGATAGTTCAACAAGCAATTATATGATGCAAGCCCTAATCCCTATGTGATCTTTTGAATACATGAACAATTGGCAATGACGTGATATGAAGACTTCAAAGGAAATATTGCTTTTCAAATCAAATACTAAACTTTTTCTTATCACTCTTGACCTCTTCTTGAAACTCTTAGTTGAATTAATTTTTCAATCAATGCTCACTTGTCAATCTCTCTATCTTATATGCATGAATGCACCTGTATATATAGACTTCTCAATTTCAAATAAATGCCATATTGGTGCACAAGCTAACACACAAAGGGTGGGCATGCTAACCAAAAAAAAAAGCACAAACATTGAACAAATGGAGGGAAGGGGTCAAAGGACCCACAAAAAGTGGGGACCAAGAGCGTAGTAGTATGATTGTGGTCAACTAAGAGCATAGTACTATGCTTCTAGAAAAACTCATGAAACAACAAAAAGCCAAGGGGAAAACATGGAGAGAGAATAAAAGGAAGATGGAGCAAATGGGGCACAACATAGAGAAACATGCACTAATAAGACCCTAATCCAGATTAGTAATCGACAAGCACATAAGTGCCCAAAATCAATGCAAACTAATATCTAAAACTACCCTTCCCACGTCCGCCCCCCGTTCCCCGCCACCCCCCTCCCCATACCCAAATTAGGTGTTTACAATATTATAATTATCATACTTGTATTATTTACCTTGCATATTGTTATATGTACCATGCAAGTGTAATTATAATTTATATCATGGTTAGTGCCTTACCTTGAGTCAACCTCCCCTTATGTCATATGTTGATAGGTACATATAAAGACAATGCCTTCCACATATTCTACCATCTCATTCATTCCAGTCTATTCTATTTATTCATTTATTATTCTTTAAGATGTCTTCAAACACCACCATGTATTTAGGTTGCATTTTCTTATATTTTTGAGTATTTCACTATTGTTCAATTATGTACATGTCTATATAATCTCGCAACACTAAACCAATGCTAATTCAAGACCAATTTTCCTTCTTTAAGTCACAACACAATCACTACTAAGGCAAACTCATATACTAAAATTGAATAGAGAAAGTATCAACACATCTTATAAGATAAAACTAAAAACTACGAAAACCCGTGAATTTCTCACAATGAGTTCCATAACAAGTTTCTTCCCAGTAACACTACATAGAATACCAAATCATACATCTTGATTATCTCGCTTCCCTCTTGATTAAGTTTGAGAGTTCAAGATCCATTGATAATGTGTTTATTATTAATATGGAACCCCCCTTGTGAAGGCAAGTCGACTCCTCTTCTTGCAAGGTAGTCAACTACTCTATTGCATGTCCTCATGTGTAGGGTTGCTTTTACTTGGAAAATATCTTAAATAAGGTTAAGTATGTCTTGTAATATATTTTGGAGTTTCCAATTAATGCACTTCTTTGACGACAAACATGGAGTCCACTCCAACTATTATATTTTTTCACTTTCACCTCTTTGCAATTAGAAGTCCTCTTAGGATGGCTTTAATTTCTTCCACATTATTAAGTATCTCTCATAGTAGGAAGCCATAGGTTTGTCTTCATCATCTCGGATGATTCCTACACCACTAGTGGACCCAGAATTACCCTTAGTTGGACCACGAGTGTTCAAATTAGGCCAAGATTGCTCTAGAGGGTACCTTTTGGCTTGTTTATCCTTTTTCCCATTCCTATCCACCCTCTTATTAGGGAAACATTTTTGCCTTTTGATCATATGTGTACCTATAATTTTCAACACTTCCATATATAAAACATCCAACGAATCATTAATCCTCCACAATCAAACACTATACATCCAAACATAAAGACCCTGATAAAGCCGCACAAACTACCAACAACTTGAACTGCTTGCACCTCCTCCTTCCCTCCCTATTAAAAACCCAAATTGGGATTGAAATAGGCTTGCATCTCTTCTAATGATGGAAACAATGATTTACAGTCTCACAAGAGTTACAAACCTACTTAATAAAATTGGCATGTGCCTAACCTGATTATAATGTTTGAAAGAGGCAAAGCATGACCATATATCTTTAGAAAACATGCATTGTTGGTTTATCACTCTTATTTTTGTATAATTTTGCGACATTACTTTGAGTATCTACGAAATGTGTCATCACATCTTGTGATTTATAATTTAAATTCAATTTCTGCTATCCTAAACTAAATCCCCATTGCAGTCCAAATTAACAATGTCTAAATTCATTTGTTGCAAAATCAACCTCAAAACCAAAAAGAAATTAATAATTGTATACAATCTTTCCTTCAATACAAGGATCAATTGATATAAAAATATACATGTGCATACTTCCTTTGAATCCCCACAAAATTATTTCAAATAAAATATAAAATTTAATTATCACATAAGGTGAATACCTTTCAAAATGTTCATGCTCCTTACAAGAGTGGTCTTCAACGTGTCCACTTGTAAAAGGCCCCAATAATACCATGACTCATGTGCACCAATATCCATGCAAGAAAACTAGTACCTCAATTTTTCACTCTTATCATCTTTTTACTCAGGTGCATAAACACAAAAACAGTTCAACTCTAATACCATGTTAAAATTCCAGGGTTTTGTTGGATTGCATAAATTCATTTGCATAAAATAAATAACTATTTTTAACTTACATCAATAGAAAATAAATTACCTTCATGCATTAATAACATAAACTTAAAATATTATTAACAAAATAACTCCACCCGCTTATAATGAATGACAACCCATGAAGGGCACTAATAATCTCAACTCCCTTAAGCTTACATAATATACAAACACTTATTTATACAAATTGTTGAAACCTTTAGCCTCATATCTTCATGAAAATAATGCTAATGAAATGAAGCATACAACCATACAAAAGTGGATGCAACCAAAAGATTGTAACTGCTACCACCTTTAACTATTGGAATGCATTAGTATCACTACTATTAATAAAATAATAATAATGTACATTGATGATTACAATAATAAAACAGTCAGTTGGTATTCATGGCCAAAACTCCATGCCAGAGGACATAAACTAGCTCAAAAACAAAAATCCTGAGAAACAAGAAACCAAACCAACTAGAACAACATCATAACAAGTTGCAATACATTAGACATAGGTCGCAACCCCAGAAGGAGGAGGTGGAAGACTGCCCTTGGGAGGCTTGGCACTCCAAGTAGAAGGTTTAGCTGAAGGAGGATTGGGCACCACCCAACTATCCTAAATAGGGTCTAGGGGAGCCAAAGAAGTAGCAATGCCCCAACCAAGGGATGGCTGAACAACACTGCCAACTAGACCACTTCCTTGCACAGGCGAACTCCACCAAAATGGGCTAGTAGTAGACTTCCGATGAGGCGGTTGCAGACTCTACCCCTCTTGATAATGAGGATGGATAAATGGTTGTGACTACGAAAGTGACTTTGTTGATGTCGGGGCACTGGGGGAGGAGAGCCATGAGGTGGTTGGTCCAGCGAGACGCGACTCATAGTACAAGAAGCACTCCCCCAATGGTTGAGAAATTCCTACATTGCTGAAATTCAAGAGCCATCTTCTTTGGTTGAGCTTAAATATGCATAAAAGTCAACTTCATTGTTAAATAGAGTTGCATTCCTAGCTTTCCATAGTTTAAATAAGATTATAGCCTTGAAGAAATTCCATAGAAAAGCTATGTATGACGACCATTGAGCATTATCCCCAAAAACCATATGCCACGAGAATAGTTTTGGGTGGAAGGGTTAAAAATGGCTATGAATCCAATGCCAAGCAGAGTGAACTTTGGGATAAGTACAAAAGAGGTGTTTAAAGGACTCTGGTATAGAACAAGCAAGACACTTGGGTTGAGCAACTCTAGTACATAAAATTTGTTCCCCAAGGGGAAGGCTCTTATAAACTAGACACTAAAGAAAGAGAGTGAACTTGGGCTCAAGCTTTGCATTCTAAATTTTGTTAAGTCTAGAAAACCAAGTCCTAGGCAAGGAATTCAAATTCCATGTTCAATTTTTCCAAAGCTGAAGAGAACATGCTCATGATTTGATACAGGAGACGTGGAGAGAATTTTTAAAACAAGTATCACAATTTCATCTCCAATCCTTCCACCAAGCACGTGGAGATTGCAACCCCATCTTATGCAGCATGACATCATGCATCATTTCTAGAATGCGCAAAATGGAAGGTGAGTTTGAATTGATTAACTTATATTTATCTTTTAGTAGAGGCCAAGGAGCCTAATCACAAGAACAAATTAAATCTTTAGTAGTATGAATACCTTATTTAAAAAGCCTCAAAGCTTTCATACCTAGCAATTCTACTAATAAAAGACTAGAATTGGTCATAACATGAGACCACTAGATATTGTGATCAATGAAGGTTAGGCCACTACAAAAACCATCACCCACCCATTTAAATTGGCTTTGACAATTTCAAAAGCCTTCAAAATGCTTTTGTCAACAAAATATCTCTCAATATTGATGGGAGCAGTGGTAACACACAATGTGTGAAACCTGTTGTTTTTCCAACCAACTTTACCATAAGGCAAACCAAAGGCAATGCAGTGTCATGGAATAATTTTCCAAGCTTCGTTTTCTTCAATTACCTGAACCACCCATTTAGCACATAGATCAACACTTTGTTAGTAAATGTCAATAATGCCCATGCTACCTTTATCATGACGAAGACAACAAATATCCCAAGCAACCCTATGATACCCTCGAGTTTGTTTAGCATTGGCCCAAATAAAATCCCTATGAACCTTTGCCAATTTATCATGAGAGGCTTTAAAAGGGACCCAACAAGAAGATTAATAGATATGAGTAGCTGCCAAAATCTTTAGATTATACCTGAAATTTGTCGGTTAAAGAAAAGGGTTTGGAAATCCAATACTCAACCTTTTTCTCCACTCGATCAATGACATATTGACAAAGTTCAAAAGTAGAGCTATCAAAAGCAAACAAGATACCAAATAATTTTCATTTCTCCCCTTTTTTGATCCACTTTTTATATTGTTTAATCCATTCCAACATAGGGATCATGCTTTGTCTGTAGCATTGGGTTTTGGTCCATTGCAAACTAAAACCCAAGGATTTGTAAAAATATATCGAGGCAATGCAATACCTCTTTGAATGATGCTTCTTGTTCATCGAGAGTTAGAAAATTATCATTAGCAAAGTGACCATTGATGAATTGAGAGGATTGATCAAGAAGAACAATTCCCCTAATGAGTCCTCGCTCTGCTTTGTGAGCAAGAAGATAGCCAAATGCCTCTGCGAACAAAACATACAAAGCTAGTGCCAAAGGGCAACCTTGTCTTATGGAGTGGAATAGGCCAAAGTTGTTAGTTTTGAGCCCATTGATACTGAGGCAAGATAAAGCTTCAGAAAACAAAGTCTACACCACCGATATAAACAATTGGCCAAAACCTAAAGCCTAAAGCATATCAAGAATAAGTGGCCACTCAATCCTATCATAGGACTTCTCAAAATCAAGTTTAAGGAAGACGGTTCGCTAACAAGAGGCCCGTACCCATTCCATTCCTTCCCAAACAACAATGAGATTATCCAAAATGTATCTTTTTTTGAAGAAGCCAATTTGTTATGGTCTGATGATAGCAAACAAGATGAGATGAAGACGATTTTCAAGGGCTTTAACAAGGATTTTATATGACACAATAAAGAAGGTGATGGGGTGCCAACTAATAATGAGCTCTGGGTCACCGGCCTTGGGAATGAACTTGATATTACCTTTGTTAATAAGAGAGCCTATATATTTATTTTGCAAACCTTCTTTACAGACTTATAACAAGTCGGGCCCTACAAATGCCAAGTAGCTTTGTAAAATTAACAAGGGAAACCATCAATACCATGGGCTTTATCATTGGCCATGCATTGCACTACATGAAAGAGTTACTCAAGAGATAGAGGGACATACCAATTTTTTTGGTCTGCAAGATGAAGTTTGTCAGACACCACATCCAAACATTCTTGCAATGCATGTGTACATACCATTGTATCTCTTTGGGCTTGTAACACTAGCTTCAAGTGATCAACGAAAGTCAAGGAGATTTTAGGTAGATTAGCGAGACGTTGATGAGCAAGCTTAATCACTTTGATTTTATCTCTAGCTTGTCTGGCTCAAAGAGATTTGAAAAAAGCTTTTGAATCCTGGTCCCTGATTGTGAGCCAATGCAAGCGAGCTCAGATTTGCACCCCTCTAGTCGTGTGGTTGTCTACAACTTTAATCTTGTGCTTGAGAGACATTATCATGGCTTGCAACTATAAATCAAAAGGATTGTGCTCAAGAAGAGGAGGTTATTTGGTATTCTTTGAGCACATCCCCATTGTACTGCTTCCAGAGCACATCCCCATTGTACTGCTTCCAGACTCGCGCAATTTGCTTGTCATAGTGGCGTAGGAATGTGGTGGTGCAAGTGATCACCTTATTCCACCACTCGATCTCACTAGCAGCATAAGACAGATATGGTACGAAGTTTCAAACTTTAGTGAGGTGATGGATGGTGCCCTCATGGCAGAGGAGGGACTTGTTAAAATAAAAATGATTTTGTGGCACCTTAAAATGGCCACCACCCCACTCCACTCTATAAGTGATGGGACTGTGGTATGAAAGGACAATTTTCAGATGGATGGTGATAGCTTGTCGATCAAAAAAGGAAAAAGAGAACATGCAATGCTTAGAAAACATGAAATAGTTTAACCACTTAAAGACTCTATCGACATCGACACGATAGTTGGCCCAAGTACCCAAGACGAATTATTAAATATGTGTTCCAGAGAAGTGGGTCCACCAAAACCCACTGGTTTTTGAAATAAAACCATGCTTCACGTTCTCTCACACACCATCGCATCAGAGGGCACCAACTTTGTCATCGAGACTCTCAATCATGTTAAAATTGCCACAAATCAGCTAAGTGGAAAAAGGCAAATTGTCAACGAGCGATCGCCATAATGTCATTCTGTTAGGGCCATCATTGGGGGCATAAATATTGAGAATCCCCAAGGAATGACCATTGATGTCAAGCAAAACCCAAATAACTTGATGTGATAGATCTTCACTCATGGCAACAACTAAGAGAGAATTTTCTTGGAAATCAAAATATTGGCACGACCACATTGTTGGGAGAAGTAAAACCGGAAGCACACAATTTGATTACCAAACCAAGCAACTTAATATGCGGAAATTAACCATATTCACCAAGTAACTAGAATTCAGAATAACACATGATATGAGAGACAATACCAAATTGTATTAACACTTTATACAGAAAAGAATACAATAAAGAAGATGCCACTTCTTCTCCACCACCTTACAGAGGTTTCCCACACCTCAAGTGAACAGTAATTCTTCTCCCCAAAGCTCTCCCTCTCACAGGTCCCAACACCCAACTCAAAATACAGAGTTGGTGTTCACCTCCCGTGCTCCACGCACACTACAAGTGCTCCACGCACTCCACAAGCACTCCACGTGCTCCACAAGTACTCAAGGTACTTCAAGTAGATCTCCCATGAATCTGCAACAACCTGCAATTCAACAGACCATACTTATGGAAGGAACTCCCTTGCCTTCCTCTTGCTCTATCCGAGTACACACCTGTACTCCAAGTAGATCCTGCCTGATACTGCTCCCTGTTGTGTTGCTGTCTATATGACCTTGCACACCTGCAAATCAAACAATGGTTCTATTCACCTGTGAACCTCGACCTTGCACACACATACACCTGCAGATCAACGATCTTACTTACCATGTAGATCTCCTATATAGGCCATGCAACTGTGACCAAGATCCTACACTCTTGAAGAACCCAGCTGGCTCTCCAATCCAGCACCAACACACCTGGTACTGTGGCACTAGGAGGAACGCACCATTGCTCTACCTCTCACACAGAAGGAGCTTATAATTATGCTCTCTTACTCCCTAGCACACTTTTCCAATACAACCATGAGTCTATTATATAGATCTCATCCAAACAATGATTAGACATCTAATTACCATAATTAGATCCGCAGCTATGAGTCTAAAATTAGCACTCATCATGCAAACACTTGGTTCGTTAGCTAACTGCCCGTAATCAGCTCGCAGTCGAACCACACAGGTGACCGACGTCGGTCCCTGTCCGCCTGGGGTCGCCGACGCCGGCCGATATATGACCGACGTCGGTTGCCTTCCTGTCTTACCCTGCCGACGCCGGTTGGCCAGACCAACGCCAAACACTTCTGACACTTCGGCAACTCATTCTGCAACCTCCTCCATGTCTGCATCAGTGAAGCTTTTAGCTCCACAATCCTAACACACATCCATCTTCATGTGAAGTGGAAATGTGTGATGCGACTGTCGAAATACATTTCAGAGTAGTATGTGGAAGAAACCCTGAAATCTTAACTTGTTCTAGACAAATAAAATTAAAAACCCCCAACAGCTAACAAGCAGCATGCATAGAAAGTTCGTGAGAGGACATTGTGAGACCTCAAACATTCCATGATATTAAATTCATTGGGGGGAATCTTCCATGAACAGTTCTCTCTGACCATCCTTTATGTCTTCTTTGGCTCCAAGTGCCACAAATCAGTTCCCCAACAAAGATTGTTGGTTTGACATAAAATCCCCAAGTGAAATGGATTGGTGTTTAGCCCATTGTCCTCTCGAGGAGAGTCAACGTCATCGTGAGGTGGACTGCACGACTGTCGAGGCATAGGACTGCTTGCAAAGGATGTCCTAGCATGGGAAGACCTTACTTGAGGTTGAATAAGTTAAAAAACTTGACTCTGAAAGGCCGTCATAGAGTTATGAGACTGGGGAGGGTTAATAAAGGGGCAACAAGATCCCTTCGCTCCTCGAAAGAGGATTTCGTAACATGGGAGATGTTGTTTGGTATAGAATGTTGAGGATTAGTATTTACATTGGGTAATTAGTGATTGTTGATTTACCATTTGATAAATTAGTACTTACTAGTTTTTTAGTGCGGTTACAAGTTTATTTGATGACTGCGGTTACAAGTTTATTTGATGACTTGTTAAGTAATATTGTTGTATACTATAACAATATTACGTATTTAAATTAGTGGTTGTTTGTTGAGTGATTGTATAGGAGTATTCCCGATTATAGGAAAAACCTTCCTATATATTTATATAATATTGAAAGACAATGTAATAGGAAATATAGAGTGAAAATTATAATGTTATTGTGTGATCAAAATATTAAATTATCTTTGTGTATGGCTTCAGTATGTCTTGCATGAGTTAAATCTTTGTATCAGCGCCTATAATACCTAAACATTGGTATCAGAGTGAGGCTTTAGATCATGGTCGGTGTAATGTGAGAGAGGTTTTGCTCAACTATTGCTCATTGTCCTACTATTTTTTGTTGCTCTAAATACAGTTGTTCATTGCTCGTCACACTTGTCAGACCTGGCATGATTTGATCTTCGTTTGACCTAAATGCAGAGATTTGTTGTCATTGGATCTAGCGTTCTAGTTGCTTGAAAGCAATTTCATGTTACAATTAGGCTCATGCACCTATACGGCTTACCTCTGATATGGCTTCCATTCTCGTGCTTCCTACGAGCTTTGTCAATAAGATCTGACAAATAAGATCTCGTGCTTCTTTTCTTGCCAAACGTTGCTCTGATATTTTCGTGCATTGTTGATAATTATCCACAAGTACATCTGCATGAGTATTGTGCATTAGAGAACCTGGTCTATTCACATACAACCACATTCTCTTTGTATCTATCGTAGATAATGCCTTTGCACCACAACCGTCCAGCTCCCTCCACTCACATGTCTGTGAGTTGCACTCAACAGGGGTTCTGTTGAGAGATTGTATGTGACATCAAAGTATTGCGAGGTATTTTTAAGGAGCTCTTGACGAGACATTTAAATCTACGGTAGCTGATTTTCTAAATAGAAATTATGATTGGTTTTTTGCTGAATATAATTCAAAATTGTGGAGTCTAAAAATTACATCACGAGGCAGCAGAGTGTGAAGTTGCTTGGAGAGCCTTTCATGCATCTTCTAGTGCAAATCAACCCAGTTATCACGCCATGCAATTCTGCAGTTAGCGGCTCGTCTCTCTTTCAAATGACCTATGCATTCACTCCATGTGGTTGTGTGGCTTTCCAAACCGTGCACCGAACCGCCTCTAGCTCGAGCTCGACCAACATATTGAATAGCACAAGTCAGTTTTACTATTTTGCATAAACCCCTTGTTATTTCAATTTCATGTTTAGTCAATGTTAAAATCTTTTTTAGATTTAGGGTTATTAGTTCTAATTCGAGTTCAAGACTAGGTGTGAGTTTATACATAGTCTATGGTTAATATTTTTTCCCAGTGAGTAAAGGTTAAGATTAGGTTCAAATAGTCATAGTTTTTTTACTTAGAGGTCCATTTGTTAATATGTACAAACATTCAAAAGTATCAAATAGATTGTCAAGTCCAATTTTCATTAGTCGTATGTCGTCAAAGTCTATTAAGTCACTTGTATGTCATAAAATAGTGTTGTCATTTGTAAAAAGTCTTTTATGTTGTTTGGTCTTTGAAGTCAAATTTATACCCCTTATTGTAACAGATACATTTTCGGGTGAATTCAACGTCCTTATGTCGAATGAATCAGTCTTATGAAAGGGTTGTATTATCAAAGATGACATTCAATGGAACTTCAAATGTTGATCAATTAAGTAAGTAGCATCGTGAAGGAGGTCGAAGGCAACGGAGGAAAGAGACCATTCAAGCCTCTCGTTAGCCACTAGTGATGGGGCCACTTCTGCTTTAGTGGCATGTGATTTTAGTTATATGGTGTCGATTTAAGTTCTTTAGCTTTTCAATGTAGTGTGCAAAATATAGATGTAGTAAATTTATGCTCACTTGTGAATATTCCCCATATAACCTTTTTTATAGAAGCATTGTAAAATGTTGATCAAAAGGTATTGTAACAATCATGATGTAAAGGTTATTAGTAAACCTGTGAAAAATCAATTGTGTAAAGTTTTTAGTGAACCTGCAAAACCAATTGTGTAAGGTTTATGGTGAACCTGCAAAACCATTTGTAAAAAGTTATTGGTACCCCTGCAAAACTAATTGGGTAAGTTTGTTGGTTGAAGACGAGTAAAACTATCAAAGGACAAGTGTGGAGGATGAACATAAGCGTAGGTCTTTGTTCAAGCTTGGGTGGTCGTTGAATCCATCCACAAAAGCCACTTGTAAGAATACGATCTTTTTGAGTTTTGTGCAAGCTCGATGCTGTAGAGTTGAAGAGAAGATCATGAGCACACAGAGGTGGCATGCTAAAATCGAAGAACGAAATATGTTTTACCATGTAAAAACTAAGGGGGGGAATGTTAAGGATTAATATTTACATTGGGTAAATTAGTGATTGTTGATTTACCATTTGGTAAATTAGTACTTATTAGTTTGTTAATACGATTACAAGTTTATTTGTAACGTATTATATTTGGTGATTTGTTAAGTAATATTGTTGTATATTATAACAATATTACGTGCTTAGATTAGTGGTTACTTGTTGAGTGATTGTAGGGATATGAGTATCCTTGATTATAGGAAAAGCGTTCCTATATATTTGTATGATATTGAAAGACAATGTAATAGGAAATATAGAGTGAAAACTATAATATTATTATGGGGGCAAAATGTTAAATTATCTCTGTGTATAGCTTCATTGTTTCTTGCATGAGTTAAATCTTTGTATCAGCTCCTACAACACCTAACATAGAACCCTTGCTTTTTATGACAAATTTTTTATTAGCCACCATTGCCCAACCATCATTATTCTCTGCAATTTTTTGCTTTTCAAATGGCGTCTATTCTACAGAGGGCTCTGACCCATAAGAGGACAGTCGTGAATCCTATGATCAGGGAATTGACAATGAAAACAAGTGTTTGGGAGATTAAAGTAGGTGACTTTATACACCCAACACTTCGTCCTTACTTGAATGTCAATGGACTCTTTCAAATCCTTAATCAAATCAACCTCAACACAAACATGCTTATTAGGGCATGTAGAGTAAAACTCGCTTGGTTGATGGCAAAGCACCCACCCTATGGGTTTGACAATCTCATCAAGAAAATCCCATAAACAAAAAAGAAAGGCAAGATAGTTCGATCCAAATAGGTACCCTAAGGGATGTCTGGTTCGAGACTTTGAAAGTACGGGTCCAAGGGGACACAATCATGAGAATATTCCTCAATAACCAATAGCTCGACCTAAAAAGAAAGGCTTGGACTTGAGAGGACCCTTTGAAGGAAAACAGAAAAAAAACCCTTGGTGAGATTTCGAACGCTAGTAACGTGGAAACGTAAGGGTTCCCAATGATAACGAATCTAGGCATTGAGGGATTCCTCAAAGGGGATGTGGCTGACATAATAAGCTATCAAGCAATTATTTTCATACTATTTGCAAACATTATTAACAACATCAGATTTTAAACAAACATCAAGTTGAAGGGGATTCTCAAAAGCTATACCTTCGGGACGAACTTCTTGTCTTGCTTCGGTGCCATCTTTTCCATTGTTTGCAACAATAATTGCAATAGAAGGGTTGAGAGCCATTTAAAACCAAACTATCTGCCCAAAGGGCGGATATAAATGCACAATAAATACACACTTATCCTTGAAAGTCCCGTATAAGTGGTGTGGCAGCAATGGAAAGCAAGGAAACAAAGCAAGACGAGGCCGACATGAAACCCTAGTAGAGCAAGTTTTCTCAAGTTCTCTCCCGTTCTTAGTGGAATCAACTGCTGCCACCTTTTGGTTGGATGTCTATTTATAATTTTCAACAAATCCTCTGGACTACCAGCTGGAGTGATTATTTTTTTCTAAATGACTCCATGTTTCTTATGATACAAGCCTTTGTTTACAGCATTTTTGCTTAGCATTGCAACGGAGAAAAGTTTCAATGCAACAATGTTGAAATTTAATTGCTTGCAGAGTCCCACTCGCAACACGCACACGACAATTCAGACATTTCCAAGAGGGTACACATGCTCAAATTCAATTACAAGTCTATCCCTGTTTTGACAAGGGAGTTATTACCACTGATCTTCCAGCAAACCCTGTCCTGGGGCATATCCTGCCTGATCTTGTTTATAAATTATCTACACCTTTGCATGCATTTTCTTTATTTTGGGGTGTGAGTGGTTTTCTGTAAGGAAGAATAACTTGCTTAAATAGTACAATCCAATGCCATCCAGGCAACATTTTTACTCGCCAACTGAAGCAATAGACAGATGGCATAAGAAAGCATACGATGTGTGAAAGCTTTGAAATTTAAAAAAATGATATTCTGTCATGTTCTTCTAACTTTCTGCTTATATAAATCCTGGATGCATTAAGCACAAATCCTCAAAAAAGTAGGTTCAGGTGTAAATGGTAGTTTGTCACTAGATTTTGATATCATATAACATAATGATTACTCCTGTGAAGTAAAAATCATACTCTGGGTTTATTTAACTGCGAGGAATAAACCACCTACTCGCTCTACCCATGTGATAATATAGAAAATTAATTCATCTTACAATTAATAAACAAAAGCAATACCAACTCCTGCACTACTAATCAAGGTTGACAAGATGCACTCCATTTTATAAAATTATTTCTTCAAATATTATTTCACATTAGGATCAACCATGGTAGTTAAAGAAAAAGTGGAACTCAATTTCGGAGAAAAAATGCAATTTCTCTTTCTTTCTAGATGCTTGTAATTTTTTTAAGTTGCAGTCAAACACCCTAAATTCCAAATATCATGCATTTTATTTAAACTAAAACCAAAATAATGATTAGCTTTGCCTTGAATTAGTTACCATAAGTGTTCTCTTGAACAGTTTGTCTTTGCATTTCACAGGCGACATCTTTTTAATAAATCCTCAAACTTGAATTTTGCAGTCGGATTCCCCTTTATTCACTCCCAGCACTATATTGCCTACACCAAGCAAAGTGCTTTTGGTTTAAAGCAAAGGCCACAGCACAAAAAAGTGCCTGTTGCAGAAAAAAAAAATCTACTTTAGGCATTTTGTATAATGTGATTTTACCCAATTTCCTTGCATGAACTGAATTCTTTTTTGTTTTGCCAGCTTCCCTTGTTTTCTGAACATGGCTACTTTGCTATCGAGAAAAATTCCAATAATAACACCATCAACACTGGAAATAATGGAAAATATTGGCATCTTTACAGCAATGTCTTAGACAATCTTGGAAATAACTTGGTGAAAAAGTGTAAATCACCACAATTATACACATTCTTCATGATCCAAACATCTGTAGCTGCAGTCATCTCATTATGTTAAAATGCAATTGATAGTCTTCCTCTTGTGGTAGGTTACCTCTGCTCTTCATTCAGATCATTTAGTAATCTCAACAGTCACATAACCTGCAGCCCACATCTGTGCAGACAACTTCTTTATCTCTGCATATATTCTCTAGGTCTGCAGGTGTGATCTATCTCCTGCAACAAAGGCATTTACCTGATTGTTAACCACAATCCAACTGCATCCAGGTTTCTTTTTTATGCACCTATCATTTACCGTTCTCCACACCCTTTCAATGTCTTCCCACCTGCCGACTTCCATGTAGATCATTGACAGCATTCTATAAGGTGTAACAATTTTAGGGTCCAATTCAAGAAGTTTCCAAGCTGCATATTCTCCCATCTCTAAATTTCTGTGAATTCTGCATGCTCCAAGCAAAGCTCCCCACACAGCAACATCAGGTTCTATTGGCATTTTGTTGATGAAGTCTTGTGCCACATCCAAGTGCCCCCCACGACCAAGAAGGTCAACCATGGAGCCATAGTGCTCAATTGCAGGTTTAATGTGATAATCTTGATTCATACAATGAAAATATTGCCAACCCTTATCAACTAGGCCTGCATGGCAGCATGCAGACAGTACACCAATGAAGGTGACATGGTCCGGATTAGCCCTGGAATGCTGCATTTCTTCAAAGAGTTGTAGAGCCTCATTGCCATATCCGTGTGTGGCATACCCAAAAATTATTGCATTCCATGAGATCACATCTCGTTGAAGCATTCTGTCAAACACATTGCGTGCATTCTCTATGCATCCACATTTTGCATACATGTCTAAAAGAGCATTGCCCACGAAGACATGGGATCCAAATCCCTTTCGAATTACATCTTCATGAATCTGCTCACCTTGTTCAAAGGCTGCCAAGTTGGCACATGCTGAAAGCACACTGGAAAAGGTAAACTGGCTGCCTTTCATGCCCGTTTGATTCATTTGGTAAAACATCTTCAAAGCCTGTTCGCTGCACCCCTGTTTAGCAAACCCAGAAATTACTGACGTCCAAGAGTTCACATTTCGTTGAGGCATTTTTTCAAATAGTTTCAATGCCTCATTCATATGCCCATTTTGTACATATCCCGAAACCATAGCATTCCATGAAACCAAATCTCGTTGAGTCATTTTGTCAAACACATCGCGGGCATCCTCTAAACTCCCACATTTTGCATACATGTCTACAAGGGCATTCCCTACAAAAGCATCAGACTGAAACCCACCTCTAATAATTTCATGGTGTAGTTCCTTACCTAGTTCAAGAGCTCCCAAGTTAGCGCAGGCAGGCAGAATGCTAGCAAAGGTAAACTGATTAGGTTCAAATCCTGTCTTTTGCATTTCATAAAACAACAACAACGCTTCTTCATTGTAGCCATGCCTGGCATAAGCTGCAATCATCACGTTCCACGAAACCACATTTCTTCTACTCATTTCAATCAATACCCTGCGAGCGTCCTGCAAATTTCCTAACTTAGCATACATTGTGAGAAGTTTATTTCCTCGGAATTCCAATCCAGATTGAATGATGCGCGCATGGATCCATTTTCCTTCTGCCAGATCGTTTTCGTTAAGACACTCTTGCAACAGAAAAGTGTACGTTGAAGTGAAATATTCGAATTGGGATTGCTTACATGGCGTTCTGGCTGAATTATGTTCAACATGGAATTCTCCGTGCAGAGCGCGAGTTTTGGTTATGTTATTTCTTCGTAGCGCGTACATCAGAACAAAATTTTGATCACTAATCCAATTGCCTATCCTATACTATTTTTTATTTTATTTTTGTTTTTGGAAAATGCCATGTACAACCGTCCTTTCGCTAAGAAGAGGAGTTGAGGGGAATAGGGCATATTCATCCAGGACTTTCGACTTAACTCTATTTTTGTCGTCAAATTTTACCCAAAGACGTGTAGTTGACCTCATTTTAATGTCGTCAAATTTATTCACGACGGATTTGTCCATACCCATTCGCTAGATTTTGCACCCAGTCAAAGGATTTTGAATCTGGATCTCCGTGTTAATACAGGTTTGTTATTTGTAACTTCACACTCCACCCGTGTGCCCTCCTATAATCTGCTTGGCTTATCCCCGAGAAAACAATTTGGTGGAATCTAGCAGCCTCTAGTAATTATGTATGTGAGGGTGCACTTTTGGACCTGCATAGTGACCAGCATTGATTCTATTTATTTTTTGTTTGGATACAACTGAGTTACATAGATATTCACATCTGTGTCCTTAAATAGTGGATTACAACAAGACCCCAGAATCAAAGTCTCCTTCGACAAAGCTGTCATGATTAAGGAGGTCATTCCATCAAAGTCAATCAAGGATCTAACTTGGCCCTTACTGTGTGACATATTTCCAGGGATTTGTACCTTGGTGGATGGCCTTAAATACAATCATTTTTGCCTTACACATGAAAAATCAAAATAAGGACTTGCACTTTTGAATGGAAGATTTAAAGTAATGTATTTTACATCCCAGGTATAATCTTTTGTCCCTTTCCTGATGACATAGTTGTATGGAGTGTTTTTTATTTATTTATATTATTAAAAAAACACATTTTGCGCTTCCCTAAAGTTTAGGACAGGGTTCCATGGAGGCGGATAGTGCCCCTATTTTCCCCACTGAAAACTGCATAGTGGAGGGTTGCAGGAAAAAATGGAATCTTCACTTTCAAATTTGTAGGGGCCCGTGTTGGGGAGGAGAGTTTGATGGAAAATTGGAGAGGGGGGATGAGAGTCTACAAGCAACAATATTAGAAAGTTTTATTGCGAATAAGGGTACTAGAGTAAAACCAAAATGCAGGGTTGCTGTTTTGGATTGAAGTGACCGTGAAGTTCAATGTACGTTGTTGGTTTCATATGCTGGATGAGTGGATAAATGACCACTTCATGCTGAGCTCGAAGTTGTAAAAAAAAACTCATCGATTATTACACTAAAAAGAATAGTAACAATCACATTAGGTGAGAGCATCAGTGTTACATGCAAAGACTTTTCTTTTAAGAAAGTAAGAAAAGCTAGCATGTGGGCCTTAGCCCCATGGGGCAAAGATTCCACATCCTTCCCCAAAACAATCAATTCTGGCCTTAACCTGCACAACCAGACTCCTCCTGCACATACTCAAGTCCCCTATTATAATTAGGTTATATATTAATGTCTGAAACCACAAACAGATTAATGAGACTAAGAAAGTTGTTTAATGCTACATTGAGTCGACTGTCTAAATTTTATAATATACTTCAAGAAAGCAAAGTAAAATCATGTAAAAAAAGAAAAGCGTAGAGGGTTGCAAATGGCAGAGTTGAGTGAGAACAAAAGATCCCAACCTCCTCTCCTAGTATGCAAGACCAAAATTATCCTTTTAAAGAGTCACATTGCATCTTGTGTTCCCAGGGAAATCAATGGTAGATAACATGACGGGGTGCCAAAAACTCCTGCAACCATCTCTGATTATCCAGGGGTGCCTCAAAAGATAGCAGTGCTAGGAAAGGACAGTAAGTGTGCAATTCTGTCTGCAGCCATACCCAGAAGGCAGCCATTGAGAATTCTAACAGTTGGATGCAAACCAGAGTAAGCTTGTTGTCAAGAGTTGTTTGCAATACAACTTCCAGGAAAACCAAAACCAATCTATCAGCATGAAGTCAACTAGCCAGTTGACTAAGAATATCAACAGAACATTGAGACAAAGTACCCATGGGCCATGAGCCATGAAGAATTCAACAACTGTCTTAACACTTATGAAGACCCTATTTCCCTCCAACCATCATCAATTTTCCAGGACATCCTCTGGAATATTTGGACTCACAGAGCAACTAAATCAATGTCAATCCATAGTTTCTTCCATGCTTCCATTTATCCAATGGACCAAATTGGAGTATAAGATGTACACTTCTCTTTCAGATTGAAGTTTAGAAGACGACGACAGTGAATTCACTACCTTGGCCTTGTTGAATTCCTTCCCCTGTTGCAAATCATGGTAAATCAGAAGAGACAGGTTACAACATTCTCACGATCATAATGACCACCAATTGTTCCCATAATGCAATGGGTACGACTGTACGAATACCCAGGTAACATGTACATCCCATCTACTTTGTCTACTTTGTTAGTAGGGGGGAGGAACGGGCACACAAAGGGGAGTCATAAGTCAAGATTGAGGCATTGGAACAGATTTTAGCCTTTCTAGCCTTCATAGGTCCAGATTTTCCATTTTACCCTATTGCTCAGCTGATGTGATTCTCATGCTCTTTGGTATAATATAAGATGCATTTCTTCAACAAAAGAATCTTCCCACATGCAAATTGAAATCATAATTTTGAAATGCCAAAATGATAAAGCTTCAATATATCTCCCCACGGCCAATGAATGGTGGATTCCTTCATACAATATGGATAAAATCGTAAATGCCACCCTTTCAATTTGAGCAAAAACATGGTGCTAATCCAATAACCTGCAAGACGGAATAAAACCACAACTGTTAAGTAAATTATCTGAAAGATAACAAGACTAAGTATATTCTACCCTTAATAAGCTACTTGAATGAAGCTAATTAAAATTGATTTAATTATTAAATGAACTATTCATTTACTCGAAGATGTTTGTTGAAATTCAACCAATGCAAATTCAGTTTAGATTTAAAACAGGTAACAAGTAATCCTTGGTTCATATTTCTAAATATTAATTAGTTAAGATTCTAGAAACATGGGTGGAAATTGAAGTATAGAAATACTACTTGCAACATTTATAAGATACAAATGCCAAACACTCTAAAACACCGTACAAAGGTAACCTGTAGGTAGTATCCAATAAATCTTAGAATAATTCTGCACACTTGCTCCTAAATTGACTTGGGGCCATTTCCCCTCATAGCTAAACTAGATTCGATTGAAGATTGTTTCAGAAAAAGTTTTACTTCTAAAATCTATCCTGGTCAATATCAAATAGATTTGACTAAATATGTACTGTGTTATTTAATCTTATAGTATTTATTAATCTATTTTAGATATCCATCAAAAAATGATTTACTTTAATTTAATAAAGCCTAGATGTTGTTGATGCCCTTACTGTCTTTTGAATAATAAACCATCTTTCGTTTTCTATGTCTACCTTCCACAACAAGTTTTGCAAGAATCGATTAGCTAAATTGATTTTTCTTTTTAATAAAGTGGAATTAGGTGTACATGGTTGGAGAATTAGAAAACACAATTCAGAGTGCATGTATAGCCTTTGGATTTTCTAAATTACATAGGATAGACTATGGTTAGTAAATATTACATTTTCAAAAATGGAATTCTTCAGGATCCTCATATTAATCCCCCCAAAGCTCTTTGGTCATTTGGTGCACTTTTGATGTTTAGAAAACAGGATCATGCTCTCATATCATGTGTTTATACTGCATTTGAACTTTTCTTGGATTGCCTTAAAATGCATATCAGTCCTGTGTTCTCAAGTGAACTCCATAATCTTCTAGTTAAGATTGTAAAATGCATAATCTTGTCAATAACAAATGCCCATTAATGTAGCGAAGTTGGGATCACCAGCAACAGCCACACGAAAATTTTCTCTCACAAATGATAGCAAAGGGGGGATATCTGAAGACTTGTGAGCATTACCAGCCCAACAACCTTGGGAGATGACCTATAAAGGTTCTTGATGATCTGGATAGTTGTTTCAGGAGACGTGCTTATAAGCCCACATGCAATTGCCAGATTCTTTCTATGGTGATAGATAATGTTAATTCCACCTCTTCTTGCAATAAGGGCAAAATTTTGTCCAAGGGTCCTACCTTACTGCCTTTAGCTGCATAGGCAATCTCTCTAGCTTATCATAAAATTTCTGTGTTTGTGGAGAGGAAAGTATACACCTTGTTACTGACTACAATCCAACTGCAACCAGGTGTTTTTTGAACCTTCTTGTCTATCATCATTTTCCGCACATTTTTTAAGTCATCCCATCTACCAGCTGCAGCATAAATGTTTGACAGAAGCACATAAGGGGCAGTGTTTTTAGGATTCAATTCAAAAAGGTGTCTTGCTATCTTTTCCCCTAGCTCCATATTCATATGGATTTTGCAGGCCCCAAGCAAAGAAAGCCACACAGCAGCATCAGGTTTTATTGGCATGTTGTTAATAAAGGTTTGAGCTTCGTCCAGGCAGCCAGCACGCCCAAGAAGGTCAACCATACAACCATAGTGCTCCATGACAGGTGTAATTTGATAATATTGACTCATGTCATGAAAATATTGCCAGCCCTCATCAACTAGGCCGGCATGGCAGCATGCAGTCAAAGCACCGATAAAGGTGACATGGTTTGGTTTTCTAGTAGATTGTTGCATTTTTCCAAAAAGTTGAAGGGCTTCTTTGCCAAACCCATGCATAGCATATCCGGCAATCATTGCATTCCATGAAACCACATCTCTTTCAGACATCTTACTAAATACTTTGAATGCATTCTCTATGCTTCCACATTTGGCATACATGCCTACAAGGGAATTACCAACAGAGACATCTGATTGAAATCCACTTCTAATTATGACTTCATGAGCTTCCATTCCTTCTTGTAGACCAGCTATATTAGCACATGCTGAAAGAACAATTACAAAGGTTTCAGTGTTTAGCTTCACATCTGTCAGCTGCATTTCTTGGAAAAGCTTCAGGGCCTCCTCACCATGACCATTCTGTACATACCCTGCGATCATTGCATTCCATGAGATTGAATTACGTTTGGGGATTTTTTGAAAGAGATTTAAAGCCTCCTCTAGGTGCCCATTCTGCATATATCCTGAAATCATTGCATTCCATGAGACTATGTTTCGTTCAGGCATTTGCTGAAAGAGATGGAATGCCTCGTTGGCATACCCATTATGTGCATAACCTGCAATTATTGTTGTCCACGAAACCACATCTTTTTGTGGCATTTTGTCAAAGGCATCTCGTGCATTATCTATGCTCCCACATTTGGCATACATGTCAACAAGGGCATTCCCCACAAAGACATCAGATTGAAATTCATTTCTAATTATTTCTTCATGGATCTCCTTGCCTTGTTTCAAATTTGCCAAGTCAGCACATGAAGAGAGAATACTGGCAAAGGTAAACTGATTGGGTTGAATTCCTATTTCCTTCATTTGGTAAAAAAGTACCAAGGCCTTCTCACTGTACCCATGCCTTGTATATGCTGAAATCATTGCTGTCCACGAGATCACATTTCGCATAGGCATTTGCTCAAAAACTCTGCGAGCATCCACCAGGCTACCACATTTGTCATACATGGTTATAAGTATGTTCCCTAATAATATGTCCGGCTCCAATCCTCTCTCAGTCATGTGATTGTGGACTTGTTTGCCATCTGATAGGGCTTGCTTCTTAGTACATTCTTGCAACATATAGGAATATACAGAAAAGCGTATAGGTTGGTCCATAAGGTCCACAATGTGTAGGGCCTCTGTCAGTTTTCCCTGCTTACTAAGCAGTATAACGAATTGAAAACCATTTCTACTTATGACTTCAGAGAGCTCCATGCCCTGTTTCAGAGCTGCCAAATCAGCACATACTGGGAGGACAATTCTAAAGGTCTCCGAACTCGGCCTAACTCCTGCCTGTTGCATTTGTTGAAAAAGCCTTAGTGCCTCCTCACCGTGCCCATTGTCTGCATACAATTCAATCATCAGATTCCATGAGACGATGTTTCGTTCAGGCATTCTACAAAAGAGCTCCAGGGCTTTATTAAGGTCTCCATTCTGCACAAATCCCGAAATCATTGCATTCCATGACACGACATTTCTCTGGGGCATTGCCTCAAAGAGCTCCCTGGCCTTGTCAAGGTTCCCATTCTGTGCATACCCCGCAACCATAGCAGTCCATGAGACCACATCTCGGTGATGCATTTTGTCAAACACATTGCGTGCATCATCCAAACTCCCACATTTTGCATACATGTCTACAATGGCATTACCAATCACAGCATCAGACTGAAACCCACTTCTAATTATGTCTTTATGAATTTCCTTACCCTTTTCCAAATTCTCCAAGTCAGCACATGCAGAGAGAACAGTGGCAAAGGTAAACTGATTGGGTTCTATGCCTGTTTGTTGCATCTGATAAAAGAGTCTCAATGCCTCCCGAGCACATCCTCTGCTGGCATAACCTGCAATCACGACCGTCCATGAAATTACATCTGGTTTATTCATTTGCTTCAACATTCTGCGAGCTTCCACCAGTCTACCACATTTGGCATAAATGGTCATAAGTTTATTCATGTCTCTGCATTTACATGCTGTTTGAATTATGTGGGCATGAACCAGTTGGCTCGCTGGCAAGGACTTATCATTCAGACACTCCTGCAAGAGCGATTCATGAACACATGACTGTAATGAAATGCCTGTAGTTAACATATTGAGTGCTTCTTTTAGTTTTCCCTGCTTACAGAGATTTCTCAAAGTGAACACATCCGAATTAGCCTTAGAATTATGATTATGATTTTGATTATAATTATGATTGGTATAGTTAACTTCTTCTGCCACTATAATGCTACAGGTAGTTGTGAACTTACATTGAAGATGAAGCAAGGGAACAAAAAGCCACACCATCTTATTCTTCAACGCCTTTAATGGGTGTTCCATGGATAATGCTAGTTGAAAGAAAGAGTACTAATATGGTCAATAGATTCATTTAATTTGTATTTTTCTGATAAGAATTATTGATTTGCATTTCCATCAATAGAAACCTTGAAGATCAACAAATTATTTGTCACCTGAATAACCAGAAAACAAGCATTGCTGTTTAGCCCAAGCAGAATTTCATTTCAGCAATACTGAAAATCTTTGCTCTGTCTCTTATGAAGAATGAGGATCGTCCAACCCTGGGTTATAAGCAGAAAGCCAGACAGACTTGGTTTTAATCATATACTGAACTGAAATCGAGTTTTCCAAATGAAAGCCTACTAGGATTCAAAAAATTATGCCGAAGTTTTTATCAAGAGAGGTAACTCAATTGGGTAAACGAGGCGGGCATTTCGTTGATCCAACTAAGTTCAAAAGTTATTTAGGGGTTTCATTTCAAATATGTTTATGATCTGTGAATAGTTGTTGGTTTAAGTGGTGAAGATGTTTAATTTAAAAAGTTTACTAAGGATCAATTTTTGTTGTTACTAACACCTATCACAATATAAGGGATGAGGTTAAGATTGTGCTTCGTATGAATTTCGTAGAATGGATACACCTCAAAATTTAGTTTTTAGTTTAAGATCACTGCGTAAAGCACTACTCAACAAAAAAAATGTGTTTGTGATTGTTTTTTTATACATATCTTTTGAAAGTTGTTTTATTAGAATTTTTATTTTTTTTAATAAATTAGTTATCTTATTGTCATTAGAGGGAGGATATCATGGTCTCGTCGCATTAATTGTGTTGAACCTACCATTAAACCATCTCTTAGGCGTCAAGTCTACTTATATTATGGTCGACTCATCAACTCTTCTATCATTTGATGCAAGTTTATATGGGGAATCTCTAAACAACAATGATGTCAAAACATGCCAAGAAATTCATGTTAAAAGTCTTCCACAAGGTTATCAATATCTCCAAGTCAACTGTATGCAAAAGTTATTTTAGAATGTCTTAAATTTGATAAAGCAAGTTACTAGTTTGAGAATTTTTTTTTTGGTTACTTATTATGTTGGATGAATCCCCTTAGAGAGTATGTTTAAGAGTTGGGTGCATCATAACTGATAATCCCACGATGTTAAGCTCAAGGGCGTGCAAAACCTAACAAAAAGTTTTTTTACTTTTTTAAAGTTTTTAAAGTTGAGCACTAAAAGTGTAGCACATGGTTTATTTGTAACACCTTTGTAGTTTCCTCCCAGTTGACTAGGGATTTCATTGTCTCTAAATAAGCCAAATTCAAAATCCCGATCTAGGTAGAGTTTCCAAGTCTACCCTTGTCCCTTTGCGATTTCATAGGCCAATTAATAAATCCCTTAGGTCATTTCATTTGCATGATAAGATCAATGTCTATATAGCTAAGTCATAGACACATACATGTGTTGAGGTTGATCTTTTCAAGGATCTCAAAGAAATAATAGATATATAGATAGGAGACAAGTGCATATCGCAATGTGTTTTGTATATTAACATGTCCAACACTTGCTTCAATTTCAAGCCACAAACCACAAGATGTGTGAATCCCCTCTCCTGGCTAACTTGTGTCTAGCCACTTAGCCCAAAACATGTTATAAACCTGCACAAACTAATACAATATTTACAGATAATAAAAAAGAGATCGACTCACAACTTAAAAGTAGAATAACCCAATATACTCACCAATAAGATCAAACCCTTAAGGTAGGGAAATACCATGCAATGCTTATTTTTGGAAGGAACCACTTCACAATGCTCCTTATTAGAAGGGACCACTCCAAATACAATATTCTTTTTATTACCATTGAGAAGGGTAAATCCTTATTCATAACAAGTAAATTGCTTCCCACACAAGCTACCTACATACCACTTCTGATTAGATACAATGAACCTACTAGTAGCTTCTAAAGTTAGTCGCCTACCATTATTAATTACTTGCTTAATACCACTACTTAAATAAAAATATTTGACCAAATATGAGCTTTGGAACAAAATATCTCATGTACATTCTAGGATAAAATATGTTGTGTCTAGGAACACAACATTCCCTTCCCCTTGGGAAGCTTTATCCCCAAAACTTGATGACCAAATTGAAGCTCGCCCATGCATCTTCTTCTTCTCCTTCTTCCTTTGCTTTAAGATCATCATATGCACCAATGTGAATAGATAAGCTTTGATAATGGTCTACTTCAGTGAACTTGATGAACTCATTCATTGAAATATGACATAGATGCTCAAGGAAGTCATATGCATATGGGTCCACGCATAATCTTGCATCAACCAAAAATATGAGAAACTAGTCGATAGAAAATTATGGTGAAGTCTTTTGTTTTTATGATAGTTTGCGGTATATTTTCAAGCATCAGGTTTCTTGTTTACATCATGGCAAGTTCTAGTTCTTTTTTGCAATCATATTTGGATGGATCTTTCTTTGGTGACTTTTGGTGAGGTTGTCTCTCATCGCATATCACCACAATAGCATGGTGGTAACTTGTGTTGAGCACAAAGTTTCATTTTGTTATGTAGTTTTTAGTAGTCTAATTTCTAGATCTTGGTTCTTAATATCTTGCTTTCGTACTTCCTAGAGCTTAATGCTAGTCATTTGGGCACCTTACATGGATAAGTAGTAACATGTTTGGAATGAGACTTGCAATGACATTGGGAATATGTAAAGGAGTCTATGGTGTGTTATGATACATCAATTATGTGATGCATTATTTTTATATGTATTACCATTAAAACTTGCATGCATTTAATAATTGTAGTGCATCTTAATGTGTTAAGAGCATTTAATATGTATGGCTTTAGTGGGTTGTTGAGGGCAATTAACGTAAATGGGTGGGTTGTGTATCTATATAAACACAAATCCTTTTTCATTTGAAAAGGCATTCGATGCCAAATTATGAAATAATTTAAGAGAAGTTGCAAGGAGTACTGCAAAAAAGATCTGTGCATAGATATAGGAGTAGATTTGGAGTTGAGTCACTTGGATGACACTGCAGTGTTAGTTTGTTGTTTGTAAGCATGTGGGCATTTGTGGAAATGTATTGGTTTCAAGGCTGTATTATTGGCGATTATTCTGATGTTGTGTAATCTCTCTTTGAAGCAATAAAATTATTTTATTATTGTTGTATTTATGTTTTATAATTATTTGTTACGTGGTAGAAGATATCTCTTAATTTTGACCTCTAAATGTGACTACATCATTTGCTATCAAAGCAAGAAAAATAACTCTAGGATTGAGATATTGAGATTGGTGTTCTCCATTCTTTGCAAAGGTGGGTAGAGAATAAAGGAGTGTGAAAAGAGGTCTGCATAGGATTGTGAGTGGTGCAATAGTAGATCTAAAGATCATGAAAATCAATATTTCACCAAGAAGAGTAGAGCTAGCAGGTGTAATAGTTATGAATATGAATGGAAGATTGGATAAGATTGCAAAAATAGTGCAAAGTATGTAAAAAATGTCGGCTACATTAAAGGAAAATAGAAGAAGAGGATTCATCTCAAGGGATGATGTGAGTGATGTAGAGGTTGAGGATGAAAAAGGAGATTCAATGTGAGATCTATTGGATGAGGGAGAAGAGAGGCCTATTAAATCCATTTTTAAGATTGGTAGAGGAACATGAATGAAGGTTTCATGTTTTACTAGAACATTGAACCCAAAAGAGCTAATAGATTGGCTCATAGAGATGGAAGAATAATTTGAATTTGATGAAGTAATAGATGAGCGCAACACAAATATTTCACAGACAAAGTTGAAGGGACATACACCTCTGTGGTGGAAGGAGGCATAACTTGAGTAGAATCATAAGGATAAAGACAAAATCACCCATTGGGAAAGGATGGTTGTGAAGTTAAAATCCAAGTTTTTGCCAAGAGATTATTAGTGGATATGTTAAAGAAGTTGTAGAATCTATGACAAAATGAGCTAGCTGTGAAAGAGTATATATGATTTTACATGATCACTATCTGGGTTGGTCATAGTGAGATGGACCAATAGAAGGTAGTTGGTACATAAATGGACTGTGATGGGTCATCTAAGATGAGATTAATGTATTGAGATTGCATATAGTGGAGGAAGTGTATCAGTATGCACTAAGAGTAGAAGATAAGTTGGCACATAAATATGTGTTGCTAGAAGTAAAGCAAAGACCAAAAGTAACAAGGAACAAATGATGGAAAAGAGCAGTGAAGATGTAGGGGATACAAAAGTGTCACAATTAAGAGAAGGATCGTATTTTTTGAGAAGTGGCAGAGGAAAATTAAGGTGAAAGATTCAAAGAAACATGTTTTAAATGTGGAGAGGTAGGACATTGTGCATTTGAATGCCTTCATGCACATTTATGTTAGAAAATATCCTAAATAAGTGTTAGTGTGTACATGTAGTGTAAATGATGCATGTGTAATCTGAGTTGAGTTGCATAACTAACTCCATGATATTAGGGATTCATTGGTTCTTAATTCTTTGATATGTGGGGCTCTCATGCCTATTTATTTAATCATTATTTGGTTGCATAATACAATTTGATCTTTGTTCCTTCAGTTTGGATACTGGTAAGAGAGGAAGTGTTGGTGCACAAGTATTACAAATAGGTGAAAAATTTGCAGAGATGCATGAACATAGAGCCTTGAAGTTCACAAGAAAGAGAAAAGATGTGAGACAATGAAGACATATTCTCTAGACCAAATGTAGCACAAGAGGAAAATGTTGCACAATTATGGTAGGTATTCAAAGCACATGTAATTTGGTATTTGTAGAAATGGTGAAGAAATCGGGATCGGTATGAAAGGTACATCCAGAATCATATAGAGTGTCATGGTAATAGAGGGTTTAGATAATGTTGTGAAGGAACAATGTGAAGTGGAGATGATAATTAGTAGTTACATAGGCAAGGTCTTGTGTGATGTACTAGAGATGGATGCATGTCATGTTTTATTGGGGAGGTTGTGGTATTATGACCGTGAGATATTATATGATGGGAAACAAAATAAAGTGCAAGTGAGGAAGTATGGAGGATTCCATATTTTAAATCCATTGAAGATAGAAAACATGGAGGATGTACACCAAAGTCATTTGGTCATGCACAGTAACAAGGAACACTTATAGGGGTAGAATGTGTGAACATTAAAAGTGGTACCATGTAGAGGAAAGAAAATGGTTGTGCAAAGGAAAATAATATTACTACATAAAGTAAGGTGAATAAGAGTGTGAACCATAAATGTGGAAATATTTTAGTAGGTAATGTCACTATAAGTAGAATGCATAACACATGCACAAGAGGTTGATCCAAGGAAATTGGGAGCTGGTGAAATAATGAGATGAAATGCTTTTGGAGGAGGAAATTGGTTGTTGTCCTGGTTTGTTAGCCAAATGATTTAGAATGTGAGAGTCATCTCACATGGCACAAGAGCATGCCAAGACCTTTAGACGGGGTCAAAAGAGTGGGTTTTCCACTCACATTAAGTATGTGAGCACCATGCTCACATAGTTTTTTACTTGGGATGTATGACACAAAAGCATCTAGGTCCACGGATAATCTTGCATCAACCAAAAACATGAGTAGTTTAGTTGATAATATTTTTTGGTGAAGTCTTTTGTTATTTTGATAATCTATAGTATATTTGCAAACATCACATTTCTTATTTATGTCATTACAAGTTTTGGTTATTTTTTGTAGTCAAATTTGGATGTATCTATCTTTGGTGAGGTTGTCTATCACTACATATCACTGTAGCAACATGGCAGTAATTGGTGTTGAGCATAAAACTTCATGTTGTTGTATAGTCATCAGAGGGCTAATTTCTAGATCTTGTTTCTTAATATGTTTATTTCTCACTTCCTTGAGCTTAATGTTATCCATTTGGACACCTTGCATGGATAAGTAGTAATGTGTTTTGAATGAGGCTTACAATGGCATTGGGAATATGTAAACGAGTCTGTGATGTGTTATGGTCCATTAATTATGTGATGCATTATTTTTAGATGTACTACCATTGAGATTTGTATGCATTTAATATTTTTAATGCATCTTAATGTGTTAAAATATTTTAATTTTTGTGGCCTTAGTAGGTTTTTGAGGGTAATTAATGTAAATGGGTGGATTGTGTATCTATATAAACACACCTTGTTCATTCGAAAATGCATTGGATGCTTGATTTGGAAATAATTCAATAGTTATTTCAAGGAGTATTGTAATAGAGATATATGTGTAGATCTAGGAGGGGTTATTAGAGTTGAGTCTTTTGGGTAACAATGTGGTATTAGTTTGTTATTTGTAAGCCTACAAACATTTGTGGAGATGTATTGGTTGTAATTTTATATCTATTGTCATGTTTAGGTTGCACCCTGTTAGGAGATGTTTAAGGCCTCCTCACCCAATCAACATAATGGGAACACCCCACGTCCGTGGGTCAACTATAGTTGGAGTAAACCTTCGGAGAAGGTCAGCTTCCTTTTGGTGAATCACCTAAACTATTGAACTTGTAAAGAAAAGGGAGAGAGAATGCATAAAACAAAAACACTTAGAGCAAGAGGGCGTGATGCACCAGAATACACTGACATCCTCTACCTGTTTGAGTTTGCACAATGGAAACCTTGGGAACTACAACATACATGACTCAATCATGAACTTCCTACCATCAATTTTTCATAGATAGGTGCAATAATCTATAACAACATTATAAAGAGAAACATTCATCACACAACTAACATTACATAAACAAAAGAACACACAAACTATGACCTATAAAAGAGAGTTCACTTACATAGAGGTGAGATGAAATTGGACACAATCAAAGGGAAAAACACTTCACCACATTAAGAGTATCAGCAACTCATAGAGTACACACAAAATACAATTCATTGAGAGGGAAAAAATAGTTCTTCATTGCTTCAAAGGTATAATAGCAAGGTAGAGGGGTCAAGGACAGATCAATTTTGTAGCATTTTTGTGCTAGAAAGAGTCCCTTTGTAATGACAATCTTGGTTGTTTAAATAGGCCAAATATTCAAAGCTTGGGTCCTTTTTTGGTTTTTCCCACTATCGGGGTAGTTAAAATTGATTATGATGATTAGGAAAGGGGGTTGAGGTAGTGGGAATCTCCTCGGGATCACTAAAGCCAAGCCTACACAACTACCAAAGTCACACCTGCAGAACTACTTACCACATCCCCTCAAGCATGTAGTTTGTATTCTATGTGTGTATTCTCCACTCACCTCTATGATGATTAGGGATAGATTCCATTGTCCTCTCATCATTTTTTTAGCATTTCTATTGAGATGTGCCTTAATTTACATGTTGAGCCACTGATTGTTGTTACATAGTCGATTCATGAATTTGATGTCTAAACGGGCAAACTGGACCATCAAATTTACTTCATCCAATGTCAGTGTAGATGCTAGCAAACTCCTCAATGACAGGTACTAGCCACATGTTGATATCAGACTCATTCTAATATTTTATACTCCTACAAATATATTCTTCCTTGGGCCCCATATACTCAACATTTTACAAACTCCCAGGCATATTATGGGCTCATCCACTATCTTCTTTCTATTAGGATATAAAGCCTTGGGCTCTACCAAGTCCACATGGCATCTTCTAATTTTTCTACCCCTTCCTTGGGCTCTCTCAACCACTATGTGCTCGGGTCCTACCACCTCTATGTGGCTCCTTCACACTCTTACCTACTTACCTCGGGCTCTGACAAATCTGTTGGGCCTACACAGAACACCATGGGGATACAAAGCAGTAAGATTGCACCACATGGTCTTATCCCACTCACCGACTATCCCAAGGCTTTAACATCTCTCTGGGCTGTATGGAAATCTTTGAGAGAGTAGGGTAGTGGGATTATGCCATGTGGCATCACCCCACTAACTCACTAGCCTAGAGGGTTTTAAACTGTACAGATGGTTCTGGGGACTCCTAGTCATCAGGATTATGACACATGGGAGGTTCCCACTTACCTATTCACCCTCTAACCTAGAGGGTTGATGAAATCATTGCCTCATTGAACAAATTTTTGGAAATCAACTAAGGCTTCAAAATACTTTTGAATAGGCCCACGACTATCAGTAAAATGGCATGTGGCACCATGCAACCTTTGAAGAGAAATGGTTAAGTCTTGTTATGACTAACAAACTAGGAAGCCATCAAGACAAAATTAGAGGCCCATCAAGTTTTATCCCTTCACCTCTTGAAGCTATCACTAGGAAAAAAACACAAAATGGCTAAGTGTCGAAGCATTTCTTTGAAAAAATGGAGTTATTTGGAGATCAAAACTCACAGATCCTCTAAGCATAGAACTTTCCTTGGGATTAAAAATGATTGCAAAGAATTGGCTAAGTCTTGGGAATCATGTGAGTAATCTTGAAATCTTGAATGGGACTTAGATGTTGTTCTTCCATGGTGACAAAAAATGGTCAACAATTAGCGACCTCTATGAGCTACTTGCCTGCTAAGGAGGAACCCAATAGCCTTTAAAGAAATCCATTGGGCATGGATTAATAGAAGCATCTCTATACTTAATCTGCACTGTGGTCTAGTGGAGCCATGTTTGACCAAGCTGATGATGAACTGGAACTGCTCATAAAGCATTTGTAAAGATTCTTAAGGTTTATCTCTGAGATATTCCTTGAATTTCTCAAAGTTTCATGACTTCCTTCAAACACCCTTCCATCTACCCTAAATCTAAAATTATGCCATGATTTAGACTTGAAACCTAAGTCAATTCTTGGAACTAAAAGTGCCTCCAACAAAAAGAGAGAAAGAAACACACAACTGTGCCACAGGTACTTAGAGGAATATAAAATCAACTAAAACTATTTACAATTTGCATGTAGACACTTAGGGAAAAGAAACGTCTAAACTAATGTGTTGAAACACTTTCAGGAAATAAAATGCAACTAACCTGCCCTAAAGTAACTAAACAAAAGGCCACCTAAATGAAGCCATTGACTAGTTTTGCAAAATAACTGCCTTTTCGTACCAATCTAGAATGTTTTTCATGTTTGAGGGCAGCTAACCAGAGGTGAAGAAGGATTGGGTGCTCAATGAACTGATGGAGAACTTCTCCAAGGATGAAATAAAACTCACCAACCCATGTAAGTTGACTAAAAAAAATCATCTTGGAGTGGATAGGCAGATTGATTCTGACCTTTTTAATGATCAATGTTGTGCTCTAGATTAAGTACAACCTAAGATGGCTTCTCCTTATCAAACTTAAATCAATCTAGGTACTTGATAGGGTATCCTCTTGACAAGATAAAGTTTGAGCAATCATAATTACCCTCATACTTACATTTTAATGCCCCATCATTTTACTGATTGGGGTGCAGTTGTCCTAATGATTATCTTGGAAACACATCCATTTCCACTTGCTATGAGTGTTGCTCATGGGCCTCCTTTTGAAGGGATATTGGTTTGGTGTCTAGGATTGAGCATAAGTCCTCTAGCTCATCCCAAAATAAGTCTTCTTCCAGCTCTTCTCTACTCCTTTTAAAGCTAGCTTCTTTCCTCCAATCAAAATTAGAAAACAAGTCTCCATCGCGATGCTGAATTGAGTTGTCTTGGAAGTGGTTTTGCATTGGAACTTCCTTGGGAAGGACTACAATGTCTTCCTCAACTCAAATTATAAGCTCTTGGATTGACTCAAGACATTATTCCAACTCTTATTTTCTATGAGAATTGATGCTCTTGGCTTCAAGCTCTATTTCCTCTTCATCAAGATCAGACCCATGCCAACCAAACTGACTTTCTTCTTCTTGTTCCATGCTGAATGGAAGCTCGTCCATCCAAGAATTCACTTCATCATCTTTCCCCTAAATTCATCCTTGACTAGAGAAACCTAACATCTCTTTATCAAGACTATCTTCCTCCTCTTTGTCCTTGTCCATTTGCTTATTGTTCTACTACTCTAGTTTAGTGATAGAAAGAGGGCTGCTAATGATTATTTCCTCATCATACTCACTTGAAACACTTTCTGTTAGGATTGTGGAGCTAAAAGCTTCACTGATGCAGACATGGAGGAGGTTGCAGAATGAGTTGCTGAGTGTCAGAAGTGTTTGGCGTTGGTCTGGCCAACCGGCGTCGGCAGGGTAAGACAGGAAGGCAACCGACGTCGGTCATATATCGGCCGGCGTCGGCGACCCCAGGCGGACAGGGACCGACGTCAGTCGCCTGTGTAGTTCGACTGCGAGTCAATTACGGGCAGTGAGCTAACGAAGCAAGAGTTTGCATGATGAGCGCTAATTTTAGACTCATAGCTGCGGATCTAATTATTGTAATTAGATGTCTAATCATTGTTTGGATGAGATCTATATAATAGACTCATGGTTGTATTGTAAAAGTGTGCTAGGGAGTAAGAGAGCATAATTATAAGCTCCTTCTGTGTGTGAGGTAGAGCTATGGTGCGTTCCTCCTAGTGCCACAGTACCAGGTGTGTTGGTGCTGGATTGGAGAGCCAGCTGGGTTCTTCAATAAGTAAGATCGTTGATCTGCAGGTGTATGTGTGTGCAAGGTCGAGGTTCACAGGTGATTGGAACCATTGCTTGATTTGCAGGTGTGCAAGGTCATACAGACAGCAACACAACAGGGAGCAGTATCAGGCATGATCTACTTGGAGTACAGGTGTGTACTCGGATAGAGCAAGAGGAAGGCAAGGGAGTTCCTTCCATAAGTATGGTCTGTTGAATTGCAGGTTGTTGCAGATTCATGGGAGATCTACTTGAAGTACCTTGAGTACTTGTGGAGCACGTGGAGTGCTTGTGGAGTGCGTGGAGCACTTGTGGTGTGCGTGGAGCACGGGAGGTGAACACCAACTCTGTATTTGAGTTGGGTGTTGGGACCTGTGAGAGGGAGAGCTTTGGGGGAGAAGAATTACTGTTCACTTGAGGCGTGGGAAACCTCTGTAAGGTGGTGGAGAAGAAGTGGCATCTTCTTTATTGTATTCTTTTCTGTATAAAGTGTTAATACAATTTGGTATTGTCTCTCATATCATGTGTTATTCTGAATTCTAGTTACTTGGTAAATCTGGTTAATTTCCGCATATTAAGTTGCTTGGTATTAGTAATCAAATTGTGTGCTTCCGGTGTACATCCTCTCCCAACAAGTGGTATCAGAGCATGTTTGTTGTTCTAGATCCCCAACAAGTGGTATCAGAGCATGTTTGTTGTTCTAGATCCCCAACAAGTGGTATCAGAGCCTTGGTTGTAGGTTCTTGAGCTTGATACCAACAGGTGGTATCTGAGCTGAGGTTGGAGGAAGCAGGTTTTGTGTTTGGTTACAGGGCACTCTCAGGGGTTTCTGATCGAGTGGGAGTAGAGCAACTGCAGATCAAAGTAAGCTAAGAATGGAGGAGTTGAAAAGCACAGATGGTTACTCACGGTCCTATGGAAAGAAAGAGCAGGTAAAAGATTATTGTTGGTTGGTAACAGATCAGCATGAAGAAACTGAAGATACAGATGTAGCAGGTGTTGTTGCACAGGATGTGTTTGCATGTTTCTTGGATAAAGTTGAATCTTGGATAAAAGATTCGGTTGCCTCTTTCCATGCAGTTCCAGGTAGAGGAGCTGGTAAGCCTTGTCAGATTGTTGGCAAAGGCAAAGTGAAGCTGAAATTGCAGGCGGCCAACACACAGGTGTTGATGAAGGTCATGCAGGTCCCAGGTTTGGAGATATGGCTAATTTCTTCAGAAAGATTGGGTGATGAGAGATGCACAAGAACTCTCACAGCGGATGCACTTGAATTAGCTGGTGGTAAGAAAACAGGTATCATTTATCTACTTGTTTATATTACTGATTCTTCTTTTGTTGCGGAGACGTGGCTTCGTAGGCTTGGTCACATGAGCAGGAAGGAGATGCATGTTCTTAAGTGGAAGACAGATATATTTGACAGGCTTAAGAACTGGAAAGCCTTGGTGTTTATGGAGGAGATGGCGGACAGAACCCAGTGGATGTGGCTGGATACTTCTGAGCAGGGCAGTTTGGACATGGGTTTTGATCCAAAGAAGCTCGCGGGTAAAAAGTCATCACTCACAGGCGAACACAGGTACCGATGTCGGTCAGGAGGAACCGGCGTCGAACAGACAGGTGCCGATGTCGGTCATGTGCAGACCGAAGCCGGCGATGTCGGGCAGGGGAAGACCGATGTCGGTCATGGGACCGACGTCGGCAGTATGTAAGACCGATGTCGGTTATCAGGACCGACGTCGGCAGCAGGGACACCAGCGTAGGCAGGTTGGTAGTCAGGTACAGACGCATGAAACCGACGTCGGTCGGATGCAGATTGTGGAGTGACCGAGGTCGGTCACTGTAACGAATTTTGGGTGGACAGCATGCTGTCAAGGAGTCTCAAACACCCATACGGAGGACTGAAGGCGTAAGTAGGCCCTCAAATTCGTTGTTCCTCTTCTTCATACTTGTTGCTGATTGTATAGCAGGAAGGACCCAGGAAACAGGTGTGAGCTTGGCATGGATGAGGATGTGATTCCTTGGAGGAGAACCAGACAGGTGTGTCTTGGTGGAGATGCCAGCAGGTATAAAAGCACAGAGACGAATGGATTCCTTAGTAGAAGAATGGAGAGAACGGATACATGAGACGAAAGATCAGGTATATGATCTTGTGGAGCTGCAGGACAGTGGTACAGGTTTTGACAGGTGGAGGACGAAGCATGGCTTCAGTCAATGTCAGGGTATCTAATGTGATTTGACTTACCAGGGGGATGGTGATTGCAACATCATTCTGTTGCTGTATGTGGATAGTATGCTAGCTAGCAGGGGTGTACATACAGGGTTTTGCTGAGCTAAGGGTAAGATTAGTTCAGTGGCATGTCATGAGGAGTTTGGAGCATCGGAATTCTTTGACATGGGAGGCATGGAGATCACAGGTTGATTTTGTCTCGAGTGGGAGCTGATGTGAAACAGGTGTTGGCGAGGTTCGGGATGCAGAGCCGGAGCACACTAAGGGCTGGACAGGTACAGTGTCCGAAATCACATGAGGTCTGGTATAGACCTGAGTATTCCCATGCAGTGGGAGCTGTCAGAGAGTTAGGAGCCAATTCGTGGAAGTGGGTTCTCAGGTTTTTTCTGAGAGGGACCGGCAGCAGGTGTTGCTATGCAGGGTCAGGACTTCACTACATGTATTTGTAGGTTCGGATGTGGCAGGTTACTCGGATGACAGGTGGTACATCACAGGTTGTGTGGTGGGTTGTCTTCAGGTGGGAGCTTGAAGAGGGATACAAACCAGGAAACAGATTAGACGGAGTACAGGTACAGGTACAGTGCAGCTGTTTATCTCCAAGTGGGAGATTGTTAGGATTGTGGAGCTAAAAGCTTCACTGATGCAGACATGGAGGAGGTTGCAGAATGAGTTGCTGAGTGTCAGAAGTGTTTGGCGTTGGTCTGGCCAACCGGCGTCGGCAGGGTAAGACAGGAAGGCAACCGACGTCGGTCATATATCGGCCGGCGTCGGCGACCCCAGGCGGACAGGGACCGACGTCGGTCGCCTGTGTAGTTCGACTGCGAGTCAATTACGGGCAGTGAGCTAACGAAGCAAGAGTTTGCATGATGAGCGCTAATTTTAGACTCATAGCTGCGGATCTAATTATTGTAATTAGATGTCTAATCATTGTTTGGATGAGATCTATATAATAGACTCATGGTTGTATTGTAAAAGTGTGCTAGGGAGTAAGAGAGCATAATTATAAGCTCCTTCTGTGTGTGAGGTAGAGCTATGGTGCGTTCCTCCTAGTGCCACAGTACCAGGTGTGTTGGTGCTGGATTGGAGAGCCAGCTGGGTTCTTCAATAAGTAAGATCGTTGATCTGCAGGTGTATGTGTGTGCAAGGTCGAGGTTCACAGGTGATTGGAACCATTGCTTGATTTGCAGGTGTGCAAGGTCATACAGACAGCAACACAACAGGGAGCAGTATCAGGCATGATCTACTTGGAGTACAGGTGTGTACTCGGATAGAGCAAGAGGAAGGCAAGGGAGTTCCTTCCATAAGTATGGTCTGTTGAATTGCAGGTTGTTGCAGATTCATGGGAGATCTACTTGAAGTACCTTGAGTACTTGTGGAGCACGTGGAGTGCTTGTGGAGTGCGTGGAGCACTTGTGGTGTGCGTGGAGCACGGGAGGTGAACACCAACTCTGTATTTGAGTTGGGTGTTGGGACCTGTGAGAGGGAGAGCTTTGGGGGAGAAGAATTACTGTTCACTTGAGGCGTGGGAAACCTCTGTAAGGTGGTGGAGAAGAAGTGGCATCTTCTTTATTGTATTCTTTTCTGTATAAAGTGTTAATACAATTTGGTATTGTCTCTCATATCATGTGTTATTCTGAATTCTAGTTACTTGGTAAATCTGGTTAATTTCCGCATATTAAGTTGCTTGGTATTAGTAATCAAATTGTGTGCTTCCGGTGTACATCCTCTCCCAACAAGTGGTATCAGAGCATGTTTGTTGTTCTAGATCCCCAACAAGTGGTATCAGAGCATGTTTGTTGTTCTAGATCCCCAACACTTTCTTCTTCCCCCATATGATCTTCACTTACTCTCCATTTAATGGGTCCTCCTTTGAAAATGAATATGGTGGGAGGGTAAGAAGGTTCAAATGGTGAAATAGGATTATAGGGAATTATGGTTTGCACTTGCATTAGAATTGGGGTTGAAGAGGCACTCCTAAAATTTGGAAACTTCTTTGGTTTGGCTTCTACAACCTTTTCCCTTTATTGATTTTGGATTGGCATATGAGGAGTGGGTGAGAAACTTGGATGGAGTTTGTACAAGCATATACTCTTTCAAAGAATGAGAGCCTCTAAAACTTAGAATTTTGGTTGGTTTAACTTCTACAACCATTCTCTTTTCTTGATCAAGAGTGGATTTACCTAGATTTGACATCTTAAAATCAGGATGTCTAGTTTAGGAAGGATACCATGGTTGAGGAGTTTGAGGCTCATGAGGAGGTGTATTTTTATAGATTGGTTCATATCAATAGCATGCAACTAAAATTTTGGCCTTAAGCTCAGATTCTTGTACTTTAATAACCATTGCTTTCCTTGCATATGCACATGTTGATTAGTCATGGGGTTGCATACAAAGAAAACACCACTTGGCTCTTAAAATCATGTCAACAACTGAGTAGGTTAGGAGCATAAGGAGGTTAACTTAGAGCACATGGAGATACATATGACCGATTTGGCTCATTGAATGGACGATAAATAAGCTACAAATCCTTATTAGGGAATTGATAATGAAATGGTGGATAACACTCATGATAGGAAGGTGGAAAGTAGTTGTAATCTCCCCTAAACCCAACCATATAAGAGGTATCTCATGGGTTTCCAACACTGGAAATTGATTTGAATAGAAAATATACTAAAGCTACTTAAATTTTTACCTGAAAGGATGTCTAAGAACACCCAATAAACACAATGACAACACCCCAAAGCTATGGGTCACCTATGGCTGGGTGAACCTTCAGAGAGGGCTGACCTCCCTTGATGGATTACCTAAGACTACAGGTTCTTACTAGTTTTTTAGAAGGCTATACTAATTTTCCTAGATTTGGGTTCTTCTTGTAGGCCTTTTTGCCAATTTTATTTGCTTCAATGAAAGTTATACAAACTTCAAGAACTTAGACTTTTTCTCATTTTTTCATCTAGTTGGACCTCTTCTGCATGGTGATGTGAGCTCAAAATACACACATATTTTCATGGCTAGGCAAGCCCAACCACCAAGCCTTCATCCGTGGGTGAAGTGATCCTATGTACATGCATGAATACACACCTTCATAGCTGAGTAGATTGTCCATATGGACCTCTACCCCATGCATCTATGACCTCATAGATCTGTTAGCCTACCGGCCCATCCCAACTCCACATGGTGATGTGGTGAAAGTAGATATGCACATTCATGTAGTTTGGGCCACTATGGATTTGCATGCCTATGTGTTAGTGTCCCCACTGGATCATCCTTGGTAGACATAAACTTGTGAATACACGTGAGAGGCCACCCTATAACACCATCCATATGTGATGAACCATTGATGTTCTAGCAGTTACCACAAACCACTCCCCACATATGGTGATGGTCCTTAGAGCATCAATTTTAGGGCCATCACTCTTAGTAATATTCATTTACAAAAATGGTTCATTTAGATGATAATGTCACTCCCAAATCAATCACATCAATCAAAGTGAGAAGGGAGGAGAGCACCCAAATTTTGTCTTAGCCCTTCGCCATATGGGAGTTAAGCCCTTAGTCGCAACCAACCCAAAATTACTTAAATTTTGATCCAAGAGGGCATAATTTTTTTGTGGAGAATTTGCCACAAAAAATATTTCAAACTATTTGTACAACCAAATTTTTATGCAAAGTGGAGAACATTATTTTTGCTAGCAATAAACATTCAAACATGCATAACTTTTAGCCTGTTGCTCCTTTCAAGGTGCCATTTTTTTTTAAGTGCATGTTTTTTGAGCTCTATGCATTGGTGACATTCTCATGCCTTATAAAATTAAGCCTCTATAGATTTAGGGGATGTTACATTCCTAGTATAAAACACATGCAGTTTAGCACATACTTCCTTTCTACATCATGGATCTCAATTCCATTTCAATTCTTACACCATTTAACTATCACAAGTGGAAAGTCAAAGTGCAAATCCTATTGAGGAGAAAAGGCTTACATTGAATCATGATGGGTACAAAAATTGAACTGATACCTAACATAGAGAAGGTGAAGTGGTACAATTGAAGTGATGAGCCTACGATCTATTATGCATGTCTATGTCTTCTAACTTTCTTTTTCATATCAAATCTACAACTCCAAATCAAATGTGGACCTTATTGGATAAACTCTTTAGAAAGTAAGATGAAATGAGGGGTCATGATTTGGAGAATGATCTCATTAGTTTGACTCCAGATGACTTTGATATGATTCAATATGTTTTCACTAAGTTCAAATCACTTAGGTTACAGTTGAAACTATGCAACATTGATAAAAAGGATGATCAATTGATTCTTTCCATATTTTCCAAATTAGGATTTGACTATTATGTATTTGTTTATACCTTCCATGCCACTAAATGTGCCCTTAGAACTACATGGACCATGGCATCCTTGGATGACTTTGTTTTTGACTTGACTCGAGAGCAAGACAAGCTCATTCAAATGGGTATAGCGAATTTATCCAAATCTTATGCCTTAATTGTGAGTCTTAACAAACATAAGGCTTCCAATAACAAGGATAAGAAATAAAACAATAAAGACCCAGAGTAAAGAAAGGGTCAAAAATTTGATGTTAAGCCAAAAGTATCAAAAGAGTCCTCTTCAGATGATAAATTCAAGAAAGAGCAACTCATATGTGGCTGTTACAAGAAATTTGAGAATGATGAAGCCAAATGTGTGAAGAAATAGATTGACCAAATGACAAAAATACTCGAGAAGCACAATATCGGTGTTCCTGATTCTTTCAATCAGAGTTCATAAGCACATGAGTCTTCTAAGACTAAAGATAGTCATAAGGGTAAAGAACTTGTTGTAGTTGCATCCCAGCCTTCCACATGGGTTATTGATTCTAGTGCATCACACCACATGGCTTCATCACATGACATGTTTGAATCCTTAGAGCCTTGTTTTATACCTTCCATCTTGTTGGGTGATGATACCTCTATAGAAGTTAGTGGGATAGGATTAGTTGAAGTGAATTATGGGACATTTCATGATGTTTGATGTGTTCCCTCTTTATCCACCAAACGCTTATATGTTTATTAGATCACTCACATCAATTTGGGAAAGAGATTTGAGTTCACATTCAATTATGTGGTTATTAAGAAAGCTAATAATGACTCCATTATTAGATTTGTGAAAGTAGATCACCAATCAAGGTTGTATACTTTCTCACATTTTTCTCCTGATCAACCCTCTACTACATTGCTCACTCATTTAGATGAGGTGAGTAAACTATGGCATAAATGATTCGACCATCTCAACTATCACTACTTAGAGCAACTCAGTCATCAAGACATGGTTTCATAGTTGACATGAGTCATTTTTTTTGATAGAGTTTATTAGGGATACATTCTTGATGAGCATCTTGAGGAGAAGTATGACAAGGGAAAATCATAGATAGCTAAACAAATATTAGAGATTGTTCACAGTGACATTGTTGACCAATTTCTAAAACCTTCATTCAATAGGACTAAGTACATGCTTACTTTCATTGATGACTATTCAAGGTATACTTGGGTGTACTTTCTTAAGCATAAATATGAGGTCTTTGATCTTTTTCAAAACTTTAAAGTGCTTTTAGATAAATAATCAAGTAAATTCATCCAGATTCTGTGCACCGATATTGGTGGTGAATATATAACTATTTTGATTAATTTCGTACATTAAAAGGGATTGAACTACAATTTATATTTATATAGTACTCATTAAATGGTGTTTCAAAGTGCAATAATAGGTCCTTGAAGGAAATATCCAATTGTATGCTACACTCTAAGTTTCTTTCACTTCAGTATTGGGTCGATGCCATCAACTGTGCTTGTTATATCCACAATTGAGTTCTTCATAAAGTATTAAAGGGAGTCAATATTTTTAAAGCTTAGATCAGTTAGAAAACCATAGTTGAGAACATCTAAGTGTTTGGTTTGCCTATTATGGCTTGCATTCCAAAGAAGAAATGTAAGGCATTGGAAACTCAAAGTTAGTCTTGTATCTTCATTAGACATCCTAAGGGTGTTAATGGATACAAGCTTTTCCATCCCACCACTCATGAGTTGTTCATTGAGAGGAGTGTTCATTTTATAGAGGCTCCTTTGGACCCACACTTGACAACTCTCACTCTTCCTTAGACACACCTAGATTTAATGACAGTTATGACGATTCAGATATGCCTTATCAACCTCTTGATGATCCAAATTCTTCTTCTAGGTCTGACAATGAGAGTAGTGATGAGGATTACTCTCCTTCTCTTAGATTATCTTTAGAAGATGAGGAAACCCCTCTTAAATTTATGAACATTGGTCTTCTTTGGGTTAGACAAACACTACAAAGTGATAGCCAATGGCTTGGAGATCCATTAGATAATAGGTAAAATCATTCACAATTATAGGATGTCCCACATGCTTTCATTATATCTACTTTTAATTTAAAATCATTTCATGAGGCATTAGACACTCCTTAGTAGTATACTGCTATGGAAGAGGAGTATAGTTCCTTGTAGAGGAACAACACTTTGGATTTAGTCCCACTTCCTAAGGGAGGAAAACTTGTTTGATGTAGGTGGGTCTACCAAATAAAATTTGTAGTGGATGGGTTTGTAGACAAGTTCAAAGCATGCTTAGTAGCAAAGGGTTTTTCTCAGGAACCTATCATTAACTATATCGAGATGTTCACCCTAGGTGTCAAAATGAACTCAATTTGACTCGCTCTCTCATTTTCACAGCACATCGCTAGGATGTTCATTAGATAGATGTGAAGACTACCTTTATTCATGATGACCTCAAAGAGAAAATATACATGGAACAACCATAAATATTTGTGGATGATTCCTCCTTAGTTTGAAAACTTTAGAAATATATCTATGGACTCGAACAAGCTCCTCAAGCTTGGTATGCCAAGATGGAATCCTTTATTCTTTTGATTGGGTTCATTAGATGCCATTCTAATCTAAATGTCTAGATTTTGAGGTAAGATGATTCATTGTGGATGAGCTATTGATCATAGGGATTTTTTCATCCACCATCATAATAATGAAAATTGTTTTATCTAGTAGGTTCTCAATGAATGACTTGGGCTTATTGCACTACTTCCTTGGGATTAAAATTTCTCAATCTGACTCTGGGATCACTATTAGACAATCTACATATGCTCTTTATTTGCTTGTACAATTTAACATGGTTAACTATAAGCTAGCTCTAAATCCTTTTCTATCTAGTACAAATCTTGAGGTTGATTTTCAATCTCTTTTTGTTGATGCTACCTCATATTGACAATTTATTAGTAGTCTCATCTATCTTATGCACACTATACTTGACCTTTCATATAAAGTGGGCATAGTTTCCATATTCATGTAGGAATCACATGAGTTGTACTAGAAATCAACTAAGTATATTCTCCACTACGTGTAGGGTACTCATAGTTTTAGGATTCACTGTGGAGTGGGCATCAACATCGACTTGATTGATTATACAAATTAAGATTAGGATAGTGACATTCATAGTCACAAGTCTACTTCAGGCTACAATTTCTCCCTTGGTTTAGGTGCAATTAGTTGGTCAAGCAAGAAGAATGTTATTGATTTATCTTATATAGAGGTAGAATATAGAGGAGTTATTAATGTTGCCACTGAGGCTATTTAACTTCAGGGGATCCTCACTGAGTTTGGCATCTAGTTTTGATGACCAAAATTAATCTTTTGTGATAACTATAGCACAATCAAGATCTATAGAAATCCAGTCCTCCATCAATAGAACAATCATATCAAGATTAACATGCATTTCATTCAAGAGCTCATTCATGAGCAGGTCATTGATATCTGCTACATCCAGACAATAGATCAAATTGCTGAATATTCACCAAACCCTTCACTGAGAGCAAGTATCTTCATTTGTGAGATATTTTTGGGGTTATAGAAACTCCATCTTCTTATTCCTCTAAGGGATCATCTCTATGTACTTGGGTACCTCATCAGGCCTTTGTGTTAGGATCTAATTCTTCTACCAACCTAAGCTACGCTTAAAGTGTGGTGTTGATGTAGACTTTTGTCCCATTGGGTTTTATCTACATAGTCTAGTTAGCTTGCTTAGATTCAATAAAGGTCATTAAGATAAAGTAATCCCACATGCATTAGGATGTTGGGACATATCTATTTGACACCTATATAATAAACCTTCCTATGTACGTTTTGGCTAATGCTTATTTATACAATTTTTTTATTATGAAGACAAGCTTCTTCCTTTGGATTATTCTTTTGGATTTCACTACTCCATATAGGTTTTCTCCATGCATTCTATCATATCCATTAGATCCTCAAGTGTGGCCCACTCTGACAATATAAAGTAGTAATTTCATTTTTACAGGACCAAATGATAATACCTACCCCAAGATGATAGATGTATCCTAAAGTTGACTTGAGATCATCTAGATCTCTTGTCCAATCACTATCTATTTATCTTATAATTGTTGTGTTCCTATGTGCATGAAAAAATCAACATGATAAGCTATGCACTCAACTTATCTAATTTAAATTGTGATAACTGATATAAAAGATGGATGATGAATCTATAGATTGGTATGATTGTTTGAAGGAATGGGGTTTTAAATGGCAAGCATTAAAGAGTGCTTGTGATGGAACTATAAGATATATATTTCATCATAATTTTCATTAATGTCATTTTACTAGTAAGAGACATAACTCCAATGTCCCTCTATGTTGGTGATGATACAGATGAAAAATCTTGATCAATATTGGGAATGAAAAAGTGGGTATGATCGAGTTGGTTGACTCTGGGGATGTGATCAAATCTAATGGGTTGGTTATTCTATATCAATGTCATACACAAAGTGAATGATATACAACAAGGATATTTATGAAGAGAAAAGAAAATGGGAGGAGGGCGACTAGGCTTGGATAATGTTGTATTAATGACCTTAATTTTTGGGTAAGATGATGATGAGAAGATCAAAAATACACTCTTGATCATCAAGAGTGTTAAGGGAGTTAAAAATGAGATGTGGGATGGGGTTGTAAAGAAATAATTCTAATACATGATCTTGGTTTTGATATTAGATTGAAGGTTATTGTCAGGAACTTGGGATCTAACCTAGGGGAAAAAACTTGCTCTATGAAGGAATGGATGCTTTGGAAGTGTCATGAAAGAGAAAATCAAAGTTTGTTATGTGTGTAATGAATAGCATGAGCTTGTCTGGATGTTATTGTTTGGAACCATATACTTGTTATTTTGCATTTTTAAGCAATATTTATGACTTATGCTCATTTTGACAAGGCTTTTATAGATGTTTGAGATTTGTTTTGACAATGTTTGATAAAATAAAGTGAATTGCTCTACTTAATGAAAAATGAAATACTAAAAAAAATAACTAAAAGTAAATTAAGGAAGAATGCTTACTTTTTCCTTTTCCAAAGTTTTTGAATGTGTGAAAATTTAATATTAAAATTTCAAAGGGGATATGTAAGTATTGATATTCTTTCTTTTTCTAAGGACGAGATACCTTATCTAATGTAAGTTAAATGAACCATTTTTTTAAAAATTTATTTATTATGAAAATAAGGTGAAATATTACTATGCAATATATATTTTTCTGACATGCAAACACAAAATTACATATAACACCTTAGTAAGCAAGACTACTACGAATTCAAGAAATTTGTCTCCACATATGCAAGCTAGTAACTAGTTTTGAGAGTATTTAAGTGTTTGTTCATGAAATGAATTTATATATGAATGCAAGAATTTAAATCTAATATTTTATTTTTCTATTTTTTTGGTTTCAAAACAATGTTATTTCTCTAATAAAATGAATATATTTAAGATCTAGAATACAATGTTTTGCCTACCTAATTTGTCTATGTTTTTGTGGATGTTTGATTGAAATTTGTTTGTGAATGAAAGATTTTATAAAACTGAAAATAAACTAATGTATGATGGTTGTAGATATTTATTATTATTAATTGATTTACCCTATCATATGTGCAAAAACTATGTTCTTTTAAAACAACTTGTTTCTAACAAGTTTTTCGCTTTCACATTCAAAAAGGAATAAGAAACTAAAGGAAATGGTCTAGGGTTAGATGATACCCGGATGAGGTCTGCGCACCGTTATCCAGACGATTGAAGGGACTCCTCTTTGGCTATGGAGGATGACACCTATAGAAGAAAGAGACTTAAACAAGGAGATTATTAGATGGATATAAGGTGGACTGCCAAGCAAAAGCTCGGTCCCAGAAGTGCAAAGACTTCCTTGTGGGATGACAGTCCACTGTTAATAAGTAAAAGTGTCAAAAATAAAGAAATGAAAAATGACTAGCAAAGAGGAAACTAGATAATGCGTCCCTGTATTGTGTTGTCTTCCTTCTACAGTCACTGATGCCAGTTAGTCTGCCGTCGTCAGTTTGTCCAGGTTGTTGACGTCGGTTAGTCTGCCGACGTCGGTAGGGGCAATGGGCCTGGTGGCCGGTGTCGGTCAGGGAAATGGTCTTGGACAGGTTTTGGATGGGTTTTTGGTTGACATAATGGTCTGTAGAATGGTCTGTGGTAGTCTGAGGGTCTGATGGTTTGTGCAGGGTAGAGAGTAAGGTCTGAGGAAGGAGTCAGATAAGGGACAGGGTGTCAAAAAGAGTGAGAATATGAAGAAGGCTTCTCAGCCTTCTCAAGAAGAGAGTCAGGCCTAGTCTAGTTGATAGTTGGGTCTGGTTGGTAATGTGGCTTAGAAGCAATAAATAGAAAATTGATTACAGAGACATTCTAAGCTACTGAAATGACATAAAAGAAGAATACTTACCTCTTGCCTGCTGAAGAAGAAGTATAGGAGACCTGTTACTGATGCTATTGAATGTAGAAGACTACCTGCAGAGTGGAGTGACTGATGCAGAATACCTGTACCTTGTGATGCTTGTTGTGCATCTGGGAGAAGGGAGCGAGAGAGGTCGAAAGATTCGTTGATTGGAAGGATTGGAAAAAGATTGGCCAATTGTTAAAGATTGAAGGATTGAAAGATTTGCGGATTGTTCAAGATTGAAGGATTGAAAGATTGGCCGATCTACATTTTTTAAGAATGCAATTTTGAAGGCAACCGACGCCGGTAATACCATCGACGTCAACCGACTGCTGACCGACGTCGACAGCCAAAGAATAGGAAAAAGGGCTAAAAATAGCCTTTTGTCCATTCTTCCTTCTGCCGAGGTCAGCTGGTCATGGTAAGAAATGGTCGAAGGTGGTTTAATAGGCATGGGAAATGAGTGGAAGGGTTGAAATGGGGTCTTAAGGCATTTAAGACTTGGCATGGGGTAGTGGAGGGCATCCAAGGAGAGGTATCCTAGGAGGGGTGAGGTGTCATGAGAGAGAGAGAGAATTATTAATTTAAAATAGATAATTATTTTAAATTAATAAGACATAGGTTAGGCATGGTTAGAAGTGGAACGGGACCAAGGGGACCAAGGGGGAGAGTCGACCAGGGAGTAGACATGATTTCGGTGTCTACATTTGCCCCTTTTTGTCTTGTTGGTTGTTCTTGACGAACTGCAAGACAAAAATAGGAGTAAGTTGCCCCAGGTATAGGATAAGGTCATTTTTGCCCTGTTGGTTGTTCAAGTGAACTGTAAGACAAAAATAGGAGGAGGTTGCACCAAATGTGAGATGAGGTATTCCCCCTCAAAGTGGGAGTCGAGGGAAGGTACCTGATATCGGGTGTCGATTTGACAGAGAGTGGATGGAGATGGTGAAGATGGAGTGTGAACACTGCAATAGTTGAGATTGGGCGCATACCACTTCACGAGATGGTCAGGTCAAATTATCACAGGTCAAGGTCGAGGAGTGCCAAAATCAAAATAACTGGGCCCCAGCATTTAGTCGTAGCTGATTGGGTTATTTGATCCAAGCTGTAGCTCTAATGGTCATCGTGTTCCAAGTATCCCAGGCTTAGGAAGTGCTCTTGGAAACACGAAAAATGTCACAAGTAGTGTGGATCAACTTGCTCGTGATCCTATACTTGTGAGGGTTGAAACATGGGTTGCAGACAATTTTGCTAACCATTCGTGAGGTAGCATACATGCAAAAACAACCAAGGCAACGTTGTCTTGGAAGTGGTCATGGTCGGAGGAGATAGGTGCGATCTCCAAGGTTGGTGGTCGAGTCGAGGCTAAGATAGATAGTTAGTCCATTAGATGGATGGACAAAGGAATGGTTGAGCTAACCTCAATAGACCCCATGTCAACTGAGTGTTACCTACATAGCCCCGGTCGTTAGGGCCTCAGGCCAATGTAGTTTAGACTAGGAGTCAAAATGGTTGAGGATTGGTTTGGTCGAGGTTAAATGATGAGGGTAAGATGGTTTGTCCATCAGGTAGATGAACAAATGGATGTGGCCGAGCTAACCCCAGAAGACATCATGTAATCTGAGTGCTACCTACATAGCCCCTGTCAGAAGGGCCTCAAACCAATGTAGTTCAGACGAGGAGTCAAAGTTATGGATTGGTTGGATGAGGTTAAGTCATGGTCAAAGGTAATATGGTTTGTCCATCAGGTAGACGAATAAATGGATGTGGCCGAGCTAACCCCAGAAGACGTCATGTCATCTGAGTGCTGCCTACATAGCCTTTATTTGAAGAGCCTCAGACCAATGTAGTCCAGACTGGTTGACAATTTGGTTGATGATTGTTTTGGTCAGGTTGAGTCGTGGTGAAAGGGTAAAAGGGTTTATCCATCAGGTAGACAAACAAACGAGAGAGGTTGAGCTAACCCCAGAAGATGTCATGTCATCTGAGTGTTGCCTATATAGCCCTGGTCTTAGGGCCTCAGACCAATGTAGTTCGAACTGGTTGAGAGGCAAAGTGGTCAATAGATTGGTTTGGTCATGATAAATGATGAGGGTAAGATGATATTATAGCCTTTTCCATATTATATGATGGTGTATTCTGTAACATTGGTTGAGTGGTCTTTAATCCCTAGCAAGTGTCCATATCGGTGATGGATGTATGCTAAAAATGAATTGAGTCAATTTATGCTTCAGCAAGTAATGGTTTATGCTTAACATAAATTGTGTGGTCGATAGTTTCCATGTGTATTGGTGTCCATAGAAACTATGTGAAGTGGACTATGTCATGTTGGTGGTCTAAAAATGTTTTGGGTTGGTTTGGTTTGGTTGATAAAATGATTTGGTTGATTGTGACCAAAGTGTGGAGGAAGTGAAAGGCAATGTGCCCTTTCATTGACAAGGACCATAGTGATAGCATAGGTAGGGGTTTTTAGAAACAAAAGCCCCGTTCATGCATTACATCGTTGACCATTGGTTGTGTTAGAGAGGTAATCGAATCACTTTGACATCAAAATGAGCTCGAAGTCCCTTGAGTAGGTGATGTGATATGTTAGGATGGGGTAACCCTTTTGAGTAGGGATAACTTTGCCCCTTTTTATAGGAGACCCTGAGAACGACTACAAGTCAAGTCCATGATCTTTTTTTTTTTTGGGTGCAGACTGATCGATGCAAGAAGTCTACATAGGGATGTCATTTTGTTTTGTGGTCATTTGTGAAGCTGATCGATGCGAGAAGCTTCTAAGAGTGCTGTTTGTAGCAATATTTTAAGCATAGCCATCCTTAGAGGGAGTGGTCTATATTTTTGCTTTATATATATTTGAGGGCTTTGAATAGTTGTCCTTCGAGGGAGCAGTCTATTAGCTACAACAATGATAATATAGCTATCCTTCAAGGGAGCAGTCTCCATTTAGAGTTTATGACCTTTTGATATTTTGACATCTAAATTTATTTTTGACAAAATTTTGAGTCATGGACAAGACTATAGAAGTTTGAGGACTCCCTTTTATTAGGACAAAGCATTCATACTTTATAAAAGGGTTACATAGGGTTTGTTTAGGGAAACAGGGTTGACAAAAATAAAGATTAAGATGACAGGGATTGCTCAAGGGATGAGCTCAAGTTAAATGTCAAGTGAACGAGTACTCGACTAACAGTAGAATGGTTGTAGATGCAAGACATTAAGGGGCTTAGGTTCTGATAAGTCCCTGGTCCATGCTTGTGCATTATGGTGTAAGGTCCGAGCTAATTAGGAACAAATTTGCCTGATTTACTCCGTTCCATAATGGTTACGTGTTGGATGATGATTGGTTGAGGTCATGATTAAAAAGTTTGGTTGATGCTTGATCGAGGCCAGTTGATATTTGGTCAATGTTTGGTCGAAGTTGGTCGAGGTCATGATTAAAAGGTTGGTTGATGTTTGGTCAAGGTTTGGTTGAGGTTTGGTCAAGGTCAGTTGATGTTGGTTGTTTGATGTTTGGTTGAGGTTACGATAGTTAGGGTAAGGTCGAATTCCCCCAGTTTCTAGGGAGAATGTTTGATAGATTTAGTTTGAGAGGGCGAGATCCTGATCTACCAGGTTGGAGGCAGGAATCTCAAAATCACAAATGGTGACAGAGAAAATGGTTGGTAATGATTTGATTAAAGTGGCTAATGATTGGGGGTGATCAGGCTGGACCTCCATCGATTGTAAGGCTTGGATCAAAGTTTGATGATACTGTGGAGAGTTTTGTATGAGATCATACAAAGACATCTTCACAGGGGTCATGTGGTGAGGTTGTTTCACCACGGAGTCAGGGATTGTCTTTGAGGATGTTGGTCGAGATGTGCCCAAGACAGTAATCTTGGGTTTTGGTTGTGGTGAAGGCTTGGTAGATGGGGATGTCCAAGGGATTGTCTTTTCCCTTTATCCTTTTGGGTTGGTGGGTTAGTGGCCATATTGACTGTGTTGATTTCAAATAAGGGGGTTAAAGGCGGTGGAGGGACCATAGTCTGGTGTTGAGATCCCGATTTAGGTGATGATGTTTGTGAGGCATGTGATGGTGTCAAAGATTTAGCAAAGGGGTAGTCAAGAGGATCATTGATGAGAAGGGTATCCTTTTTTCGGTGTTGACGAATGACAGATTTAAGAGCGCAACAACACTCAGTGTCATGTCCCGGTGTGCGATGATAGTGACAAAATTTAGTGTTTTTGAACCAAGATGGTCTTGATCTGAGAGTTGATGAGTGTGAAGGTGAGGAGGTATGGGAAGCATGGGACAATGTTGAAGGTTTGTTGATAATATGGTCAAGAAGAAGGGTGTCTTTCTCCAAGCATTGGTGAATGAAAACCTTGAGGGCACAACAATGCTCAGTGTCATGTCTCGATGTGCGATGATATGCACAAACTTTAGTGTCATCAAATCAGGGCGGTTTTGGTCTGAGAGATTGGTATGGTTTAAGAGGTGGAAGACTGATGCAAGAAGACTGCAATAATTGTCGTAACAGCAAGGCATAAGAACCCGCCAATGGGTCTGCATGTTTTGTTGCAGTAGAAGTTGATGACTTTTATTTTGGAGGCATAGGAGGCATTGGTCATTTTGAAGGAAATATATGTTTAATGGGTAAAGGGATAATGGAGGCAATTTTCCTCTATGAGGTGTTGGAGTAGGAAGCACTCCTATTAAGGTGGATGGATGTGGGCCCAAAATAGAGGGCAATGATGAAGGTGGGGGAGGAATTCTCTAGTGTGGTTTAGTGGCCTTCTTTGGTTTGGTTTGAGGGTCACTATTGTGCGAGGCAAGATTAGATATAGGGCGAACACCAAGAGATTTAATCTCTTTTGGCATGGTGGACGCCTGCATGGGTTTGGGTTCAGATGTGGATGGAGGTGAGTGAGATGTAGCGATCTCAGGCAAAAGGCAAGAGAAAACCATCACTGGGTCTTCCTTGGTCGAAGTGGGTGAAGAGACAGGGTCTTCTCTTGGTGGAGAAGAAATAGGAGAATGTGACTCCTCAAGAGGATAGAGGGCAGGGATGATGGTGCCTTCTACTTGTGGTTGAGGAGTAGGAAGGGTATGGTACTCCATTGGTAAGAGGAAAGATGAAGGTGGGGCTAATGGCATTGGTATGGTCAAAGCGTCCCTCAATATAAGAGAGGTCGATGGAGAACTAATAGGAGAAGAAAGCTCTTCTACCTGTGGAGGACGTTGGTCAGGGACAAGAGGCGAGATCGTGTTGACCGTGCATATATCATGCTCTTGGGAGTTATCGGCCATGGTCTGGACATTGTTTTGGCTAGGAGGATGGTTAGGAAAAGGTTGTTTAAATATGTTGATGTTTTGATTGGGTGGCACGTTCAGGTTATCCAAGACAAGGTCACCCTTATCTATCATGTCTTGGACAATGTTATTGAATGTTCGACAGTTTTTTATGTCATGGCCTTGGACATGGTGATAATGACAGAAGTGGTCCTCCCTATACCATGTAGGGATGGCTTTTGAAGGGTCGAATTGAGGTGGTTGGATTGGAGGGAGATTGAGGACCCCCTGCTTGACGAGTTTTTCCAACACGGAAGCATATGACTCTCCAAGTGGAGTGTATTGACACTATATGTACCGTTGTTGGAATTGTTTTGTGATGCTTTGTGATGTTGAAGGTTGAGGTCGGTCGATCATTGTCGAGGATGGTGATCTAACGACCACAGTGTTTGCCACTCCTTTGGACTTGGAGGAAGAAAAAGGTCTGGAAGAAGAAGGGTCATCGGTTTTTGCATTGGTATTACATAATTTGACCTTATTCTCTTCAATGGCATGGAGTTCAAGCTTTCAAGCCATGGTGAAAGCTTCATCAAAAGTGCAGAATGTTTGAACCCACAAGGTGGATGAGATGTGCATGGCACATGCTCGAGAGAAGAGCTCAATGAGCTCGGGTTGAGGTAAAGGGAAGGAGAGTTGGTTGATTAAGCCTCTCCAACGGGTGACAAAATCGGCTATTGATTCGTCATCAAATTGTTTGATAGAGTATAGGTCCGTGATTGAAACCTTTTTGGTGATATTGATCGAAAAGTGGTTGAGGAAAAGTTGGGCTAGCTGGGTGAATGTGAAAAGAGAGTGACTGGTGAGAGAGTTGTACCAATCAAGGGTAGCACCAGAAAGCGACATGGGGAATGTGCGTAGCAGTAGTGCATCATCATGTGCTATCAAGTAACAAGCATGTCTGAATGCTCACAGATGTTGTTGTGGGTCTTCCTTACTCTGGAAGTGAGTAAACTTAGGAAGCTCCCACTAATTGGGATACGGTCGGATTGGGATGGAGGGATGGATGGGTTTGTTGCAAATTTGGTCATATGAAAGGACATTGCTTGAACCAGAAATGGAAGCCTCAAGATTAGACATTTTGTCCATCAGCATCTTGATGAGATCGGCTGACAGATTGGCAGATGGGGCACCCCCTAGGTTTTAAGGTGCTTGGAAGGTGCTAGAAGAGGCGTATGATGTAGTCGGTTGCATTTGTATAGGTGCAACATATTGATAACTAGTCATTGGGATAGATGTAAAAGCCAGGGGTGGTTGTGCCATGGAGTTAGAGGGCACAAATTGAATAGGGGCTGCCAAAGGTGGTTGAGGGGTGGTAGCACTGGTTGAAAGGTAAGTAGTTACTCTTGTGTTGATAGGGGCAAGAGTAGGCGGGATGGAGACAACTAGATTTTGGAAAGGGGTAGAATTTTGTTGAATAGTCTGTGGTTGATGGGGGGCCAAAACCCTGATGGAAGTGGGCCTAGAGATAGAAGGAGAAGCCACACTTTGAAGATTAGTCATGTTCAGGTTAATGGTCAAAGCAAAGGCCAGAGTGGTCATGGGTTGGGTAGCAGACGCTGTCGATATCGTTGCCGCTTTAGTTAAGGAGGTTGGCATCCCATAGATTGGGTTGCCTGAAGAGTCTTGCATTTGGCTTCTTGCGAGATAATGTTGAAGGACCTTGACATTGAGGTCAAGGAACCTTTCAAAGTTTTGGTCCCCTTTGGGGACAATGGATGGTTGGGTCGGGGTTGGTCAAGGAGGAGTTCGTTCAGTCTCTGAATGATACTCTATTAAAGGACTAGTTATGGAGGGCGAAGGCGGAAGTGGTTGTTGCCTCGCGTGGTCGACAAGAGTCTTGGTTTGACTACGTGTCAAAACCATTCAAGGCAAAAGATTCAGGTTTTAGAAACTATGTTTTTCAGTTTTAGAAACTCAGAATGGGTGTTGGACAGCAAGAAAGTCGGGTTTTAAGCTTATTTTTTTGAGAAGAGAAAGTTTGGACAGTGACTGACGTCGGTTGAAAAACTGATGTCGGTGAAATAGATTGCCAATGTCGGTCAGATAACCGATGCTGATGAAGAAAGGTTGCTGACATCAGTGGTAAAACTGATGTCAGTTACTGTGTTTTTCTAGAAACTCAGAGAATTGAAATTTTTTGGAAAAAAAGAAGAAAAATGTCCTCACTAGCTCAAAAAACCAGATAAAGACAGAAAAGAAGATGGAGACAGGCATACCCTAAGCATTGAATCCTAAGAATAAACTTTTAGAATCATGTTGGATTATGCCTTAGAGTGTGTTTGGGAAGTTGGATTGTAGAACGGGTCCTAGAAGAAGTAGTCTAAGGTTGGTAGCAGGTTAGTTTCGATGCTCAAGAGTCTATGTTAAGTTCCGTACATGGCCTGGTGCTAAGGAGCAAGCTCCCCTCACTTCACGAGCCCAGTGATAAGTTAGTCTCGCTTAGCCAATATATACTTCCCCTAGAGTTTATCCTCTACCAGAGAATAGAGTGGGCTTTCCCGTTGGTAGTGAAGTCCAAGTGGGATTGCCGGGACGGGTAAGGTATCCGCTAGGTGATGAAATCCTAGTCGGACCTTGTCTCAGGTAAGTTTAGATGTTTGATTTTGTGCAAGTGATTTGGATGTGTAACATAAGTGGCATACACTTTATTCATGATACGGTTTTAATTACTAGATGTGTGGACTAATTATACATTCAATCAGAAATGAGATGCAATAGATTTTAAGCCCAAATTGAAATGTGTGTTCGGATGCAGACAAGTTGAGAAAATGTTGAAGAGTATGACTTGACTAGTTTAAGATGCAGGAAAGAAAGAAAAAGAATGATTCTTTTTAACTTTGTTGATGGTGTCTTTTGGAAGAGATAGAAGGAAAAGATGCAAGAAGAGACCTAATGCACCTATATGAATGGTTTGTTTTTAGAAGAAAAAGAAATGAACCCAAGGAAAACTCCTAGGGTCCCACCGGGTGTGCCAGAATGTTTCTAACGAGTTTTTCGCTTTCACATTCAAAAGGAATAAGAAACTAAAGGAAATGGTCTAGGGTTAGATGATACCTGGATGAGGTCTGCGCACCGTTATCCAGATGATTGAAGGGACTCCTCTTTGGCTGTGGAGGATGACACCTGCAGAAGAAAGAGACTTAAACAAGGAGATTTTTAGATGGATATAAGGTGGAGTGCCAAGCAAAAGCTCAGTCCCAGAAGTGCAAATACTTCCTTGTGGGATGATAGTCCACTGTTAATAAGTAAAAGTGTTAGAAATAAAGAAATGACAAATGACTAGCAAAGAAGAAACTAGATAATGCGTCCCTATATTGTGCTGTCTGCCTTCCACAGTCACCGATGCTGGTTAGTCTACCATCGTCAGTTTGTCCAGGTTGCCGACGTTAGTTAGTCTACCAACATCGGTAGGGGCAATGGGCCTGGTGGTCAGCATCAGTCGGGGCAATGGTCTTGGACAGGGTTTGGATGAGTTTTTGGTCGACAGAATGGTCTGTAGAATGGTTTGTGGTATTCTAAGGGTCTGATGGTTTGTGCAGGGTAGAGAGTAAGGTCTGAGGAAGGAGTCAGATAAGGGACATGGTGTTAAAAAGAGTGAGAATATGAAGAAGGCTTCTCAGCCTTCTCAGGAAGAGAGTTAGGCCTGGTCTGGTTGATAGTCGGGTCTAGTTGGTAATGTGGCTTAGAAGCAATAAATAGAAAACTAATTACAGAGACATTTTAAGCTACTGAAATGACATAAAAGAAGAATACTTACCTCTTGCCTGCTGAAGAAGAAGTGTAGGAGACCTATTGCTGATGCTGCTGAATGTAAAAGACTATCTGTAGAGTGGAGTGACTGATGCAGAATACTTGTACCTTGTGATGCTTGCTATGCATCTGGGAGAAGGGAGTGAGAGAGGTCAGAAGATTCGCTAATTGGAAGGATTGGAAAAAGATTGGCCGATTGTTCAAGATTGAAGGATTGAAAGATTCGTGGATTGTTCAAGATTGAAGGATTGAAAGATTGGCCGGTCCGCATTTTTCAAGAATGTAGTTTTGAAGGCAATCGACGTCAGCAATACCGCCGACGTCGGCCGACTACTGACTGACGTCGGCAGCCAAAGAATAGGAAAAAGGGCTAAAAATAGTCTTTTGTCTGTTCTTCCTTCTGTCGAGGTCAGCTGGTCGTGGTAATAAATGGTCGAAGGTGGTTTAATAGGCATGAGAAATGAGTGGAAGGGTTGAAATGGGGTCTTAAGGCATTTAAGACTTGGCATGGGGTAGTGGAGGGCATCCAAGGAGAGGTATCCTAAGAGGGGTGAGGTGTCATGAGAGAGAGAGAGAATTATTAATTTAAAATAGATGATTATTTTAAATTAATAAGACATAGGTTAGGCATGGTTAGAAGTGGAACGGGACCAAGGGGACCAAGGGGGAGAGTCGACCAGGGAGTAGACACGATTTCGGTGTCTACACAACTAAAATGCAACTACAAAGCAAGAGATATAAACTATATTTTTTATGAAATAGAAGAAGTAGAGAGAGGTTTATTTTCTTTTCCATTTTAGTTTTTGAAAATGGAACTAATATAATGAATAAAATAAATATAAACTACTCTAAAATAATAAATAATAGGCAAAACTAAAAACTCAAAAAACTCCAACCTGATCAAGGTAAGACCAAACGGAAGCAAATAGATTATTGTTGTAGATTGTCCTCAGTAAGATAGCTCCTATGCTCAATATGATTGTAGTAACTCTCTGATAGAGGATAGTATCAAAATAATGTAAGTAAGAAGAAAATAATAAAATAATAAAATGGGACACAATCTAAAAAAGGGAAGCAATTAACTATGGCTGGCTAGTCTAGTGATAGAAAATAATAAGTTACTAATCTAGTGGCTTTCCTTCTCCAAAATTATGTAGTATAACACAAAAATGAACAAAGATGAAACTCCAAAAAAAAGGCAAGTAGAATGTGAATGTGTGTAAGATTAAAAATTCTAATATTTGATAAAAAAATATATGATCTAAAATTCATTTTAAATGGACATAATTGTAGAAGAAATAAGGAACATGCAAGGGTGAGTTTAACTACTAGTTGTATGCAATTAGAAATGCATCATGTCCATAAATCAATCCTAGATCAGATGGTATAGAGCACAAATACACTTTAGATTAGGGGCATACAATTTTTAAGTGAGGGCATGACCAATGTTAGGATCCACTAGACCTGATTAGGGGATCACTTGTCACAACACACCATGTGAGATATGGTTCCAAATCCTATAGTATAAAAAAATCAAATAATAACCCTAAAAGAGTCTTATGATTTAATATTTCACTAATATAATAACAATAAAATTAAATCTATTCTAATTCACACCAAATATTGTGGCACAAAGTGGAGGTTAGAAACAAAACAAATAAACAACTAAACTAAACATGTATTAGAAGACATATACTCACGTCAATGTATACAAAATCCTAATACATGGAAGAGAATAATACATATGCTCTATCTATCTACTCTTACAAAGGAGGAACAAAGTTAAGAATACTTACCTTTGAAGATGAACCCACCGAGCCTCAATCTCCCCCTTGGCCAAGGTGCTTCGCAAAAAATCTTCATGGTATGTAAGGATAACTAAGATAAATCAACTCTAGGATACACAACCTATCCAAGCATCCAAAAGACTTATCCATAAGATGAGATCAGAGATCCAAATAAAGTATTAAACCCTAAAGCTTTATTCCCGAAGCATAATGGTCAATAAGTAGATGTTCATTTGCACTTCTTTGCTCTTATTAAATGGTGGTAAATGACCTTGTATATATAGTAGTAACTTACCCTCAAAACATTTAGGAACATCAGTTGTGATAGGTCGACCTGATCGACCTAGCACATTTTTGGGGCTAACTCTCTAGTTTTGTGTTAGGTCAGCCAAGAGGTCAACAAACTAAAAGAGAATAAAGTATTGAAACTGTAATAGGTTGACCTAGCACAACCGATATGTCAAAAGGGTGCCAAGGAAAGAAATGACATATTAAACATAGTAAATGATGGGAATAGATAGGACTAAGACTAATAATCTTGGGTTTAATAGTTTTAGGAGTCTAGTGTCTGGATGGTAAGTGGAAAAAGGAATGACAATCTTATGAAGCACTAATGGTATGTCCACCCTTTTCTTGATGCACTCCTTAAGACATGCACTCAAATAAATTGAGAATCGATAGGTTCTTACAAGATACAAAGTGTTATTAATCAATAAAAATTTGAAAATATTATGTATATATATATGCCCTAGCTGAAGCTCATCACATGTCATGTAAGTGCAACACATGATGGTGCTTTAGAAGAAAACATGATAACACATAATGTTGATCCTAAGTATGGTACAGTAATAAAAAAATAAGATAAATGAAAGGACAAAATTGAAAAACACATACCTTTAACTTACCTTAATGCCAGAGATAAACAAGTAGACTATAATAAATGAAAGTGTCCAATGTAGAGTACACTAGGTGAACATGTAGAAGTTAGTGTAGAAAAATAGTCAAAAATTGAAATTTTTGGAAGATAGGCATATGATAATGGAAAATAATATTTACATCATCATGATTCTAACACATTTTATGGTTTGAAAAATGGATGAGTAGAAACAAAGATAAAGGCATAACAAGGAATCTACCTGAAAATAAATGAAAGAATTTGAATTGCTAAAAAGTGTTTTTAAATAGGGAAAAAGACAATTCATTTTGCATTTTGAATTTTGAAAGAGAGAAAATAGAGCTCTGAGACCAAACAAGGCTAGGATGGCGAGGGAACAATAGGCTCGATGAGGAGGACATCCAGAGGCGGTAACAGGTGTACTATAGATATGCAACTATGGATCTCAAACTAATTTTTGAAATTTGTATTGAATTAAGTGAATTTTTGATAAAATTTGTTTTTAAGCATTTATATATGTCAAAATTGAACATATTTAGATTCTAAGGGTAGCAAATAGGAAGATGGGAAATAGGTTGGAAGGGTTTAGGAAGAAAATGAGAAAACATACATTTTAGTTAAAATGTACTTGGTCAGCACACAAAACATACTAGGTTGACTAGGTCGACCTGGTAGGTTGAAATAGGGTAAAATTTATTTGGTCAACCTAGTAGGTACGGGTTGACCTAGTATAATCTATGGGCTAAAAAACTAGAATGGAGTGAAAAACTAGTTTGTAAGGGCCAGAATGAAAACTTAGAACTAGGGAGGAGAAAATAAGAGGGTTGACTAGGAATTTGAAGTCAACTATGACAAAAATAGGGAAATTTTTGTCAAACTAGGTTGACCAAAGACCTAGAATAAGCATGAAAAAACATGCATAAAGCCAAAAGAGGGATAAAATGACCCAAAATGACCAAAATAGGGAAAGAGGGACAAAGTAAGTTATAAATATGATAAAATGAATAAAATAAATAAGGTAAAATTAATTACGCTTGTTTTAAATTAAAATTATGAAAATAATGTGTAAATAATGTATTGTGATTATGCATGACATAGAGGAACTAATACATCCTTTATTGTTTCTTTGTTATAGAGATGACCAAGATTCTGGAAGTTAGTGGATGTGTCTTGGTTGTCCAATTTTTTTAGATATATTATCAGATGGAGATTAATCTAGATGGGTAGTCATAAGTCTAGGAGGTATATCTCAAATGTTGAGGATCCCCCTCAACATTGACCTATTATTCATGTTCCTATGATGTTGGGAACGGTTGACTAACACCTTCAGATGGGAGGTGGATGGGGGTGTGATAGAGGTGGGAATCACACTAAAGGATGTACATGTTATCTTTGGGCTACCCATAGTAGGAGCACTGATGACCTTAGGGATACTAGATAGCTTAGAAGAGAGGAGAGCCTTAGCCATGTGGGCTACAGGCTCAGAGATGATATTGAGAGGATGGAGAGTCAGTATGAATGACATGTATATATCATAGATTTTGGACCTCTAGAAGGTAGTGATATTCCTTGTGACATAATAGGTGCTCTATCATAAGTCAAACAACAAAGTACCACTATTCATGTAGCCTTGAGTAGGATGATGCTATAGGAGGGAGTACTATATGATTTGGTCTCTATCATCTGGGTCTAGCTCATTCATGATTTATTTGAGATGTTGGTCAAAGGGCTGAAGACTATGGGACTGATTATACTACTGATAGTATAAATATATGATAGATTCCCCATGTATCAACTGACTAAATTACCCCATGCAGTCGATGATGAGTTGCCTCAAGTACATTGATGGTAGGAGGACTAGGTAGCACAGGTTGTGCCCCACATGCTATCATTACAGTCAGTGAGATGTGAAGATATCATGTGGTAATCATATGGGCACATAGTAGCTACATGGGTGAGCTAGCACATAGTTACACCAACACTATATAGGAAAGAGGTGATTGGTCACTATACATGGTGGAGAGATCCACATCTGATGGCATTGGTGCCATAATAGATAGGTCTACCTCATTTGGTGACATCAATATTGATGCTCAATTAGTGGGCTCAGCATGTGAGGGATCTATAAGGGAAGAGGGGACTCAAACCACTGATAGTAATCCTAACATTGAGGCCATATCAGGAGTAATCATAGATTGGTCAGGCATGATGAGTGGTAGAGGAGGAGGTAGAGATACTAGATGTACCATTACTTACCCCATAGTGAGATGAGAAATGGCCATAGAGGACATGATGGTGATGGAGATAGGAGAGAGTAGAGACTATAGACATCCTAGATGATCCCATAGATGCACTAGAGGAGATGTTAGAGAGACCACCTAGATGGAGGTTGAGATGGACATGAGCCATGACAACCATGTTCGCTAAGGAGGAGATTGACTAAGGAGGTATTAAGAGGCCACATAGATGAGGAGATTATGCTAGGTGATCATGCAGAGGATGATATCATAAGAGCTAAGACATAGATAGGTATGAAGATGGTTAAATTATTTTTTAAGTTTTTATTTAGTAGTAGAGAGATATAGATAGATATTATGATATATGAAAATGATATAATATCTATTTGGTTTGATTTTTCAGGCATACCTGAGGATGAGGAGGAAATATGGGGGTCCCTAGTGAGGGGAACACTCCGTGACATCTTAGATGAGACTCTACAACCATATGACCCCATGACACTAGAGGATCTAAGTGTACCATCTACCCTAGCTCAGGTGAGCTGGTTCAGATTAGTTGGCAAGGTAGCGAGGCAAATACAGGTATAGAGGGAGAGGGTCAAAAGAGATGGTTGTAGGCAAGAGATTGGTCTAGTAGGCCTTGGTAGATAAGAGAGTTAGGTATCTAGAGATAGTGATACATATGATGTAGGCATATATAGTGATGTAAACTCAACTGACATGGACACATATAATGACCTAGGATGAATTGGTGCAAGCATAGGTGTAGATAGCATGCCTATAGGGATAGGTAGAGAGATTAACATCTTGGACTACCTCATTATAGTGTACTCTTCAGAGGATTTAGATTAATGTCTCAATAGGCAGCATGGCCAGGCCATGAGATAGATAAGGTAGATCTCAACCGTAGTGCTGAGTCTTTGTATATGGTTTTATATGTATCAAAATCATGATTTATATATATGATGTATCTTTTTTCAGCTTATTGGTGTTCGTTGTGTATGTTTTTTTATGGTGTTTGTGTTTGTTCATTATGGTTGAGGTTTTGGATGCTTTGGATATATTTCTTTCTAGCACATGTATTTAGTTGTGTTGTATATGCTATAGGAAATATATGTGGTGTGGTTTATTTTCTAGAATTATAGAGTACACATGCATGGTTGAAAATAAATAGGTGAAAAAGGACTTGGAAAAATATAATCAATCAAAGAAATGCACTACACACTAGTTCGAGTTTGGAACTATGTAATAACAAAAAATGACCAAGTATAAAAATCTAAGAAAATGGCTAACAAGATGGTAAAAGGTGATTTTTTTAAAACCAATGTAAAATAATTTTGCACCAAATTAAAACAAGTACAATCATACTAAATATCACATTGGGAAGTATGAAAAACAATGTAATAAAATGAAAGGTATGTAAAAAGGCAAAAACAATAATAAAAATAAATCAAATTAAGTCAATCAATTATACCATTTCATGATGGGAAGTAAAAAATAAAAACAAAATTTGCAAAAGTTTGGTCTTAAATTTATCATACTAATTCAAGGTGTGAAGTATGAGAAATTCAAAAAATGGTTGTAATCTTACATGCACTTGGAAAATTAGAAAATGAAAGGTGAAAGAAAAATGAAGTAAGCATAAAACATCCTAAATATCAAGGTGGGAAGCATGTCAATGATGTGTAACCTCATAATAATTCTAATATTATCTCTTATTTGACACATGTAATTTTTGAATGGTGACTTGTTTATTGGAAAATTTTGTGAGGAGGGTCAGGTCCTATCCATGATCTTACACTACAACTTACAAAAGATAAACCCAAGGGGATGCCAAAATAGCATTGGAAAGCAAAAGGATAAGGAATGGTTAATAAAGGATGTGGGTAATAAGATGAAAAAGATGGTAATTTTTTAGGAATGTCAAGTCTTATCTATGGTCTTACAAAATAACTCACAAATGAAATACCATGGGGAGTGATCAATAAGCCAAAAAATACTTCCCAAGAGGAAATATGAAGGAAAGGAAATGAAAAAGGGAGTGTATGAAGCAATACTTAGTCATCTTATGAGAATACCTTAGGAGTCAAAAGGCATACTAAGGACATGAAAACACACTAAGTGACTAGTGGTCATTTATTTACAAAGGAAACCCACTTACTATAGACACAAAGATTTGTAGGAAAATAGGTGTGCTACTAAGATCAACTCATGATGGAATATTGGTACAAGAAAAAGTAAAATAGAGATACATTCCCATGACATGTGTTCCTCGCTCCTCAAGACCCCTTACAGAGCCATTGGTCTACTACAAAGATTAGATACTTGCGTGAGAAACTAGGTAGCACTAAAAGATTTTTTTATTCTCCTCTTTTAATCTACTGACCTACCACAACCCAAAGGACCTTGACTCTACCATGAGGCCAACTATGGAGTTTAATATTCAACTAAAATAAGGAAATTTACTTTGAATCACATCTTTTAGAGTGATTAGACTTTTAAAAATATTGAAACATTTCTTGCTTTTTTATATCATTACCTTTTGTTTAAATGATTTGGCTTTTAACTTTCTTTTGAAGGATTTTTAAGATTACTCCTCCATACAAATTTGTAAATGACAAATCATGAGAGAGATAGTGATACACACAAAATGAGATATAGGCTAAGGGTAAAGGAAGCTAAGTGACCCAAGAAAAAAAGACTGACTAGAACACTTAGGCTTGAAAATGCACTAGAGCATGTGATCTCAAGTCTCAACTGTGTATATTCCTAGTTTTTAGAAAAAGGAAGAAGGCAAAAAAAGGAGATCCAAATGAGGACCGGTTAAAGGAAATAATAAAGAATAAGATTGCTTGTTAACTGATCACATGGTAATAGGAGAGAGTAATCAAAGGAAAGAGGGTAGATATAACCAAGTCACCATGATAACTATCTATGAAAAATAAAGATAAGAAAGCAAAAAACCATGAAGATACAAGGGAAGAGTTTTGAGAAAATATCTAAAGGAAAATAAAACAATGATAAGGGGAAAATAGTAATGATAAGAAAAGATAAGTATATGCAAAAATGTAAAATTATAACATAGGCAAACTATAGTACAACAAGAAAGAGAAACATGATATAAGATAAAAAAGAATTTGATACAATGTCAAATGATATAATCAAAATAAAATTAAGATTGGAACACAAGTCCAATCCAAATATAAATGAGAAAGCACCATGTACATGCTCATAAATACTGGTAAATCTATCCACACACATTAACCAATACATTAGATAAGTCTTTATCAAGGTATAAGTGAACTATTGCTAAGGTCTCATCAATCTTTAGTGAATACTGGGCAAATATTTCTCTTTTGATCTCCTCAACTAAAAAATTAGGAATGCTTGAAGGATTATGCTAAGGAAGAAAGTTAGGAAAAGACTGGTCAGGAAAATGCATGAAAATAGGATCTATGAGAGAAGAAGGAATCTCAAGTAGAGAAGGATCCACAGGTGAAGGACTCATGAGTGGAGAAGGATCCATAGGTGAGGGAGGATCCATAGGTGAAGGGATCATAGGTGGAGGCAAAAAGGTGGTGAAGGGACCACTGGAGGTGGAGCCATGGGAGAAGAAGAAGGAACCTTCTTGTAGGAATGACCTATGGGAGGAATGGTAAAAGGTCCAGGGATGGCTACAAGATGATCTCTAAGATGTTATTGAAGAATGAAATAATGATCGATATGATGCGTACCACATAGGTGCCATAGACAATTTACCTTACTATACTTAGGTAAATATTCAAGAAGTACCTTTGGGGGAGGTATGGCTTTGTCTAATGATGGGGAAGAAGGATGCAAGATATTGTTGTAACTTATGACAATGGGTAGAAGAGTGATTATTTGTCTCATGAAAGCAATAGATACGCTTGTGAGTGGTTTTAGGAGTACTCACAGAAGGAGGTGAAATAGGAGTGGAAGCAGTGAAAGAGGACTCATTGACCCATTTGATGGGCAAAAGAGCCATCTTAGGCAGTAGAAGAAAACCATCATTAAGGGAGGGTGATGATGGGGAAGGAGTGGAACTAGGCTCAATAAAAGGAACACTAGGATGAGAAGCAAGAAGAGCCTCAACAATAAAAGCAGCGGCAATATGCTCAACTAAAGTGGAAAAGGAATAAGCTTAACTATAGTTGGCCCTACTGAAGGAGGGGTGGGATGTGTATAAGGTCTAAGGAGGACTACCCTAGGTATGGAAAATTAATAAGGTCTAGTCATATAATGATCCAAGAGCATGGTCCTAATTGGTTTCTCAAAAAATAGAGGTATCGACGTCATCTCTACCCTATGATAAAGAGGAAAAATGCAAGAATAAAGAATTATAAAAGAAAGAGAATGATGAGATACATAAAAAAAATCAAGTAAATAAGATGATTAATAAATAATATTGACATCATGGGCTTGGACAAGGCTGCCTAAAAGAGGATCATCTAAAGAATAACTATCATCATAATCTAGAGTATGAAGATCGATGACACAGGTCTAAATGACCTTGGCATCAGAGGAAGCTTGGTGAATAGAGTTCCTAGTCTTGGTTAAGACTATGGGAATGTCATCACAAGGGAGCTTCCAAGAATGAGGCTACAAAGAATCAGGAAGCTATGCGATGAGATGAGGTAAGAGATCATAAGTTTTTATCTTTAAGTTAATCCCATCGGGCTCATCATCATTAGAGTCTAAAAGGTTGGGAGGAATGTTACCAATGAGCTCAGGATGCCCATTGTAACATTTGTTTGAGTTGATAGGAAAGTTAAGATGCTACGACTCATAGAATGGAATGCTAGGTAAAGGTTCAAGATTAGAAATCTTGAAGACACCACGATCCTAGAATTGTTTGAAATTCATAAAGGTTAGTGTCTCCTTGAATCTTGTAAATTGTTCCATTGTGAGGAAATTTTCTGCATTGGTAAGTGGAAGATGCAATGGCTTGCATATGATGGGTCCACGACCTACCTAACAAAAAAAGTTATATGAAAGGGTAAAGTTGAAGATCATCACCTTCACATGAATGGTGATAGATGGGATGGTAATGGGAAGCCACACACACCCTAAATGAGGCATTTACCTTCTATCATATCTTAGGCATGTACTACATGTAGACTTAAGATTAAATTTGGAATACCCAAGAGTCTTAATGCAATCAAGAAAAGTGACATAGGTACTAAAATCCTCAATGATCAAGGCTTGCTTAACTTGGATATCACCTATTTGGATGTTAATAAATAATGGAGGATCATCTACATGAAGTAGAATCTCATTTGGAATCATAGATACGATAGGAAATCATAAAGAAAGGGAAGTGTCTATAGTTTCATCATCATTAATAGACATATTTTCAAATTGATATAAGATACTATCCTCTGATCTAGATAAATTAGCCTCCCATCCTGCTAGAGGAGGGTGAGGGATATTCATATTGAATAAGAGTTGCATGAAGTGGTTTCTATGACATGGAGATGTCCTCATGAGTTAAAGAAAAGGGATTTGGGATGGAAGATTAGTAATTTTTGTAATGGGATCCCACTCATCATAACCCATAAGGAGATTTTTAGATATGTGATCTAGGAATTTGACTCAAGAGAGGATGGTTAGTATGGTGTTAGTTCCAAAATTAAAACAAGATGAAATAAACACACTAATCATGTCTAGGCCTAGACAATAGGGAGAGCTTAGTTAAAAATCATGAATGAAACATACAACTAAAATTCAAAATAAAACTCTTTTACCTTCCTTGGATGCTCCAAAATGCTTGTTGTGGTGGCTTGCTCATCTTATGTTCATGAAGTCCTTGGCAATAAAAGCTTGAAAACCTCCATCTCTCCTTGGAACCTTTAGATTGTGGCTTGGCTTGGCTTGGAATCAATTTGGTATTATAACACTAGTTTCTTGAAGCTTTTGGAACCAATCCTGCATTATAACTTTGCACTAATTAAGCTTAGAAATGATGTTGTGAGGCCTCCTATTTATAGATTTTTAGATTTGGCTAGAATCAACCTGAACCATCCATCTCAAGATTGAGATGTGTGGTTGAGGATTAATTCAATTTTTGGAATTAAGGTTTTAATTATCCTCATCATGGCATTAGAAGAAGGGGCAATTAAGAGGCATAGAGGGCATCATGGAAGACATTGATGAGGCATGGAGGGCATGAATCCTGATATTTGTGGAATTAATGGCCTAGGGATGTCTTCCTAAGAAATGAGATCACTTGATGATGTAGATATTCAATATTCATTTCCAAAAACAAGTATTCAACAATTTTCCATGGAATTATTAATTAGGCTTTGATTTGGGTTAATTATCTCTTAAGCATGATTAAGCACTTTGTACACAAATTACTCAAATTGATCAGAATGTCTTGTTATTGGTCCAAATTTTGACTAGATTGGAATTGGAAGGCAATTTCAGATTCATAGGATCCTTATTCCCATTCAAGATTTTACCAACAAAAAATAACAAAGGTATGTGTCTTGTGTAAAATATTTGATAGGGAAGAGCAATCTAGAGCACCTAGGTGCAAATTTGGCATTTTGCATCGAAATGAACTGATCAAAGTTAGCTGGCCCATAAATTGCATTGCCCCATTTAGGGATACCCTAGCTAAAATTGGCACTTGAATATGTCATTTACACATCATTTTTCATGTTTTAGTGTTTTTAGGCCAAATTGCACGTTTTAGGTGGAAACTAGCCAAAACCCTGATTGGAGGTTATCGATGGCCAATTTTAGGTGTCTACAGTTTGTCCCTATTTGGGAAGGCATTGAAAGCTATAAGAATTGTAAATATTTTCAAATAATGAAAAGGTTTTGTATGCCTACAACTGCAACAATGATAAACTAACTATTTTAAGGCCAAATTACATGCTTTAGGTGGAAACTAGCCAAAAGCTTAATTAGAGGTTATTGGTGGCTAATTTTAGGTGTCTACAATTTGCCCCTCTTTGGGAAGGCATTACAAGCTATAATCATAGTAACATCTTCTCAAATAATGAAAAGGTCTTATATGCCTACAACTGCAATGATGATAAACTAACTGTATGATGCCCCCTTGAGGGAACAGTTGGCACAAGAAGATTGGCAAACGGTCCCTTGAAAAGAAAGAAGCAAAATGAGGGGACCAAAGAAAGGAAAGATGATGGGGTGAAAACACAATGATATTGAAAATTAGTCAAAATCATTGATAATGTAAGTGGGATGGTGTATAATGGTTTTCCCAAAGGCAATCATAAGCACTATACCTTGATAGTAGCAACGTGGTATGATAACACAATGATTTGCCCAAAGGTGGTTATAATCATTGAGAAGATGGAGTTGCCCCAGTTAGGATAGAAAAATAAGATAATAACATGCCCCTATAAAGGCAAAAAATGTAAAGTGGTGATAACATAATGATTTTCCCAAAGGTAGCTATAATCATTGAGAAATGCAGGTGGGACGGTGTGCAATGATTTGCCCATAGGAAGTTATAATCATTGGACCCTGATTATGGAAAACATGATAAACTTGGCTGAGGATGATGACAACTTACACAAAGAGTAATGATTAATTGAGACAACCTACTAGTAAGGAGATGCTCATTTGAACTAATAAAGGTTGGAATTCTTTCATGGTTAATTACTTTGTTTAGGATATGATTGGGAGTGAATCAGGATGTTAGTGCCAAAGAGATGTTACCATTGATGGATAGATTTCTTGAAGATGAGGTTTTTTCAATCATGTGATGGTAGGATTCATGATAGAACACCTTAAATATTTGGCCAAAATATGTATGAGGATTGACTCCCATAATCCAATAATCAATAGAAAATAATGCACTATTGATAGAAGCCATAATGACAATGTAAACATATAAATATGGATGGATTCAAGTATAAGTGTAGACAAGAAATCACCCAATGACACACATAAGTTGAATCAAGGCAACAGTGTTGAAAGTAAACAAATAGGCAGACAAACAAAATAAGTAGAAAGAAATAAAAAAACAAATATTGCAATAGAAACCCTAGAAACATTACCCATAGAAAAAATGTGACAACTTAACATATGAACAAAATAGGGGAATAAAATAAAAAGAAGGGGGTGGTCATGCCATCTCCATATGCACTAGGAAAGTGGACATTGCCTACATAGTTCTATGGATGTAATATCTAATAAAAAAACTTTAGGCCAAATGTAGTTCTCCTAGGGAATAGGAAGAATGTGATAACTGAGGAAAAAAATAGAATGGATGTGATATAAGAATAGGAATGGTCTTGAAAAATGGCAAGTACATGAGAGAAAAAGGCCAAAAAAGAAGGAGAAACTAAATGATAAGTGATTTTATTATATCTCAGTAAGGGTTCCCATAATCCTTAAGGCAAAGAAGTGGTTAATCTTTTTGTTCTTTTCTAATGATTTTTCAAATGTTTTTGGAAGTGTTTTGGAGTGTGTCAACTCAATCAAGAATAACAAGACACTAAATGGTTCAAGGTCACAAAATAGTGAGAGCATAGCTTAGGTTGCTCAAAAAATGGTGAAAGCATGGCTTAGGTTTCTCACAAAATGGTGGGAGCATGGCTTAGGTTGCTTGCGAAATGATAGGAGCGTGGCTTAGGTTGCTTGCAAAATGATGAGAGCGTGGCTTAGGTTGTTCAAAAAATGGTGAGAGCATGGCTTAGGTTTCTCAAAAAATGGTGAGAGCGTGGATTAGGTTGCTCATAAAATGGAGAGAGTGTGGTTTAGATTTATCATAAAATGGTGAGAGTGTGGCTTAGATTACTTCCAAAATGATGAGAGCGTAGCTTAGGTTGCTCACAAAATAGTGAGAGTGTGGCTTAGGTTGCTCAAAAAATGTTGAGAGTGTGGCTTAGGTTGCTCCCAAAATGGTAAGAGCATGGCTTAGGCTGATCACAAAATGGCAAGAGTGTGACTTAGGTTTCTCACAAAATGGTGAGAGCATGGCTTAGGTTGCTCACAAAATGGTGACAACATGGCTTAGGTTGCTTGAAAAATGATGAGAGCGTGGATTAGGGTGACTGAGCTGACCTCAACTAGTATTGAGTATTGCCTACATAGTCCTAGAATATGACCTCAAGTCATTGTAGTTCTACCATTATAGTGGAGGAATTCAACTAGTGTAGCGGTCAATTCAAATAAAATAAGCACAATGGGTAGAAAGTTATAGTAAAACATAGGAAGTGGTAAGTTGGTATGTTAAGGATTAATCTTTCCTCTAGTTTGCCCATAGGTGGTTATAACCAAGACACAATGGCATATATCAATGGTACTAATTTGTCCAAAGGTGGTTATAATTAGCAACAAGACTGGTGGTAATAAATAATAACAAATGAAGGATGTAACTACCAACACTTCTATGACACTATCCTAAAATACGATCTCTATCTAGAGTTTTAAAACCAATTGATGAAATGGATAAGATACCTTGATGCTGAAAATGTAGAACATATGACAAAAACCAAGGTCAAAAGGGCTAGGTTATAGAACACATAGGGCTGGTAGGTCAAAAATGGAAAGTGAAAATGGAAAAGAGGATGGATAAGGATGGTATTTGTATAAATAAGAATAGTGACAAAAAGGCATAACTAAAATGGTCTTTACAAATAGTACACCTTAGTGCTCAAACATAGTACTGCTTAAGATGAATAATATTCATCAGCTCTAGAATTTCCTCTCCATCTAGTGTGGCAAGCATGTATGCTCCTGATCCATAATTGTAGTGATTATGTAAGGCCCTATCCAGTTTGGTTTGAATTTTCTTTTATGCTTTTTCTCGGCCATGGTATTCTTTTAGTTTTCTTTAAGACCAAGATCACCAAGTTCAAATGTTCAATACTTGAAACATTGATTATAGTGGCCTTTGAGTTGAATATGATATGCTTGAAGATTATTGAGTGTGGCTATGCATTTCTCATCTAGTAGGTCTAGCTCTTGCAGGCAAGCTACTCGATAATCATGATCATCTAGAACATGCTTGAAAGAGATGTGTAGTGAAGGCAATTCGACCTCAATGGGAAGGATGGATTCAGTACCATAAACAAGTGAGTATGGAGTGACTCTTGTGGGGGTATGATGATTGGTATGGTAGGCCCAAAGAGTAGGGAATATCTAGAGGTGTCAATCATGATCAACATCATTAACAATATTTTTGAGAATATTGACAATAGTTTTATTGGATGCCTTAGCTTGGCCATTACCTTGAGGGTAATATGTTGTAGAAAAATGTTGTGTGTTTTTATATTCAATACATATCTGGTCTACATCCTTGTTCTTAAATGATCCTCCATTATCATATATAATGTTGGAAGGAATATCGTAGCGGTAGATGAGATGGTTGAAGATGAATTTGGAAATTTGTTTTCCAGTCACGTAAGTGAGGGGTATATCTTCAACACACTTAGTGAAATATTTGGTGGTCATAAGGATATGTTTATGGCCATCAGTTGAAGTGGGGTTGATCTTCCCAATGAGGTCAAGTCCCCATGTATAAAATGACCATGCTGCCAACATAAATTTTAGTGTTTTTTCTAGGGCATAAATTAGATTAGCATGCCATTGACATTTGTGACACTTCTTTACATATGCATCCATTATGGGCTAATAGTAACTAGTACATAAGAGATTTTTGGATAGGACTACCCTGCTAGAATGGGTTCCACATAATCCTTTATAAACTTCTCTTAATATTAATGTAGACTCTACCAAATTTAAATAATGAAGTAGAGTTCCATCAAAACTATGAAGGTAAAGGGTGGATCCAAGTAACGTATAATGAGCAGAATGATGAATGAAAGCTTTCATTTTTTTTTTAGAGAGGTTAGGTGGTAGAACTTGGTCATGAAGGTAGTTGTAAAGGTATGAGTACTTGATAGAATTATGACCAATGATATCACAAATCATGGAAATGGTTGAAGGTTCATGAGCTAGTGTTGACAAATTTTTGACAAGGAACTGATACTATCTAGCTTTATCTATTTGTTAAATTAGAGAACCAATAGTAGCCATGGCATCTATAGTTATATTACTAGCCCTTGGTGTGTGCTCAAATTGAATGTTGGTAATTTGTTGTTTAAGAGTGTCGACCATGGCTTTGTATAAAACTAGCTTATCATCTTTGATCTGGAAATGATCTGTAACTTGATTGATGATTAACTAAGAATCAACATAAACTTAGAGATGAGATATATTCCAATGCACTACTTGTTAGATTTTTACAATAAGTGCTTCATAATAAACCATGTTGTTTGTACAAGGAAAGCTGATTCTTAATGATTTAGGGATTAGATCCCCTTATGGTGTAATAAAAAATAGGCTTGCCCCTGATCCATGTGTAGTGAATGAACCATCGAAATAAAACTTCCAGGGCTGTTCCTCAAAGGGTGTATCAATAACGGTCATGATGGATTCATCATGAAATTGAAACTAGAGTGGTTGTGTGTCCATGAAAGGTGCTTTAACAAGTTGATCTATAAGAACTTATCCTTTGATTGACATACTCTATGTCAAACTCACTAAAAATAATGATCCATTTAGCCATTCTACCTTACAAATCTATTTTAGATAGTAGATACTTGAGTGGATCTACCTTTGAAATGACCATGGTTTCATTATTCAACATGTAATGACATAGTTTTTGAGCTGTGAAAACTATGGCTAGACAAGCTTTTTCAAGAAGTGCATAGTTATGTTCATATGTAGCCAAGGTTAAACTTAAGTAGTAAACAACATGCTCTTTTCCATTATTATCATGTTGATCCAAGAGTGCCACCAGGGCATAATTGGTAGCAGATAAGTATAACACGAATGGCTTTCTTGACATAGGTAGTAATAAAATAGGCAAATTAATAAGATAGTCCTTAAGTTGTTGAAAAGTTGTTTGGTAGTGATCATCCCAGTGAAATGCAACTTCTTTCTTCAAAAGATGTGTAAATTGATGGCACTTGTTTGCTAATTGAGAGATGAAGCATCGGATTGACTAGATCTTACCCTGAAAACTATGGAGTTACTTTAAATTGGTTGGTGGTGGCATCTTGGTTATAGGATGGACTTTAGCCAAATCAATTTCAATACCTCTATGAGATATAATGAAGCCAAGTAATTTTCTTAAAGTTACACCAAACACATATTTTTTTGGATTGAGCCTGACTTTGTACTCTCGTAGTCTTTCAAATATCTTATGCAGCACTGTTGGGTGGTCAGCCCTAGTTTTGGATTTTCCTAATATGTCATCGATATAGTCTTCAACAATATCATATATTATATCATGGAATATGAAAATCATGGCCCTTTGATATCTGGATCTAACATTCTTAAGGAAAAATGGCATTACCTGATAATAAAATGTTCCTCATGGAGTGGTGAATGTTGTTTTATGTTGATCTTCTAGTGTGATTATGATTTGATTGTATCCTAAGAAGCCATCCATGAGTGAAAGCATTTCATAACCTGTCATGGAATTAATGATCATGTCAATATTAAGCAATGGAAAATCATCTTTAGGACAAGATTTGTTGATGTCTTAAAAATCAATACAAATTTTAAGCCCTTCAAGATTTTTTCTAATAGAATACATTAGAGATCCATTTGGAGTAGTCAATAGATCTAATACATCCTGCTTCTAAGATTTTTTCCAACTCTTTCTTTATTAATACAATAATGTGAGGATGTATATTATTTAGCTTTTGTTTGACCGGTTTGGTGTCAAGATTAACCACAAGGTGGTGCAAAACCAAGGCAGGGTCTAGACTCGACATGCCAGAATAAGCCTATGTAAAGATATCTACAAATTCTCTCAATAGAGCTATAAAGATGTCACGTTCTTCCTCAGTGAGGGATGTGCCTAATTTTATCTATTTTAGGTCTGATGGAGTCTTGATTTTTACCTCTATTTTATCGTTGACTAAAAGGGTCAAACCATCTTCTAAGATAGTAGGCAATGACTTAAACTATTGAACTATGTCAGGATCCTCTGTTAGGACTTGCTCCTCAACTTCTCCTAGGTATGATGAATCTAAGTCCCCTAATGGGAGATCTGGCCACGTGACAAAAACAATAAAAAAATTTGAAGAATTTTATCAAATATATGTTGTTGCTCAAAGCTGAACTTAGATCTGTAAGCAAGTTCATCGTTGGTGGTCTCCTGATCTAAATTCAAAGATGAATGAACACCCCCATCTAATATCACCTGAAACAAGTTTTCACTAGACTAGCCTTTATCTTTACTATTTCCTTGGACATAAAGCACCTCAAAGAGGTTTTCACTTTGGGAACTTAATGTTTTACTTATTTATTTTTGGCTAAGGGTGTTCACTCGCTCTCCAAAATAGGCTTTAAGATCTAATGTGATTGAGAAACTTGATTTGTGATCTCCCAATAGAATGTTGTCTCTAAGGCCTAAGAAATCATAGAATGCTTCATCATTCTAGAACTCATTAATCAGTAGACTGGATTCTTGTTGGTCTCAATCTATCAGTTGGTGATAATATAATGGCAATGGGTTGCAATGAATGGCCAAGATAAGGGTACAAATGGCATTATTATCAAACAAGTTGGTTTCAGTTTAGTCATCAAAGGTAAGGCTATAATCAAACTTTACTTCATTATCAACATCATCATAACTTGTCGCTAGTCATGGAGTTTGAATAAGATATGTGGGGTCACCCCCAGGTAGTTTAAATCCAAATCCATAAGGTCTTTCATACTTAGTCATGGAAATTGGCTTGATGGTTCCTTGTTGATTCAATTTGAGGCCTCTTCTTTCATAATTATGACGCTCCATGATCTTATTGAGAATAGGATAATTTGCACTTTTATAATAATCAGCTTGATTGTCATTGTATAACCATGTTTCATCTCCTTCAAGAGGGTTAGGTTCTAGGCTAGATGCTATTACAAAAATCATAGATCTTGTATCTTTTTGCTTTTGTTTCCAATGCCTATGTGGGGTGACTTTAGGTCGCCCAAAGATTTTCAAATTCTGAGGAAGATTGGCGATATGAAATGTATCATAGGTCACATACTCTCCTAGTCCATTATCTGAAATGGTGAAATGATTAGAAGCTTCAGGAGGTGGCATGTAGGAAAGAGAATCCAAGCTATTAGGATCTATGCAATTATCTGATGAAGGATCAATAAGTATATCCTTTCCCTTATCTTGCTTGAAACTTGGATTCATACCGTACTGATAATTATAGATTTGAAATTTAGCCTTAAGATATTTGTAGTTTTCATATGGGTGTAAATCTCTTAGAATATTCACTTCCATCCCTAAGTGGGAAAACTTGATACAATGATGCAATGTTGACAGGACTACATGAATCTCATGTAACCAAGGCCTGCCTAGAAGTATGTTGTATGATAACTCAAGATCAAATACATGGCAAAGTGTATCATGGATCAAAGGCCCAATGATAACTAGCAAACTAATGGTGCCTTGTGATTCTCTTTCCTGATTATCATAAGCTTTGATAGTTATTGTCTCTGGTTGGAGATCTATCATTGTGTACCCAAGAAGCTTGATGAGCTTTAGGGATACTATGTTGAGGTCAGATCCATTGTCTATAAGGACACGTTTCACATTATGCCATCTTATATAAATTTTTATGTATAATGGATTATTATGAAGTGGGCCAAAGGAAGACATATCGCTTTAGTTGAATGTGACTTGTGGGGATGGAGCTAGGTGTCCAACCAAAGCTTGAAATTTATTAGGGGATATGTCACTATCAATGGTGGATTGAGTCAAAAACTCATTCAAGATGTTCTTATAGATTATTGACATTCACAACAAATCTAAAATAGAAATTTGTGCTGGTGTCTTTTGTAATTATTCCATAATATCAAACTTTTTATCTTGGTCAGTAATGAATGGTTTATTTTGAGGCTGAACGGTTAGTTGGATGATAGGCAAAGTGATGGATGATTGTGGGCCTAGGATAGTAATATTTGATCTTTGAGTTGTGATTTCACAATTGAGATTAAATACTAGATCATTGTTGCTAAATATTATTGGAAATGATGTGGGACCAGATAGGACAAGTCTCGGTTGTCGCTGCCCTTGCATGTGGTCACGTGGTAAGAATGAGTTGTTGTTATAAGATCCAAAAGTGGAAGTCTTAGTTTGTAGGTTTGTCTATATGCACTCCCAGGTCAAGAAGGATTATCCATGTAATTTGGTTGGATAGTATTATTTAGTAATGGTCTAGGCTGATTAGTGCTTGGTCTAGGATTAATGGAGATGGTATTAATGCTACCTCCTACAATATGGCCTACAACCATGTTAGAGTCATGTGTCACTGCATGGTAGGTTTATTAGTTGTTACCATTCTAACCTTAGTTTTATCCATTATTTTGTCATTGTGGATTTTGCTATTGATTTTATCAATTGCTAGTTTGGCCTTTGATTTTGATACTATTAATTTTGTTGTTGCACTGGCCATTGTTGTTGTTATTGTTAATTGTTTTGCTATTGCTAATTGTTATGTCAAGGAAAAGGGTTTTGAAAAATCCTAAGAGTTTTATTGGAAGTGGAAGCACCATTATCCAATGTTATCTCCCCATTCTCCAATGTATTTTTAATTAAATGATTGATTTGGACACATCTTTATAAATTATGCCCATTGACATGATGATAATCACAAAAGTTATTTTCACGGTACCAATTAGGGTAAGGAATGCCTTGTAGATAATGCTTTGGCATAGGCCAAATAATCAAATTAGCGATAAAAAGCTTGAAAAATATAGATTTAATGGGCTCTACGAGGTCACTAAAGACATGAAATGTAGGCACAATTCTCTTAAGAGGAGAGGTTTGTAATGGTAAAGGCTATTGTATTTATTATGCAGGTTTTGGTTATTGTACTTGAAATATTGGTTGAAGAGGTTACTAGCTAGGAATAAACTAAAAAGGCAATGCAGATGAGGTTTTCATAGTTTGCACATGATGGGATTTTCTTACTTTATTTCCCATAACATTCATATTTCAATTGAACTGCTTCAATCTTTCTTGGTTATTGGCCTGTGCCAGTTGCATTGCTTGTGCTTAAACATGATGTTATTGTTGGCCATTTCCCTGATTGGTAGAATTAAGTTTGATGACTCCTTTATTGATGAGTGCTTTCTCGATCAAAAAACCTTTATCAATGATATGTTTAAACGTATGTGCAAATTGTAACTCTAAATGGTAAGCTATCTCACTATGAAAATTTATGGTAAACACAGTAGCTAATTATTTATCTATTAAACTATGGGTGAAATGACTTTCAAGGCCTCTCTATCACTATAAATAACTTGCAAAACTTTCCCCAGCTTTTTGATTTGCTTGTGTCAAGTCCACTAATGAAATCTCATGCTCGCGATTATAGGAAAAGTGCTGCACAAATTTATCAAAAAGGTCATCAAAGTATATTACTAAATTCTTAGGCAACTTTAAAAACTACTCCAAGGCTTGTCCATCTAGGCTCCTTAGAAACAACAATAAAAGGTGTATGTCACTATATGCCATTAGTTGACATGCAACAAAGAATTCAGTCAAATGGGCCTTAAGGTCACCTTTCCCTTTGTACTTATCAAATTTTTGTGGTTCATATCTTGGAGGAAATGGTATCTACAAATAATCCATGTTGAATGGATAGGAACACACATCATCCAATTTGAACTTTTTAGTCTGCTTCTCCACATGAATGGTAGTAATCATATCCTTCATCTATTGTAATTCTTGGGATAGGAAACTAGAAGGGATATTGGTTTGAGGGACATAATTGGTTTGGGTGGATGGCTGAGAGGTCACAAGTGGGACACTTTTACTAGGAAATGATGGTGACACATGTTGAGGTATACTAGCTTGGTTGGGGAAGGGACCAAGAATATGCATATGTGGATTGGGATGTACTTGAAATTGCACATTTGGCTACATGATATTCTGGTTTGGGTTGGTGATAAAGGTTTGACTTGAAGGATTTTTTGGTTGGGATGGAGGGATATAACTATACTATACCTGTTGTGATTGAAAAGGGACATGTTGTCGACTAATCAAACCTTGTTGTTGAGTGGAAACTTATGGACCAAGATCTTAACTTTGAATTTATGGCACATTTTGAACCAACGGTTGTCTAGTAGGTATTTGAGAAACATGGGGACCTCCTTGTTGTATGAATCCCTATGAAGAAGTGAAAACAAGTTGTAGATTTGACATCTATCATTGATCAATATTTACACGTTTTGATTAGTCATTGCTTGGTTTTGAATTGGCATATTAATCTATGACTAAAAAGGTATGTTCATTATTACCTAGCGAGGTAGTACATTAGTTTCCCTTGATTGAGGCAGTAATGTATTTATCCTCTATTGCATTGATAAACTAGATTGTGTCTACTATTGTGGAATACCACTCACTACTTGTTGAGGATGAGTAGGATTCATCACATTCTATCATTGAGGTGTGATATTGGTCATTATTTGATTACCTAGTCCTACAGGTTGTACACTTGAGGAAGTGGTTGGTTGAGGTTGGGATGTAGAAACTCCTATTCCTTGGCATGATGATCTGCTCATGGGATTAACTATAGGCACATGTTGTTGGCTAGTTGTTTGTGCATTAGTACTACTTTGATCAAGATTGGATATTGTTTGCACATTGTCCACTATGTTTGGCTCAATATTCAGTGTAGAGGCCGAAGACACTTCATCAATGACTAGCATATGCATCAAGTTATCTACTAGAGTAGTTTGTATAAATAGGTCAAAACTTAGATTTTCTTATCCAGTGAATTTTATCAACACTCCTGTTAAAAGTACTAGGTCAATGAGAGGCTTACTAACCATGTTCATCTGATTGAAATCACTCGCTAAATTTTGGTAAGTTTGGTATGATTTTGCATTTGGTTAAAGTGATCTTCCATGATTTTTTTACCTCAATTAGATATATTAGGGTCTTGATACATTGTTTGGACTAAAGCCATAGGATTTCTAGAAGAATCCTATTGATTGTAAATGATATTATGGGGCACTCTTACTAGACTTGGTAAATTTTTATGGGGGAAGTCTACCAGAAACTTGGCCCCTACCTCTATGGCTCTAACCAAAATCTCATCTATTTTCTCCAACAAATGTCACTCAAACAAAAAATGGATCATACGTGGAAGCTGTATTAGTAGAATATGACTATTAAAGAACTGGCTCATCCACTGTTGGTGTTGTAGCTAGGTATTGCACAGTTTGTTCTTGGTCCTATTTTGAATAAGGAAGTGTGTTAACCAGGTAGTTAACTAACAGATACTGGTTTTGGGCCCCAGATTGAGTATTATAAGAGGGATAAGAATCCATCTCATAAGCAATATTATCTGCATAGGGGTATTGCACCATTTTTTCTTATGCAACTACATTACTAATCCCTGGATTGTACATGAATCCACTATGAGTGTAGGAATACATGTTGGGATCCATAGTCAATGAATTGTGATAAAAGGTCAAAGAGTTTTACAAACTCTAAAAATGATAGAATCTAAAACAAATGATGCCTTCAACTTGGTCTATATTTGTCAAAAGGATCAAAAGGTTTATGCAAAGATTTGTGAGGAAATATGATAGCATAAAATATCTAACATTTCATTGTTCACATAAAGATAATCAAGTAAATGGACCAAAAAATTGAAATGCCAAACTCTAAGGTTGAAGTATTTCAAATTAGTCTAATCTAGGAATTTAAAAGTTGTTAGGTCTTTTGGCCAAACACGGCATCAAAGGCTAGGCTCAAATGAGGTATATGATAGGACTCTTGGCCAAAATGGTGTCAAAAGCTAGACTTTGAAAATGGATGAAAGTTTTAATCTAATGGATTTGAAACACTTCAAACAAACACTAGGCATTTGATTCTTGATTATGAACCTGATCAACTAGGTATAAGGTATGAAATAAAAGGCACTTTAGTTATAGTTTATTTTTTCATAAATAAAGGTATAAAACTTGGTTCTTTTTTACAAACAATCTAGACAAAGGTGAGTAGTATAACTGTGTTTTAGACAAAGGATCATAGAGAGTACACTTAGATTGGTCTAAAAATGTAGGAACAAATTTGGAATTATATGCAAAAGGGTCTATGAAATAAAGTTTGAAATGATTTGGGTAGTGTAATGGCTCTCTACTACCCAAAAGGTGTGATTGAAAAGTTTTTTAAAAAAACTCTTTAAGGCAAAAACATTTTTCCACAATTTTGATAGCATAACGCTATCTTTCTTAACTCAAAATGTTATAGAGTATAGACTCAAAGTACAAGTGTTTAGCATAAAATATCTTAAGTCTATCAAGTGATGACAATGATTATGAGTCTTAAATGGCCTTAAAACTAAATTGAAATTAAACCTAAGTTCCCTCAAGTTTAGTACAAATGGTAAACCCACTTAACACATCAACCTTATGAACTTGTAAATGTGTAATTTTTAATTTAAATTATAAGTGAAGGACTTAAACAACTTTGGTAAAGGTCTAGACTCAAATTAGGCAACATAACTGTGCCAAAGTGGATGATATGACTTTCAAGTTTTTGATGAACTTTAAACAAGGCAAATTGATGATCTCACGAGGGCAACATAACACATCTTTGTTCAAACAAAAATTTGGACTATGTGTTTGGTTTGGGATTGTTTGTTTAGACCATTTTGACTCTAAAAAAGACTTTAATCTAGGACAAGACCAACTAATTAATCACCCTTAGATCCTAAACTGACAAGGTTACTTGGTACTATTAGAATCCATCAATTTATGTCATTTGAGAGGATTTTAAGTGTTCATCTAAAAGTAAATATGCATTATATAGTAGGGTTTTTACACACCCCTTCTCTCAAATGATAGTATTGTGACATATACCTTGAGGCGCACCTTGCACCAACAATACTTTTGTGGCAAGTGGGGATTTTGTCTAAGATCTAACAAGTTTTTGAACGATTAGGGGAATCAATTGCACAATGACTTTCAAACCAAACAATGCAAAAGAAAAGCATGGATTTTAGGTCTATATCACTTGGATTATTGTAAAAATATATATTCTTTTTCACAATCACTACATCATGTTGTTCACTTAGTGTAATGCGATGTCCAAAGTGCCACTACATCCCATGTGCAACTCTAAAAGAGTCAAATGAAGTCAATGTTGAGAGATGAAACCCCAGGTCAAAGCTTCCCTAAAGAACTTGTGAGAGGTGATAAAGTCCCCCTCGCAAGCCAAGATGCATACAAAAATAAAGTATTAAAATAGAAAGACTTTAGGGTTATTTTCAAGGTCACCCAAACTTTAACAAGTTTTTGGGGAGTGCTTTAGATGACTTTCTTTCTAAGCCTTGGACTAGGCTACTTGTAATAGGAATGGTGCTTTTGATTCTAAGGGTTCCCTAAAGGGGACAAATGGAAGAGAATACATGCAACATTTCTCTTTTTTCCAAACAAGATTTGATTAAACAACTATTGCAAATAAAAATTAACAAGTGTGTTCAATTTTAAACCCCAAATGAAATGTTTGGTGGTGTTCATTTGACCACTTGGTCTTAGTTACAAAATTTGAGAACATTCACAAAAAACATCTAAAAATTCTTTGTTAAACATCCAAGATAAGGTTCCTAATCAAATTTTAAGCATGTAAAAGTGATTTAAACATGTTTTGAGCAAATATCTTGCTTGGTCCTGTATCAAAATTGTTAGCATGTCCTTTAGCTTTGAAGCCCTTTTGAGTTTGAAACAACAAACTTTGAAAAACTAGCTCTCAAGTCTATGTTTTTAGAAAAAAAACACAATGATCGATGTCAGTTAATACCACCGATGTCAGTTATTCAACTACCAAGATCTAGTCGATGTCAGTTCTACTGATCGATATTAGTTGATCAGTGACCGATGTCGGTATTTCCTACCAACGTCAGTTGTTGTGTAAAAATTGTGGCAACCAAAAATGGTAAAATCAATTTGCAAGAGTTTTAAAGGCTCAAATGAAGATTTTAAAGTTGAAAAATGGTTTTCTTCATGTGTAGGATGCGTCTAGTCCCACCGGGAATGCTATTATGTGATCTAGGAATTTGACTCAAGAGAGGATGGTTAGTATGGTGTTAGTTCTAAAATAAAAATAAGATGAAATAAACACACTAATAGCATAAAATCTCTAGGCTTAGACACTAGGGAGAGCTTAGTTAACAATCATGAATGAAACAAACAACTAAAATACAAAAGAAAACTCTTTTACCTTCCTTGGATGCTCCAAAATGCTTGTTGTGGTGGCTTGCTTGTCTAGTGCTCATGAAGTCCTTGGTAATGGAAGCTTGAAAACCTTCATCTCTCCTTAGCACCTTTGGCTTATGGTTTGGCTTGGCTTGGAATCAATTTGGCATTATAACACTAGTTGCTTGAAGCTTTTGGAACCAATATTTCATTATAACTTTGCACTAATTAAGCTTAGAAATGATGTTGTGAGGCCTCTTATTTATAAATTTTTGGATTTGGCTAGAATCAACCTAAACCATCCATCTCAAGATTAAGATGTGTTGTTGAGGATTAATTAAATTTTTGGAATTAAGTTTGTAATTATCCTCATCATGGCATTGGAATAAGGGGCAATTAGGAGGCATGGAGGGCATCATGGAAGGCATTGATGAGGCATGGAGGGCATGAATCCTAATATTGTTCGCATTTATGGCCTAGAGATGTCTTCCCAAGAAATGAGGTCACTTGATGGTACATATATTCAATATTCATTTCCAAAAATAAGTATTCAACAAGTTTCCATGAAATTATTAATTAGGCCTTGATTTGGGTTAATTAGCACTTAAGCATGATTAAGCACTTTATGCATAAATTACTCAAATTAATCATATTGTCTTGTTATTGATCCAAAATTTGACTGGATTAAAATTGGAAGGAAATTTCAAATGCATTGGATTTGTATTCCCATTTAGGATGTTACCAACAACAAATAACAAAGGTATGTGTCTTGTGTAAAAGATTTGATAGGAAAGAGCAATCTAGAGCACCTAGGTGCAAATTTGATATTTTGCCTCAGAATGAACTGATCAAAGTTACCTAGCCCATAAATTCCATTGCCCCATTTAGGGATACCCTAGCCAAAATCGGCCATTATGTGATCTAGTAATTTGACTCAAGAGAGGATGGTTAGTATGGTGTTAGTTCCAAAATGAAAACAAGATGAAATAAACACACTAATAACATAACATCTCTAGGCCTAGACACTAGGGAGAGATTAGTTAACAATCATGAATGAAACACACAATTAAAATGAAAAAGAAAACTATTTTACCTTCCTTAGATGATCCAAAATGCTTGTTGTGGTGGCTTGCTTAGCTTTTGCTCATGAAATTCTTGGCAATGGAAGCTTGACAACCTCCATCTCTCCTTGGTACCTTTGGCTTGTGGCTTGGCTTAGCTTGGAATCAATTTGACATTATAACACAAGTTTCTTGAAGCTTTTGGAACCAATCTTGCATTATAACTTTGTACTAATTAAGCTTAGAACTAATGTTGTGAGGCCTCCTATTTATAGATTTTTAGATTTTGATAGAATCAATCCAAATCATCCATCTCAAGATTGAGATATGTGGTTGAGGATTAATTTAATTTTTGGAATTAAGTTTGTAATTTTATTCATCATGGCATTGGAAGAAGGGGGATTTAAGAGGCATGGAGGGCATCATAGAAGGCATTGATGAAGCATAGAGGGCATGAATCTTGATATTTGTGGCATTTATGGCCTAGGGATGTTTTCCCAAGAAATGAGGTCACTTGATGATGTAGATATTCAATATTCATTTCTCAAAACAAGTATTCAACAAGTTTCCATCGAATTCTTAATTAGGCCTTGATTCGGGTTAATTTTATTTTAAGCATGATTAAGCACTTTGTGCACAAATTACTCAAATTGATCAGAATGTCTTGTTATTGGTCCAAAATTTGATTGGATTGGAATTGGAAGGTAATTTTACATGCATTGGATTTGATTCCCATTTAGGATGTTACCAAAAATAAATAACAAAGGTACGTGTCTTATGCAAAATATTTGATAAGGAAGAGTAATCTAGAGCACCTAGGTGCAAATTTAGCATTTTGCCTTGGAATGAATTGATCAAAGTTAGCTAGCCCATAAATTGCATTGCCCCATTTAGGGATACCCTAGCCAAAATTATCACTTGAATATGTCAGTTCCACATCATTTTGCATGCTTTAGTGTTTTTAGGCCAAATTGCATGTTTTAGGTGGAAACAGCCAAAACCCCGATTGGAGATTATCGGTGGCCAATTTTTAGTGTCTACAATTTCCCCCTATTTGGGAAGGTATTTAAAGATATAATCATAGTAACATCTTCTCAAAGAATGAAAAGGCCTTATCTGCCTACAACTGCAATAATGATAAATTAATTGCTTTTACGCCAAATTGCACATTTTCGGTGGAAACTAGCCAAAACCCTGATTGGAGGTTATCGATGGCAAGTTTTAGGCGTCTACAAGATATAGGTGTGTAATTATTAATAAGGTCTTCATAAGGTGGATCAAAATAGCATTGAAACTTTTTTTGATAAGAATGAGAAGGTTCTAAATTGGTTGGTGATGAAAAAGTAGTTGGTTTAGATTGATCTTGAAATTTGGAAGAAGTGTTGGTAGAAATTGGATTGTTGTTAGTATTGGAATATGGTGGGAGAGAAGTTGAAATATTATGAGATGTTTCATCCAAGGGAGAATCATAAATTAGATCATAAAAAAAAAAAAGATCTTCTTGCCCTAACTCATTTAAATGAGTTGGAGAAGAATCTTGGATAACAAGATATGTTTTATCTAAAGGAGTGTATATAGGTTATGAATAAATGAAAGCCACCACTCTTCGTATATTGGTCATGCTAACCACATTCTCTTGATAATTATTTTTAACTAGAATTTCTACGTTATTGGTGGAATAAGTGGGCTTATTTTGATTTTCTTGGATTGGTTGATGATTAGGCAAGGGGTCTTTATAGATAGCTAAATGAGTGTTTTATTGATTTAACGCTTGAGTTTTATCATTTGATTTATAGTCTTTAAAAGCAAACTCATAAGATTTTTGACATTTACAAATAATGGAATCATGATCAAAATTTGGGCCAAGAAGAAAGTCCATGGCTAAATTACAAAGCTGCCTACAAGTCTCGTGAGAGTGACCCCAACTAGAATGAAACTAACAAAACTTGTTAGGATCATACCATGATTTCATAGGTGAGTCAATATCTTGAAGGAGAGGCTTGGGTAGACATTTAAGCAATTCAACTGAGGATAAAGGCTTATGGACATTAATGTTGGTTGTTGAGAAATGAGGATTAATGAATTGTTGAGAGGGAGTTGGTTCTAAAGAAGGGGTAGGAATGACAACTTGAACATTGTGAATGGTGTCAAATTAATAGGTAACACCATCATTAGTAATATTGTATTTTTTGATCTTATCTAATAGGATAGGGTCCACAAAAGGTTGGGGTGGCTCAAATTGATGCATGAGGGAATCTTGTATTTTGGCTTGATCGATAGCTTCCTCTAAGGTATGTGAAGAAAGTGTATGGACTCAATATTGTAATTTAGGAAATAAAGAATTTGTAAAGAGATGAAAGACATTATCATCTACCATGTTATGTTCACATTTGTTTGACAAAGTCTTCCACCACTTAACAAAGGCTTGGGTAGTTTCATTTTTGTTTTGTTTGCAATTGATGAAATGGGCCAAAGTGTTTTTTGGAAGATCACTAGTTTGAAATTCTTGAACTAAAGCATTTACTAATTCCTCCAAACTTGTGATAGAGTGTGTTCTAAGTTTATTGTACCAATCCAAGGCATCACCCATGAGGATTTTGGCTAAGAGTTTGGTAGTGGTAAAGGTATTTAACTTGACTCAATCTTTGTAAATAATTATAAATGTTTTAAGGTGAAGGTTAAGATCGATTGATCCATTATAGGAAATTGTAGCTGTTATACCTCTAATATCAATGTTAACAAATTGGGTGGTAAGGGGTTCATTTTGTAAATGCTTGATGACTTTGTTGAATCATGGAGGTTGAGGAATGAGAATACCTTGAGAATCTTGAAGAGGATGAGAAGGAACACTTTGGTTACATGTGCCCCAAGCCATTAGTTGAGGATTGGGTTGAAGTTTAAGAAGGTGGCTTTGCATTCTCTTCATTTGATTCATATTATGAGCTTGGAATGTGTTCATTTAATTGAGAGTTTACAACAATAGTTGATGAGTTTGATTAGTGTTATTATAAGACGTGGTATTGGTGTTTATGTTGGTATTAGTGGCTTGGGTACCACTATTAGTTTTGATATGAGCTTGAGAAGAGCAATGAGAATTTGAGGCACTAAAGGAAAAATTTATTTGTGAAGCAAAAGATGGACTAGTAAATGGTTGAGAAGAAGAAGCACTAGAAGTATGAGTGCCTTGGATATCAAATGATGAACTAGTGGAAGGATTAATGATAACGGATCTTATAAGAGGCCCACTAGATGTAGAACCTACCATGTTAGTTGAGATACTCGGCATGGAGGTAGAAAAAGTTAAAGAAGAAGATGTTAGAGCATAAGAAGGAGTCAATATTGAAGGAAGAGGTTGAGAAGCAAAGAAATCAATACCCCCAAATCTGATTGAGAAAGTGGGAGTAGGAGAATGAGGCTCAGCAACTTGATGACTAATCATGACGTTATAAATGGTGGAAGGATCCTTCCCTCTATGTTGAGGGAATTCTATGATAAACAAAAGCATTTTAGGAGTATAATCTAACTTGAGTTGATCCTCAAAGAGAAGAGGAGGGTGTTTTTGCAAAGACGTATGAGGAGGGGTCCCATAATCCATTGTGTAGGTTGCAATATGAATATTACTAGCATTTACAAAAGGAGCCCTACTTTGTCTATGGGAGACCCTATTAGGATTAGTGAATTCTATCATGTCTGTTGACTAAAATTTAGTGTTACCACCAAATAGAAATTCCATGATGAAATGAAAAGAAGCAATATGAGAAAGCAAAGGATCAAAAAGTGATTGATAATAGTATTAGGTTACCCTGGTTGACCTAATGCAAAATTGGGACTATAAAACTATATTGAATCCATAGTATCGACCTAGTTTTGAGAGTAGTGACTAGAAAAAAAGGTAAAGGTGTTTTAAATAACACTAGGTTGACCTACCATAGTGTACAAGGGCTAAATAAGATACTAGGTCGATAGGGTTAACCTAGTACAATAAACAGAGAAGAAATGAAAGGTGATAACAAGCTATGAACTAAAGTAAGATAATTGTAAGTAATGTAAGAAAGTAGTAAGTACTAAAATGGAAATAAATAGTCAATTGAGTTGACACTGGTCAATCCAATTGATGCACATAAAACAAAATCTTTCACTAATGTTGGCTAATACAATATTTTGTACACATAATTGATCAAAGAGAAAGCAAACAACTTGAAAGTAAAGCTAGCTACTTAGTCAACCTAGAATGTTGATTAGATTATTAAGAATGATTTTAAGTGTAAAGGGAAATTGGCTAAAATTAAGGCACTAGATAGCAATCTAAGGATAGTTTTAGGATGAAAGGGACTATATTGGAAAGGATACAAGTTTGATATTGGGGCCTACCCCCTCACTCAACATACCATAAAAATAAAGGTAATATGTGCTTAGCAAAAATATACCATTAACCACACTTTATACTTGACCAAATCATCAAGTCAGCTTCTCCTTTGGTGATTAAATTCAAGTAGGTTGGCTTGGGTAGTCAAAATTTTAAATGTTTATTTATTTTTATGTGATTTGGCCATGTGTGCAAAAGAATAGAAATAGTGAAACTAAATGATTAATTGAAAACCACCTAATTAAACTATGTGATATATTCTAAGCATGCAAACAATTGAAAAGAAATATGTGATTAACATATATAATTTATTCCAACTTTGAAAAAAGGTATAGTTGAGAAGCTATATGCACAATCATATAGAACAGGTTCGACAGGGTCGAACCTATACTATGGAAGCAAAGTCTAAAAATAAACTAGGTCAGTCAGGTTGACCTAATTATTTCAAAACACATAGAACATAAAAATAGGTCCATAAAGACAACCTAATTGACTATGTAGGTTAAATTTTAAAGACAACAAACTATGAAAGGAAAGTACAAAAATATAAAGATATAGAGAAGCAAAAACTCACTTGAGTGGTTTAGAGATGAAAATAGAGAAGATTGTTGATCAAGAACCTTGGAGAAAAATGTTAAAAACCTAGAAATTAGGTTGAGTTGGTCAACCAAGTAATATAAAAACCTATTTAAAAAGTGCTAAAAATGCACTAGGTCAACTTGGTTGACCTAATTGGCTAGACATGAAGTCTAAAAATTGGTGAAAACTACACTGGGTCGAGCTAGTCAATCGAGTTATCTAAACAGAGTTCTGTAAGTTCTAAAACATGTATTGGGTCAAACTAGTCAATCCAATTACTTGTTCTTGCAAACCTGTGCATAGAGATAAATAAACTGGGTCAACAGGGTTAATCCAACACAATAAATATATGATAAAAATAATGATGAATATAAATGAAATAAGTGAAAGAAATCTTGTAAGGGTTTGATTCATGTTAGGTTCACTAAAATATATGCAATCAAAAATACACCATGTCCATAAATCAATCTTAGATCAGATGGGATAGAACACACCTATACTTCTGATTGGGGGTATACAATTGTTAAGTGGGAGCATGACCAATGTGTGGATCTACTAGACCCGATCAGGGGATCACTTTTCACAACACACCATGCAAGATAGGGTTCCAAAGCCTATAGTCTAACACAATCACATAACAACCCTAAAAGAGTCCTATAATTTAATATTTCACTAATATAATAACAATAAAAGTATATCTAATCTAGTACACACCAAAGCTTGTGGTACAAATTGGGGGTTAGATATAAAATAATTAAACTAAACATGTATTAGAAGACATATACTCACGTCAATGTATATAAAATCCTAATACATGGAAGATAAGAATACATATGCTCTATCTATCTACTCTTATAAAGGAAGAATAGAGTTAGGAATACTTACCTTTGAAGATGAACCCATTGAGCCTCAATCTCCCCTTTGGCCAAGGTGATTTGCAAGAGATTGTCATGAAATGTAAGGATAACTAAGATAAATCAAATTTAGGCTACACAACCTATCCAAGCATCCAAAATACTTATCCACAAGACAAGATCGGAGCTCCAAATAAATTATTGAACCCTAAAGCTTTATTCCCCAAGTAGAATGGTCAATAGGTAGATGTTCATTCATAATTTTTTGCTTAATTATTTTCTCTTATTAAATGGTGGTAAATGACCTTGTATATATAGTATTAACTTTCCCTAAAAAAATTTAGGAATGTCAATTGTGCTAGGTCAACCCGATCAACCTAGCACATTTTTGGGGCTAACATTCTAGGTCTATGTTAGGTCAACCAAGAAGTCAACAAACCAAAAAATAATAAGAGTCTTAAACCTGTACTAGGTTGACCTAGTCAACCTATCACAATTGATAGGTCAAAAGGGTGATAAGGCAAGAAATGAAGGATAAAACATAGCAAATGATGGGAATAGATAGGACTAAGAAAAATAAGCTTAGGTTCAATGGTTTAAAGAGGTTAGTTTATAGATGGCAAGTGGCAAAAGGAATGACAATCTTATAAAGCACCGATGTTCTACCCACCCCTTTCCTAGTGCACTCCTTAAGGCATGCACTCAGAGAGATTGAGACTTGATAGGTTTTTGTAAGATACAAAGTGTTAATAATCAATAAAATTTTGAAAATATTATGTGTATACACTAGCTTGAAATTTAAACTTAGTAATGATGAAGAATGATCAAAACATGATTGGAGTGATCTAGACCATTATGAAGGCAAAAAAAATCAAATCAAGGAAGAAATGTAAATAAAAACATGTAAAATATGTGAAAACTCAAGTCTCAGATGCTAAAAATCAAAGACAAGCAAACTATGATGAAACCACTACTATATGTAATTAATGGATTTGAAATCACCATTTAAACTAATAAAACCAGTGTTTTAGAAAACATTTAACTACCATAGAGGTTTATAAAATCACCTCAAAAGTTATTTTAAACAAAATGACTAAGAGGGGGTGTGAATTAGTGTTGAAAACATTCATTCAATTCCACTTAACATTCATAAGTCATTCATACAAACATATAGATCAATCAAAGCACAAACAATCATACATATGAACATGAAATACAAGAACACATCACATAAGTGGGAAACCCTCAAGGGGAGGAAACCCCAATAATTTCTATAAATGGACTACAGTCCTATAAGACAAAAACCAAATTTAGTGAAACACCAACTCCATATGGAGCACACACCCTAACTAGCCAAGCAGCCACTTGACTAGGCTTTAACAAGCACCCACTTTCATAGAGGAACCAACCCCCTAGATGACTCAAAACCAACTTATGCAATTGATTACTTTTATCACCTTCAAAAAACCTTGTTTCTCACACAATAGATAATGACCACCTTCTTTATCTCTTCACCCTCTTTAACCATCTCAAACTACTTTCTAGGCTTCTTTGCTCAATTAGGTCCCTTCAATATTGATTAGGCTATATGACCTTGATATTCATAATCATAACTCATATTAGATATTCATGATAGTTTATTTACACCCATTTGATGGTTTAAAACCTACTTCTATTTTTCAATCTTCTATTTTATTTGCTTCCTCTTACACAAATATGCCTAAAACTACCTTGTATATATACCATTCCTTGTTCATAAAACACTTAGTCAACCACACACCCTTAACCTCTTAGTTCAGCCATAAAATAGGTCTTAGGACATATTTTGGACATGAATCAAACAATATTTGAGTCCCTTTTGGTTTGACACGAATCAATTAGGCCTCATTTTACTTTTAGGTCTCATGGAGACCTAATTGCATTAGGTCTATCTCTTAATGCTAATCCTTGATTCTCTTGGGCCCATATGGATTTATAAAACAATTTAAAACCATTAAATTACTTATAAATATACCTCTAATGACCTCCTCCATTATTTTTTAGACCTATGTCTTTTTTTAATAACATGAAACCTCTTTTAAGACAAATTGTCCTATTAGGCATGTGTGCTTCAAAAGTCTGTCTTGAAAAAGTGAATCTCAAATATACTTAATCCACTAAAATATGATAAAAAAGGTATATAAATATATTCTACATCACCTCAGTGTCATTTCCAAATGCATTAGACACTTCCACTTAGGAGATAAGAGCTCAAGAACATCTTTGCAACTCACTCACTTAGAACTACCAGTTTACCTTAAAGACCAGTCATAGTGACTCAGATCTCCAACATATGTATAGACACTTTTCATGAATTTTGATGCATGTATATGGTCCTATGAGATATATAGACCATCTTAAAATATAAATTTGATAGGTTCTATTGGAAAATATTGGTCTTTCAGACCAATCTCATGACCTTATATCTCAGTGACTTATTTGAACCCAACTATTAACTTGTGAGAATATTTTTCACCATATTCACTAACTTTAAAAAAAATTACCAAACATGAACATGTATTAAAAGTATTTAAAAACATATCTATGCACTTGGTTTTATCATTCTATCATGAAAACACATTTTAATTCATCTTCTCACTATTGCCTAAGTTTTTCATTATTTGCACCATTAGGCCTGTTAGCAACATGCTAAATTGAATGATCAGTTTAGAACACTTGATGAATAGAAACTATCCATAAAACTTTATGGAAATGAAACATGAGTAATTAGGATCTTACTCCATCTATTTTATTACAATTTTTAATGCAACATTTGATTTCTACAACTTCTTCAAAAATAAGCTTGTAACTCAACATTTTCTCTCTCTTCTCTCTAACCAATACCTCCTAGAAGTACCTAGAGAGTCCATTACAAGACAAAATATATTACCTAAGAAATTTAATACATCTTAAGAAATTTTGAGAAACATCTTCAACATGTGGTCTTCATTAGGGTTCTAAGAGGGTTTAAACCAGTTTCCACTCTTAACGATCGTTCATAAAACATAGCCCCTCAATCCAAAAACTAATGCCTATAATTTTGATATAGGACCCTTCCCCATCTATCATTAACTGCTTAATTTCTCATGCAAGGGTCTGATGAGATAATCATCACAATAAAATCATTTTCAAGTTGATAACCCTTCATTCTGAGCACTCGAGAGACCTCCAAACAACTTTTCATGTCTTTTCTTTCACACTATGACTTAAAACTACATAAACAAACTTGAAACAACATAACTCACCTGTAAAAATGATTACATGAGCTCAAAAACCTTGAAATATTATCATGACCCTTCATTATTCCACACTCACTCTCTTTTCTTTCTAGACCTTGACTTGTAAACCACATTAGGCCTTAAAATTGACCTTCATGCATCTTTTCATGCACTCTCTGTATATACATAATATTTTCAAAATTTATCAATTACTAATGCTTTCTATCTTATAGGAACCTATCATGTCTCAATCTCTCTAAGTGCATGCCCTAAGGGTTATATTGATAAAGGGGTGGGCAGATTATTGGTGCTTCACAAGATTGTTGTCCCTTTTTGACACTTGTTATCTACACACTTGTTTCCTAAAAACCCTTCCCCTAAGCATTACCTCCTATTTTACACACTCCTCTAGTCATTTTCCACCTTCATTAACCCTTTTCCTAACCTAAATCTCTTTTTAATAGTTTACATGACTATGTTAGCTATGTCAACCTTGTACTCTTATAGATAAAACTTATTAAGGGTCCAGGTTAGTCCTTGGCCAACCTAGTCCATGATCGAGTATGTTTTTTATCAATAATGATACTAGGTTGACCGGGTTGAAATTATTAGTAAAAACTTTTAGAAGAGTTTAGGGTTATATCTACCAATATAAACACATCCATTTTTCCACTCTTAGAGAGGAGACAAGAGTTATTATTCATTCTCACTTCTTTATAATCTTCTCTTCCACAATTCTACTCAAGGAGTATTAGCTTAGGGTTTCTACTTGGAGAAGAATATAGTCTTGTGGAGAAGCCTTAGATGATTTGTCCTTTCTTAGTGATCCTTAAAAACCACAACAATCTCTTGTGATGCACCTTTGGCCAAGGGAGAGATTGAGTCTCGATGGGTTCATCTTCCAAGTATCTCTAACTTTGCTCCTCTTTTTATTAGATAGAAGTAGCATAAGTAATGGTTTTTGAATAATACTCTCTCTCTCTCTCTCTCTCTCTCTCTCTCTCTCTCTCTCTCTCTCTCTCTCTCTCTCTCTCTCTCTCTCTCTCTCTCTCTCCATAGATTAATTAGGATTTTCTTATGCATGTTTACTTTTAATATTTATTACCCCCACTTTGTGCCATAAGCTTTTCTGAGCACTAGATTAAATTTTTGATTTACTTGTTATTAGTTTAGTGAATATGAAAACATAGGACTTAGGGTTATTTTATAGTTTTTCTTGAATCAAGGCTTTAAGAAACCTCCCTAGTGATATTATTATGATAAGAGATCTCATAATTTGGTCTAACAGATCCATATTGGTCATGACCCTGATAATCTAATGTATCTTCAATTAGAAGTGTAAGTAGGATCTATCTTTTCTGACCTAAGATTGATTTATAGCTATGATGCATTTCTCATTGCATGCATTTTGGTGAACCCAATCAGAATCTAACCCTTGCATGTTTTCTCTCACGCTTTTCATTTCTTTTATTTTATTTTATTTATATATTTATGATATTAGGTCAACCAGGGTGATATAGTTCTAACTTATGTGCATAGGTTTAGAACACAATCACATCAAAATAATTTTGTTCTTTTTATGTAGGTCTTCATTAGATATAGGTTATTTCATTGAATAGATTGACTCAATACTCTTATTCATTTCCAGATAACAAACTATGTTAAATAGGTTGACTTAGTCTCTTAGACAACATCTAGAACAAAAAACTAAGTCATGTAGGTTGACTTAGTATTCCATTTAGCATCCAAATATTAAATTATGTCAAATTAATCATCTTAATAGGCTTCAACAAGTAGGTTTTTTACATAACTAGATCAACCCAATCGATAAAGTTGGTAGAACTTGCAAACAACATGCAAGGCACTTGAATAATTTTTTTGAAATCCTCAGCATCTTTCAACCCACCAAGGTTCATTTATTTATATTTCTTTCAATTCAATTCTTCATTATAGTTCTATTTTACACAAGTTTTTAGTCTTCAAAACTACAATCCTACAACAAACTAGGTCAACCTGGTCGACCTAGTTCTACAATATATCTTCTATCTAAAAGACTAAGTCAACTTGGTCCTCTTAGTTCTTAAAGAATCTTGATTATAGAGTAAAATATTAACCCTATAGACTATGTTCTATAATGTTTGCATATAGTGTCATCTAAATTGACTTTATACCCTTCTTAATTTGAGAATTAATAACTATCTACTAGTAATTAATTCACACTTTCATTTTTAGTTGTTTGCATGCATATAAAAGATCACATAGTCTAACTAGGTGGTTTTTCAATATATAGTTTAGTTTCATTATTTTTCTCTTTTTACACACACTACCAAATGACATAATTTAAAAATGCATTTAAACATTTATCTACCCAAGGCCTACTTATTTAGATTTCATCACTAAGGGGGAAGCCAACTTAATTTTTTGTCCAAGTATAAACATGTGGTTAATGGTATATATTGGAAAATCACTTGACACCCTTATCATTGCAATATTTTGAAGTGAGGGGGTAAGCCCCAATACTAAGCCAATACCATTACCAACATAGATCCTTTTCAGTCTAACCATCCTAAAACCATCCATATATTGATTTCTAACTCCTTATTTTTAACCAAGTTCCTTATCACACTTAAAATAACACTTTATAGTAATCTAAAAACACTCATGATGACCACTTATTTAGCTTTTAATTTTCAATTGACTACTTGCTCTTTGCTCATTGTATGTTGTATTGTGAAGAATTGCATTGGCCAGCGTTGGTGCAAGGTTTTGTGTTGTGTGCCAATGGGATCATCCTTATCAATTCAATTATTTGTGTATTTTATTTCACTTCTTTCTTTAATTACATTGCAAAAAAATTCCCTATTTTCAGTACACTATCATTCTATTCAACATAGTCTCTTACAGACTATGTTTTTCCCTGATTATAGTACTTAGTTGACCTGGTTGACCTAGTACTCCTTTTTGCCTATCTGATTGCAATACTAAGTTGACTTAGTCAACTTTATATCATTATCAGACTATTTATTTGCCTTTTCACTAATGCACAGTCGACCCAGTTGACTCTATACTCTTATTATTGCTCCTTCTCTCCTATCTGAATGACTTAGTTCTCTATTTCTCTTGCCTTAACATTTTTTTCATTTCCTTCAAACATATTGAAGTCCCCAACTAGAATATTTTTAAACAACTTAAATATATTTAGACACTATATGGTATATTCATTTCTCCCTCTCTTTTCCTCCCAAGACAATCCTCACTCTTGGAGTATCTCTTCCCCTCCATCTGTGGATTGTAACATGGTTCAAATCACACCTCAAGATGAAGTAGGTGGATCTAATCCTTTTTGTACCTATTAAGACAATTCTCATCTTCAAACTTTTCAACATAATGTGGGAGAAATTGATATAATTCTATCCAACAATCCCACTAATAATCCACCTTCCATTAACACTCCCCCTAATACCAATTTGGGGAGTTATTCTACAAACATCAACCCACCAATTGATATAACTCAACTTCTTGCACAATTCATACAACAAGTAAACATAATGCAAACTTATAACACCTCTCAAATGATGCAATTACAATGTCATTTGATCAACATGTCTAATCAACCTCCAGTTCTCAATCCTCAAGCCACTCAAAATTTTATTCCTCCACCTCTTAGAGATGCCTTAGGAAATGTTATTCCTCAACCTATTATGAATAAAAAATGATTAAAAATATCCAAAATGAGCCTTTAGATCCTTTCATCATGTCCATTGATATTGTTAATATATCTCTAACTATCAATTATGATATGACTAAAGACCCTACATCCTTTCTCAAAGCTTTTAGTGATAGGTGTCGTTATTACCCCTTCATTTGACCAATTTATATTGGTGTCAATTATTACCAGGGTAGTGTCTAAGGCTATCTACAGTAAGGCACTTTTTGGTTTCAGGTTAACAATACTATTTTGGGGGGTTTTTGATGTTGTGCTAATCTATGTCTATTTATAAATCCTAAACTAATGCTAGAAGGAAGCAATATTTTAGAAAATATAAATAAACCAAACTGTACTAAATTGAAGAATCTATAAACAATCACACACTATTGCAAAACAAATTCACTCAAACTAAGTTTCAAATCCACACTTGAAAAATAAAAGGAATCTCAAATCACACTTGTAAAATCAAAGTTGTAGTAATCTAAAAGAATAATTAAATTCTTATGTTGAACTAAAAGTAACACATCAATTATCCAATCTATCCTATAGGTTATCAATCTTAATTACGCCAACACACACACACACACACACACACACACACACACACACGTGTGTGTGTGTGTGTGTGTGTGTGTGTGTGTGTGTGTGTGTGTGTGTGTGTGTGTGTGTGTGTGTGTGTGTGTGTGGCATAATTAAGATTGATAACCTATAGGATAGATTGGATAATTGATGTGTTATTTTTAGTTCAACATAAGCATACATCAATTATCTAATCTATCCTACAGGTTGTCAATATTAATTATGCCAACACACACACACACACACACACACACACACACACACACACACACACACACACACACACACACACACACACACACACACACACATCTCAAATCTCAATTAAAACAAACAAGAAATAACTTTATAAATACCAAAATAAATCTCATGTTTCTTTGGGGAGTGGGCCCTTGCTCACCCTTGGATTCAGGTTCAAATCAACTCAGCCTTACGATGCTACTTCAACACATGAATTGAGAAAGTAAATTGCTGCAATACTTCTTGTATTTCAAAAAATAACCAAAATTACAATATCTCTATATGTGTACGTATGTCTCTTAGATCCAACATGGATCCATTCCTTTTATTATATGCAAAAGAAACTATTTATCCCTACAATCCAGGTAATAACTTGATTGATTTGAAACAAGAAGATATTTTAAATAGATTGGGTGATATAGCTAAAATAGGACATTGTAATGAGATCTTCAAGGAATCAAAAGATCCACATGAGATAAAAACTACCACACCTAACTATAACTAGTGACTAAATCTGTACATATATGATATTCATATCTTCTATCTTTAGAGTTGCAACCTAGAACAACAACTTTCAAAAGTGGAAGATTAAAACAAAATAGGAAACTATTTATATACATGAACAAAAATAGAAATGTCAAAAGGAGTCTTTTAGACTATCATGAAGAAGGTGGAAAGGCTGTTTGAACCCTTTGGAATATGCTATGATTAATTATGGAATGAACTGGGTCAATCTGTAGCTTACTGGTGAAATCTATAGTTAATTGATGAAATTTGTAGTTGACTAATGAAATTCGTAACTGACGGATGAAATCCATAGTAAGATGGTAGAATCTGTAGTTGACTGATTAAATCTATAACAAGATTCAAAATCTATAGCTAAGTTTTAGATGATTAGTTCTATGTCTTGGATCATCCTTATCTTCACACAATATTGTCAAAATTCTTATTAAATGTTATTGTTACCTATACATATCAAAGTGTTAAGCCTAAAACATGAAAACAGTTAGAACATAATGTAAACAAGATTGACGTAGACTTACATGAATTTATATAGATAAAAGAATCTATTTCCTACCTTGTGTTAGTTATAAATCCCAACATTACATAAAATTATCAACCATTTGACATATTTAAGGTCATAAATTATATAAATAATGAGTCATTTTATGGACTCATCATTTGACAATCTTTATAAAGAGTGGATCTAAACTAATACTTTCACCACAACTAAACTTCTAGTTAAAACCTTCACTAGTGATTTATTGTAATAGTAAAACCAACTTCCCCAACATTCCATTTGGCAACTTGAGGATTTGGTCAATCCTTTAGTTAATGAGTTTTAACATAATGACGTCAAAAATTGCCTTAGACATTTCATCAATGCTAAGCAATCTCCAACCGAATCAACTCATAATTTTATTAAACAATGGAAATATCTGGCCCTTAAGGCCAGCCATAACATGATTGGTGATAGATTTTTTAAACTCTTTATAACTTCTTTAACTACTTCACTTCAATATAAGGTTCAAACTTTTGTTCCTCAAACACTTAATGAAGCTCTTGACTGAGATAAACGTCAAGACTTCCTCTTGAAGCAATTGAACCTAATACCAAATTCCTTAAAAGATATTTTCAAACTTATACCAATGCCATCACCAAAAATACTCCTCAAATCAAACTAGGAATTGCCAAAGTTGATAATTCCCCATCTTCTGACATACCACTAACTGTGCAATAAATGAAATAATTCTTATCGCCCTCTAAACCCTTTACCTATCCTAATAATCCTCCTAAATGGTAAGATCCTAATCAATTTTTTTGGTTCCACAGCAACATTAGTCATTCCCAAGAAATTTTTTGAGGGCTTACTAAATTTTTTGGCTCCTACATGCTTGGTGATTCCTTCAATCATGAAGCTATGATCCAAATTTATCATCCAGAGTACAAAACCACTTCTAAAAAATAACAAGCTTCCAAAGCTTCTTATTCTAATAACCAAAAATATTTTTCCACATCTAATAATCAATAACCTACCAAGGATTTTTGTGTTATTGATGCTAACTATGACCAATATTAAAACAATTCCCAATATGTTAATGTTGCTAAGGTCAACTATCATCACAAGTCAACTCACAAAGATCTTGTCATAAAACCTAAAACACCATCTTTAGAGGAGAAACTTCTCAAATATATTACAACCATTAATTTAGCTTTAGAAGCCCTTGAGTAACTACCTCCTTCTTTTGAACCCCCAACAACTTCTATTTCTTCAAAATCTACCTTACCTTCCAAAACTTGCACTGGTTCTTCTTTTAAATCTCATTGGAAATTTCTCAAAGAACTTAACTTCATGCCTTAAAATATTACACTTATGGATTTAGTTTGTACTTCCCCTTATCATCACATGTTCCTTATGTGATAATTATAAAAAAGTGAAGATCCATCCTCTATAGATGAAAACCACCCTATATGGAGCCTCAACCTACCAATATGCACACCATTGAAACCATGTGTCCTTATTCCAAACCATTTATTGAATTTATTGAAGAGGACATGATTTATGATGAGATCCCTTTTCATGCCAATGATCCACCACTATTCATTAAAATAGCCATTAATGATACCCTTATTTGTAAAGTTTTAATTGACTAAGGGTCCAATATTAATGTGACATATTTATATCTCCTCTAACAACTTCGATATAATAAGGATCATCTTAAGCAAACCCACCTAACATGTCATAGATTTGATAAAACTAATCAAAATCCACTTGGTTGCATTTGGCTTCTCCTAATAATCAGACCTAAGACCATTCAAACTAAACTTATAGTCCTTGATTTACCTCTATCTTATAACATACTCCTCAATCACCCTTGGACTCATAGAATGAGGGCCATCACCTCTTCTGGTATCTAGTACATTAAATTTATACATAATGGCAACTGGTATAAGCATGAGGCCAATCCCAATGCATATATTATTCAACTTCCTAATCCCAAATCTTAATATCGCATTCCTACCATTCCTACCATCAACTATGCTCCCTTGCCTAAATTCATCAACATCAATCCAGACTTACAGGTCACTCTTAATGATTCAAATGATGATGAACCTAATGACTTATAACATACTTGCAAAACTACTAAGCTACCTCCTTACATATCAGAGTGGCTTCCTCCCTCTTTATTACTCATGATCTGCACTATTCCTCTCATTGATGAGATCACTAATTTCCCCCGCCTTGCAATGCTTATAAACCTATCTTACCCAGAAGATGCCTTCACATGAAATAATTATGGAGTGGAAAAATTATTCCAAGATCCTCTAATTATGTCTCCATGAAAGTTTAATAACCTCAGAATTTCACCTTATGAAACACCCCTTCACTCTTAATCATGTACCATTTCTCCAACCTGTGATGATAATTACATCATGAGCCAAGCTCAATCTTGAGACTTAGATGTACAAGATTATCATAAAACCTTAGCCCAAATACATGCTTTCAACCAAGATGTTCACACCATTTTCATGGATCTTGATTTAGCTCCCGAAGGTCATGTACCTCCTACTAATTCCCCACTTATTGATACCCCTTGTGTGGTAGAACAAATCTTACCTTCTGAACCTCCAAAAATTATATCATATTTTTTACCACCTATAGATCCCACAATTACATCTGATTCTCCTCCTGTAAATAAAACTAATGACATAACAATCTCATCTGATCAATCTACTCCTCTTGCTCTCAAGATTACATTAGATTCCAAGACCATAAATATCTATCAAATATGTTTTGAATATGATAGCCATGGTAATTAAATTCTCTATATTGAAGTAAATGTTGAGTATTGTGGTCCTCTTCCCACTTTGCCTCGCAATGAATCTATCCTTGAATTAATTCATGCCCGAAAACCTCAACTTCCTCAGCAACATCACAAACTTGGGAATTTCAAAAACAAAGCTCCTTATTTCAACAACTTCATTGCTAGCATAAATCCTAAAGGTAATCCAATTTAATATTTACTAAATGCACCATACCACTTCCAAGATGGAAATGCTATGCTTATCGAAGAAAATACTTACATTGAATATGGTACTCCATCATTCCCTTAACCAATTATAGTTTTTCACAAACTCACATATGGTAAACATGATAAATTTAGTTTATTTTTCAATAAATGTCATGAGATATTTGCCTAGTCCTATGAAGACATGCCTGGTATTGACCCTAGCATTGTGATGCAAAATATAATTGCTTATCCCAAAACCAATCCTATGCATCAAAAGCAATAGAAATTTACACCTAAGTTTTTCACCTTATGTCACAAAGAAATTATCAAAATTCTTGATCCTAAGTTTATCAAACTAGTAGATTATTCTAAATGGGATTCTAACATAGTTCCTATTCAAAAAAAGGTCACTATGGTCATTTACATTTGCATTAATATTTGTAATCTTAATCTTGTTTATCCCAAGGAAAATTTCCTTCTACTTTCAATAGATGCCTATTGATTCTACATCTGGTTACAAAATGTTGTCTCTTATGGATGGTTTCTCAGGATATAACTAAATTCACATTACCCCCAAATATCAACATAAGACCACTTTCACCATAAAATAGGGCACCTGTTGCTATATTAAAATGCCCATTAGACTCAAAAATGTTGGATCTACTTATCAACGGGCCATGATTAATATATTTCATGATCTTATCCATAAAATTGTAGAAACCTATGTTGATGACCTCATCACTAAGTCTAAATGTCATAAGACTCATCTTTTTTACCTTGATATAATATTCAATCATCTTCTTAAATACAAAGTTAGACTAAATCCTTACAAATGTGTTTTCGATGTCACATATGGAAAACTATTAGGATTCTTAGTTTCTCTCCATGACATCGATGTTAAACCTACCAAGATTAATGCTATCGTCAACATGCCAATCCATCAATCCATTCCAGACATTTACACTTATCTTGATAAACTTGGGGCAATTAAATGATTTATACTTGAATGGATTACTATATCCACTCTATCAATTCTCTTCTTAAGAAAGGTAATGCTCTAGAATAGATGGATCCCTATCAAAAACATTTGATAGTATGAAATAATCATTGATTCACCCCCTCCTATTTGTCCCCCATCAAAAGATCAACCTTTGATCCTATATACTTATTCCACACCCATATAATTTGGGGAAATGAATTCCCAACAAGATGACACTTGAAGAGAGTATGCCATCTACTATATTAGTCAAGGCCTCATTGATTATGAGAAATATTACACAAAAGTTGAACGTGATTGCTTCGCTATTTATTTTTTTGGTAAAAACTTTGACATTATATGCTTTATCAGACCACTTATGTTATCATCCATTTTGATCCCCTTCACCACTTCTTATCCATAACCTTTCTTCCTAGAAAAAAATTGGCAAGTGGATGGTCCTCCTCATGGAATTTGATCTCCAAATTATTACTCAAAAAGTTGTCAAAGGACAAATCATCATTGGCCAACTTGTCAAAGTGCTTGTACTTGCTACCAACCACCTTCAATATAGTCTTCATGATGACAATATTAGATACATTGAAGGTCTCAACCAAGCCATATCTCTTAAATATTTATTCTATAACTTCACTTTTGATCTTGAAGTAAGTAATCTCAATGAATTTGCTATCCTCCTTGATACTACTAAACCAAAAGTAGTTATCAAAAAACTTCCTAAAATTAATATTGATTTACATGAGGATACTTGGACCCTTCACTTTGATGGTGCTAAGTGCCTTCAAAGAACTAGGGTAGGTTGTATTATTACAAGCCCTATTGAAAAACCCATCCCTCTAGCTTTTTGTTTAACATTTGATATCACTAATAATATGGTAGAGTATAAAGCTTTAATTTTAGGCATGAGAGATGCCCTTGATTTAGATATCCAATACTTGCATGCTTTAGGTGATTCCCAACTCATTTTATACCAATTAAATGGTTATTACCAATGGAAAAGTGAGAATCTTGCTTCTTATCATCAAATTACAACTACTCTCTCCAAATATTTCATTTCTTTCACCATCGAGCTTATCCCTTGAGATCATCATTCTATCATTGATTCCCTTATTTCTTCAACATATTTTTTCATCCACACCAAGTTCTTACCAATCCCACTTTTCTTATCGAAATAATAACATCTCCATCTTCTACTCAACCACATGATTCACTTATCTTCCACATTGAGTTCATCACCATTTGATAAATCCCATGGTAAAAAGACATCATTTAATTTCTGGAATACCAAATTTACTCTCCCAACCTAGACTCCCATGAAAATACTCATATTCTCAAACATGATTTTAAGTATGTATTTAGATATAACATCCTATACTATTTTAATGCTTAGGGTACCTTGCTTAGCTATGTTATGCAAGATGAGGTTCCTCCTCTTCTTGAATAAGAACATGGGGGCATTTGTGGTGGCCACTATAGCAGACATGCTACAACCTATAAGTGCTTATATATGGGATACTTTTGGCCCACTACTGAAAAGGATTCCATCAAATTTTCTAAAATATGTAATCCTTGACAACTTTATGATGATTTAATTCATTCACATCTAGTTTAACTTCAAACTATAAAATATCCCTGGCCATTCTCCATGTGGGGATTAGATCTCATAAGTATATTATCTTGATCTCAAAATGGGCATGTATTTATAAGCATAGCCACCAAATATTTTACCAAGTGGGTTGAGGCTATGCCCTTTGTTAATGTCACCGGTACCACCATTTCCAAATTCATCCTCAAACAAATCATTTTCTGCTTTGGTGTCCCTCATACTATCATTTTAGACAATGGTGGTAATTTCAAAAACAAAGATGTCAAACAACTCTATACTAAATCTAAAATCAATAATAAATTTTCCACACCCTATCATCCAAAATGTAATGGCCAAACTAAGGCCTCCAACAAAATTATTAATAAAATTATCCAAAAGACAATCCATGAAACCTGCAAGGATTGGTATCTCCATATTCATCCTACTCTTTGGGCCTATCACACTAGCATACACACTGCCACTAGGGCAACACCATTTTCTTTAGTAAATCAATCCTTCCATTAGAATTTGAGATTCCCTCTCTCTGTATATATCTTCATGGTATCATACCCGATGAATAATTTAGTGAAGCTCACCTTCATGCTCTCAATCTGCTTGATGAACACCATCTTTCTACTTTACAACATAATTACCAATACAAGGCCCGTATTGTTAAACAAGATAAAAAACAAGTCAAATTTCGCACATTTAATGTTGGTGATCTTGTCCTTAAATTATACTACACTCATGACAAAGAAGATAAATAAGCACAAAAAGGTGGGGCCCTTATTGAGTCAAAGATATTATTGGTCCAAGTACCTATTGCCTTCAAACTAATAAAGGTCATATTTTTATAAAACCCACTAATGTGTAAATCCTGAAAAAGTATTTTGCCTAATCCTTCCCTCCTTTTTATGATTTTTATATCCTATCTATATAAAACTCTTTATAGGATACTTACATGGGTCTCACCCTCTACAATAGTTCTCTATTTTCATAAACCTTAGTCCTTCTTTTTTGGTCTTTGTAGTTACTATTTTTCTCATGAGTTGCATTGTAAAACCATGGATATGACTTGATATTCTTCATGATTTTCTTCTCTTTGTTTTCATAACTTTTACACACTTTTTTATACCCCTTGGGTTTCTTTTTGTGAGTTGTAGTGTAAGACCATGGATAGGACCTGGCCTTCCTAAAAAATACCATCTTTTTCTTATCCCATTTATTTTTCAAATACTTTTTAGCACCCTCATGGGTTTCTTTTTTATGAGTTGTAGTGTAAGACCTCGCCTTCCTCATAAAATCACCATTTTTTCATTCCTTTTTATATAATGTGTTTTTCAATGGTTATAGGTTTTTGATCCTTGTTATTAGCTTTAGGTTTTGATTCTTTTGTAGATAAAATTTGCATAACAACTTGTGTTAGCATGTTTTCATACATTTCCCTCATTCTTATGATAAGGGATCATAATTTTATGTCATTCAATCCACTTTTTTCCCATTGTCACATTTTTACAATTTGAATAACTTCAAATTATTTTATGTCTCACTCATCTTGACTTCCTTTCCTTCCACTCCACATTAGATAAAATAAGGTCAAATTCCAGATAACACTTTTATTTCACATAGATTATTGAAACTCTTAGACACCATACTCTCTAAGTTTTCCCTCTTATAAACCTAGTCCCAAGTATTAAAATGAAAGTCATCTTTAACACCTATGTTTGGTTTTCCAAATCTGCATGGAGGAGGAATTGAAAAAAATACATCAATAAAGTTAAAAGGAAAATCATTTGAAACAAAAGGAAATGATGTACAAAAGGCAACATACAAATCTCAAAAGTCAATATCATACCAAAAGAACTGATTACAAGCATATCTCCTATCTCTAATTGAAGCTCAAACTCCATAGTTGGGCTCACAATAGACCAAGGTCCATTGGGGTATGGTAGGCCAATAGATTGGAAAAGGATAATTCAAAAAACTCTATGGTGCTACATAATTTCTCACATAAGTACCCAATCGTCGTAGTAGACTGATGGCTTTATAAGGGGTCTTGAAGAATGGGGAACACATTGTGGAAAGGTATGTCCATTTTACTTTTCATGCATATAGCCTCCATGGGATGATCTATATACTTCATTTGTTGACCTAAGACTTATGTGGATAAGATAAGTTCTTCAAAGTCCTTAAGGATGAAAGTCCTCTTGTTTTGACAAACCTAATTTAAGTGTCTTGACTTCAATAAAGAGTTCCTATACCTTGGTTTTTCCTTCATTCTCCCCTCCACCCATTTCATTTCCCCCTTTATCAGACAAAATGTGATTCTAAATTTGTTTTCCCTTCTTCTATACTTCCTTATTCTTCACATACAAAACATGCTATCACTACTTTGTTTTAATTTTATCTATCTTTATAAAAAAAAAATATTCTTGAGTAACTATGGATTACTTTCTTTACACCACGGCTTTACATTTCTAGATATGTGTTGATTTATTTTACCAATTGTCATTGTTTTACTATCCCTTCTTATGGACACCTGAGTTTATTTCTACTTTCATGTACCTTTTCCATTATTGAGTGGGGTTGGATTATTACTTCTCACTCACCAATGTTGTTTTCCATTTTTATGCATATTTTCCATTGATGATTGATTAAGGATTGTTACTACTCACTCATCAATGTTGTTTTACCATTTTTGCTTGTCCATCTTTGTTTAAGTAAGGATTTTAATTGCTTTCACATTGATGTTTGATTACCATAATTTTGACATGTATCATTGGTTTGAATTAGTGATTTTTTTTCAAAAAATATCACATCATAAATGAGGTTGTTCAAGCCTACTCTAATATTTGGGTAACATTGGAATACCTCAAGGCTTGTGGGTTGCCTATAGTAGAGGTAGACCTCTAGGTTTAAGGGCCAAATCCCTAAATTGACCTTTAAGTGATTATCACCTATACTAACTGATTATTTGTGGGAAAATGGGAAGAAAAATTTATTAAATTAAACTACTCTAATGGGGTGATAACCATAATTATTTACACAAGATCATCATACTTATTACAATAAGAAACAAAACCTATAGCACTAGTTTCAAAGTCCTAAGATGTTCTAACATTAGTATTTAAATATAGAGGTGATATGCATGAGACAACTCAAGGTGAGTGGACCAAAGGTTATATTTCAGATTATAAAGACACTTTCACACTTTAAGGGATCCAAAAATAGTAGCTACATTTTATATGACCTGTTAGAATGAGAACTTATTGCACCAAACATGAAAGGACAAAGAGAAGAGAAGGATAGTTTTTAATCATTAAAACTCACCATATATCAATTTGATCACTTAGATAAGATGTTTATTAACTAAAATAAATATTTCATATATTATTCAAAGTCAAATTGAAACATAAAACCATTATGGATTCACCATACTAGGTGTGGAATCAACATACAAGAGATAAAATGGCATGTACTGATAGAATGTGAGAGAGGAAAGAGAAGAATGAAGCACAAGAATCACAAGAATCGGTGTAAAGCTGAGATAAGGAGTTATTTTTTTAGGATAATGTATTATGTAAAATAAAATTCATGTTATATTTGTACAAATGTCCCTCCAAGGCATGGAACTTTTCAATTTTGGCGTAGGACCCTTCAACTAGCTCCTTGAAAACTGCCTTCATCATTTGGTCTTCATTGAGTAATCCAAGGTAGAATAGGGACAAATGGAATAATTTAAATATTAATATGGGGTATAAAAATTCTCCAACATGAATTTGATGTGTTACTAATCATTTATATTCTTCTGGATAAGTGTTCTCACTGCCTACAATCACTGTCATCCTTTTTTCACTCATCCTTCACACTTGGCACCAAGATGGTCTTCAATTTCTCAAACCAATCCATAAAGGGGGTGATATTACACCTATTATCCTTATATTAATTATTTATACCTTAAAATTCCTCCAAATATGAGTTATCACCTTCTCACTTGGTGATCACTCTTCATTCACTGTGCTAGTTTGGACTGCCTAAAGTGAAGGTGTTTACAGAAGGTACTTGTGTGATTATATTAAGAAATAAATGGATATGAGGAGTTATATTAGGTCTAAATATATCTACCAAGGTGATCCTCATCCTTTGAAACTCCTTTGTACCTCAAAACATCAAAAACTATCAAAGAAAACAAGTTTTGTACCCCACTATATAAAAAGGGTATAAGTCAAACTAATGGAAAAGAGCCCGAGGGAGTCCTCTACAAGTCCCAAAAAATTTACAGGTCATAATATAAATATTGGATTCCTTTATATAAAATTATTCCCCATCAGGTCATTATCAAGGGTTTTAGAGGGTTTTAATTAGTTTTACCCCTTAAGGATTATTCATAAAAGTTTGACATTAAACCTATGAACAAATTCCACAAAATACAAGTTTAGGACCCTCTCCAACATATCCTAAATCCTTAGACTCCTATGATAATAATCCATACTAATATGAGACTTCAAACTTAGACTCTTGATCTCTTTTTTTCATTATATTCAGGCTTGAGTGAAAAGGATCATGTTTGGCCAAACTTTGGTGAGTCTCTACTAAATAATGGCTCTAACACTTCATATCTGACTGCACCTATTTGGGTTTGGGATGACATATTTGGAATCTAACACTTGTGAGTTGTTTTCCATGTTGATTCATGTTAACCTCAACTCCTTACATCTCTTTGTAGTGATCTAAGTCTCCTTGGCACCTTCCCTTATCATTCTTATGACAAACCTACGAGGTATGGTTCTCTGGGAGTGCCCTCTATGTGAGATAAAATAGAAGGAACTTCCCATATTATCTCAAGTAGCACAAGTTTATTATAGGAATTAATAGGTATTATATACCCTCTATAATAATTTTCAAGGTTTTTTCACACTTATAACACCTTCAAACATTCCAAAACCCAAGATAGACTTCAGTAGAACTCACTGACTATGTAGGGTTTGTAAGCATGGTTGTAGGTTGAAACTTGGAACCCTACATACTATATTTAAATTTTATGAGCATAAATTGAAGTGTATATAATAATTATTGAGGTTATATCACACATATAAACACTCAAAACTTATATTATCTCCTCACATCTCTCTAAACTTAGGCCTAGTCTACAGATAGTGTATTATGTGTTGATTGTAGGTGCATTTCAAGTAAATGAGGTTATGCCTGTAGGGTGTCATTGTAAGCTAGAATTTGTGTCCTAATTATATGATCCTTTTATTTCTTAATATAATATCATAGTCATTTATACTTTCTCACCTCATGCATATGTTCTAAGACAATACTTCAACCATCATACTCTAGTGCACAATCACTTTACCATCATGCTATAGATGGCCATTCTAAGATCAAAAGACACCTTTATGTTGAATTTAAAATCTTGGAACCACTATTACACACCATAAGATCTCTTTGAAGTCTTGTAACCAAATCCAATTGGAAAACATTTATGTTTGTAGGCTTATAATCACCAAGGTTCATCTCATGAGCTTGTAGCTACCTACAATTAGACTGTAGGTGAACTTTTTGGGAGCAAGAGTACACCTATAGGTGATGTAAAAGGTTAGGACCTTGTATTTCATCCCTTATCAATTTTATTTAAACCTCTGTTATCATTACAAACTCAATAAGGTTACTTTCCATGGAGATATTGTCCTATTATGCCACTTTAGACAATGAGGTATTTTGAAATTCAACACACTTCAGAGAACATTACCTTCTATAGTGAAAGAATTGCATGATTTTGAAACCCTCTAACATCACCCTTCTTTTTCCAACATCTATGTTCTTTTGAAAAGTATTACCCCTACATGTGGGCTACATGATGGAATAATTTGGAGCTATCTAGACCTCATGTGACACTACTCCATGATGGCACCAAATATGGCCAAGGCTCTGTTTCAGAGTTGTTATGGTAATGGATCCCTAAAACTCATTTTCCACATAGGAATGTGACTCTTCAAGTCTACTTACCACTCTATGACCTCACCATTGGAAATTATGACATTACTCAACTTTTCAAACTCTATGAAGGTCTTGTTGTCATCAAATTGTGTACCCTAGGACATTCTATAAAACTCCTTCAATTTGATGCAACATTGAATCATCTCTCAAGTTTTTGGGAGCATGTAAGACATATGAGTATCTAGGATTGCAAAGGGATAGCTCCCTAAATTCTTATCTAAGTGTCTATCACCTAATCTAATGCTTGTTCATGAAAAGATTCAAGAGTTTGCATAAAATAGAAAACTATGCTAAAGAGGTGACCCACCAAGAATTTATCCCACCAACTATCACACTTCTATTGAATAGCAATGCTTTCCAAGACTAATTCCATGCATTTAAATATAATAACATAGTGTTTTAATGTGAAGGTAATATGCTTGAGACAATCAACAAAATGGTCAACCTGAGGGGCAAGTTGCACACCATAGATACAATTGCATACTTGAAAGAGAGTTCAATACATTTAACACACTTCATATGACATGTTAACATCAAAACCTTTGTTCAAACATGAAGGATAAAGGGAGTAAAGATGATGCTATCACTTGGCTCCACTATAAATCACTCATATACTCAGATAGAAGTTTTAAACTCATAATTGGTTTTGTATCAATGTCCAAAAGCAAAGTGCAATGTCATTTTAGTAGGGCTTCACCATACCAAAAATGTGGTTATCTACAATGGTTGAAATGGCTCAATTTATAGAACTTTGAGGAAGGGAAAGAGAGGAGAAGCTGAAGGGGAACAAGGAAATGTGTTGTAGACATGAAAATTAGTTATAGATCTATGAGAGATATGGATGAGTGAGCCATGCCATGTCAAGAGTCTTACTTGTCCAAAATAAGTCATAAGAATGGTGGCAAGTGGCATCAAACCTTCAAGAGTGGCACAAGAAATTGCTTCTATCGAAGATCATCCATGGGAGTTCAAAACTAAAAATATAAAAGCTGACACATCACACTATTGGAACTCATGATGGTAATTAGAAAATTCTCTTTCTAACTACTATTTATTCTCTAAACACCTGTATTTCTTGATTTCATAGAAGCTCCTTGACTTGGTCAACTACCAGTAATGAATCACTCCATCAACCTATCCATTTTACTCACTTGGTCTACTCTAGATGCTTAGGATTTGATCATTTTCCACCTCCATGTTTTAAAATTGACTTCCTGCGGGTTGTTAGTCTTTTAGGTATTTTCTTTGGACTTTTATTTTTGAACCTTTTCTTCAAACAAATTGTCCATGACTATTTGTTTCTATTTACTTTCTCAGACCTTTTGTCAAGTCTTTTCCTTTAGGATCATTGCTTGTTCATTTCCTTTAGGCAAAAATTTTGAAGGAATTCTTCTTATTTATTTCTTTCGAATAAAAAGTCTGAAGGAATTATTTTAGAGTTCCTTCTCTTCATTTCCTTTCCTATGGCTTTTAATTGGTCCCTTCAGAGAAGTTGAAATTCTCTTTGGAGAAGTTGTAATGGTCCTTCAGATTTTGAAAATGGTCCTTCAGGCTTTTGGAAATGGTCCTTTGAAAATGCAAGTGCCCCTTCAGAAAAAATGAAAGTGACCACTTTCTAAAGAAAATACCCTTTGGGAAAGTTACAAATGATCCTTTGGAAAAACTGAAGTGGACCTTTTCCTGAAAAAAGATACCCCTTAGGAAAAAAAAAGATACCCTTCAGAAAAAGGGGAATGTACCTTTTAGGCTTTCTGTTTGGTCCATTTTGCTTGAAAAGTGTCATTCAAAAAATTGAAAGTGCCCTTAAAAAAAAGTGAAATGTACCTTTTGAACTTTTTATTTGGTTCATTTTTCTTGAAAATCACCCTTCAAAAAAATGAAAGTGCCCTTTCAAAAAATTACAAGGGTCCCTTTTGGCTTGAAAGAGTCTTTTAGAGAATTTGTAAAGTACCATTAGAAAAATTGTGCAGACAAATGATTTGAAAGAATTAATCACTTGGCCGGAAGAAACCCCAAAGAAATACTCTTAAGGAAAACCCTCAGACAAAAATTTGAAAATAATTTAGTAAAATTCTTCAGATAAAATAATTGAAAGGATTAGGCAAAGGCTTAGAACAAAGGCCAAAATGGACTTTCCAAAATAAATAACACTTGGTATTTTTGTAGGCTTGCCAAAGACCATTTATTCTAAAGAAAAGCTAAGTACTAGACTTGGCCAAATTTGAAAGGTGAAAACTTGGGGGTGGAAATTGGTGAAAAAGGTCTCCAACATGCTCAAACTCCTTCATGAAACACCTTCAAACCTCTGTGAGAGCCACTTTTAGGTGCATATGCAATATACAAGGTAGTGAATAGAGATATGGATAATATGCATAGTGTGTGGGCCTACAATCAATTCTAGACCTTCTACCAATCTTCAAATTGATCCTTTTAACCATGAATAACTTAAACTAGTTATAATGTTCTCATTTTAACATGATTATTCTCCTTTAGGGCACCTATAGGTGTCAACTAATGGTGCATGACTATGTATATAGGAGAACTAGTTGTCACAGTCAATCATATGTGATTTGAGAGCTTATCTTGATTTCTCATTCTTCAAGAGTGTATTCAACACCTCTTGAAACTCCTCATTACCGCTCCATTGTTATTTTCATAACTTCATACACCTCATTCACCATGATTGTAAGTGAATATATGTAAAGAGGTGACCATGTAAGATATATGACTACAACTTCATTAATGTGAAACCTTTGATACTGAGTCTTGTAAGGAAGGTGATTTCCATAACATATAAGAGGTGAAAACATCATCTCCACTTTTTCTTGGAACCACTATAGGAAAGGAAAATATTTGTAGTTGATGATCATGCCTACAACCTAACAATAGAGTTCCTTCCTCACAAACTGAGATGTTTTGCTCATAAACTCACCTCCACACATGAAATAAAATATGGAAACCATGAGATAAATATTCCCACACCTTATAGAATCATTTTCATCCATTAGTTTGTATGGACTAGCATCAAACAAGGAGAAAAACTATAGGGTATGGGGATTAACATGTAGAAAGGAGTAGTCAACTTCTTAGCATTGGTTCATAATAACATGGGAAACCAATATTGTAAATACAATTATGAAATGGAAGTTGGAATAAGTGTGATAACATTCCTTAGTAGGCATTTAACCTAAAACCTCTCCTACTAATAGTACCATGAGAAAACTTGTTAACCAATTCCATATACCAAGAAGAATGATGAAGGAGCAAAACTGTTTTAGGCAAATTTTAGGAATTAAAAAGTAGATAAAACATAGAATTGAACTTAGGAAAGATAAAGAGTCATTTCACTACCTTTTACATGTGCCACAACACTTGCATACGCTGTACAATTACCAAAACTTCCTCTTTTCTAACTATTTTCTTGATTTGACTTTATACCTACAAGTTTTTTAGTTAATACTGACATGATTGATAATATTTTGACATAGGGTATGTTGAGGGATAGTTTGGAGCACTTGTCTACCAAGGGAAACTATACCACCTTAATTAATGGCTCAAATATGACCCTATGGTGACATGAAATGACTTAAGACTAAATTTGGCTATGACCAAGGTTAATAGCATATCAAATGGCATCAAAAGTACCATGACATAACCTATTACATAATAATAGACTGGTATACAAGTTTTGTGCTATAGGGGTTGACTTATGTTGACTTGTGGTCAAAATAATCAATATTCTTGGTGATTTCTTAGGGGTGGTATGCTTGTTATGCCAAGACTAGCAGGCTACTCCTATCCATTGGGATATGGAGTCACTTATACATAATTTTGACACTCAATTTTCCTTTGAAACGATACCAAATAAAAAGGAAAGACACAAAAAATAAGACACACCAAAGAGAACAAACATGTGTTCTCAAGAACACATATGGAACACACACACAACTGAAACAAAGACACACACCTAACCTAGTATTTACAAGACCTCACTCTTGAGGTGAAAAAAAACTTAACATGCTTCAACCATGGAAAAATATGATTCTTATTACATCTTTATTTCTCCATGAAATCAAACTATCATGTGAGGCATGCTTGTCATCAAACTCTTGAATATGTAGATGGTGATATGGCTTACCATCCTTATGTATTCTCATGCCTACAAGTGGCCTACTTTGAGATTTCATGAATGCTCTCTCTTTCCTTCCAAATAAATTATTTGGATCTAAAAATGACTTGATCTCTATCCTATTTGATTGGTGTTGACTAAATTTCACCTCAGTTTTAACCATTTTCATAGAGAGTCGAATATCAGTTGTAAGAATAGGTTATTTCAAAGGTCCAAAATTGTAAGTCAAGGAGGCTAAAGTGTTTTGGATCCATTTTAGTGTATGTCAGGTTCTCCACAAGTCAAGTCTTAGCCCCTCATAAACTTGAGTTACTCTTGAAGACCAAGTTAGGTTCTTTGAATGACTCGACTTATAAAAATTTCATGAGTAGAAGTAATCCAGGTTTACAAACCTGAATCACTATTTCCAATGCTTTACAGGTTTTCAACAATGCATGACTTTGGGTTTTCCAAGGAAGAAGTCTTAAATTGGTTTATAATTAGTGAGAAATGAGAGGTCAGAAGTGAGTAAGTAATAGGGCTTAAAAAACCTGAAATGGTCTTGATAATGCCTCTTGAAAGTGGCCCTTCAAAACTTTTCTGAAGGGCCTTTCTTGCCTTGTTCCCCCCAAGTGTCCGTTTAGAATTTTTCAAAGGGCACTTTTTTTTCTAAGTGACCCTTCAAAAAAAAATTGAAGGGCACTTTTCTTCCCAAGTGTCCCTTCAGACTTCTTCGAAGGGCACTTTGTTGTCCAAGTGACCCTTTGAAATTTTTTTGAAGGGCACTTTATCTTTGGAAATTCCATTCAAAGAAGTTTTGAAGGGCTATTTCATTTGTAAACACCCTTCAAAATTTTCCAAAGGAACCTTGTGCTTTCCCCAAGTGTCCTTCAAAACTTTTTTGAATGACACTTTCCCAAGTGTCCTTTGGGAAAAGTTCCTAAAGGAACTTACCATTGTCTTCTAGGCAAAATCCTTGAAATAATTCCTTCAGACAAATTTTTTGAAGGAATTACTTCAGTAAAATTACCTGAAACATAAACTTGACCTGATGGATCCACATAACATGCTGCAAGACATCAAGTTTAATACAAACCACTAGTCATTGGGGTGCAAAAATGACATGCTATAGGATGTCAAATTTAGGGTGGCCAGTTAGTCATCAGGATTTAAAGACATGATGTGTCATAGGACATCAAATTTAAGGTGGTCAACTAGCCATTGAGATTCAAAGATGACATGTCATAGGATGTTAAATTTATGCCTAAAGTCTTTAAGCAAGGAGTAAAGCCATTCAAAGAACCTGATAGGGTCTTAAGCAAAGTAGAATTAAGTTTTCAAAAGAGATTTGATTATGAATTTTATAAGCAAAAGCAATCAAAAAACACAAAAGGGTAGAGATAGTGTAAATCAAGTTTTCAAACAAGCTTTGCTTATGATTTTTACAAGTAGAAGCAATCAAAGAACCCGAAGAAGCAAGTAAGAAGTAAAGTCACTTAAAAAACTTGAATGGGTCTGTAGTGAAAAATGTGGGAGATTTCAGGAAGAATCATCTCACCATTGATTTTGCAGTGATCTTGGTCATTTCAAGAGGGCGAATCAAAAAGGACAAACTCCAACTAAATGAGAGAACAATTGGAATCAATTTCACCAAGATGGTGACTGTAAACCATTTTAGAGGCTTATATTGTAGTGCCCAAGAGCTCTCTCTTCTCTCCATATTTTGCTATAAATAGGACCCTTGGGATCTTGTTTTATCATCCATAGATAGTATAGTTAAGCCCTACTATAATGTTTTTCCATTTTCTTGCCTTTGAGCAAAGAAGCATAAGTGTATTTGCTTTCTAAGTTCTATACATTTTTCTGGGCATGTTAAAGACACAGAGTGATAGCAAGTGATGTTTTATCCTTTTGTTCTCTATACTTCATGTTTTTGAGAAAATATTTGATCCAATAGGTCATGTAGGGTGCATTCTAGCTATATGAGATTATGCACATGTGCAACCCTTTTTTTGGACTATACAGGTTATCTTTTCTAGTTATTTACCTTATGTGATCTCATTCATTTTATCTCTACATTGAAATACTTATGTTGGAATCTTCTAGAGCTTGAGTTATAGACTATATTTTGTTGTATTGTGCATAAGTATAGGTCATACATGTGGATACTAATTTTTGGTGTATCACCATCTTAGAATAGGCTTTTCATTTATGCAAACTTCTGACTCTTTTCACTCATACAAATTGGTTCAACAATTTTATTGCATAAAAAGCTAATACAGGGATCTAACCCTTTCAACCTAGAGGTTCATTTCCACTTATAGGCACACCCACAAGCCTGAAAATGTCCCAACGTTGCCCAAATATGGAGGAGGCCTAAATAACCTTCTTCTAGGGTGCAAGACTTAGAGACAATAGTTTTAGCACATCTGATGGGACCCAAATTATTGCTAAGTCAAAGTGAATGCTAGTCTTAACAGGCCTAATTAGTATAAATACCCCTAACCTAGCATTTGGAGGCTCCAAAGGGTGTGAATCCCTGGTTTAAGACCAAGTTTTATACATTATCCTACATGGTCCTCACAAGGTCCTTAAGATTTTCTGACCAAGCCCCTTCAGCTGAAGATTTTCTTGAAGAACAATGCCCTGAACCACTCTTAGCCCTATTAAATCCTTGGTAAGGAGGTTTTGGGGAAGAAGCAGAAGAGGTTGAAGAAGTTCAAGGAGAGGATGAAGTTAAAGAAGAAGAAGAAATAGAGGATCATAGAGGAGGAAGAGAAATGGGAGAAAGGGGAGAGATAGATAGATTCCAACCCTTCCCTAATTTTAATACCCAAAACCCAATAGAGCTTCCTGCATATGACCCCATCCCTCCAAATACTACCAAAAATATTCTTAGTTTCAACGGAGAGGGTCCTATTACCCCATCTGAACATATTAGAGACATCTCTAATTTTTGTAATTTCCATAATGTTACTAGGGCCAACATAGCCATAAGGTTGCTTGCTATGTCTTTAAAAGGAAAATCACTTGACTGGTATAAAATATTGGAAGGGGGTTACATTATAAGTTGGGATGGTTTTGGAGATCTAATGGTGACAAGGTTCAAAAATAAGAGTGATCATGCTTCCCTAATACATCAGCTGAATGTAATAAGAAGAGGTCCAAATGAATCCATAGGAGATTTCAATGAGATATTTAAAATAACATCATATAGGCTGCCACCAATCATGAGACCTCCTCCTAGCTTTGTGTTCCAACATACCTCAAAGGTATTGGTAGTGATGTTGTTATGTTGCAGTCAATGGGAGGATTCACTCTTTTAGGTGCATATGAGCTAGAAATTGAGGTTGAGAATAGCTTGATTCAGGTTGGAAAAATCCCTCCAAGAGTTTCCATGCCTTTGCTATCCCACAATTTGGTTGAAGCTCCAAGCATGTCACAGGTTCCCAATGCCAAAGTAAAGCTAAGAGCCTTTCCCAAGAAGGTGGATAACATTGTGGACAAGGATGAAGAAAACAAATCATTGAGAGCTCAGCTCAAGCAAGCTCAATATCAATCAAGTGCTCCTCTTAATGCACAATACTATCTTCAACAAGGATATAGATCTCCATTCCAATATAATTATCAAGGGAAAGGACAAAATCAACAAGGTTATAGTAGATATCCCAATGCATATAATCCGATTTTTACTCCTTTCGTAAAGGTTGTTGTTCTAGTTCATGAAAATCTAGTGCAAGGAGAAAATCATGTGGACCAATGGGGGTAGCCTAAAGTTTATTTTACACATGATGATGGAGGAACCAGATACACTTTGACTACACAAGAAGAACCTACTCCTTACATGAAAGTAGAAGAAGCATGTCCTAGCCAAAGGGATAATCATGGAGAAGGTAGTAACCCAAGTGTGGGGATGATGAACTTTCAAGAAAAGAATGATTTTGTGTTGACTCAAGGCATGTCAATTGTAGCTAATACAAGGTCCAAGAAGAGAGCATTGGGAGAAGGCTAGGAGACACAAATAGTTCCAAGTGGTGCCTCTTCAAGGCCACAAAATGCCAATCAAAGTGTTGCACCTTCTACAAGCCATGTTACTCAACAAAATCAAAATGTAAATACAACTACTAAGATTGCAACACAACAAGCAACAACTCCTTTATTACCATCAAAAATTTAGAAGAAAGTGAATACTCCATCTCTAAATATTATGGACTCATTAAAGAGCACTAAGACAAGCATATCCCTTTAGGAGGTTCTACATATACCTGGTCAAGAGGAGCTTTTGCAAGAGTAGTTAGCAATCATGCATGTGGCTCCTCAATCTTCAAGGCATCATAGTGTGGCTCTCATAAATTCTCCAAATCATCTTTTGGAGCCTTCTAATAAATCTGAAAATCCTCCACCCTTCTACGTCACACTCATTATAGGAGATAGGTTGGTCCATAATTGTATTGTGGATAGTGGAGCAAGCACTACTGTTATGCCTAAAGTAGTGGCCGATAAGATGGGTTTGAACTATGAGCTACATAGTAAAGGCATGTTACAACTAAATGGAACTCCAACCAAGATGGTATGATTGGTCAAAGGTCTAGAAGTGTTTTTACATGACTTCCCAAGCTTCCCTATCATGCAAGATATTGTGGTGGTGGACCTTTCATCACACTTTGATATATGTTTGTCTAGGGACTTTATGACCAAGATAGGAGGATACCATTTTGCTGATTGGTCCTTTCTAGATTTCAAGACAAGGTACAGAACCAAGGTAACCATAAGGACTCAACCCTTACCAAGGTTCCACATTGAGCCATACTTGAAGACAATGACAAATAAAAACTTTTTAATCAGCAAGGAGGAAGAGGTAGTCCTAAATAATGAAACATCTTCTCCTCTTGAAGGTATTTATGACCTCTATCTTGAAAATTACAACACTAAAACACATGGCCTTGATCTTTACACTTTCATTGAGTAAATTAATCTGGGAGTTTATTGCATGCGTGAGGAAAACATCCCAATTCCTTCACTCACCAATGAAGATCATGAGCTTGATGGCATGTGGGAAATGTTCTTTGATAGTTCAAAGAGAAAATTAGGTGTAGTAAATGTTGTCATGTTGGTTTTTCCATCAAATAATCATTACTAATCTTCTTATAGGTTTCACTTCAGCTGCACTTGCAATGTGGCAGCATATGAAGGCTTAGTTCATGGTCTCCAATGGGCAAATAAGAGATGACTCAAGCTTTTGAAAGTCTATGGAGATAGTTAGCTAGTCATTCATCAAGTGAGAATTCAAGCTATAGCCAAGAACCCCTTGCTCAAGTCTTATCAGCATAGGTTATGGGATCTACTTGATGATTTTAATGCCTTCAACATCCAGCCCATACCAAGAGACTTGAACAAACACACTAATAGATTGGCTACAAGAGGAGCACGTCTTGACTTAGCTACTGATGTTGAACAAGAGAAATATCAATCTCATATCAAGATCATTGTGAGACCTTCCATTTTGGATAATGAAGTGTCATGGAAAGTGTTTGAAAGTGATGAACAAATGACACACTTCTTGTAAAATGAGGCAGGATTCTCTTCAAGAAATCAAAATAAGTTTCATGATCATTATGAAGAGTAGATTATATAGCTGAAGAAAAATAAAATACCTAAGGGGCTGATTACCTTGGAGAGTGTCTTTAATGAGGATTATCAAAAGAAAAACCAAAGAGTGAGCATGCCAATAAAAGAAGATAACTATGAGAGAGTTCTAATTTTCAAGGACAAACTTTTGAGAATTGGTAAAGCTTGTTCTCAGCTAGAAAGGCAAGCTTTTATTGCATTATGTAAAGAGTTTCATGGCATCTTTGCCTAGGAATACAAGGACCTAAAAGGGTTTGACCCAAGTCTAGCTCATCACACCATTGAGTTGAAGCATGGAGCTAAATTGGTAAGACAAAAGCAAAGGCCTATCAACCCTAAGGTAGAAGAACTCCTGAAGAAAGAGCTAAACAAATTGATTGAGTCTAGGATTATCTTTCCTATCAAGCACTCAACTTGGATAGCCAACCTTGTACCGATTCAAAATAAGAATGGAGAAATCAGACTTTGTGTGGATTTTAGTGATCTAAATAAAGTGTCTCTCAAGGATCATTACCCACTCCCTTTCATGGAATAAATTTTGTAAGTTGTTTCAGCTTCTCAATGTTTCTCACTTATTGATGGTTATTTAGGTTATAATAAAATATTGGTAAATGAAGGGGATCAATTCAAGAGATCCTTCACCACCAAGTGGGGGACCTTTTCCTACAAGAAGATGCCATTTGGTTTATCCAATGTTGGAGCTACATTTCAAAGGGCAATGGGCATGGCTTTCAAAGGTTTGATCAATAAATTTGTGCTTGTTTATCTTGATGATATAACTATTTTTTTAAGGGATGTTGCTGATCATATGGGACATCTAAGGCAAGTGTTTGAGAAGTGTAGAGAGTATGACATATCCCTCAATCCAAAGAAGTGCATCTTCACTGTCCATGAAGGTAAGCTTTTGGGTCATATTGTTTCAAAAGAAGGCTTATCTATTGACCCCAAAAGGATTGAAGCTATTCTAGGCTTGTCTTTGTCTCAACACAAGAAAGGGATACAATTTTTCTTGGGAAAAATAAACTTTATAATGAGGTATATCCCAAAATTTTCAATTGTGGTAAAGCCTATCACAGCAATGCTAAAAAATAACCAAGTTTTTACTTGGACAAAGGAAGGTAAAGGTAGCTTTGAGGCAATCAAGGAAGAAATTGCAGCCTCTCCCACTCTCTTAAATCTGAATTTTGCTAAATATTTCATTCTTTATAGTTTTACTAACCTTGACACTATCTCAACTATCCTTATATAAAAGAATTATGAAGATGTTGAACAGCCAATTGCTTTCTTTAGCCAAGGCTTAGAAGACTACAAAGTGAGATATTATTTTGTTGAGAAGTAAGATTTAACCATCATTAGAGGTTTGAAAAAGTTTAGGCATATGGTTTCCAACAATAGGATCCATGTCATGGTCTCCCATCATAGCACCAAGGAGTTTCTCCTAAGCAGGGATCTCAATGAGAAGAGAGCTGGATGGATCACGAAGGTGATGATTTATGACATTGACATTAAGGTAACTAGTATAGTAAGAGGAAGAGGTTTATGTGAGAACTTAGCATCTGACTTTGAAGAGCCAAAAGAGCAAGCCTTGGTAAATAAAGTTCAAAACCATCCTGCTGATCAAATGCAAAATCAAAGTTGGACACAAGACATCATTGGTTTTCTTCAAAATGGTGAGTGTCTCAATGGCTTGAACAAATCTCAAAGAAGGTATTTTAGGATACAAACTATTACTTATTATCTTGTGGATGGAATTATCTTTAAGAAGGATGTGAGCAATGTGTTGATAAGATGCATTAACAATGACCAATCTGATTTTCTACTATAAAACTTCCATAATGGTAAAGATGGTGGTCACTTCTCTCCTAGAATAACATCTACAAAAATAATGAAAGCTGGTTACTATTGGCCTAGTATTTTTAAGGACTGTTATCATTAGGCTAAGTTTTGTCCTTAATGTTCTTTATTTTTTGGAAAAAACAAGCTTGTTGCCCTTCCATTGAATCCTATCCAAGTGGACCATCCTTTCATGCAATAGGGCCTTGATTTCATTTGCATGATCAACCCTCCATCAAGTGCTAGACACAAATGGATATTGACTGCTATAGACTAATTTATAAGATGGGTAGAAGATATTATTTTGAAGCAAGTAAATGAAAATGCCATCTTGGAGTTTTATGATAGAATTATAACAAGGTTTGGAGCTCTTCATGTCATCATCTCAAATAATGCACTTAATTTCATAAGTGTTAAAACTTTTGATTGGGCAGTAAAGAGGGGAGTTCATTTGAGTGCCTCATCCAACTACTACCCTTAAGGTAATAGATTGGCTGAGTCTACCAACAATAACCTCATCAAGATCATTAAGAGGATGTTGGAAACAAATTAAAGAGCATGGCATAGTAATCTGAAGATAGCCTTATGGGAAGACATAATCACTCCCAAGAAGTTAATTGGCAATTCTTCCTTTGTACTTGTCTATGGGAGAGAAGATAGGCTATCCATATCACAAGAGCTCCCTACCTTGGAACTTGCATAATAATTGGAATTACTTGAAAACAATCCCATGGAGGTCAGATTGACAGAATTAATGTAGCTACAAGAGGTAAGAGATAATGCACACAAAGCTTTGGAACACCATCAAGTTCTCATGAAGAAATCTTTTGACAAAAGGGCAAGGGAAAGAGTGTTCAAAGAAGGTGGCTTGGTCTTGAAATGGGATGAAGATAGAGAAAAACCAATCAAACATACAAAGTTTGATATCTTTTGGAGTGGTCCTTACATCATCAGTAAGTGAAAGCAAAGAAACTCTTCAGCTATCCAAAATGGATGGAGAAGAACTACCTATTCTAGTGAATGGAATCCATTTAAAGCCTTACTTTTGACCTTTGCTGGCCATGTCTTTTATATACTTTGTTTTGGTGTGTTTCCTTTTTTGTGTTTGTTTCCCCTAAGTGATTTGTAGCACATGTGTGTTTTCCTTCCCTTTGTTTGGTGTGTGCCTCTGCCTTGTGTGTGTAATCAACCTAACTAGTGTGTTTTTGAAATAAAGCTTATTCAGTTCTCTTTGAAGTGCCTATATGCATGAATCCATGCCCAATGCTAGGATTTAGGTGACTGGTATTTAACATAATAGGCATGCCTCCCCTCAAAATCACCAAGAATATTGACTAAATTTCACCTCAGTACAATTTGTTTAACCATTTTTATGGAGAGCTGAACAATAGTTGCAAGAATAGGTCATTTTAAAGGTCCAAAATTGCAAGTCAAGGAGGTTAAAGTGTTTTGGCTCCATTATAGTGTATATCAGGTTGTCCACAAGTTAAGTCTGGGCCCCTCATAAACCTGAGTTACTCCTCAAGACCAAGTCAAATTCTTTGAATGATTCAAATTATAAAAATGTCATGAGTAGAAGTAATCTGGGTTTACAAACCCAAATTACTCCTTCCAATGCTTTATGGGTTTTCAATGATGCATGACTTTGAGTTTTCCAAGGAGAAAGTCTTAAATTGATTTATAAGTAGCGAGCAATAAGAGGTCCAAAGTGAGTAAGTATTAGGGCTTAGAAAACCTGAAATGGTCTTGATAATGCCTCTCTAAAGTGTCCCTTCAAAACTTTTTTAAAGGTCCTTTCTTGCCTTGTTCCCCCCAAGTGTCCCTTCAAAAAAATTTGAAGGGCACTTTACTTTCCCAAATGTCCTTTCAAACTTTTTTGAAGGGCACTTTTCTTTCTAAGTAACCCTTCAGAAAAGTTCTGAAGGGCACTTTTCTTCCCATGTGTCCCTTTGGAATTTTCCAGAAGGGCAATTTTTTGTCCAAGTGATTCTTAAAAAAAGTTTTGAAGGGCACTTTTCTTTCGAAGTGACCCTTTGAACTTTTCCCAAGGGCACTTTGTCTTTAGAAATGCCCTTCAAAAAAGTTTTGAAGGGCCATTTCCTTTGGAAATTCCCTTAAAAAGAGTTTTGGAGGGCCGTTTCCTTTGGAAATGCCCTTCATAATTTTCTGAAGGGACCCTATGCTTCTCCAAGTTTCCTTCAAAACTTTTTTGAAGGACACTTTCCCAAGTGTCCTTCAGGAAAAGTTCTTGAAGGAACTAGCCGTTGCCTTTTGAGCAAAATCACTGAAAGAATTCTTTCAAACAAATTGTTTGAAGGAATTACTTTGGGAAAATTGCTTGAAACATAAACCCAACTTGATGGATCCCCATGACATGTTGTAAGATGTCAAGTTTAATACAACCCACTATTCATTGGGGTGTAAAGATGACATGTTGCAGGATGTCAAATTCAAGGTGGCCAACTAGCTGTTGGGATTCAAAGACATGACGTGTCGTAGGATGTCAAATTTAGGGTAGCCAATTAGCCATTGAGATTCAAAGATGACGTGTCGTAGGACATCAAATTCATGTCTAAAGTCTTCAAGCAAGGATTAAATCCATTCAAAGAACCTATCAGTGTCTTAATCAAAGCAAAATTGGGTTTTCAAAAGATCTTTGCTATGAATTTTAGAAGCAGTCAAAGAACCCAAAGAAGCAAGTAAGAAGTAAAGTCACTTGGAAAACCTGAATGGTTCTATAGTGCAAAAAGCATGAGCTTTCAGGAATAATCTAAGGTTCACAGTAGTGATCTGAGACATTTATTATGGAGGATCATCTCACCATTGATTTTTCAATGATCCTAGTCATTTCAAGAGGTCGAATCAAAGAGAAATACAAACTACAACTAAATGAGAGAATAGCTAGAATTAGTTTCACCAAGATGGAAAATACAAACCATTTTGGAGCCTTCTATTTTGGCACCCAAGGCTCTCTCTTCTCTCCCTCTTTTTCTATAAATAGGACCCTTGGGATCTTTTTTTATCATCCATAGATACTATGGTGAAGCCTTGCTGGAATGTTTTACCTTTTTTTTACCTTTGAGCAAAGAAGCATAAGTCTATTTTCTTTCTAAATTATAGACATTTTCCTGGGCATGCAAGAGACACAAAGTGACAACAAGTGATGTTTTATCCTTCTATTATTTTTCCTTCATGTTTTTGAGCAAAGAGTTGATCCAACAGGTCATGTAGAGTGCATTCTAGCTATATGATATTCTGCACATGTGTAACCCTTTTTCTAGACTATACATGTTGCCTTTTCTAGTTATTTACCTTTTGTGATCTCATTCAATTTGTCTCTACATTGAAATACTTATGTTGGGATCTTCTAGAGCTTGAGTTATAGACTATATTCTATTGTATAGGGCATACATGTGGATACTAATTCTTGGTGTATCACCATCTTAGACTAGGATTTTCATTTATGCAAAATTTTAACTCTTTTCACTCATACAAATGGTTCAACAGTTTTATTGCATAAAAATCTAATACAAGGAGCTATCCCTTTCAACCTAGAGGTTCATTTCCACTTATAGGCACACCCACAGGCCTGGAAATGTCCCAATGTTTCCCAAATCTAGAGGAGACCTGAACAACCCTCTTCTAGGGTACAAGACTTGGAGATAACAATTGGTGTCCCTTAAATTGTATATTATGAGTAATGAGGACTATCATACCTTCACTCCATTCACTACCATGGTACTATTGATGCAGGAGATCTGTTAGGAATAAATACAAAAATCAATGTAGAACAATTTTATAGAATCACAATAATAATAGATATAAACAGAGATGCAGAAAGAACAAAAAATAAACATGCACAATAAGAAGACTAGATTTAATGTGGTTCATCCAATGTGGGTTACATCCACCAAGAAACACTTTCTCATATTTTATTACAATCCACCATATTACAATCACTCTCAGATCTATCTTCATAATTACAATGCATAAATATTGTTTAGAGTTACACTCAACAAACCCTCCTCAATTTACACCTAAATTCACACACTTTGTTCTTCCTTATCAAACCTTATTTATCATGATGTATTACCTATGAAATATCCATCAATACATAATACATCAACAAAGTGGTATTATAAAACAATGGGTACTAAAACCATGTGTAAAATCAACCTAAAATGATTTCCCATTAAAAACTTATAGAGTGTAAAGTACATTTAAAATGTATAGTATTTGAAAACACATTATAATTTAGAAATAGGCTCCACAACACAATAAGATCATTAGGATTTTATTTTTCATGATCTAACCCATTTTTAGATTATTCATCTTTAGGTTGAAGTGTTGACTATTCTTCACACTCAAAAACTTATGCCTTGACTTCATTATCCTTCTCTATGACTACAAGCTCTTCAATAGAAATAAGACACTTACTTTCATGCTTGATGAACCTTTCACTTTCTTTCTCAATATAACATTCAAAATCATGCTTTTTAGTCTCATTAGTAAACATATCATAATATTCACACTTTTTTAATGAGGAATAGCCTTATCTAGCTACTCAAACTCTTAACTTATGATATTGAACCTTTACCATAGGTCATCTTCTTCTTCATAGATCTCTTCCTCAAGGGATACTTCATCAAGTGCATGTAGAATTACATGGTTTTTCTCATCAGAGTGATCTATCATGATCTTCAATCTATCATCATCATACACATGGATCAAATAATTACCTTCAACAGATTGTGAAAGAGCTCAATGCTCACCTCATCTTGTTCATATGATCATTCATGGATCATATAGGTTCCAAGCTTAGTTTGTTCAAAGTAGGTATATGGATCATGTTCATAAGAATCTACACCATACTCATCTAGAAACAAATAAAAAATGCCCTCAAGCTTGGAAAAAGCACCATCATCCACAATAGACTCTTCTTTCTCATTGATGACACAATTCAAATTGGAGCTTGCTTCTACATAGGGCTCAATGTGGAACCTAGCAAGTGGTTGAGTTTTTATGGTTACCATTTCTCCATACCTTGTCCTAAAGATCAAGAAGGACCAATAAATTGAGAGGTAGCCTCCTATCTTAGCTATGAAATCTCTTGAAAGGCATAATGCAAAGTGGGAAGGCAAGTCAATAACCACAAAGTCTTAAAGGATGGGAAAACTTGGGCATTCATGAAGGAAAAACTTCAAAAAAATTATCAATCTTACTAAATTGGAAGGTGCACCATCTAATTGGATCAATCCTTTATTATTCAGTTCATATTTTAGACCTAACTTGTTAGTTATAATATTGGGCATCACTAATATGCTAGCTCCACTATTAACTATGTAAATGTGGACTAGTTTGTCTCCCACAATGAGAGTGACGTAGAAAGGTGGAAGTTTCTCAGACTTGGTAAATGGTTCCATAATGTTTTTTAGGGAAGTAGTAAGAGATACATAACCATGAACATGGCTTGAGGATGAAGGACTAACATGGATAGTGGACAACTATTTTTTCAAGAGCTCCTTTTGGCTAGACATATGAAGGATATGCTAAAGGGAAATGGATGCCTTAGTATTCTTCAATGAATCCACAATGTTTAGATCAGAATTACTTACTTTTTCTTGTGTCCTTAAAGGCAAGGGAGTGTTTTTAGCTTGAGAAATTGAATCACTTTGAATAGACCTTCCCACATTCTAATTTGGAGGAGGTGCAGGAGTTTTAGGGAATATCATGTTTGTAGTCATGCCTTGTTACCTTGTAGGAGGATTAGATAAACTTGTAGTTACACCATTAACATGTCCTAGATCCTTCCTCTTAGCTCTTGTATTGTATACAATAAAAGTTTCTTAGTTAAGCACAAAAGTTTCTTCAACTAGGAAATTGGTGAAGCTTTCTCCTTAAGGCTACCAACATTCACTCATTTGTATTAGGACTTCATCTTCTAGTAATATTAGAGGAGTGAATCATCCTTGAGAAAATAAATCTTGTTCTCCACCTTCATTAGCATCCATGAATTTCCCTTGTTTCCATTTTTATCCTTGGTCTAAATTGTTATGCACTGGTACCATTTCTCTTGTATTGGATGTTAAAGTAGGATTGTATGCATTGACAAGCATGTTGAAATTAAGTTACCTTCAACCTCTCTCTTGCCCATATTATTGACCATATTGTTGATGATATGGGATTTTTATTCACACCCTTTTGCATTATTTCACCTAAGCTAATATTTTAACCATTGAATTTATGCATCTTTACCCATGGCATCATCTACCTTCTTAAGAGCAATCTTTGGCTTAGCATTAACATTGGGAACTTAGGAAACACTTGGATCAATAGTAGAAATATTAGGCATCAGAGGCATAGAAACTTTAGGAATATATTTTCCTACTTGAATGTGGCCATTCTCAACTCTAATGGCAAGGTCATATGCTTTAGGAAGAGTGAAACCACCCATAGATTGTAGCATGACGGTAATATCAGTACTAATGGCTCTCAATTATGTAGGAAACACAAAGCTAGAATGTGGTCTCATGGGAGGAGGGAACCAAGTCTTTTGGAAACTTTCATTAAATTCATGCATTATCTCCTTAGTGGCTCTTTGGATTACATTGAGTTGGTGGATGAGTGAAGTGTGGTCACTTTTATCCTCAAATCTTGAAGTTAACAACACTCCAAAGTCATCCCATGTTGTAATGCAACCACCAGGCAAAGTCCTATACCAATAAAGTGATTTCCATCTAAGGGACATGGAAAATAATCTAAAGTAAATATTAACCTCAGTGACATTTTGAAAACTATATAAGTTTGATGTATCCCTAATTTGCTCATTAGGAGTGGCATGGCCTTCACCATCGAATGTAGGAACACTCTTTGTAGAATTAGGGGGAATGCCATCATAGACATCAAGATGAAATGGATTTTCAATGTTAAATTTTGGGAAGGCATGTTGCCTATCCATGTCTTCTTCAAGTTCTTCCTCACTCTCTAGGTCCTCTTGGCTAGAAAAGTCCTCTTGCTCTTCAAAGGGCATAATAGGCTGAGGGTATTGAACTTCAAAGGGAAGTTTAGGTTGAAGAGGTGGATTAATAGGATTGAAAACTCTACTATAAGATGACCTAGTAAGGACCATGAAGTATGAGCATAAATATATGACAAAAAATGGTCTATAACTAGATTTTACCTTGAATGGAGTCACCAAATGCTGAGTAGCACACAATATGCACCTAATGTTGTCAAGACCAAAATTTACCTTAACAAGTTGTCTTTAGGATAATGGTAACACTAGGCATGCCAAAAATATTTTCACCAAATATCACACCCTAAATGAGATTATTCAATCCTAATTTAATATTTGGGAAGCATTGAAATACCTCTAGGCCTGTGGGTTGCTTATAGTAGAGGTAGACATATAGGTTTAAAGGCTACCTCCCTAAATTGGCCTTTAAGTGCTTATCACATATACTAACTAATTGATTATGGGAAAATGGGTATAAATATTCATTAAAGGAAACTAATATAAGGGGGTGATACACCATAAGTATTTCCACAATATCATCATACTTCTTACATTAAGAAATAAGACCTACAACACTAGCTTCAAAGTCTTAATATGTTCTAACATTAGTATTTCAATATAGAGGTGATATGCATGAGACAACTCAAGATAAGTAGACTAGAGGTTATATTTCAGGCACTAGGGACACTTTCACACTTGAATGGATCCATACACACTAGCTACGCTCTATATGACCTATTAGAATGAGAACTTCTTGGACCAAACATGAAAGGACAAAAAGAAGAGAAGGATAGTTGTTTATAACTAGAAATCACCATACATCACTTTGTACACTTATAAAAGATGTTTATGAAATAAAATAAAGAATTAATATATTATTAAAATTCAAATTAACATTAAACCAACATGGATTCACCATACCAAGTGTGGTATTAACATACAAGAGCCAAACAGGATAGTACTTATAGAATGTGAGAGAGGAAAGAGAAGAATGACATCCAAGAGTCATAATAATAGGTTTAAAACTAAGATAAGGAGTTATGTTTATAGGATAATGGATTATGTAATAGACCATGTGAGGTATCTTTGGAAAAATGTCCCTCCAAGGCATGAAACTCTTCAATTTTGGTGTAGGACCCTTCAACTAGCTCCTTGAAAACTACCTTCATCATTTGGTCTTTCTTGAGTGCTCTAACATAGCCTAAGAACATATTTCATAATTAAAATGTGAATTGGGGGTTATAAATAGGATAAAACATGCATTGGATGTGTTCCTAATCATTTATATTCTTCTAGACAAGTTTTCTCACTACCTATAGTCACTATCATCCTTCTTTCACTCATCCTTCACACTTGGCACTAAGATGGTCTTTATTTTATCAAACCAATATATACATGGGATTTTATGACACCTATAAATAGTCCTATTTTACTTATATTCATTAGGAAGACCTTAAAACACCTCCCAATTGGAGTTATCACCATCTCACTTGGTGATCACTCTTCATTCACTATGCCAGTTTAGACTGCTTGAAGTAAAGGTGTTTTTAGAGGTACTTGTGTGATTATATTAATAAATATATGGATATGAGGAGATATATTAGGTATCACTATATCTCACAAAGTGATACTCATCCTTTGAAACTCCTTTGTACCTATAAAACATCAAAAATTGTCAAGAAAACTAGTTTTGTATCCTATTTGTATAAATAAGGTACAAGTTAAACTAATGGGAAGGATCCTGATGGAGTATTATACAAGTACCAATAAATTTACAAGTAATACTATCAATATTGTAGCCTTTATATCAAATTATTCCCCATTGGGTCATTATCATAGGTTTTGGAGGGTTTTAAGTATTTTTACCCCTTAAGGATTGTTCATAAAAATTTGACATTGAAACTATGAAAAAATTCCAAAAAATAAAATTTTAGGACTCTTAAAAATATAATAACTCCTAAAACTCCAATTCTAAGAATAATTATTTTTATGAGCTTTCAAACTTAGCCTCTCAAGCTCTTATTTGCATTCTGTGCAGGCTTGAAGTGAGAAATATCATGTTTGGCCAAACTATGGTGAGTATTTACAAATTAATGGATCTAACACACTTCATATCTCCCATGAATATGTTACAACACATTGGAAGGTTAATCTAGTGTTATAATTGATATTAGACCACCTTTTAGGCATTAGGCCTAGTGTAGGACTAATAGGTTTGATTGCACCTATGTGGATTTGGGCCACCATGTTTGGCCTCTAACACATGTGAGTTATTTTCCATGTTTATTCATGTTAACCTCAACTCATTACATCTCCTTAAAATTATCTAAGTCTCCTTGTAACCTTCCCTTATCATTCTTATGAGAAACTTGTAGGGTATGGCTCTCTAGGAGTGCCCTCTATTTGAGATAGAATAGAGGGTATGTACCTTATTGTCTTAAGAAGACCAGGGTTATGAGAGGCATTAATAGGTCCTATATACCCTATATATTTATTTTCAAGTTTGGGACACACTTATATCACCTCAAAACATTCCAAAACCCAATACAGACTTATGTAAAACTCACTAACTGTGTAGGGCTTATAAGCATGGCTATAGGTTAAAACTTGGAACCCTCCATTCTCTGTTTCCATTTGATAAGCATCATGTGAAGTGTATATCATCATTAATGAGGTTCTCTCACACATGTCAACACTCAAAAATTCTATTCTCTCCTCACATCTCTCTAAACTTAGTCCTAGTCTACAGCTAGTGTATTATGTGTTGATTATAGGTGAATTTCAAGTAAATGAGGTTATGCCTATAAGGTGTCACTATGAGTTAGACCTTATGTCCTTATTAGATGTTATTTGTAATCCTCAATATAATATCAAATTTACTTAGACTTTCTCACCTCACTTATATGTTAATCCAACACTTCAACCATCATAATCTTGTGCACACTCACTTTACCATCAAGTTGTAGATGGTCATTTTAAGAGCAAAAGACACATGTAGGTTGCATTTCAACTCTTGAAACCTATGTTACACACCATAGGATCTCTTTAAAGTTTTTAAACTAACTCCAATTGGTAAATTTTTGTGTTTTTAGGATTATAATCACCAAATTTCATCTCATGAGCTTGTAGGTACCTATATCAAATTGTAGGTGACCTTTTTGGGAGCAAGAGTACACATGTAGGTGATGGCAAAGGTTAAGAACTTGTATTTCATCCCTTCTCAATGTTATTTGAACCTCCATTATCATTCTCACCTCAATAAGGTCACTTACCATGGAGATATGCTCCTATTATGACACTTTAGACTATGAGTTTTGAAATTCAACACATTGTAGAGAACACTGACCTTCTACAGTGAAATAATTGCATGATTTTCAAACCCTCTAACATTACCATTCTTTATCTAATATTCATGTTATTTTTCAAGGTATTACCCCTACACAAGGGCTACATGATGGGATAATTTAGACCTATCTATACCTCATGTCACACTACTCCATGATGGCACCAAATATGGCCAAGGCTCTGTTTCAAAGTTTTTAAGGTAATGGATCCCTGAAACTCATTCTCCACATATGAACATGACTCCTCAAGTCTGCCTACCTTTATATGACCTCACCATTGGTTTCTATGACATTCCTCAACTTTTCAACCTCTATGAAGGTCTCCAACATGCTCAAATGCCTCCATGAAACACCTTAAAGCCTTTGCGAGAGCCACCTATAGGTGCATATGTAGTATACAAGGAAATGAATAGAGATATGGATAATATGATGATCCAAAACTTATAATTTATAGTTGATAAATATTTCAATAGCATAGAAATAACATAGTAACAATGAATTCTCTGAGAATAGATGTAGTATTACTCAAGATACCAATACAAATATATGCTTATCTCTGGGAAGAGATGTCTATCTTCACATTTCAGATCACCTCTTCATTTATACACATTTTGAAATAATGGGGAGGATGTGGAAGGTCACAAATATTGAGGGAGATTAAGTGGCTTGACTTCCAAGATTTAAAACAATACAAAATTTGAGGAATTACTATTTTTAGAAACTTACTATTTTCAGACTGCACTACTAAAATTGAAATTTAGGGCACTTCCATTGGGTTTTCGGGGGTCAAAATTTATTGAGAAAATATCAATACCATCTCATGACTTTCTCCTCATTCTTAACTTTCCAATAGTTCAAACGGCGAGTCAATTGGAGCTACGGTGCAAAAGTTATGGCTCTCAGAAGTTTCGTCATCAATTGGGGTGGAACTGTCACCCAAATTGTTGCCTAAATTGTTACCCGGATCATTCTTCCCTCCTTGAAAATTAATGGTCCCCATTGTGTCAATGTTCCCCATCAGGTGTGGTAGTTTTTTCTTTATTTTATTCTCTATGAGCCACTCACCTTGATGGTTAAGCTGGCCCCTTTTGACTACTCGATAAAGCAGAATAGAGCGTCCTCTTGTTGTCTTCATCCAGGTATCCACAATCTGATCCTCTTCCACTGGAGAAAAACTCTGTGGATCAAGCTCATCAATGTCTAGTTGTTCTACTAGAACTAAAGTTTCCAATAGAGGTGGGTGATATGGTTTGAGGAGCTCCACATTGAATATTGGATGTAAACCAAGGTAGGCTGGTAGATTCAACTCAAAAGCATTTTCTCCAACTCTTCTAGTGATGGTGTAGGGACCATATCACAAAGGATAAATCTTTTTGTGTGGGCCTGCAATTCATTCCTTTTGAAACTTCAACCAAACCTTGTCACCCATAGCAAAATTGTGTGTAATCCTATGTTTGTCATGGCATTGCTTATACTTCTGATTCATCTTCTCTAGGATGTCATGAACTTGTTGTTGGATATGTTGCATTTGTTCAATAAACTTTTTTGCTTTTGCTACCTCAGATCTTCTATGAGGTGTGTATTCCATGGTGGAAAATGGAATAGTTATATCAATTGGTGCCATGGGTTGGAACCCAAAACATACTTGGAATGGACTGTGCTTGGTCAAGCTGTGCAATGCCCAATTGTATCCATATTTTATGAAAAGAAGTCCCTCATCCCATGTGTGTGGATGTTTGGAGTGATACATCTGAATCATGTGAACAATCAAGTGGTTTACCACCTCTATTTGACCATTAGTTTGTGGATGGAAGGCTATAGACTTCATTAGCTTAGTATCCATCATCTTCCATAGAGTAGACCAGAAGATGCTTAGGAACTTGCTATCTCGATATGAGACAATGGACTTAGGGAGACCAAAATGGAGCCATACATGACTAAAACATAGTTGAGCAGTTTCCTCAGTAGATATATTTTTCCTACAAGCAATCATGATAGTCATTTTTAAAAAATGATCAACTACCACAAAAATACAGTCCTTACCATGTTTTGAAGTGGGTAAGCTTGACAAAAAATCCATTGAGATGGATTCCCAAGGCCTGGTTGGTTCTAGCAATGGTGTGTACAATCCTTGCTTCTTATTTTTTAGTTTGCCTATCGCACATGGGGTGAACTATTTGAGATATCTTTCCACATCCTTTTGCATATGGGGCCAGTAGAAGTGTTTTTGAAGAACTACGAATGTCTTTTCAATACCAAAGTGTCCAGCTTTCCTACTGAAGTGTGCTTCCCATATCATCTTTTGTTGCTCTATAACTAGAACACAGATGTGCCCCATATGATAGAGGATATTATATTTCAAATATAAATCAAAAACATGTTTACCTTTTTGAAGTGATTGATATGTATCAGCAAAGGTAGAATCTGCTTCATACAGAGCACCCCAAGTGGCAGTCTCATGTCCGCACAGGTCAAGAACTATTGTGAGTGCAATAATTAGTGGGCGGCTCAAACAATCTACAGCTATATTTGAGCTCCCCTTTTTGTGTTTGATTATCAGGTGGAATTGCTGAAGATATGTGGCCCACTTTTGGTGCCTCTCATTTCATAGTTTGCTTTGTGTCTGGATGAATTCCAATGGTCTGTAGTCAGTGTGGATGACCATTTATTTCCACAAGATGTAGTGTTTCCATTGTTTGCACGCTTGTACAATGGCATAGATATCCTTATCATATGTTGGATATTTCTTGACTATATCAGTGAAAGTTTCACTATGATATGCAACAGGATGGCCATGTTGCATGATGACAACTCCTATGACATATTCAGATGCATCTGTCATCAACTCAAATTCTTGATGCAAATCTAACAAAGCAAGAATAGGGGCTGAGTAGAGTCTGTTATTCAAATTCTCAAGTTCCCTTTGTTATATTTCACCCCACTAAAATGTAGCTTTAGTTCCTCCTTTAGTCACTTGGGTTAGTGACCAAGCAACATGTGAAAATCCAAGAAAAAACCTATGGTAGAAATTTGCAAGACCCAAAAAGCTATGAATCTCTGTGAGGGTCCTTGGTGTGGGCCATTCTTGAATAACCCAAATATTTTATAGATTAACATGGACCCCTTCCTCATTCACAATGTACCCAAGGTACTAAATTTTTGTCATCTCGAATGTGCATTTGTCAAGATTTGCATACAATTTGTGCTCCCAAAGAGTTTGAAGCACCTTACGAACATGTTGTAAATGTTCTTCCCATGTTCTTCTATATATGAGTATGTCATCTAAGTAGACAACCACAAATGAGTTGGTGAAGGGTCTTAGGATGTGATCCATCATCCTCATGAAGGTTGCAGGTGTGTTAGTTAAGCCAAAAGGCATAACCAACGATTCAAAGAGCCCCTCCTTAGATTTGAATGCAATCTTCCAGACATCAGTGGGATCAATGGGAATTTGGTGATAACTAGATTTGAGATCAATTTTGGTGAAGAACTTCACACCATGGAGCTAGTCTAGCAGGTCATCAATCCTGGGGAGAGGATAGCGATTCTTCACAGAGATTTTATTCAGGGATTAGTAGTCAATGCAAAGCCTCCATGTTCCATCTTTCTTCAGTGCCACAAAAATTGGGCTACCACAAGGTGAAGATCTTGGCCTAATGTGACCCTTTTGGATCAATTCTTGAATCTATCTTTTTATCTCATCATTCTCCAAAATTGATCTGCGATACATAGGACTATTAGGCAAAGGTGATCCTGGGATCAAATCGATAGAATGTTTTACCTAGCAATGCAGTGGAACTCCTGTGGGTGACTTGAATAAGTCATCAAATTCTCTTGTGATTCATCCTATCTACTTTTTTGTTATGTTGATTGTGTAGTCAGGACTACAACATCAGCCTTCTTGGATTTTTGTGGTTTGACCACCATGAGAACAAATTGCTTTGTTTTCTCCACCAATCTCTTGCATTATTTAGCATTGATCAGGGAGACAGATGTGGGAGGTGGTACCTCTGGTACCCTACAGCACCATGTTCCAAGAGTGAGGGTGATCCTTTGGGTTCATGATTCATAGATGCCATGTCACTCATACATGAATGACTGACCAAGGAGTACATCACAAACATCTAGATTGACCACATCACACAAGACTTCATCTTGGAATGGTTTTATAGCATATGAAAGAAGACACTGATGGGTGAAATGGAGGTCTCTCCCTGGGCTCAACCAACCAATACTATAGGGATTTGGATGAGGATTCATGGATAGATTTATACTTTTCACAACTTTAGCAGAGATTAAATTCATTTGACTCCCACTATCAAGAATGAAATGTAGAGACTTACCTTTTACCCATAATTTGGAGTGAAATAATATTTCCTTGTCATCTGGTCTTTCCTCACGGGTCTATGATGAAGTGATAATGGTGTTAGGCTCAGCATCTATAATTTCTTCTTCATCCTCTTCGATTGTGGGTTATGTATGAGGTAGAGTAGTAGATATCAAGTATTGTGACTCAAAAAGCAATGACTTGATGGCTCGACATTCTTCTTTGGAGTGAGTTCCAGTTTTGTGGTAATCACATCATTTTCTAGCCTTCCCCTTCTAGAATTTCTTATCCTGAAACTCTTTTGCTTCCAATTTTGGCCTCGTGTTTGACCTTCCTTGTCACTTTTCCATTTTGAGGGTTGACTCTTCGTATTCTTTCTGCCATGCTTCTGTTCAATCTTCACTGCGAATTTGTATGCCTCACCGAGGGTTTCCAAATTGAAGAGTTCCATTTTCCTTCATATATACCATTGTAGTCCACCACAATATTTGAGAGTCTTATGTTTCTCACTTTCTTGAATTCCCAATCTTGCAGACAAAGAATGAAAAGTGTCTGTGTAATCTTGAACAGATTGGTCTTTACCTTGGCGAAGTTGTTGCCACTATATGTATAGATCATCATATGATTTGATGGGATAGTATTCTTCTTTCACCACTTCCACAAAATCATCCTTGGTAGGTTCCACCTCAATGCCAATGTCATCTATACTAAACCTCTTTTTGTACACTTCCCACCAGTTTTTCACAGGCAATGATGATTTCAAAAGAGCAAAAGTAATATTTTCTCCATCTGTAAACTTATTTACAAAGAAGTAGGAAGACAGTTGATCCAACCAATTTTCTACTGCATCAGCATTGATTTTGCCTTCAAATGTAGGAATATCAAAATTTACATGAACCTTGAAGGGTGTTGGGGCACTGAAAGGATGTTCCCTGGATGAGGAGCCAGGAAGTGGAGCCGCAGAGCCAAGATTTCCCTTCAGAAGTGTTTGAAGAATTTGGGTAAATTATTGTAGCATCTGCACTTATTTCCATTAGAGGGCTTCATTCACCATTTACTTGAAAGGATTAGATGTCTCAGTGTCATCCGCCATTTGAAGTCATTTGGAGCGAACAGGTGGAAAAATTGGAAGCTCTGTTGTTTACCACCCAAGCTTCTTGTAGCCTGACCTCATCCTCGGGATCATACACTCTCAAGACAAACCCCTCTGATACCACTAATCCAAAACTCAGAAGTTCTAGTTGATAAATATTTCAATATCATAGAAATAACACAGTAATAATGAATTCTCTGAGAAGAGATGTAGTATTACTCAAGATCGCAATACAAATATATGCTTATCTCTGGGAAGAGATGTCTGTATTCACATTTCAGATTACCTCTTCATTTATACACATTTTTAAAGCATGGGGAGGATGTGGAAGGTCACCAATATTGAAAGAGATTAAGTGGTTTGACTTCCAAGATTTAAAACAATACAGAATTTAAGGAAATACTATTTTTAGAAACTTATTATTTTTAGATTGCACTACTAAAATTGAAATTTGGGGCACTTCCATTGGGTTTTCAAGGGTCAAAATTCATCAATAAAATATCCATTCCATCTCATTATTTTATTCTCATTCTTATCTTTCCAACGGTTCAAATGGCGAGTCAATTAGAGCTACGGTGCAAAAGTTATGGCTCCCAGAAGTTTTGTCATCAATTGGGGTGGAACTGTCACCCGAATTGTCACCTAAATTGTTGCCCGGATCATATGCATAGTGTGTGGGCCTAAAATAAGTTCTATACCTTCTACCAATCCTCAAATTTATCCTTTTAACCATGAAGGCCTTGAAACTAGTTCTAATTTTCTCATTTCAATGTGATTATTCTCCTTTAGGGCATCTGTAGGTGTCCATCAATGGTACATGATCGTGTATATAGGAGAACTAGTTGTCACAATCCATCATATGTCATTTGAAAGCTTAGCTTGATTGTTAATTCTTCAAGAGTATGTTTAACACCTCTTGAAACTCATTATTAGTTTCATTATTACCTCTCCATTATTTTTCTCATAACTTCACACACCTCATTCACCATGATTGTAAGTGAATATATGCAGAGAGATGACTATGTAAGATATATGACTGCAACTTTATTAATGTGAAACCTTTGATATTGAGTCTTATAAGGAAGGTTATTTCCATGAAATTTGAGAGTTGAAAACATCATATCCACTTTTTCTTGGAACCACTACAAGAAAGTAAAACTTTTGTAGTTGATGATCATGCCTGCAACCTAGCAATGGAGTTCCTACCTCATAAACTGAGATGTTTTTCTCATAAACTCACCTCATCACAATAAATTAAATATGTAAACCATGAGGTAAATATGTCCATGCCTTATATAAGAATTTTCATCTATTGGTTTGTATGGACCATCTCAGACAAGGAGAAAACCTATAGGGTATGGGGATTAGCACACAGAAAGGCATGGTCAACTTATTAGCATTAGTTCATAAAGCATGGTAAACTAATATTTGAAATCCTACAATGAAATGGAAGTGTAATAAGTATGATAACATCCCTCAGAGGCATTTGACCTGAAACCTCTCCTATTGGCCATACCATGAGAAAACTTGTTGACCAATTTTGCATGCCAAGAAGAGTGATAAAGGAATAGAATGGTTTTAGGATAATTTTAGGGCTTTCAAGGTATTTAAAACATGTAAATAAACTTATTAAATTTTAATATTCATTCCAAAACCTTCCACATGTGCCACAACACTTGCATAGGCCGTACAATTGCCAAAACTTCCTCTTTTCTAACTATTTTCTTGATCTGACTTAATAACTACAAGTTTTTAAGTTAATACTGACATGATTGATAATATTATGACATAGGGGATGTTGAGGGACAGTTTTTAACACTTTTCTACAAAGGAAAACTATACCTCCTTCATTACTGGCTCAAATATAACCCTATGGTGACATGAAATGACTTAGGACTAAATTTGGCTATGACAAAGGTTAATATCATATCAAATGACATAAAAATTACCATGACACACCTATTACATTCTAATATACCCCTATAAAAAAAAATCTATATGGGGTTGACTTATTTTGACTTGTGGTCAAAATAGTCAATAGTGACTTTGCCTTCCTTAGTTAAGGTTTACTTGTTTGAGTTTTTTGATCTTTAGTAGCCTTGGATTTTTGGTTACCCATTTTACTCTAAATTTTTACTTGGTTATTTAGTCTAAAATAACACTTGTCACCCTATCTTTCCAAATTTCCAAGTACATCCCATCCACATAGCACCAGTTATCTTGGCTTTCCTCTATTTGTTTATTTTTGCTCTTTAGTTTTGTATTCTTGGGTTTGTCAAAATTAGTCTCTGCACCCTCCAAAATCAAAAATAAAAGCATAGCATACACCATATAACAATAAAGGTAAGTAAATATATGCATTACATTAAATTTTTTGTTATTTCCTTTTAATCATTTACTTTTAGTTATTTTATACTTTAAAACACTGTAACTTTTTTTAGTCTCAGTGTTGTTTTTTACTATTTTCTTTCTCAAAGCACCATCCCCTATTATACCTAAGTGACATGTGATGAGATTCAAGTGGGGCATATATATACACATAATATTTTCAAACTTTATCAATTAATGATGCTTTATATCTTACAGGAACCCATCAAGTCTCAATCTCTCTGAGTGCACACCCTAAGGGGTGCATCGAGAAAGAGATGGGTAGACCATTGGTGATTCATAGGATTGTTGTCCCTTTTTTACACTTGATACCTACACGCTTGTCTCCTAAAACCCATTCCCTTAAGCTTTACCTCTTATTTTACACACTTCTCTAGTCAAATTCCACCTTCATTAACCCTTGTCCTAACCTAAACCTCTTTTTGATAGTTTACATGACTATGTTGGCTATGTTAGCCTTGTACTAAGAGATCCCTTAATTCATTCTAGTAGATCCATATTGGTCATGACCTCGATTATCTAATGTATCCCTAGTTGGAAGTGTAAGTAGGATCTATCTTCTTTGAGCTGGGATTGATTTATAGGTTTGATGCATTTTTCATTGCATACACTCTCCACCTCACTCTCATACTCAAACAACCACATACAACCACTCATGCTTATGTGCACTCATTTCACCAAGACACCATGCTCATACCTTCTCACAAGGTCTCTTGATGCCATGACTAGGCTTAGGCTACTTAAGCACTTTACCTCAAAGACATGTACCTTCATGCAACCATAAGGCATTAGTTTGCCTTCAAATTATATTTCATGACAACATCCTTCAATGACAACACTCCATCAATTCCCCTTATCACATCAACACACTACCAACTAGGTACACTCTTTCAATGATGTCAAACTCATGTAAGATGCATCTTTCACATCAATGACAATACTCAACAAAAATAATAGAATTGCCATGATGGTTTATGCAACTATCACAAAAAACCATGATACTAAAGGGAAAGTTCACTTCATGAAGTGATGGTTTTGACATCAGCAATGAGGGTTTCATTTCTAATGAAGCAACTCAATAACTAAGGTCATAAATTACCTAGAGGGAAAATTTCAAGATTTAAAAGGAAAAAACATGGGTTAAGGAGAGAGTAGGGTGTAAAATGTCAAAGAGAACTATATTAGAGCATATTTTTGAAAATTATTGCATCATCATTAGATTTATTTAGAAATGTCATACCATGTAATTTTTGGGTGCATACATATTTCTCTCTTGGGATGATACTTCATCATGAATTGCCAAGGGTGTGGTCTCGAACAGTGGCATACTAAAGGGAAAAGGAGGGTTATAAATCTTACCTTACCTTTGTGGCACAGTGAAGCTAGCTGAGACTCCATGTAACCTATGAATAAAAGATGAAAATCAAGTTTAGTTTAACTAAAAAAAGAAAAATATGTTATTTTATCAAAATATTGATACTAGTACTTACCATGTATGAAAAGAAGAGTATACTACTTGAACCATCCTATCAAGGGAGTTGAATCTAGCATTGAGTGTCATGTACTTATAAAATTGAAATGACATATAAACATGCTATGGAAGATAAGAACCATTAAAATTTACTAGTTATAGACACAAATATGTCACTGTCACTCAGAGCTTATAAATCTACAATTTGTAACAACATGCTAAAAACATGCAACAAATGTAATAAAAAATTGAGACTTTTCCTTTTGCTTGTACTCAATCTTATAGTTGGGTAATTGTCTTGTAAGAACATGCAAGGTGATAGTGGATATGATGAAGCATAGCTTCACTCTTATACAATTTTCCTAAATTGGGTTTCTCTAGGGTAAATTTATGTGTTTATCTCTCTTTCATGTGTGTTTTGATTCATTTTTTTTCATTCAATGCAAGCACTACACTATCTTAAACACTTAAGAAATCACCCAGTTGATATTTTCAATTGATTGCATGTAAGATACTTGTTTATAAAATTTAATATTAGATAAATCAATATATTATAATTTAAAGTATTAACATACATATATAGTACTTATTTTTACAAGACAATTACTCAAATTTTACTTTCACTGATTTATAAAGTGCCATGGGTGGTTTTTCTATTTTAGCCTTATGTGTGTGTTTGATTTGTTGCTTTCCATTTTCATATCATTTGTTAAGTACTTCATGTTAATTTTTTGGCACTCTTATGGGAGGATTTATCCAAGATTTCAAATAATGAATCTTTTGGGTGGAACTCACTATGATGATTAAGTCATGAACACAGAGGACCAAAATCAAGAGAATCTCATCTACTTTCGTAGTGTATATTGTGGGATCAAAGGGACTCTATGAAAAGCCAAATTTTATTAAGAATGTATTTATTTGTAAAAAAATTAGGGGTAAGAATGACCAATAAGAATAAAAATGACATTTTTAGCAAATCTATCATGTTTTTAGGACTAGATTTTGTGTTTTTTAAATAACTTACGAGTTTTTAGATTTTATATTTGGATACAAATTAAATGTAAGTCCATTCAAAGGTTTTTTTAGCCTATTTTTTAAAATGTCAATTTTAATCTCATTTATTTATAAAGTGCCATGGGTGGGTATGATATTTTAGCCTTGTGTGTGTGTGCTTTATTATACTCCCTTGTCTACTTTCATGAGTGGGTGTGTTTTATCACACTGCTTTTTCATATCAATTTTTAAGTAGCTCATGTCACTTTTTTGGGCACTATCACTAAAGGATTTATGTTGTGTTTTTTTTTAACACCTTCCACATTGAAACTTTTAGATATATTGAGTTTCTTTTTCTTCACTCAATTAGCATTATAAGGGTAGGATAGAGTAAGGGCGTCAATGGGGTGGGGTATTGTGTACTTTTAATGTTTCTTGGTTGTTCAAGTATGTTTTGTACCTTGTGTTATTTATTATATACTATGAAAATGTAGAGGTTGGTATCAAAATTGAGAATATTATTTCTAATCCATCTTTATTGGTATCAAAATTTAGAACACCATTTTGAGCCATCTTTGGTGGTATCAAAAATTATAACATAATTTGTCTCTAAGTCAACATTCTTTGGTGGTATCATAATTCAGAATAGTTTATGAGCAGACCCTATTCGGTGTATATTACTTATGCATTATAGTCATATAAAAAATGTAATCTTATTTACACATCCAAATTCATGAAAATTACTTTTGATTTGATCCTTTAGAGGCTTCATGATGCAAGAAAAGATATCAAAATTATAGAGGCCATAAATTTTGATCTACGGCTTTGTTTGATCCCATTTTCATGCCAAAATGACCATCTAAAAAATTTCAATGTAGCCATAACTAGCCCTTATAAAATAGGTATGTTTTACATATTTTTAAGAGGCCATACATGACCATCTAAGGGTTTGAAATTATAGTTTGATATTATTTTTAGATTTTTTCTAAATTTAAAAACTGTTTATCTTTATAACTAGACTTAAACTTCAGTTGATATTCATCCAATAGGCTAATTTTAGTGCTTAGTTTATTTTTAGAGATTTTTAGAGCTACACATGCTTAAACTACTAAAAATAGTAGGTCAAGTTTTATTTATTTTTAGATTTCTAAATCTTGCATGCTAGTTTTAATTTTGAGTTGAGGATTATTTATGCATGGTTTATAATTATTTAAATCATTCAATATGATTCAATACTAGTTATTTTTTAGAATCTTGGCTTATTGGATTTTTATTTATCTTGATAGTATTTACATTGATTATTTGGTATTAGATCAAGTTTGAATCTTAGACATGTAAGAAATGGTGAGAGGATGAAGAGGAGTCACTCAGATAAATCATACTATGCAAGAGCTACAGAATCAAGTAGAACAATTAACCAAAATCATTATAAATTAAATACAAAGGAGAGTAGAAGATGATGTTGAGGATGACATAGATCATGAAGAGAAATTTTTTTAAGAGGAACAAAAAAAACAACCACCATCAATAGAAGAGAGGATGGTTAGAGCTTTAGAAGGAAGGAATGAATGAATCAAGGTTGATGTTCTAGATTATGGAAGAAGTTTAAAACCATAGGAATTGATAGATTAGATGAACAACATGGATAAGTTTTTTGAATGGAGAACTATGAGAGAATACAAGAAGGTAAAGTTTGCATGCATGAAATTTAAAGGTTATATAATGATTTGGTGAGATCACCAACAAAAAGAAAGATAGAGAAAAGGTAAAGAGAAGATAAAATCATGAAAAAATATGGATAAGAAGCCAAGGGTTAATTTTTTTCCTATGGATTATGCATAAACCCTATACATAAGATTCCAAAGTTTGAGACAGAAGGGTCACAATATACAAGAGTATATAGATGAGTTTTACAAGCTTTCTATACAAATGAATCATGATGAAACATAAGATTAGATGGATAAAAAGTATGTAAATGGTTTGAATTTCTCTATTCAATATGATTTAAGCATGCATATAATACTTTGCATGGAGGAAGCTTATTATTTAACTTTGAAGGTAGCAGAAAAACAAAATAGATAAAATTTCAGAAGAACATCTACTGGGCCAAGAAGAGGATAATACCCTCCAATAAGGGAATGAGGTGTCTTTAATTTAAATATATGTGGGTTTAATATATTTATAGGATAATCATCACATGGTCCAAAAAGATAAGAAGATAATATACAAGGGTTTTAATACTAGCAAAGAAGAAGAGGATTTTAGAGAGGACAAAGCTATGGTGGTGGTAGAGGATGGTTTCCAAATAAATGCAAGGCTTCTGTTTATTATAGATGTGGAGAATAATACCATAGAGAACTTGAGTGCCCACACTACCAATATCAATAAAGGAGGCAAGAGGATCACCCAAGAGTGAATTTAGTTGAAACTAAAATAGAAGAGCAAAATATTGAAGTTATAGTAGCAAATATTGGATAAAATCTCATGATAAAAAGAATAATGATTTATCCAAGGAAAGAACATGTGAAAAATATAAAATGTGGTAATGCATAGCTAAAAACAAATATATTTTGAACAAGGTGTTATTTAGGAGGTAAGATATACAAAGTAATTATAGATGGTGGTAGTTGTGAAAATATGGTTTCTAAATATATGATTGAGAAACTAGGTTTATAGAATGAAAAACATCTTAATCCTTATCAAATTTCATGGTTTAAGAAAGAGAATGAAGTTATAGTAGATAAAATGTGCTTAATAAAGTTTTTTATAGGTAAAACTTACAAAGATGAAATATGGTGTGATGTTATATTAATGGATGCATGCCATGTATTATTGGGAAGGCTATGGAATTTTGATGGAAAAGTAATTCATGATGGATCAAAAAACACATATAGTTTATGGAAAGGTGATATGAAGGTAGTTTTGTTACCTTTTAAAGAAGAAAGGTAGGTTGAAATCATGTTGATTGTAAAAAAAATTATGAAAGACATAAAGATGACATGTTGTTTCTATGTATTAGTAGTGAAGAAAGAAGACACATAAGTGGTGCAAATACTAGTAGAAGTAGAAGTAGTTCTGAAATAATATGAAAATGTTATACCTGCTGAGTTACCAAATGGTTTACCACTAAAAAGAGACATTCAACATCATATTAATTTTATTACAAGATCAACTCTACCCAATCAAGAAGCTTATAGGATGAGTCTAATAGAAAATACAAATTTAAATAAATAGATTACTGAATTGGTGAGGAAGGGTGTAGTGAGGGAGAGCAGGAGTCCATGTCAAACACCAACATTTCTAACTCTAAGGAAAGATGGAGGGTGGAATATTTGTGTGGATAGTATAAAAATCAATAAAATTACAATCAAGTATGTGTTTCCTATACCTCCTTTAGATGATATGATGGATGTTCTTACAAGAGCAAAATATTTTACCAAGATTGATCTAAGGAGTGGATACTATCAGATTCAAATTCATGAAGAAGATCAATGAAAAACAACATTCAAGACTAGAGATAGTTTATATGTGTGGATGGTGATGCCATTTGGCTTATCCAATGCACCCAACACATTTATGAGGGTGATGAACATAGTGTTATGAGAATACAGTGGTAATTTTGTGGTGGTTTATTTGATGATATTTTAATATTAATTAATAATAAATAATATCACTTATAGTATTTGAAAATGTATTAGAATTGTTCAGAAAAGAGCTCTATGTAAATTTGAAGAAGTGCAAGTTTATGCAAAATAGTTAGTTATTTTTTAGATTTGTAGTTTTAGTAGATGGTGTAAGAATGAAAGAAAAAAAAGTAAATGCAATTATTGAGTGGCCTATCCCAAAGATCATTCATAGAGGTAAGAAGCTTCCATGGTTTAACAACTTTTTAAATAAGTTTCATTAAAAAATTTAGTAGTCTTGTTGCACCAATAACAAATTATATGAGAGGAAAAGAATATGCATGGACAAGAATAGTAACAGAAAGATTTGAGTTGTTGAAGAAAAAAATTATATAAAAACCTATTTTATCATTACCAAATTTGAGCAAAGTGTTTGAGGTTGATTGTGATGCTTTTTTATGGGAATTGGTGCTATGTTGTGTTAATAAGGGAAACCAATAACATATTTCAGTGAGAAATTGAAAGAGGAAAGAATAAAGTATCTTATGTATGATTTTGAATTTTATGCCATTGTAGAAGCATTAAGACATTGGAGGCATTACCTATGCCTAAGAAGTTTTTCCTATTTACTGTTCATGAGGCTTTGAAGTATGTGAACTCTCAAAAGATGTTAAATAGTAGGCATGCAAAGTGGGAGTCTTTATTGTAGGGTTATATTTTTGTGTTGAAGCATAAATTAGGAAAACATAATTAGGTAACTGATGCTTTGAGCAAGCAAGAGGTGTTGATAAATACTATGGTGAGTGAAGTACTTAAATTTGAATTTATTAAATAAGTATATGATATTGATATAGATTTTAGAAAGATAGCTGAATAATATAAGAATCTATTAACAGATGATACAAGTAATGTTTACAAATATTATCTTATGCATGATGGTTATCTCTTCAATGGAAAACAATTATGTATTCCAACTAGGTCTCTAAGAAATAATATTATAAGATAATTTCATAATGGTGGTTTGGTTGGACATTTTAGTAAGACAAAGATAATAGATTTGGTGGAGAAGAAGTATTTTTGGCCAAAGATGAAGAGAGATGTGACAAGATATGTTGTAAGGTGCAGGATATATTAGGTAGTTAAAATACATGCACAAAATATAGGGTTGTATATGCCATTACTGGTTCCAAGAGGACCATAGATAGATTTGAGTATAGATTTTATGTTGGGAGTACCAAACACATAGAGAGGTAATGATTCAATTTTTGTTTTTGTAGATAGGTTTTTTAAGATGGTTCATTTTATTGTATGTAAGAAAACCAATGATAACACTAGAGTTGCAAAACTATTTTTTAAGGATATTGTGAGATTTCATGGTATTCCAAAAATTATTACATCAGATAAGGACACAAAAAATTTAAGTCATTTTGGAGGAATTTATGGAGGAAGATGAAGACTAAGCTAGAATACATTAGTGCATACCATCCCTAAATAGATGGATAGACAAAATTTGTAATTAGGAGCTTGGAAATTTTATTGAGATGCATAGTTAGAGAGAAGCCCAAGTAATGGGACTTGGCTTTACCACAAGATGAGTTTGCATAAATAGCTCACTAAACAGATCAACAAGAAAATCAACATTTCAGATTGTTTATGGGATAAATATTTTACGTGTTTTAGATTTGATATAGTTACCAATTTAAAAATGAGTTAGTGATAATGTAGAAGTATTTACAAAACATATAAAATAATTACAAGAAGTAAGAAGAAAATTGCAAGAAAGTATTGAGAAGTATAAAGTAACAATAGATGTTAGAATAAGGTAAAAAATATTTGAAGAAAGATATTTAGAGATGGTTTACTTGAGGAAAGAGATATTTTTGAAAGACACATATAACAAGTTAAAGTACAAGAAAATTGGACCATGCAGAATTGTGAATAAAATCAATGACAATGCTTACGAGGTGAGTTTACCACAAAATTTTGATATCTCTCTTATATTTAATGCTTCAGATTTATATGATTTCCATGGAGAAGATGGTAAAGTTGAAAAATATGAAGAAGTATATTGGAAACAATAGGTGTCAAAGAATAAGAAATAAAAGATAGTACAGGTTCTGGATAAGAAGACAATAAACATAAGGCAAGGAATTTATGGTAGATATTTAGTAAAATGGGAAGTGTTGACCATTTTGGCTCTACAGGCCAAAATCGGTCCCCTTCTTCCCTTGCTATTCGGAGCCAGTCATTTTTGGGTTACACGAGTTCATCGGCCTTAGTTCATCGCTTGTTTCAACCATTGGTTCAACATTTAAGTTCATCGGTAAAGTTCAAGGCCTTGGTTCAGTGGCTTTTTGTTCAAGCAGCTTCTAGTTCAATCACTGGTTCAATTGGCCTTGGTTTAATTATTGGTTCAATCACTGGTTCATTCATTGGTTCAGTGCCTAGTTCAATTGGCCTTAGTTCAATCAGCTTAGTTCAATCAATCGGCTCATCGGCAAGTTCATTAGCGTGCAGTGTTGAACCGTTGAACCGGTTCAACAGACTGGTTCAACGTATTGGTTCAACGTGTCGATTCAATGGACTAGTTCAATGCATTGGTTCAACACATTGGTTCAATGCACCGGTTTAATGGACTGGTTCAATGCATCAGTTCAATCTTTCAGTTTAATGCTAGGTTCAATGGTTGGTTCAAGCAGGAAAAAGCTCAAAGTAAATGGTTCAAAGGGCTCAATGCATAGTATTGAACCGTTGAACCATTTTTGGTTCAATGGGTTGGTTCAACAGCTTGGCTCAAGAGGGCATCCCAAAGTCAAAGGGGAGGTGCTATTGCGGAGGGTAGTTTTGAGTCCAAAAGCCCTTGCGAAAGGGCAAGGAGCATTTCAAAGGCAGTCGAAGGGTAAGTTTTTAGAATTTTTTTTGAGGCTGAATTCTTTCAGACTTTTATCTGAAGGAATTCTTTCAGACAAAAAGTCCAAAGAAATTCATAGGAAGGCTGAGGTAAAAAAGGCCTAAAGTAAGATCCCGCCTGAATGGTATGTGCTCTTGCCAAGGAGGAGGACTATTCTCAAGAAGTTAAAGTGGCTAATTCCCATAGACTTTTTGTCTACAAGAAAAAAGCCCGAAGCAAAAGAATCATGAAACAAAAGCCCGTGAAGCAGAAAAGAATCCCATAGAAAAGACCTGATAGAATTTGCCAAGGATAACGACATCTCAAACGCTGTCAATTTTAAGAAGACGAACTAGTCATTGGGTGTTCAGTTTCAAGGTGATGGTTGCGTGAACGTCAAATTTAACATAGTGAAATAGTTGTTTGCTTTTGAATTGTCTGAGCGCCAACCATGAAAAGAGACCAAGGAACATAGTGACCTGCTAGAAGATCGCCCTTGAGGGATGAAAGAGCAGGAAGAAGATAAGGAGTAGAAAAGACAAAGCAGTTTAAGTGGCAAAGAGAAGGTGATTTATTGCCAGATGAGTGGCACAACCTATTTTCTCTAATTGACATTTATGAGGGGACAAACTGCAATCCATTTGTAGAAAAGAGGCACGGCCATATTTTTCATTAATGTAGAACACCAAAGTCAAAGCAAGAGCCGACAATCAGATGACCTCCTCTTCCCAAGGTCTAGAACGCACATGGGCCACTTGCAAAAAAGCGCACCAAAGTCTTTCCAAGAAAGTGCCAAGTTCTCTCCCTCTTTTTATATATTGTAAAATTCTCATTTTGAGAAAAGGATCCACTCTCTTAGCCTTAAGGCAAAACTTTACCCAAAAATATCTTAGGCTTGTAAGGCAGAGCTATGCCAAATTTTACCTTGAATCAGGACTTAGCATTTTTACCTCTATCTGGACTTGCACTTTAAAGTATATGTCTATGTTCTTCTTTTGTGTTAAGTCATTGTCTTTCATGATTTTCACAGATTGATTACAACATGTCTAGTGCATTATGAAGTCTCTTTTCTACATGTCTTCCAGAAGTGTCTACAGCAAGAATATAGGCGCATGTGAATAGGTTGTCAAAGTGTGTCTCAGAAAACCTTTGCTAGTTCCTTCCTCCCTGTATCTCTACGGACCCCTGACTCAATGAAACATAAGAGTTTCCCATGTCAGATGAAGTATATGGGCATTTCTTCCTGGTGAAAAGTGTATGTTTGGGCTGGGTGGGTCAACTTTTTTGGTGTATCACCTTTTCATTTTTAGGCTTAGGTTCTGTTTTCAACATATGTCTCTCCCTTTTCATCCCCCCCCCTTTTTTTCATTTTATTTGTTAGCAGTAGGAGAATCTAGGGCCTAAAAGATACATCAAAGGGAGCTAGCCCTCATCTAGAGACTCTCCCCTCTAGCTTCATTGGTCCCACAGGTGAGAGGGGAGTTTCCATTGTTGTGTGTGGAAAGGCAGGAGCTTAGCCTCCTACCCCAGGTGCAATCCACTGTGTCAACAATTTTTGGCACACTTGGTGGGACCAACTAGGACAAGTTGTGTCCAGAGAGTTGAAGAATTTTTGGTGTATTCTTCATCCAACCAACCTTTAGATGCTTTTTGCATCAACACCAATGGCAAATCTGAGTTGAATCACCTAGTTAAGCAGTCCTGGTGCCATCAAAAATCATATTTTTGTATGTATAATTCCTTTGCACAAAATCATGAACCTTGTTTTCCTTCATATGACTTCGATCAAACTCAAGATATTCAGAGAATCACCTCAAGCAACTCTCCTAGTTTCCCTTCAATAATAAGGGAGGTGGTGCTAGAGTTTGAGAAGCAGGTAATGAAAATAGACAGACTGGATGAGCAGTATGGTTATCAGTAGGACCTAATGTACAAAGAGGCATGTTTATTCAGGCAAGCTCAGGCCTTGCAGTCCATGGAGGAGGAGGTAGCAAAATGGAGGAATCCATTCATTCAAGGCAGTCAACCTTGCACGCCCCCTCCTATCCTAAAAAAAGCCCCCTCTTGTGCACCAAATCCTTTCTACCAGATGGTACTTGCTCACTCCAGCTCATCTGATGCATCAATCAACCCTGCTCTTGACCCCGTGTGCCTAGCCTTCAAGCATCAAAGGGAACTGGAACAACCTCCTGTGGAGATGAACCTTATAAATTCCTTAGATCATGAATCTTCCTTTAGGGGGAGCATTATGAACCAGCACATCTCTCTCAAAACTGCTCTTACTCAACATGATGATGCTGGTGACCTCTAAGAAAGACTCTTTTAGGATAATCTAGCTAAACAAATTGAAGATTTAGAGGCTAGGATGAGACTGCTTCATGAAAGAGAGATGGAACCTTCAAACCTTATGGAGGATCTCCAAGATCTTGGAGAAAACAAAGTTGCTCCCTATTCATAGGAGCAAAATTCCAATTTCGAGATCCTGGACTGGAAGTAAACAGTAGAATCATGGGGCAGGAATTAGGAGAAGAAAGGTTTTATTCAAAACCTTGAAGAAGATGAGGCTGATCCTACTCATGATAATGTGGTGACATCCAAGAAAGGCACTTCCAAGAGGATATGGCTAGAAGAATTGCAGAGTTGGAATCTAAAGAGAGATTCCTCAGCTAGTGTGTGATGAACGGTTCAGACCCAACAGCACATTCCATGTCTAAACACACCCCACCTAGACATTTCCAAGAGAGATATCAGGACACACCTGATATTGATGAAGTGATAACCAAATGGAAAGAGGAGAATCATTCAATTCTAGCTCAAGGACTGCCTCCTCTTCTACATGATTTTCCCACTTCACCCCTTCTCAAGGAAGAACCTGTTCTGTAGGAGGCGAGTGAGGAGTAGAAGATCCAATTTATAATTTTCCAGGAGGCTATCATGAGTGAAAATGAAGAAGAAATCATCATTGATGCTCCTTGTGAAGACCTCATCAGCAATGGAGAAGACACAGGGCATGCATATATGCAGATGTTCTAGCAATACGAGGAGGAACATAAACATGGTGAGCTCTCTTCCCCTTTGTTTGATGAACTTCCTTATTGCTTCGATGAAGAGGATGACTATGCTGAGGAGCTAGAGTTGTAGGAGGATCAGGAAAATATATTTGAACATTTAGAGATCCTGATCTTTGAGGAGGAAAAGGAGAGGTCTATCTTCCTAGAGGAAGGCCTTGAAGAAGAAAGCTTTGAACAAAGAGGCGATGTTTCCTGTGGGATGAGCAATCATTTTGTGAGTCCATTTCAGACATCACAATAGTCACCCTTCTTCAAGAAGGCTAGGAGGGAGTAGAAGATGAGTCTGACAGAATCTCCAATGAAGTAGAAGGAAACGGGTCAGACCATGATGCACTGCAAGGGAGCTATACATATCAAAGGGCTTATGGTGATGAGCTAGTAGCCATAGATTTCTTGGTGATATGCACTAGCATGAAGGACCAACATTCAACAAGCTTCTAGGAACAAACAGAGTACGTATATGTTGGAAGCATGTTTGAATCTGATCCACTTAGATATCAGCCAATCCAGGTGATAGGCAAGGGGAGCAAGTCACCAAATCTCCTTTTTATTTAGCCACTTGTATGGCACCATAAGTCTTCTTTCCATAAAGGGGACTTAAGAAAATTTCCCTTTGATCCAGGAGGGAAGCAGATGTACCTGATTAGTTATATATAGTAGTTTGCTTTTAGTTTCTTTTCTTGCTTTCCCTAAGTGTAGTTTGCACAGGTAGTGTTTTTAGCCTTGTGTGTGTTTCCCTTTGTGTGTGGGGTAAAAATTTTCATGTTTGATTCTTGGATCTGTCATGGTTATTGCTAATATTTTCAATCTACATCTTGACTCTGTGCCCAATGGATTTTAAGGCAACTGGTCCTTAAGCATAGCAAGCATGCTTCCCCTGGGAGTCACCAATTTGTTGACCATTTTGGCCCTGCAAGCCAAAATCGGTCCCCTTCTTCCCTTGCTATTTGGAGCCAGTCATTTTTGGGTTACACGAGTTCATCGACCTTGGTTCATCACTTGTTTCAACAATTGGTTCAATGTTTAAGTTCATCAGCAAAGTTCAAGGCCTTGGTTCAGCAGCTTTTTGTTCAAGTGTCTTCTGGTTCAATCGCTAGTTCAATCGGCCTTGGTTCAATCATTGGTTCATTCATTGGTTTAGCACCTGGTTCAATCGGCCTTAGTTCAATCAGATTATTTCAATCAATCAGCTCATCGACGAGTTCATCAGTGCGCAGTGTTGAACCGTTGAACTTGTTCACCAGACTGGTTCAACGCATTGGTTTAACGCATTGGTTCAATGTGCCAATTCAATGGACTGGTTCAATGCATTGGTTCAACGCGCCAGTTTAACAGACTAGCTCAATGCATTGGTTCAATGTGCCAGTTTAATCTTTCAATTTAATGTTAGGTTCAACGGTTGGTTCAAGTGAGAAAAATCTCAAAGTGAACAGTTTAAAGGGCTCGACACGCAGTATTGAATCGTTGAACCATTTTTGGTTCAATGGCTTGGTTCAATGGCTTGGTTCAAGAGGGCATCCCAAAGCTGAAGGGGAGGTGCCCTTGTGGAGGGCATTTTTGAGTCTAAAAGCCCTTGTAGAGGGCAAGGAGAATTTTAAAGGCAGCCAAAGGGTAAGTTTTTGGAATTTTGTTTGAGGTTGAATTCCTTCAAACTTTTGTTCGAAGGAATTCCTTCAAATAAAAATTTTGAAGAAATTCACAAGAAGGCCGTAGTAAAAAAGGCCCAAAGTAAGAAACCCGCTCGAAGGGTATGTGCCCTTGTGGAGGGCCCTTGCTAAGGAGGAAGACTATTCTCAAAAAGTCAAAGCGGCCAATTCCTACAGACTTTTTGTCTGCAGGAAAAAAGCTCGAAGCAAAAGACCCATAAAACAAAAGCCCATGAAGTAGAAAAGAATCCCACAAAAAAGACCTGAAAAAATTTTCCAAGGATGACGACGTCCCAAAATCTATCAATTTTAAGGAGACAAACTAGCCGTTGGGTGTTCAATTTCAAGGTGACGGTTGCATGAATGTCAAATTTAACACAGTGAAATAGTCATTTGATTTTGAATTGTCTGAGCGCCAACCATGAAAAGAGCCCAAGGAACGTAGTGACCCGCTAGAAGATCACCCTCGAGGGCTGAAAGAATAGGAAGAAGATAAGGAGCAGAAAAGACAAAGCAGTTCAAGTGGTAAAGAGGAAGTGAGTTATTACCAGATGAAAGGCATGGCCTGTTTTTTCCAGTTGGCATTTATGAGGGGACAAACTGTAGTCCATTTGTAGAAAAGAGGCATGGCCATGTTTTTCATTAATGTAGAACACCAAAGTCAAAGCAGGAGCTGACAATCAGATGACCTCCTCTTCCCAAGGTCCAGAATACACATGGGCCACTTGCAAAAAAGGGCGCCAAAGTCTTTCCCAAAAAGTGCCAAGTTCTCTTCCTTTTTCTATATATTTTAAAATTCTCATTTTGAGAAAAGGGTCCACTCTCTTAGCCTTAAGGCAAAACTCTGCCCAAAAATCTCTCAGGCTTGTAAGACAGAGTTATGGCAGATTTTACCTTGAATCAGGACTTAGCATTTTTACCTCTATCAGGACTTACACTTTAAAGTATATGTCTGTGTTCTTCTTTTGTGTTAAGTCATTGTCTTTCATGCTTTTCACAGATCAATTACAGCATGTCCAGTGCATTGTGAAGTCTCTTTTCTGCAGGTCTACCAGAAGTGTCTACAACAAGAATATAGGCGCATGTGAATAGGCTATCAAAGTGTGTCTCAAAACACCTTTGCTAGTTCCTTCCTCCTTGTATCTCTACGAACCCCTGAATCATTGAAATAGAAGATTTTCCCACGTCAGATGAAGTGTATGGGTGTTTCTTCTTGGTGCAAAGTGTATGTTTAGGCTGGGTGGGTCAATTTTTCTGGTGTATCACCTTTTCATTTTTAGGCTTAGGTTCTATTTTCAGCATATCTCTCTCCCTTTTCATCCCCCCCTTTTTTTCATTTTATTTGTTAGCAGTAGGAGAAGCCAGGGCCTAAAATATACATCAGAGGGAGTTAGCCCTTATCTAGAGACTCTCCCCTCCAGCTTCACCGGTCCCACAGGCGAGAGGGGAGTTTCCATTGTTGCGTGTGGAAAGGCAGGAGCTCGGCCTCCCATCTCGGGTGCAATCCACTATGTCAACAGGAAGGATTATAAAAAGAAGCCAAAACTTGGATTAAAAAATGAGAGATGAAGAATATTGATAAGAAATAATGGAAATAGTACAATTAGAGCAACTTACAATATTGGAGTTGTTTTTCACTAAAAGAGAATGATGTAGAAAAAGAGGTTGAACTTATAAAGGCCATAAATTTTGATCCATAGCTCCATTTGAGTCCATATTCATGATAAAATGACCATCTCAAAAATTTCAATGTATCCATAACCCACCCTTCCAATTATGATACATTTTAGATATTTTTTAGAGGCCATACGAGACCATCTGAGGGTTTAAAATTATAATTTAATATTATTTTAAATTTTTTTCTAAATTTTAAAATTATTTATTTTTATTACCAGACTTGAACTTCAGTTGATATTCATCCAATAGGTTAATTTTAGTGTTTAGTTTAATTTTGGATATTTTTAGAGTTGTGTGCACTTGCATGTAAAACTTACTAAAAATAATAGGTCAAGTTTTATTTATTTTTAAAGTTTTGAATTGTCAACTCCAATTCTGAGTTGAAGCTTATTTATGCATGGTTTGTAATTATTTAAATAATTTAATATGAATCAATATTGGTTATTATTTATAATCTTGGCCTATTAGATTTTTATTTGTCTTGATAGTATTTAGGTTCATTAATTCAACAAATTTAGTAGTCACCTACAAGAATCTTGATTCATTATTTACTTAAATGTTCAACATCTATGTGTAAAATACAAATGAGAAGAGGATATATTTATCAAAGCAACACATGGTGACACATGTGAGGTAGGTGAGCATTAAATGCATACTTGGGCATGCACACACACTAACTTGCCTTAGTAGACAGCCTAACTACCTAAGTTAACTTAACAAAATGTACACATTTAATATTTTCATTAACATCAAAAAATAAATGTCTAATCCAAACTGACTCATGGCTAGAAAATGAGCTCATGGTGTTAGATTTGAGTGAAAAAAATGTTGAAACTAATTTTATATAGCACATTAAATGCAAATAAAATGTCTAATATACACAACAAAACTCACAAATAAAGATGGTAGAAATATATTCAATATAACTATTAACTAATTTGACCACCTGGCCAAATAATGTTGGAAGAAGAAAATTGGATAAGAAAAGCTACGTAGGATATTCTTTGAATATTCATGAATCATATATGAAATTATCAGCTATATATATTTTATCCTATCCTCTTGGATTGTGAAAGGATAAAAGATGAATAGTCTCCTCACTTTGGCACCAATGTACGAAGAATAATAAGAATAGTCAGGAACTGTAGTGACTATAAATATGTATGCTTGTATGAAGAAGATGATGAAATTTTTGTTGAGATCAATATAGACTTTATGGTTATGGTTACTTATCATATTTTATATATTATTATTTGTATGTGTTATCATGTTTAATGATTTGGTTTAATCTATGTTAAATTAATTTGAATGCTCTATAAACCTACATTACACTCTGGTTAATCTTAGTTTCTTTTAATTGCATAATCACTCATTCTACCATGCTTCTAGTAAATATGAATTCTCTGCCTATTCTATGCAAACTAATAAAACTTAACTATCCTTGTCCTTAACATGTTCTATTAGAACCAGGAACGTCTACTAACAATGGTGCGGTGAGCATGGAAACACTCTTTTTAGAGGAATCTATGCTAGGATGGTTACCGGGACAATGAGATATTGAAACCTAGTTAAACTAGAAAACATGGCACTTCATAGAAGAAAAATCCAAAAGGATGGGTCTCACCTTGAGTGAAATCATTCATGAGTATATATGACAATGAAATATATGAATTTTTTTGGTGTGAACTACCTAAATTGATGACTAATTGGGTAACAAGACTAGAGTAATATTGCTCCCATACTAGAGCAGAAGACACCATTACCTAGACTGAATAAAATATATACCAATTAGTGAAACTAGAAACTAATTGTATAAGAGCAATAGACTACTAGGTTGATACCACTATAGATGGATACACTACTGAGTTCATAGTACAAAGACATATATAATTTTTAAGCTACATAGGCCCACTTCATCTGAGGAATTAGAAGAATTTTTTTACTATGACTATCTCTATTTTTGAAGATGTTGGTGGTGGAAAAAGCCATGGTGCCTACTCTAGCCAGTATGGATTAGTCACTTTGAGCATATGGGGATGTGTGCACATGATGGTGAATGATGGATAGATGAGTGACTAGAGATTGATTCTAAATATAAAATGGATATGTGAGGTAAGAAGAGTTAGAAGAAAACTATAGTTTTAGAAAGGGAACTATGACAACAAAATAAATGGAATAAATAAATGAATACACAAGTAGATGTAAATGTAAGTAAGAATAGTAGTAGAGAAAATCATGAATGATTGTACATAATTGATGGGTGAGATGATGAGTGAAGGTCAAATAAAGAGAATGATGTTAGAAGCTGGCAGATAGAATGAGTAGAAGAAGAGACATGCAAAGAGGAAGATGAGAGTAGTTTAGGAGTAGAATAGATAGAAGATAATAGTAGTGCATAGCTACAGGAAAAGGTATTGACAGAAGAAGAATTCCAAAGAGAAATAGAACTTAGTCATAGGTTAATAATAAGCTCAAGAAAAGGAGAGAAATAAGTCACTGGAAAGATGATCCAAAACTCAAAATTTTTGATTGACAGATATCTCAAGAACATGAAAATAACACAGTAACAATGATTTCTCTGAGAAGAGATGTTTTATTACTCAAGATTGCAAATACAACCATATGCTTATCTCTGAGAAAATATGTTTGTATCTATTTTAGGTTACATCTTCATTTATATACATTTTTGAAGGTAGGAGGAGGATGTGGAAGGTCACTAATCTCAAGGGAGATTAAGTGGTTTGACTTCCATAATTTACAACAATACAAAATTCAAGGAATTACTATTTTTGGACTGCACAACTAAAATTGAAATTTGGGGCACTTCTATTGGGTTTTTGATGGTCAAAACATATCAAGTGGAGATTAGTTCCATCTCATTGAATTATCCTTGTTATTATCTTTCCAATGGTTCAAATGTGGAGTCAATCAGAGCTATAGTGCAAAAGCTATGGCTCCTAAAAGTTTTATCATCAATTGGGGTAGAACCATCACCTAAATTATTGCCTGAATTATTGCCCAGATCATTCCTCCCTCCTTGAGAAGTAATGGTATCCATTACATAAATATTCCTCATCAAGTATAGTAGTTATGTCTAAATTTGATTCTCTATGAGCCACTCACCTTGGTGGTTAAGCTTGCCCCTTTTGACCACCTGATAAAGCAGAATAGAGCATCCTCTTTTCGTCTTCATCTAGGTGTCCACAATCTGATCCTCCTCCACTAGAGAAAAACTCTTATGGATCAAGCTCATCAATGTCTAGTTGTTATGCTATGATTGAAGTGTCCAATAGAGGTGATGATATGGTTTAAGGAGCTCCACATTGAATATTAAATGCAGACCAAGGTAGGCTGGTAGGTTCAACTCAAAAGCATTTTCTCTAACTTTTTTGGTGATGGTGTAGGGACCATATCACAGAGGCTAAATTTATTTGTGTGGGCTTTCAAGTCATTTACCTTTTGAAGCCACAACCAAACCTTGTCACCCATAGAAAAATGGTGTGCAGTCCTATGTTTGTCATGGTGTTGCTTATACTTTTGATTCATCTTCTCCAAGATGTCATGAACCTTTTGTTGGATGTGTTGACATTTGTTCAATGAACATTTGTTGCTTTTGCTACCTTAGATCTCCCATGAAGTGTGCTATTCCATGGTGGAGAATGGAATGGCTATATCAATTAGTGCCATAGGTTAGAACTTGAAGCATACTTGGAATGGACTGTGCTTGGTCGAGCTGTGTAGGGCTCAATTGTATCCATGTTGTATGAAAAGAAGACCCTCATCCCATGTGCATGGATGTTTGGAGTGATACAATTGAATTATGTGAACAATCAGGTGGTTCACCACTTCTATCTAACCATCAATCTGTGGATGGAAATCTATGGACTTCATTAGCTTGGTATCCATCAACTTTCATAGAGTGGACCAGAAGATGCTCAAGAACCTGCTATCTTTGTCTGAGACAATGGACTTGGGGAGACCAAAATGGAGCCATACAAGACTAAAATATAGTTGAGTAGTTTCTTCAACAAATATATTTTTCTTACAAGTAACCATGATATCCATATTTTGAAAAATGATCAACTACAACAAAAATAAAGTCCTTGCCATGTTTGGAAGTGGGCAAACCTAAGAAAAAATCCATTGAGATAGATTCCCAAGGCCTGGTTGGTTCTGGTAATGCCATGTATAATCCTTGCTTCTTATTTGTTGGCTTGGATATCACACATGGGGTATAATATTTGAGGTACCTTTCCACATCCTTTTGCATATGGGGCTAGTAGAAGTGTTTTTGAATAACTGCGAATCACTTCTCTACATCAAAGTGTCTAGCTATCCTACTAAAATGTGTTTCCCATATCATCTTCTATTGCTCTGCAGCTGGAACATAGATGTGCCCCATGTGACAGAGGACATTATCTTGAAAATATAAATTATAAACATGTTTACCTTCTCAAATCACCTAATATGTATCAGCAAAGGCAAAATATATTTCATACATAGCACCCCAAGTGGCAGTCTCATGTCTACATAGGTCAAGAACTATTGTGAGTGTAGTAATTGGTGGGTGGCTCAAGAAAATCTACAGTCTTATTTGAGCTCCCATTTTTATGTTTGATTATCAAATGAAATTGTTGTAGATATGTGGCCCACTTTTGGTGCCTCTCATTTCATAGTTTGCTCTATGTCTAGATGAATTCTAATGGTCTATGATCAGTGTGGATGACCATCTCTTTCCCCAAGATGTAGTGTTTCTATTGTTTATAGGCTTGCATAATGGCATAGAGCTCCTTGTCATATGTCATGTATTTCTTGACTTGTATCAGTGAAATTTTCACTATGATATGCAATAAGATGGCCATGTTACATGATGATAGATCCCATGGCATATTCAGATGCATTTGTCATCAATTCAAAAGGTTGATGCTAGTCTGACAAGGTAAGAATAGAGGCTGAGAAAAGTTTGTTCTTCAAATTCTCAAATTTTGTTTGTTTTATTTTTCCCCACTAAAATGTATCTTCATCTCCTCCTTTAGTCACTTGGGTTAGTGGCCAAACAACATGTGATAATCTAAGAATAAACCTATGATAGAAATTTATATTACCTAAGAAGCTATGAAGTTTTGTGAAATTCCTTGATGTAGGCCATTATTGAATAACCTAAATCTTTTCTAGATCAACATAGACCCCTTCCTCATTCACAATGTACCCCAAGTACTAAATTATTTTCATCCCAAATGTGCATTTTTCAAGATTTTCATACTTGTCCTCCCAAAGAGTTTGAAGCACCTTACAAACATGTTGCAGATGTTCCTCCCATGTTATGTTATGGATGAGTATGTCATCTAAGTAGACAACCATGAATGAGTTGGTGAAGGGTCACAGGATGTCATCCATCATCCTCATGAATGTTACAGATGTGTTTGTTAAGCCAAAAGGCATAACCAACCATTCAAATATCCCTTCCTTATATTTGAATGTAGTCTTCCAAACATCGATGGGTTTGATGGGAATTTAGTGATAGCCATATTTGAGATCAATTTTGGTGAATAACTTCACACCATAGAGTTGGTCCATTAGGTCATCAATCTTATGGAGGGGGTAGTGATTCTTCACAATGATTTTATTCAAGGCTCGATAGTCAATGAAAATCCTCCATATTCCATCTTTCTTTAGTGGTAAGATAATCAGGCTACCACAAGGCAAAGAGCTTGGCCTGATGTGACACTTTTGAATTAATTTTTGAATCTACCTTTTTATCTCATCATTCTCCAAAACTAATCTATGATACATAGGACAGTTAGGCAAAGGTGATCCTAGGATCAAATTGATAGAATGTTTTACCTAGTAGTGAAGTGGAACTACCATGGGTGACTTGAATAAGTCATCATATTCTCCCATGATTTATCCCATCTGATTCTATTATTATGTTGATTGTGTATTCAAAACTACAACATCAGCCTTCTTGGATTTATGTGGTTTGACCACCATGATAACAAATTACTTTATCTTCTCCACCAATCTCTTACATTGCTTGGCACTAATCAGGGAAATAGATATAGGAGGTGGTACCTCTAGTACCCTATAGTGCCATATTCTAAGAGTGAGGGTGATTCTTTAGGTTTGTGATTCATATATTCCATGTCAATCATATTTGAATGGCTGACCAATAAGTACATCACAAACATCTAGATTGACCACATCACACAAGACTTTATCTTGGAAAGGTTTTATTGCATATGAAAGAAGACATTGATGGGTGACACAGAGGTCTCTCCCTGAGTTCAACCATCCAATAATGTATGGTTTTGGGTGAGGCTTCATGGATAGATTTAAAATTTTCACAACTTTAGTAGAGATTTAATTCTTTTGGCTCTTACTATCAAGAATGAAATGCAGAGGCTTACCTTTTACCCATAATTTGGAGTAAAATAACATTTTCTTGTCATCTAGCCTTTCCTCATGGTTTTGTTATGAAACAATGATGGTATCAGGCTCAACATCTACAATCTCTTCTTCATCCTCTTTGAATGTAGGGTGTGTATGATACAGAGTAGTAGATGTTTGAGTGTTGTGACTCAAAAAGCAGTGACTTGATGGCTCGACATTTTTATTTAGAGTGAGTTCTAGTTTTGTAGTAATCACACCATTTTCTAGTCTTTTCCTTTTGGGGTTTCTTATCTTAAAACTCCTTTTGCTTCCAATTTTGGCCTCATATTTGACCCTCCTTGTCACTTTTCTATTTTGAAGGTTAATTCTTCGTATTCTTTCTTCCATGCTTCTGTTCAATCTTCACTGCGAACTTGTATGCCTCACCAAGGGTTTCTAAATTGAAGAGTTCCATTTCCCCCCATATGTACCATTGTAGTATACCATGATATTTGAGATTCTTATATTTCTCACTTTATTGGATGCCCAATCTCACAAAAAAGTAATGAAAAATATTAATGTAATCTTGAATAGATTGGTCCTTACCTTGGCAAAGTTGTTGCCACTATATGTACAGATCATCATATGCTCCAATGGGATAATATTCTTCCTTTAACACTTCCATGAAATCATCCTAGCTAAGTTACACCTCAAGGCCAATGTCATCTATATTAAACCTCTTTTTGTACACTTTCCACCAATTTTTCATGGGCAATGATGCTTTCAAAAGAGCAAAAGTGATCTTTTCTCCATCGATGAATTTATTTATAGAAAAGTATGAAGATAATTGATCTAACTAATTTTCTAATACATCAGCATTGATTTTTCCTTCAAATGTAGGGATATCAAAATTCACCTAAACCTTGAAGGGTTTTGGGGTACTAAAAGGATGTTCCATGGATGAGGAGCTAGGAAGTGCAGATGAGGAGCCAAAATTTCCCATTGAGATCTGTTAGAGAATTTGAGTGAATTGTTATAACATCTATGCTTATTTCCATTGGAGGGATTTATTCACCATATCCTTGAAGGGATCATGTGTCTTAGTGTCATCCACCATTTGAGGTCATTTAGAGCGAATAGGTGGATAGTTTGGAAGCTCTATTATTTTACATCCAAGCTTCTTGTAGCCTGACCTCATCTTCAGTTTCATACACTCTCAAGACAAACCACTTTAATACCACAGATCCAAAACTTAGAAGTTTTGATTGACATATATCTCAACAACATGAAAATAACATAGTAACAATTATTTCTCTGAGAAGAGATGTTTTATTACTCAAGATTGCAAATACAACCATATGCTTATCTCTGGGAAGAGATGTTTGCTTTCCATTTTAGGTTACATATTCATTTATACACATTTTGAAGGTATGAGGAGGATGTGGAAGGTCACCAATATTGAGTGAGAATAAGTGGTTTGACTTCCATGATTTACAATAATATAGAATTTGAGGAATTACTATTTTTAGAAACTTACTAGTTTTAGACTACACTAAAATTTGGGGAACTTCTATTGGGTTTTCAAGGGTAAAAACCTACTAAGTGGAGATCATTTCCATCTCACCACATTATCCTTGTTCTTATCTTTCCATTGATTTAAATAGGGAGTCAATTGGAGCTATGGTACAAAAGTTATGGCTCTCAAAAGTTATGTCATCAATTGGGGTAGAACCGTCACCCGAATTATCACCTAAATTATTTCCTGAATCAAAATAATTATTCACTAGAAGTGTTTGCATCCTTGTACCCCAATCTTATATTTCTTAGTATAATTTTTTATCCAGTCGAGTAGGAGGAAAAGAGTTGGGAAAAACTATTTTTAGAGCACATGAACCATTGGGGCATGAAAATTCAAACAAAATCAATTAAGAAGGCTTTAAATTATATATGATTAGTTAAAGTTGAACAATAACAAGAAATAAGCATAGACAAGTAGACTGCACATGAAAATTCCTCTAGTACGTAGAGTAGTACATAGGTAGGAGCACTTAGGACATAATCACCTCAAATAATAGCTACATATAAGACTCCATCTATACCAGTCACTATGATGAATCAGTCAGGAGAATTCTTAAATTTGGCCATTTATGATGGGTCCACAGACCCTGAATAGTATTTGTTAACTTGCAACATGAAGTGGTAGGTTAAGGGTGTCATTGATGAAAATTTACAAAAGTGCAAACTAGTAGGATCTCTAGCTAGGAGAGTGCTATATTTCATATACAAAATAGATCTACAATAAGAAATCCTAAAATAAGTGCAGGATTAGTTCATCATAAAATTTAAGATTAAGAAATGCACTAGCCAAACAATACAGGGCCTAAATGAAATAAGGTAAAAGTCTGGAGAGTCAGTTTGTGACTATGATCATATATTTTTTGATGTAATGAATAATGTGGAATTCACTTTGATAAATAAAGACAAATCAACATGGTTTGTTGAAGGACTATGAGGCAGGATTTAGTTTGCCATTGTGAAAACTCAATATGAGACAAAAGTAGATGTTAAAGCTTCTGCACTATGTGTTAAATAGATCAAAGATTATGGAGAAGCTATTACTACTAACTCCAAATAATAATGGAGTAGTATCATGAAGCAAAAAATCCTAAATTAAATTTATGGTGTATAGAGTACAAAAAATGACACCACCAAAATGATTGACCTAAATTAAATATAGAATTCTATGAAATTTGTTGAGTAGTAGGGCATGTCACGACACAATGCCATATTTTATAACAATATATCAATAATCCTCATAATCTATATTGTAATTTTTGAAAATCAACTAACCATGATGAGAAGAATTATAGAGCTTTACAGGAACTTAAAGAGGATATCTCCAAAAATGTGTTTGTCATTGAAGTATAAAAAATCTCCTTGGTGAAGAAAACAATCCCAATCCTAAAGGTTGATAAGAATTATGTGACCTAAATGGGTCCATAGTGGATTTTGAGTTCATCATAGTACCACCCTCATGGTCTGTCTAGATGGACCCCTTCTTCACTGAGTTGGACATCCCCATCTCCTCAATACTAGTATGCATCACCTTGGAGTTCACCCATAATGTAGCCACAATAATTGAATTGGATTCCTCCATCTATGTAATAATAATTCAGTATGGGAGATAATAATCAATAGTACCAGCATTAGAATTTTTCCAAGCCACAAGGAGGATATAAGGGGGATATAAATCTAATAGAGGAGGAGGTCAAGGTGGTTACAAAGAAGGGTACCAAAGTGGTAGAGTAAATAACTATCAATGCCTCCCCTGTAATGCTACCTATGCAGAAATTAATTCATGTCTAAATAAATAGCCCAATGAATCCATAGAGATAATCATATTCTGCATATTTTAGATTCTCTAATCAACATGATACAAAAGATTACCCTATTGTAGAGAAGCAGAGGAAGGACAAAGCTATCTAAAATGTAAACATGGTAAGTGTGGAACCTAAAGAAAATGTGTTTTTGAATGCTATGTCATGGCAATAATATGCAAAAAAAATACTACCTCCCCTCGAGATGCCTCAAGATCAAGGCATCATAAAGGTTAGATAAGAAAAATTCCTAGATCTAGCTATAGAAAAGAGTCTTATGAATGAACCTATGTAGTTGAAAAACATTTAATAATAGGAAACTGCTAATGGTGATATTATAGTAATCAACACATAAATATATGGACAAATTATGTGCATCATATGACAAGATGGAGTTGTTACTGCACTCACGGATCTACTAAAACTTTTGAGTACTCTATGCAATGAAGACGTATCATAGAACATCACAAATCTACTATATAATCTTTTTAAATGTGCATAGTGTGGCCATAAAAAGATATAAAAATTGGTCTAGTATGTCAAGATGAAGAAACCATGGGATGTTGATGCATGGATGATATTGAGGTTGTTGGATATGAGATCCCAAATGTTGTCTTTGATTTTGGTAACACAGTAAATATGATTCCTAGATCCATATGAGAAGCAATTAGTTGACCAACTCTTAGCTACATCCTAGTAACTCTGAGGTCGACTGACTACAAAAAAGTTTAGCCTATTAGCATATTGGAGGACATTGAGATCAAAGTCATAGAATTATCTTTGTGAGGAGACTTTGAGGTCATAGACATGAAAATTTTAGCAATATACTACCCTACATTGATAGGAAAAAAATGGGTGTATGATGTTTAAATGACTATCAATACAGTACACAACCAGCTCGAGGCACATCAAGGTGATAAGGTTGTGGTCATTCCTCTCAATAAAGTGCACAATCCATGCATAATTATTGATGAACTAGACTCTCTATACATTATATAAGAAATGCCAAATCTCAACTACAATCACTACTCACCTAATAATTGAACACATTAGAATAATGGAGATTAAAACTAGTAGTTACATAGGCGATTGTAAATTAGTTTGTTATTAAAAACTGTAATTCCATATCTATAAAATCTCCCACTTGCTCAAAAGTTGATTTCTTGTATCAAGCCAAGGATCACATGAAAGATTACATAGATCCAACAAGGGAAGGCACTCTACCCTAAGAAGCAGCTTCATTTATTAATGGTAATTTAGATACTCATCTCCTTAATTTTGCCTATGGAGACCATGAACTTTGACCCATAAGGATGGTCTTTGTGCATGAATGTTAAATACCTATATAGTACACAATGGATGACATCAATGATTTTATTATATGCCTACAATTCCATATTCTAACTATAAATTAGTGGGTTAGCGTGCTAAACTATGCCTTGAAGAGAATGACTAAAAATTAGTAGATAACTCATCAAGACAATCAATTTGAGTGGGATGACACTTATGAACTCATGATCAGTATATTTTAGCTACCATAATTAATCCACATTAACTGGCCATTTTTTTAATAAGGTGAGTGCCCTGAGATTCATGTACATAAATGTGTTGAAGTTTGAAATGAGGAATGTGTGGCACCCAAGTATTGGGTTCACATTTTACACTATACACTTACTCCACTACCTATAGCATGGTATATTCATGAAGAGTGTAGGAGAGAAACCAAGCACTGGGCACAAGTGCAGAGTCATTTCATACAAACTTTTATCTTTGAAGATGAAAATCCTCTAGTTCATAATGCACTATAGAAAATCAAGTAATTCTATGCCATGGGTGCATGGAAGGTTTGAGCACCACAATAGAATTGACTATACATAAAAATACAACCTCAAATCTTAATTTGACACTTCAAAGGTCTAAATTTGCTAAGACTAAAGAATAATTTTTGACACATCCTTGTTACCAAATCTAGGACAAGGTAGAAGATAATGAAGATTATGATCTTAATGTTGATTTAGATTTGAATGATTTATTTGAACCTAAGTGGCCTATAGAACCACTCAAGGACACTAACATAACACTAGCTAAATAAGATAATTTGTGTAACATCCAAATCTTGGAACAAAAAGGGCAAATGAAGATCCAATAATATGTGGATGAATGAAATGCAATATTTATCAGTAGCCTCTCAAGAAGCATGTTGTTAACATTGAAATAGAGGAAGTTCCAAAAATGGTAAGTATTGGTGACTATTAGATGGATATAAAAATTTCAAAAACCCTAAAACTTTTGAGAGATTACCAAGACATCTTTCCCACCAAATTCTTAGAGGTTCAAGGAATCAACCCATCTCTTGGTGAGATGCACATTAAACTGAAGGAGTGCACACATCTGATCAAGAAGTAACCATATAAACTCAATCCCAATATGAAGCTAAAGGTAAAGGTAGAATTGGATAGAGTACAAGATGCAAGGATAATCTATCTAGTAAGAAAAAGTCAATTGGGTGAGCCCAATGGTAGTTCATCCCAAGAAAATAGGAGAAATCTAGGTATGTGGGGACTACTGCATTCTGAACAATGCTTGCATAAATTATCCTTTTCCAATACCATTTATAGATGAATTTTTGGAGTCTATCACAAAACATGAAGTATACTCTTTCATAAATCAGCTTAGCAAACATCATTAGATTCTAATCATAGAGGAGGATTGAGCCAAAAAATATTTACAATAGAGTGGGGTTCTTTTGTATATAAAGCCATTTCATTTAGCCTAAAGAACACACCTATGGTGTTTTATGTGTAGTAGTTACAACATTCAAATATTTCATCCATGATTTCTTGGAAGTTTACCTAGATGATTGGGCAGTCTTCTCCCTATTCAAATAGCATTTGTCCAAGTTATGTTTGATGTTAGAATAATGTTGATCTCTACGCATTGTTTTAAATTTGAAAAAAAATTATTCCTTACACCTTTTGGTGTTTTACTTGGACATGTTGTTTATAATGATGGAATCTTGGTGGATCAGGCTAAAATCATAGTAATATTGAGTATGCCACCACCTGTTAGTTCTACTAAAGTGTGCTCCTTTCTCAAGCACACATGTTACTACTAAAAAATTATCAAAGGCTATGTAGTGATTTCATCTCCACTAGAATCCTTACTACACAAGAATGTTAAGTTTTCATGGATATCTGAATGCCAAGAAGCTTTCATTTAGCTAAAACAATGACTAGTCATTACATCCATACTTGTTTTCCTAGACTAAAGTAAGCCATTTTATGTACATATAGATGCTTCAGGTACTACAGTTGGTGTTGTACTTGCACAGCTCAAAGAAGGTGCACTTGATTATCCCATCCACTTTTCTAGCCAAAAATTATCTGACGTAGAGAAAAATTATATAACCATAGAATGTGAAGTGTGTGTTTGCACTTCAAAAATTCCATCACTATCTATTGGTGACACCATTCAAAGTTTTCACAGACCATCAAGCTATGCGGTATCTAGTCAACAAACCAATGTAAGGAGGATGAATATCTATTTGGTTGACGTTATTTCAAGAATTTCAATTTTTCATAAATGAAAAATTGGGAAGATAAAATGTGGGGCCTAACCACCTTAGTTACATCCCAAATGGTGAAGAGCCAGGAGAAATATAAGAAGATTCACCTGATGCACACCTCTTCCATGTCTCTATGATTCTTGAAAACTTTGAAGCCATTTCCAAATTCTTCAAGCAAGGAATCTTCCCTATGCACTTTCAAGAATGGGATAAAAATTAGTTTGTGATTAGAGAACTATCATATATTATCATAAACTGCTATATCACTTGGGAAAGGATGAAGTCTTGCACAGGGTTGTCCTTGAACATGAACACCCTCAACTCTTGAAGGAAGTTCATCAAGGATTTTTAGGAGAATATTTCACAAGAGAGGCTACAACTAGAAATATTCTAAAGAGTGGAATATGGTGGCCAAATTTTTTTTAGGATGCACATAGATATGTGTAGCATTGTGATGCCTGCCGACGTATGGGGAAACCACTCTAGAAAGATGAGATGTTGTTACAACCCCTATAGTAGAGATGTTATTCAAACAATGGGGTATTGATTTTGTAGGACCAATCAACCCACCAAGCAAGTGCAATAAATCAAGATACATCATTACTATGACAAAATATTTTACTAAGTGGGTTAAAGTTGTTACCACACCTAACTATGGTACAAAGGACGTAGCAAAGTTTTTATATGAAAATAGCATTATCAGGTTTGGATGTCCAATAAAATTATTTAGTGATAGAGGAATGCATTTCCTCAATAATACCATCAAGACCTTGACTCAATATTTTATGATCTCTCATCATAAAATCACTACCTATCATCTGCAGGTGAATGGCTAGGTTGAAGCTTCAAATAAGGTACCGGGAAACATGCTCACAAAAATATGTGATGTCAAGTGGGATGAATAGGAAGATTGCATTCCTATGAGATTATGGGAATATCACAAAAATTATAAAAGGGCTATAGGATTTACGCCATTTTAGTTTATGTATGGTTTGGAAGTAGTCATGCCAATGGAGTATCTAGTACCTAGCCTGTACATCACTATGATCATGCATTTAGGATATTTGGAATCTCTTACTAATAAACTCTTGGAACTAAATAGGATGGATGAGTTCAGACTAAGAGCATCATGGACACAAGGATTACATAAGCAAAGCCAAAAAGTGTGGCATGATAGGAACCTATGTCACAAAAAATTAAACAAAGATCAGCCAGTTTTATTGTATGATAGTTGGTTTAAAGCATTCCCACGTAAACTAAAAATAAGATGGATAGGGAATTATAATATACATGACTTAATATAGCAAGGAATGATAGTTTTAAGGGATCTATAGGGAATGATGTTACTAGGGTGAGGAAATGGCTATATGCTTAATCCCTACCACTAATAGTCTATTGATCTCATTCCATAAGTTAAGTGGGTGTTGAGTAGCACCATGTAGATTAGGATTTTTTTGTTTTGCAAGGTTTTTTTTTTTTTTTTGTGTGTGTGTGTTAAGATTTTTTTGTTTTGCAAGGTTTTTTTTTTTTTTTTGTGTGTGTGTGTGTGTGTGTGTGTGTGTGTTTTGTTTATTTTTAGATGATCTCAGCAACAATAATTGTGAAGTATATATACCAAGCATCACATGTGCCTAACGTGCATAGGAAGATCCACATGTACCACCTAAAAAGTCAAAGAAGATCAACTAAAAAATATTAAGTCTGAGGAAGATGAAAAAATGTCACATCAGCAAGATATCCATCAAATAATGGTCATCCAATGGAAGTAAATGTAGGAGCCAAGGATCAATGGACATAATCTTCAACAAATCGGTGGCTAGTCAACATCAATAGTTTGTACCCCTCATACGTACACCTAAGGGCATAATGGTGTAACTCTACACATGTGCCAAAAACTAACTACTTTAATGGATAGATTAGAAATTGATTTATTACATCTACTATTGCATTCAAGATGAGTGGGTGGCTAGACAGGGCCTAGACATGTAAGCCAAGAGGCACAAAATCTATAAAATCTTAGTTCAAACTCCATGTTTACATTTCATCCTTAATATATTTGTGAGAGTTGTAGCTATTAAGATCCAAACCAATTATATTGCATATATCATTCAAAATTAGTCAAAGTTATTATCATGCCACCATGGATACAATGCCATTAATTTGACCCCTCTCTAAAGCATAAAAGGAAGCCATGGGTGTGTACATGGCACTTTAGCAGACCAAATACAGTAATCAAGATCCATTTCAATATTTTCATAAAACTAAATAGAAGATCTTCCCACCTGACCTTGTTGATGTTGCACAACCACTCACCCTTGTATCTCCCCATAGATTCCATAACACATGCGTTGACCATCTGCTACGAATGCCAACCTTTGGTGACATGGGAGAGATTATTCAAGTATTGATTGGATGATATAATTATAGTGTTATCTATTTGGGACCAGATGATATGGTGGCCATTAATAGATAAGTCATGCCCCAAGTATTGGGCATGCCTATGCATGGAGACTCCCTAATACCCTACAAGACCAAAATGCCTCCTATCTTGCAAGAATTATAAGACTTATATGTATAGCAAAACTTAGGGATCTCGGTCAATGAAATTCTAGATGAACCTGTGTGTATTTTTGTCTGATGCATCACCATAAAATATTGGCAGATAACCAAGTCTACCAAACAAATCCCTAAGGGCATTATGGACATTGCTCATAGGATGATCCACCAAGGTGAACAATTCAATTGACTCAAATAATTTGTCTAAAAATTGCTCACAAACATCGACAAGTTCTATACCACTCTAAGGTATACCTTCTAGTATCAGTTCCTAATCTTTCTCCTTTATTTCACATAGTGGAAATCACTCAAGGAGGAAGTGCATTTAGATACAGACTACTGGTCGACATAATAATTCCATAACATCATATGGACATAGGAGAGTGGAGCCCTTACACATGAGGTGAAATTCAAAACTTGGTGGGAGGAATGTTTAGACCTCATTTCCACACACCCCAAAGACCCACCAGACATCCTCCAATATTTGGGACAACATGCCACAGTCACATTGCTACCTAAGGGAGTTTTCATCATAATTCATGAGATACCATGTTCACCATTCAAACCACTTTCCATTCTTCATCATGATGGATATGGGGCAAGCTAAGGTGGCCAAACAAAAAGAGCACATAGCTAGGTGAGAAAGACCTTTGTAATCAATACCATTAGGCATAGACATTCCTATTATACAACTATTAGATCTAGCATCCATATCACAATAGGAGAAAGGGAAGCATATATTAGACCCTCATTCAGTGTCTCCTCCTCCAAAGTGCACAACACATAACATGACAACATGGAAGGATAACCTGAAGGTACTATAGATACTTGTCTCTTAAGATCTCATAGATATGGGAACTGATGCATAGGAAGTCTACCAAATCATGTTGGTAGACATGGCTAGAGACTATTACAAGAAGGAAGAAGAAAAATAGTTTTTTTTTCTGGAAGGTAATGTGCACAGTGCAAATCTGTAAGTAGGTTGTACTTAAACTATGGGTGTAACTCCCAACCTATCCACCTTACATCATTGTTAATAAAGTCAAAGAAGAGGTAGAGCAACTTCAACATAAAATGGACTTCTTCCATCCATTGACTACTCTAACATTTGCACCTGACATAATCTTCACACCCCTATCAGAGAGTCCACCAAAAAAACTTGTGCACAGGACATGAACAATATAGGAGACCAAAGTATCCCCTACCCTAGAGGAACACATATTTGGTAGGCTAGCCACTATGTAAGAAGCACAACTAGCTCCTAAATCTTCTACACCACCATCATGGTGCAGACTAGTCACCATCGGTAAAAAGAAATAATAGGTTTCGAGTTCATAAGTGCAACTAGATGAATCCTTACCATCACCATAGGAATAGGATATTAAATAAATTACACCAAAATATATCATAGCTAAAGAGTAATAGGATGCAAGGAAAAATCTACTCATGTAGTTGAATGAAGGCACAGGAAGGAAGAAACAAAGAGAAAGAAAGAAGAATAATAACACCACTAAGAAGCACAAGTTGAAGAATAAAAGGCCTCCAAAAAGGCCAAAGATGTAGAGGAAAACACACAAAAGGCTCAGGAGATGGCCTAGAAAGCACAAGAAGCATTTTCCACACAACAACAAACACAAGAGGAGAAAGAGAAGAAGGAAAAAGAAGAATAATAAAAATGACAACAACATGAAGCAAACTAGATATAGTAATAGGCAGAGGAAGCTACCAAGAAAAAGGAGGAACATGATGAAGTCTTGAAAAAATAAAAAGTACAAGCCCAAGATTTGAAGGAAAAAGAAAAAAAGAAGAAAGAAGAAGAGGAATAGAGGAAGAACAAGAAAAGAAGCAGAAAGAAGAAGATGAGAGAAAGAATAAAGAGAGAGAAGAAGCCAAACTAAAAAATAAGAATGAAGAGGAAGATAAAAAGAAGGAAGAGGAAGAGAAGACTAAGAAAGAGGAAGAGGACAAGATAAGATAGGAAGCATAAAAGAATAAGCAATAAGAAGAAGAGGAGGAGAAAAGGAAGAGGGAGGAAGAAGCCAAGAATAAGAAATAGGAGGAATAAGTCAAATAGAAGATGGTTGAGGATACTACGTAGTAAGTTAAGTTGACAATAGAGGCCACAACATAGTAGTAAGCACTAGCCATGATGCAAGCACAAACTCAATTGCCATAGCTTTCAGTAGGAGGTGTATGGCTCTAGGATGTTTCCTCAATCACTACATGGTGCATGACCTTTTCCCTCCCTTTAGCCACCATGCCATGCTAAGATCCTATAATAATGATAAGCATATTGGCCACTCTTCCAGTTAGGTAGGAAGCCTCTTTGGACATATCTCACCTACCTTTAATGAAATAATTGGAGGGTGTCACATTATAAGATTCTATCACATAAAAGGTAGCCTCCTTAGAGTAAGAGTAGGATTAATCAAAGGCTAATAACATGGAACTTAGGGCTTGCATGCATGAAGTAATGAAGACAATTGAAGATACTTGCCTAGATTTGGCTTCTTGAGTTATAAGAGAACAATTCATGTTAGATTACAATAGGCTAATGACCTTGGTTACATCTCTTAAAAATGACTGGTGCTTAACAAAGTAACTCCATGCCCTCACCAACTTGGGCTAAAATTTGAAGAATGACACAATGACTTTGATTAATCTGCTGAAGCAGTATCAAAGTATGCTTGACATCACAGCCCTCTAAGCCCATCAACTTTCATGTAGTCTTCTATATTGTAAGTAGCAACTTGACAATTCCCTAACCAACTCTAGTGCAAACTTCACCACAACTACCATAGCTTAGGAAACCATACATACCCTAACTACATTAAATGATGAAACTAAACTTGCTCTCTAGCAATCTTTCAATGCTAGGGATAATGTGTGTCATTGACTTCTCAATTGGTAATAAGACCTATGATGTAGTGTATTTATGGGAGAACAAGTAGAAAGACACATAGAAAAGTTAGATCAGCTAAGCACAGAGATTCAATTAAAGGTCAATAATACAATGGCTAACCTAAGTGCCCCTTAGAATGTGGACTTGAAGGAACTCATTGGGTGTTATGTACCAATGTGTGTCTTTATCCGCATGGTCTAATAAATGATGCTTAAATAGGATGCATTCAAGATTAACCTAGTTCTGATCCATAGTGAAGTGACTCCGATGCTCAAATTTCCTATGTACATGACACCATCATAACTCTAGAAAGATCTTACACGGTGCATAACTACTCAGCTAGAGGCCAAGGATCCTATTAGCCAACCTTCTTCCTCAAAAATACCACCTCCTTCCAGTTGAGTACTATGTAATGTATAAAATCTGGAAAAGTTTTATAAAATTTTGAACAATTTTTTTTATATTGGGATGACTAGTGAGACAAGTGAGGCTAGGAAGGTTGAAAACCCATAAAGGGTGGCCACCTAGTTGTGATATCCTATTAAAAACCTAAAAGGGTGGTAAGTTAGTACACTACTTAGTTAAAAACCTGAAAGGGTGGCTAAGTAGTGTGCAAGAGGTGAAAACCAAAAATTATGCCTTTAGAAATTATTGCAACTCTTTCTCATCTACTCAAATTTTCAGATTCTTCCCTTAGTGCATGAACAAATGAACTTGCGACATTATCTCAGGATAAGAAAACACTTTAAGTCAGAGATAGTGTTGGGAAAATAAAAATGGATAAGAAAAGTTGTGAGGATATTCTTTGAATATTCATGTGTTGTATATGAAATTGTTAGCTATATGTATATTGTCCTATCCTCTTAGTTTGTGATGAATAGTCTCCTCATTTTAGCACCAATATATGAAGAAGAATAGGAATATTCAATAACTGTAGTGACTATAAATATGTATGCTTGTATGAAGAATATGATGACCTTTTTGTTGAGATCAATATAAACTTTAAGGTTATGGTTACCTATCATATTTTGTATGTTATTCCTTGTATGTGTTATCATGTTTAATTATTTGGTTTAATCTATCTTAAAGTAATATTAATTCTCTTTGAACCTAAAGAGAACTTTGGTTAATCTTAGTTTCTTTCAATCGCACAATCACTCATTCTGCCATGCTTCTAGTAAATATGAATTCTCTGCACTATCTTATGCAGACTAATAAAACTTACTTATCCTCATCCTTAGCATGTTTTTTTAAACTAGGAACCTTTGCTAACAAATAACTCAACCCCCCATGTAAGTTAAAACTTTCATAGGACCCCTAGGTCCTAAAATGTTCATAATGGTCATAACTAAGGTCATAAAATATGGCTTAAACTTAGTCACATTTGCCTAAGTTCATCTTATGTCATTCTATGTCCTTTTTGGACATTTTAATGAATTTGTATGGTTTCCTCACTTAATATAAGTGTGTCAAGGTGTTTTCCAATGTCCCATATGTCATTTTAATGTTAGGGTACCATTCTATAACTAACAATTGCAAGTTCCATATTGAAAACAAGGAGATAACTAAAAAATTAGGGAGTTTTTGAGCTTGTATAGATTGCAAGATAGGTTTGGCACATGTGAGGCTTTATTATTGTCTCTTAAACTCCACATAAATTATTTCCACTTTCATATTGCCTTGATAGGTTCAAAAAATACCAAAACTAGTTGACCTTTTCCATCACTCTCTTGTATAAGTCAGAACTAGTCAATCGGTTTCCCTTCTATATGGATAGGGTAGGTAGAGTCAAGGTTAATGCTTTTGGTGGATGATATCACTCCTAATTTAATCCAATTACATGTTAATAGATGTCAAATTGGTATATTTTTCTTCATTAACCATCCCTAAGACTATTGACACCTCTAAGAAGACTGCACGTTCCTATCACCTATAGGGTTTTTCATTTGTTTGCATGATCTGGTGTTTTCAAGTGTTAAAATAATTCTTGTAGGGTATGTTACTCAACCTCAGATGGTTTTAATTTTTTTTTTCATGTGTGGATATGGAGATTCAAGTAAAATCATACTCCTTGTGTTGTATGTGCAAAACATGTGGTATGTAGGGTATATTTCCATAGTTGCAGAGTTGTCTTTATTTAGAAGGATTCATATCAAAAGTAGTACACCCCTGTGTTTCTATTTTTAAAATATTGAATGTTAGTTTTATCCATGGTAGGTTTACATTATAGGCTTGGAGTTTGATTGAGATGGGATTATCAATACCATGAAAAAATACTATCATATTTTAAACACACAATTATATACAAGCATGTATGGAACATGGAGGAACCATCCAAAACTTAAGATATAACTAAGGTTCAATTTCATGAATTTAATTAGTTTTATAAAGTTATGCAAGATTCATGGTGGTGATCCTAGATATATCACATAGTCTACAAGGTATTCAGAGTTGGAAATCTTGTTAATGATAACATTTACCTTATTTTATCCAAATAAGGTTTCTATCTGATGTAAATGACATCTGTTGGTGAAGATTATTGAGGTTAGATTAATCCCTATAGATCCTATCTAGTATCCCAAGCCTATAAGTAACTTATTAATATGATTGGAAGTGATTAGATCAAGGAGAAGGATGATTGAGTGGATTTTCACTCGGTTTTCCACTAAAAACACTTAATGAAACCTATAATGTTTTGAACCTAAAAGTGAAATGCAACTAGTACACTACAATACAGTGACAAGAACATGGTCTCAAGATAAGATTTGAGCTCATATACATATGAGAGATAGTATTAGTGACCTTGAGGTATGAATGGAAGGTTTAAATACAATACTTAGGTATGAATGACACCTACATGAATATTTCAATTCTTCTTTAATTTCCACTTACATGCGACACAATCAGGACATATAGTGAACGTGTCTGAATAACAAAGATGCTAGTTAGTTGATGAACATATATGGAATGAAATTTTTTTTAGTGCCTTTAGAGAAACCAAAGTATTGAATTAAAATTCCAAGGCAAGATACAACACCTACAAGAATCCTTATATTTTGTAACATACACCTACAATTTGGCATAGTCTGTAGCTTAGTCTAATTTTATGGAGGGTGAAAATGTGAAAGGTTGGAAGTAGTGTGAGATAGATGAACATGTTAAAATCACTATCACAATGATATTATCACACTTTCACAAGATTCTTATAGTTAGGGACATAAAATCTATAGTCACAATTCAAGATTTTAGGCCCACCAAGAATTATGTACATAGTCATAAGAGCTAATAGCTACTCTTTAGGAGTTTGAAGATTTGAGAGACCTAAAGGTATGGCTAAGCCTTAGAAATTTGTAAAAATAAAAACCATGACCCAAATGATCTTTCCATGCTCTTACTTTGGTTAAACAATATGGAAAGATGTTATTTGTCTTATCTTAGACAAAGAGCTTTCCACAATCAATAAAGTCTACAGACTTAGTACATTGAGGTTGAATGAATGAATGAGATAATCTTGGGAAACATGGTGAGAAATTTTAAAGGGATGGTTTGAATATTAACATATATTTGGGAGTCTTATATAGATATTGGTAACACATAAATGGTCAAACACTCGGTCAGGCATAATTAGGCCTAATAGGCCTATAATTAGGTCTAAACCTCACGGCCTCAAAATTGATCCAAATTAATTCATGAACCTCTCCAAATAATTTAAGGACATTCAAGGTAAATTAAAAGAATAATTTGATCCATTATTTTATATAGATAATCCCAAGAGTGGTCAATTTGACCTAGAATCATATTAGGCCTACTTAGAACACATGTAAGGAGCTCGATAGGCCATTTTCCTTTACTCACATATGTATAGAGGGACTACATGAGACACCAAAGAGCTAGGAATAGTTTAAGGGGGTTTATAGCTCAAACATCAGTGGGATTTGTTTGTAATTTCAACGTCAGTATTCTATGAACAATCTTTAACAGTCCAAGACACCTAAAAGCCTCTCAAAACCCTATTTCAAACCTTATTGGAAAGAGATGAATGGATTTGAATATATAAGTGGTAAAATGAATATTTTAGTTTTTAAACTTGTTTATAACTCTCTTAGGATCCTCACCATCAAATTTTGTCATACTTTCCTCTGTACGTACTGACCTAACATGGGTTTTTTTGCAAGTTTTGACTAGTTCTACAAGTATAGAGGAGAATGGTTGAGTGAAAATCATTTTAAGAGGTATATGGGAAATTTTTCACAACCCCTGATACTCATTTATAATCATATAAAACCATGAAAACCTCCCTACCAATCCATTCATTACAAGTAGTCTAAGGGAGGTAGTGAAAAGGTGGGGTGATTGTCCATGATTTGAAGTGAGAAGTATGTTTTGAGTTTCCTAAAGCTCTATTTGATAGAAAAATCAAAAAATATGTTTTCAATAAATGTCTAAACACATATACAACACATCCCCTTGAGAAACTAAAGGTTCAATTGGGTGACAAATGTGAAGACCAGTATAGAAAGGCTAAGTGAGCAGTCATATATAGTGAATGACAAGTGGTGCATATGAGTCCATTAGTTGAGGGGTGTATGAGAGTTGTTACATATTATTTATAATTTTATAAGATAGATAACATGTGTCAAATACTCCTATATCAATTTAAAAGTTTATTTTTATAATTAGATAACATGTGTCAAATACTCCTATATCAATCAATTGAAGTCTTCATCATCAAGACAATTTCAAAGAGGAAGATGAAGAGCCTCTATGCCAACTCAAAGGAGAATGATGCATCTTTGATGGACACTTGTCCAAGATCACTTCTTAAATTTTTCTCTACCTCATTCTCTTTATTTTTAACTAGTTTCTATATCTTGACACTTGGTTTTGTGAATCTTGAACTTATCTTCTTTCTCTTCTCACATGCTCTATAAATGCAAGCCATTTTGACAATTGTATTTAGGACACACCTAGTATGGTGAAGCCTTGTTGGTTTTTCACCTTGTTTTTTCCTTTGAACAAATACATCTAAAGTTTAGTTTATCTCTAAAATATCTTGCATAAGTGTGTTAAGTGGTGTAATTAGATGTTAAGTGATGAATTTGTTCTCCTTGCTTTTATTTTGACCTTTGCATGTTTTGTGTAAGGATATCGCTTTTAATAGGTCTCATAAAGTGTATGTGTTTGTTTATTTTGTATTTAAGTGTGAGATGGAATAGTAGTGTCTAGTATTAGACCTTGTTTTCATCCACCTCTAGATGTGCTTAGGAATATGCCTCTATGAGAAATACTAATATTAAAATGCCATAGAGTTGAGGTTAGTTTTGGTAGTCTTCATTCTTAGTGTATTTGTGGACTAATATCTTGGTGTATCACCTCATTATTATAGGTTAATTTCTATTAATTTCTTCCATTTTCACCCCCAAGTGACTAGTTTAGTGTAGTGTTTGAGCTTAAGAGATAAATCTAGGGAGCTAGCCATTTAACCTAGAGGTTTATCTCTACTATAGGTAATTCATAGGCCTAGAGGTAATCCCAAGTTATCTAAATATGGGAGAGGCCTCGACACCCTCTCATATGGTACAATATTTGGATAAAATAGTTTTGGCATGCTTGGTGGGACTAAGGTTCAAAAGAGTAGAATAATGGTTGGTGTGTTCTTCATATTATCATCTTTTGGAAGCATTCAAGAAAACACCAATGGTGAATTTGAATGCATCATCTTGTTGTGAGTAGCCTTGGTACCTATTTGAAAATATTTTGATCAATTCATGTGTTTTATTTGACTAATGAATTTGACATGGATAGATGTGTTGATAACTCCTATTATACATAGCCCTATAAAAGTTGTTATCCACCATATGGTTAACCCATCCCTCTTCCATATAGTCATGAAGTTGTTAAAGAGTCTTGTGAGGAATCCTATGAATAATTTTTTCATGGAGATAATTTTAAGTCTCTTAAATAATATATCCAATCTCTTAAGATGCAAGTTCTCAAAGAGGCAAATTCTTGAAAACATTCTTCCCCAATAACCCTATCCATCTTATTAAACTCTTATAGAACCTATTCAAGATCAACTTAAAAATTATTTTAATATCCTTATCCTCATTCAACTCCACCTTAATCCAACTCCTTTATATCACTCATGCCTAAGTTGTTAGAATCAAAAGATTGATGAAGAAATGGTATCAAGAGTTGGATGTGATCCCTATGCATTTTATAGAAAATATGAGAAGGTCTATCCAATTCTTGATGAACAAGTGGATATTGATTAAGAAAGAAGTCAAATTATGTCTTAATGAAGACTTGAATGAGATTAAATGCTATATAAAATGGTGGATTGATAGGATTGTAAAGGTGGAAAATCCAAGAAGTTGAGAGGTAACTTACATCTATTGAAAGGCCTTATGAAGTCTATAGAGAAAGTGAAAATTTATTTGAAGAATAAGTCTATCTCTCCCATCATTAATTGTTTTCATATGTTCCATTTCAGTCCTGTCATGCCTCTCACCCTCATGAAAAACCCATTCAATATCTAAAATAGCCTAGTATCCTCAAAGTTCCATCTTAGAACCAATAAAGTTGATGATAAGAATAAAAACCTTATGTATGGTTAAACCACATTTCCCTCTATTAAAAAACCTACATATACACCATATTTTAAGTCCATCCAAGAAGATTTTCAATATGAAAAGGAATATTTGGTTGAGGAAGTGGAAGTTAAAGTTACAGTTGTGGAAGGATTTCAAGAAGAAAATGAAATTAAGAGGTACTTATTGAAGAAAATGATACATCCATATCTCAACAAAACTTTTTATTTCTCAAATATTTCTTCCAAGTGTTTCCCTACATCCCCTTGCCCATTCATGATACCTCCATCACATATCTTCCTCTCTCTCCAAATCGTGAACCAATCCACCACCCTCCCACATCATCCTCTCTTGAAGGAGAACCCATCTTATGGGAGGCAAGTGAGGAAGACCAAACTCAGTATGTAGTTGATCAAGAAGGGAACACAAGTGATTATGAAGAAGATATCATCATAGGGACTCCACTTTCTGAGTAAAATTACAATGAATCCTTATTGATCCAAAAAAGAGAATATATAGATGAAGTTGCAACTATTCATTAAGATCTTGATCAAGGTATGTGGCAGATTTATCAAGAGATGTTCAGTGAGTATGAAAGCCTTTAGAATCTTGTCCTTGGAGGAGAGCAAGATAAGGTTGTGTAAAAATAATTAAAAGTTTATATTTAACAACCATATATTTAGTAACGTCATGAGGTAGTCTATGATGACTATGATAGTCATGAACATGATCACAAGAATGACTTTGAAGAAGTGGTGGCTCTCAAGGGGAAAGATAGCAAGGATGATTGGTTGTATTAGTCTGAGATATTTGAATAACTTGAAGACTTTTTCAAATTTAAATTTCAAGTGCATAAGAAGATAGAGAAAGATATCCTCATGGAGGACAATGACCAAGATTGGATTGACTACACAAATATCCTTGATGAGCTTGCAGCTGGTAAGCAACCTAATCCTATTCAAAGTACTATGGAAGTCAAGGAGATATGATTTTTTTAAGAACCATTAGAATTTACAACTAAGGAGTCTCATGAAAATATTGAGTTTGTTAAATTTCTTGAATAATTCACCTTCATAGGTGATTTTTTTGAAGTTACCTTGCTTACATTAAAGGCCATACCAAAGAAGCTGGAAAACATCAAGAAGTTAAAAATATCAAAGCCAATGCTCAAAAGGAATTTTGACTCATGTACTCCTCTATCTCATGGATCAAGATATGGTGCCAATTTTCCCTTTGATCTATGAGGAAAAACTTTCTTCAGGTTAGTTTGTACATAGTTAATTTGCTTATATTATGTGTGTTTTCCCTAAGTGTTCATGAGAACATAAGTGTGTGTGTCTTTGTCTTGCTTTGTGTGTTTGTTCCCTATTTTGTTTGGTGTATTTTAGTGTCTAATAAAAGGCTTTTTAGTGTAAAAAGTGGTGTATATTTGACTTCATTTCCCAAGGATATGAGAAGGTAACTAGTTCTTAGCATAGCAGGCATGCCACCCCTAAGAAATTTCCAAAATATTGACTAATTTGACCCCTTAGTCAAATAAGTCAACCCCCCATGTAATTTAAAACTTTAAAAGGTCCCCCTAGGTCCTAAAATTTTCATCATGGTCATAACTAAGGTCATAAAATATGTCTTAAGCTTAGTAACATTTGCCTAAGTTCATCTAATGTCATTCGATGTCTATTTTGGCTACTTCAATGAAGTTGTACGGTTCCCTCACTTAAGACAAGTGTGTCATAGTGTTTTTCAACATCCCATGTGTTAGGTTAATGTAAGGATACCATTTTATAATTGAAAATTATAGGTTACATGTTGAAAACAATGAGATAACTATAAAAAGAGGGAGTTTCTAAATTTGTACGGACTACAGGATAGGTTTGGCATATGTGGAGGATTTATTAGTGTCCCTTAAACTCCCAAAAACTTATTTCCACATTTATATTGCCTTGATAGGTTCAAAAATGACCAAAAATGGTTCACCTTTTCCATCACTCTCTTGTGCAAGTCAAAACTTGTCAAACAATTTCCCTTCTGTATGGACATGGAAGAGAGATTCAAGGTGAATGATTTTGGTGGATGTTAACACTCCTAATGCAATCCAATTACATGTTCATAGATATAAAATTATTGGATGATGTTTCATGAACTATCCCTAAGACTATTGATGCCTCTAAAAAGACTACACATTCCTATCACCTGTAGGTTTTCTCATTTGTTTACATGATCTGGTGTTTCCAAGTGTTGAAAGCACTCTTTTAAGGAATGGTCTTCATCCTCTAATGGTTTTAAAAGTTTTTTTTCATGTGTAGATATGGATATTCAAGTAAGATCATCTTCCTTGTGTTTAAAGTATAAAACATGTGGTTTTCAAGGTATATTTCCATAGTTGTAGAGTTGTCTTTATATATATAGATTCATATCAAAGGTAGTACAACCTTGTGTTTCTCTTATTAAAACATGGAAGGTTAATTTTCTCCATGGTAGTTTTGAATTTGAGGATTGAAGTTTGATTGAGATGGCCTTCTCAATATCATGAACGAAGACTCAGGTTTTCAACGCATGCAGTCATATACAAGCATGTATAGAACATGAAGGAGCCATCCAAAACTTAAAACACAACTGAGGTTCAATATTATGACTTGAATGAGTTTTCTCAAGTCATGCAAGATTAATGGTGGTGATCATAGAGCTATCACATAGTCTACAAGGTAGTCAGAGTTGGAAATCTTGCTCATGGGAACATTTACCTTATTTTCTTTAAATAAGGTTTCTATCTGATGTAAATGACATTTGTTGGTGAATATTCTTGAGGTTAGAGTAATCCATATATATCCTATCTATTAGATTAATCCTAGAAGTGAATTCTTAGCATGAGGGGAATTTTATAGATCAAGGAGAAGGATGATTTACTAGAGTTTCACTTAGTTGGTTTTCTACTGAAAATACTTAGTGAAACCTACAATGTTTTGAACCTCAAAGTGAAATGCAACTAGTACACTATAACACAGTGACAAGAACATGGTCTCAATATAAGAGTTGAGATCATATATGTATGAAATATAGTTTTAGTGACCTTGAGGAAGGAATTGAAGGTCAAAATATAATACTCAGGTATGAATGACACCTACATGAATCTTTCAATTCTTCTTTAATTACTACCTACAAGTGACACAGTCAGGACATATAGTGAACCAGTCTGAGTAACAAAGATGATAGTTAATTACTGAACATATATGGAATGAAATGTTTTAAAATGGCTTTAGAGCAACAAAATCATAAAATCACAATGTCAATGCAAGATGCAACACCTATAAGAATCCTTATATTATGTAACTTACACATATAGTTTGACATAGTTTGCAACTTAGTCTAAGCTCAAGGAGGGTACAAATGTGAAATATTGGTAGTAGTGTGAGATGGATGAAAATGTTTAAATCACTATCATAGTGATATTATCACACTTTCATAGGACTCAAGACATATAATCTATAGTCACAATTCAAGGTTTTAGGCCCATCAAGAATTCTATACATAGTCATAAGAGCTCATGACCAGTCTTGAGGAGTTTGAATATTTGAGAGACCCAGAGGTATGACCAAGCCTTGTAAATTTGTAAAAATCACCAAAATGACCCAAATTATCTTTTCATGCTATTAATTTGATTAAACAAGCTAGAGAGATGATCTCTATTCTATCTCAGACAAAGATCACTCCACAATCAACAAAGTTTATAGACTTAGTAAATAAATATTTAATGAATAAATGAGATAATATTGGGAAACATGGTGAGACATTGTAAAGGGATGGTTTGAAGATAACCCATAGATGGTCAAATACTCAGTTAGGCACAATTAAGCCTAATAGGCCTAAATGCTCATGGCCTCTTAATTTATTCAAATGACTTCATGAACCTCTTCAAATCATTTGAGGACATTAAAAAAAGAGTATAAGATGAATTGGACCCATTGGTTTATAGAAATAATCCATTGAGTAGTCAATTTGACCTAGAATCATATTAGGCCTACTCAGAATGCATGTAAAGAACTCAATAGGCCATTTTCATCTACGCACATCTGTATGGAGGGACTACATGAGACTCCAAGGAGTTAGGAATAGTTTAAGGGAGTTTCTAGCTTAAGCTCAGTAGGATTTGTTTGGAATTTAAACTTTAGGATTTTATGAACAATCCTTAATAGCCCAAGACATTTAAAACCCTCTCAAAACCCTATTTCAAACCCAATTGGAAAAAGATAAATAGAGATGCATATAGAAGTGGTCAAATAACTAGGTAAGTGTTTATAACTTGTTTATAACTTTCTCAGGATCTTCACCATCAACTTTTTCCATACTATCCTTTGTATGGATTTACCTAACATGGGGTTTTCTTCAAGTTTTATTGGTTCTATAGGTGAAAAGGATAATGGTTAAGTGAAAATAATTGTAAGAGGTATATGGGAGCTTGATAAAACCCATCATACTCATTTATCATCATATAAAATCATGTAAACCTCCTTACCAATCCATTCATTGCAGGCAGTCTAAGTGAGATAGTGAGAAGGCAGGGTGACTATCCAAGATCAGAAGTGAGAAGTATGTTTTGAGTTTCTTGAAGACATATTTGATATAATAAAGGATAAATATGTTTTAACAATATGTAAAAACACCTCTAAAACACATTCCATTGAGAAACTAAAGGTTAATTGGGTGATAAATATGAAGACCAGTCTAGAAAGGCTAAGTGAGCAGTCATAGACAGTGAATGATAAGTGGTGCATATGAGTCCATCAATTGAGGGGCATATGAGAGTTTTTACATCTTGTTTCCAACTTTATAAGATAGAAACATGTGTTAAATACTCTTATATCAATTTCACATTGTCAATTTAAGTCTTCATCATCAAGACAGTTTCAAAGTGGAAGATGAAGAACCCCTACGCCAACTCAAAGGAGAATGATGCATCTCTGATGGACACTTATCCAAGATCACTTCTTGAATTTTTCTCCACCTCATTATCTTGATTTTTGATTGGTTTATGCATATTTACACTTATCTTTGTGACTCTTTAACTTCTCTTATTCTCTCTCTTCTCACATGCTCTATAAATACAAGCCATTTTGGCAATTGTATCTAGAACACACTATTTCAAAGAATTTTAGCTTACATTCCAAGAGAGGAAGAATAAAGAAACTAGATACATGGATGGTTAAAAAACTTGTTTATTTGTGTGCATGGTGAATCAAATGATTGTTGAGAGATCCTCTTTGGCTTGGGAGGAATGACCTATAAATAAGACAACACTAAAGTAAATGGTTTGTTAGATAGATAGTTGGGTGGATTGCCTAGCGCTAGGTAGATCTTGGAAGTAAGAACTTCCTAAAGGGATGTCAATCCACACATTTTAAATAATAAATTTTTTATAACAGAAGATAAATTACTTGTATAAATAATCAAAAGGTACTAAATGTAATATAAGAAATGTTTAATAAAAGAATAGGCAAAAATGACAAATTATTGTAATAAGTGGGTCAATACTAATGCTAAATAGATTGGGTGTGGTTCAAAAAATAGGTTGAAGGTTTGTGAATGGGTAGACAAAAATAAAATTAGATTCGGTTGAGGGTTGGTGGGTGAAAATTTCTTGTTGTTATTTTATGCCACAGTGACCGTCGACAGTTGAGATATGCACGCAATCACGACTTTTGCAACGTTCACCCTCACCCTTTTTTTTCATCTACTCTTTGTCAAATCAGCACCCGATTCCCAGTTCCCTTCCCTTGACTCCTGCTTTGAGGGGGAATACCTCATCCATAATCGGGGCAATCCACCTCTTGTTTTTGTCTTGCAGTTCATTCGAACAACCAACAAGACAGAATCGACCTTATCCCACACTTGGGGCAACCACCTCCTATTTTTGTCTTGCAGTTCGTCCAGAACAACCAACAAGACAAAAAGGGGCAAATGTAGACACCAGAATTGTGTCTAACCCTTGTCGTCCTCCCCTTAACCCCCATTTTATTCTCCCATGCCTATTTAACCCCTATCGACCATTTTCCCATGAGCCTTACCCCTGGCAGCATGTAAAAATGAGCAGAAAGCTAAAATTAGCCTCTTTCCCCATTCTGCATCTGCCGACGTCGGTCACTACTCGACCGACGTCACCGACGTCAGTCACCCATCAGCCGACGTCGACAGTCCTGCTGGCGTCAGTTATTCTTAATACTGCGTTCTCGACCCGAATACAAGATCCATTATCTGTTATTCGTTATTCGATTGCAAATCAGTTTCACAACCAGTTATCGGACCTTCTGCATCAAAACATTTTCTTTCATCAAAACACTAAAAGGATCAGCAAACTTTGGCATTCAGTCAATCGGCAATCAAATCTCTCGTATTCTCTCTCTCCGATATAGGTATTCTGCTTCAGTCATCTCGCTGGAGGTCTGCTACATCAAACTTTTACAACACACATACAATAGCAATTATGTCTCCTACTCTGTCTTCAGCATGTAACAGGTAAGTGTTTCCTCTGTGCTTTTATTTTGTTCTCTGGTTATTGTTGTTAATTGATATTACCACCCCGACTTAGATTCAGAAACCCAACTTGACTTCCTCCCATATCACCTTTATCCACCCTTTTCAGTCTATAACTCTACCCAGATTTCTGCACAAACCCCTAAACAATCCCTCTAACTCCCAAACCAGCTCCCTAACCCACAGACAAAGACTTCAGACCATTTTGCAATCCTAAAACCTTATCCAGACCTGACCAGACCCCATCTAAAAACTACTGCCCCGACCGACGCCGGTCATTACCCCTACCGATGCTGGCACTTTAACCGACGTCGGCACCCCTCCTTGACCGATGCCGACACAGAGACTGACACCGGTGACTGTGCAGAGCAATTTGTTGCATATCAGGTACGCATTTTGTTTTTCATCTTTTATTTCATTTTGTCTTTCACTATTTTTGTTTCTGTCAAATATTCTATTTTTAATCAGTGGGTTGATATCCCTCAAGGAAGTCTTCGTACTTCAGGGATCAAGCTTTTGCTTGATAGCCCACCATCTCCTCGTCTAACATTTTTCGTGTTTCAGTCTCTTTTTCTTTGCAAGTGTCATTCCTCCATAGCCAAAGAGGAGTACCTTCCAACGTCTGATTTCAGTGCACATGACTACATCCAGGTAACATCTAACCTTGACCATTCTTTCTAGTTTCTTAATTCCTTCTTTGAATGTAGAAAGCGAAATAGCGTAGAAACATTCTGGCATGCCCGGTGGGACCCTAGGGCCTTCCTTGGGTTCTTTCTTTCCTTCTTTTTTCATATAGGTGCATTAGGTTTCTCCCTTTTCACCTCTTTCGTCTCTTCTAAACGACATCATCAGCAGGAATAAAAAGAACTTTTCTTTCTTTTCTTGCACTTTTAGACTAGTCAAAAATCATATTCTTCAACCCTTTCTCAACTTGTTTTCATTCCAACTTCACATTTCAACTTGGGGCTTAAAACACTTTGCATTAATTTCTGCTTGCTTGCATTTCTTAGACCACACTTAGTAATTAATAACCGCATATTGAATTAATCTAGTCCACTTTATGTTACATGACCAAACCACTTGCACAAAACAAACATCTTAACTTACCTGAGACAAGGACCAACTAGGATTTCATCACCCAGCGGATACCTTACCCATCCCAGCGATCTTACTTGGATTTCATCACCAAGGGGAAAGCCCACTCCGTTCTCTAGCAGAGGATAATCTCTAGGGGAAGTATATTTTGGTTAAGCGAGACCAGCTCATCACTGGACTCGTGAAGTGAGGGGAGCTTGCTCCTTAGCACCAGGCCAAGTATGGAACCTAACACAGACTTTTGAGCACCATAACTAACTTGAAACCATCCATAGACTACTTCTTCTAGGACCCGACTCAAAATCCAATCTTCCTCTACACATATTCTAAGGCATAAGCCACTATAATCCTAATAATTTACTCCTAGGGTTTTTAGGATCTGCTTGTGTTCTTCATCTTTTCTGTTCTTATCTACTTGTTTGAGCTTGTGAGGATGTTCTTTCTTTCCTTGAATGGTTCTGACTCGTAGCCAAGTCAAGGCTCTAGTCAATCACGCGAGGCATCATCCACTTCCATCTACCCCGTCCATAACCAGCCCTATAATGGAGTTCCACTCAGAGACTGAAAGAACTCCTACTAGACCATCCCCGACCTAGACTCCTATTGTCCCAGAAGGGGACCAAGATTTTGCATGATTATTGGACCTCAACGTCAAAGCCTTGCAGCACTATCTCGCAAATAGCCGAACGTGAGACTCCTTGGGCAATCCAATGTACAGAATGCCGACCTCTCTTCTCGAGACTGCAGCCGTATCAACAGCATTCGTAGTTCAACCTTTAGACACCCAGGCTATTGCCTCGACCAATGACCAGCCTTTGACTAATCATCTAAGTGTGGCCTCTCCCTCCATCTTTGGGCCCACTTCCACCAGGGTTTCGGCCCCCTATCAACCTCAGCCCACTCAACCACTCTCTACCCCCTTTCAGAATCTGGTCGTCTCTATTCCACCTACCCTTGCTCCTATCAACACTAGGGTGGCTACCTATCCATTGGCCCATGTTACCACTAACCAACCTCCCGTGACAACATCGAGCCTAGCCATGCCTTCTACCCAACCATCCTTAATCTCCTCTTCTATTCCTACGACTAGTCATTCATACGTTGCACCCTTACTGGTACAATCGACTACGTCATATGCCTCTTCTATCCTCTTTCAAGCGCCTTACAATCTAGGGGCGCTCCACCCACCAATCTGTCATTAGATATCATCAAAATGCTGATGGACAAGATGTCTAGCCTAGAGACCTCCGTTTTTGGCTCACGCAATATTCTCTCATACAAACAAATTTGCAATGAGCCCATTCATCCTTCTGTCCCGATCAGGCCATACCCCAGTCAATGGGAGCTTCCTAAGTTTTCTCGCTTTCAAAGCAAGGAAGACCCACAACAGCACTTACAGGCATTTAGACATGCCTGTTACCTTATCACCCATGACGATGCACTGCTTTTATGCACGTTTCCTATGTCTCTCTCAGGTGCTGCGCTTGACTGGTACAGCTCCCTTGCCAGCCATTCCCTCTTCATGTTCACTCAGCTGGCCCAACTCTTCCTTGATCATTTCTCTATCAACATCACCAAGAAGGTCTCAATCACAGACCTCTATTCTATTTGCCAATTCGAGGACGAATCCATTGTTGATTTCATCGCTCGATGGAGGGGCCTCATCAATCAACTCTCCTTTTCCTTACCCCAACCCGAACTTATTGAACTTTTCTCCCAAGCCTACGCCAAACATATTTCTTCCACCTTAAGGGTTCAAACCTTCTGCACTTTTGACGAAGCCTTCACGATGGCCCACAAACTTGAGTTACGTGCCATCGAGGAGAATAAAGTCAAGTTGCGAAGCAAGAATCCCAACTCCAAGACCAATGACCCCTCTTCTTCTAAGCCTTCCTCATCTAATCCTAAATCTAAAGCTTCAGCAAATGCTATGGTCATTAGATCTTCCTCCTCTTCTCCTTCAACTAACTAGCCTGAACCATCCATGTCCCAAAGCATTACCTGCCAATTCCAGCAGAGATATGTACAATGACAGTATACTCCACTCAGAGAATCATATGCGTATGTGCTAGAAAAACTTGTCAAACAGGGGGTCCTCAATCTCCCCCAGATCCGACCACCTCCACAATTTGATCCCTCATGCGCCATCCCTGCGTGGTATAGGGAAAATGACTTATGTAACTACCACCGTGTTAAAGGCCATGACACGGGCAACTATAAAACCCTTAAAAACATAATCCAAGACATGCTTGAAAAGGGTGACCTCATCCTAGACAATCCCAATGCACCACCTAATTAGGGTATCGACATCTTCAAACAACCATTCCCCAATCATCTGCCAACTCAAAATAATGTTCAGACCTTGATTGACAACACTCATGAACACAACATTCGAACAGTCAATATGGTCTCGCCCTTCATTTCCGACCAACCTCAAGAGGTGAGTCCATCACATGTGGATGAACCTCTTTCTCCGATTAGTTCTCTGTTAACCTCTCTCATCTTGGAGGATGCCTCGACCTTACCAGCACCGCCGGTTTCACCATCTTCCTTCTTGCTGCCTATGGAGGACCCAACCCTTCCTACTCCTCAACCGCAAGTGGAGGGCACAATCATCCCTGCCCTTTACCCACTTGAGGAGCTTCATTCTCCAGTTTCTTCTCCACCCAGGGAAGAACCTGCCTCTCCTTCATCTCCAACCAAGGACGAACCTGTCATGGCTTCATCATGCCTTGGGGCCGAGACTACCACACCTTCTGTCCCACAACTGTCAACATCTTCTCAAGAACCCAAACCTCATCCAATATCTTCTCAGCCATTTTCTCGATTAGTGAAGAAACTCGAACTTCTCCCTTCAAGGAAAGTGGAGCATCAGGGATTGTGGGAGCGTCTCACAGCTCTTCAACATGCTCGTGCCCTCTCATCTCATGCTGCTAATCCCCCCATGGCAGAACCTCCCAAGACTCTCAATAAAAACTAGACTTCCACTTCTAGACCATCTACACATCAATCAACCGCATCAGGACCGAAACCCTCATCTACCCCATCTAAACCAATCAAGTCACTTGGCATTCGCCCTGTCTCCAACCTCACTCATCCACAAGTGAAGGTGGACTTAGACCAGACTTCGACCAATAGTAGTCTTCAAATCAAATCAAAGAAGACTGCTAAACCATAGAGGTGAACGGCTCCTCTTCCATCACCATTGCCCTCCATTTTGGCCCCTCATCCTTTGACCCTGACCAGAGTCCTTCTCACTCTGACCTCTAATCAAAATTGGTTGCCTCATTTGCTTCCTTTGCCTACTGCTAACCTACCCTCTCCCAAAAGGGCGGTACCTCTCATGAAGAATGTACCATCTCCGCATGTTGCCGCACCATCAATCCAGAAGGTGGTACGGAAGCCTCCCCCAACTCCACCCAAGCAAAAGTCACCAGCATCGCACACATCGACGAGCACGGACCCTTTAGTGGGCTCATACTCTTTGATCTTGCACTGACTTTTATAGACTTCCAGCATAACTCTTCCACCCATCAGGTCTTTCCAACCCCTCAGGTCTAAGCCCTCCTGGTTCGACGACATGAAGATTTGCTTATACCATCGCACGCCAGGACACGATACCGAGACTTGATGTGCCCTCAAAGCTGTCATTCACTGCTATCTGGAGAAAGACACTCTTCTCTTTGAGGACACTCTCGACTGACCCCTGACTCCTTCTCATAACCCTCCAACCTCTTCAAACTCATCAACATCTCCTCAATAGGTTACAACCTCTTTATCTCCTTCACCTCCTATCTTTGAAATCAATGCCATTCACATAACCACTAGGTCACAAAAGGACAAGGCAAAAGAAAAAGCTGCCATTCCTTGGACCTACCCTTTCATCAATCCACCTCAACCGCCCAAGCCTAAGATTTCTATCCTTGGAGCGCCTCAACCCTCTTCTTCTTCTTTCGGACCAATCCATGACTCCATATTGAAACAGCTTCACCAGATGCCCATGATGATGTCTCTCTATGACCTCATCCAAACCTCACCTCAACATCACCAAGCCCTCATCAGAGCCTTGCAGGCAGCGGAGGTCCAACCCGAGGACCCCCAACCACTTGCTGCCCTTGTCCACTCTTTAGCCCCTGTTGCTTCCATCACATTCTGAGATTCCCACATCCAACACAGAAGATCAGGATGCTACCCTCTTCATCACTGCATATGTTGATCAGACACGCATTAAATGCATTATGATCGACGGAGGTGCCAACATCAACATTATCTCCACCCATGCCTTTGATCAGTTGGCTCTTCCCAAGAATTGCATCTCCAAAACTGACGCAATCTTGCGCTCCTTTAATGACACCAATGCCACGACCATTGGCATAGTCGTCCTTCATATCCGCATTGGTCCACGCATAGTCCCAAAGCTCTTCTATATCATCGAAGGAGAGTTTCAATACAACATGTTGATGGGCCGACCCTGGATCCACACCATGGCCTGTGTCCCCTCCACCCTGCACCATTGTGTGAAATTTGAGCATGATGGGCAAGTCCACACCATTCCCGCTGACCCTTCACCCTTCAAAAGTTGTAACACCACCTACTGTCCAAATGACGTCCTCATTTCTATCGAGCCATCAATCTTGGCACCGCCTCCATCTGTGGAAGCTTCGACCAGTTCGCAATAGATGATCGCCCTCACACCTCCCCTTTAAGCGACAACCACAGACCCCATGGAAGACATCTTCCAAATACTTTCATTGGGGGAGTATCACTTGCTGACCTTAGACATGTTCCAAACTCTGCAAGAGTATGGATGCCTTCATCATAACCCCAGTTACGACCATCAGATCAGGATGATCATGCCTTATGGTCCTCCTCACCTCCGAACCAACCTTGTCTATGGGGGGCTCAATGAAGCTCCTACTGATGGCAACCCTCTCTCTTCACCCCAACCATTCACATCAGACTTCTCATTTCTTGGCAACCCCATCTTTGCACACACTTACCTTTATAGGTGTGCATGGAAGGGTTTTGGTTTTAGACACTATGAGCAGGGCTCCCATCAGCCTATTGAGCCGCTCAACGATGACAATGCCAAGAAACGGTATGGCCTAGGATATCACGACCCCACTCAAGACCTTGCAGACCTTTGTCCCGAACCAACCATTGACCAATCTCCTCCACACTCGCCCATTTTTCCTCCTTCAACTACAGAGTCAGTGGTTTCCATTCCTCCTAGTTTTTTTTGCATAAACACCATCTGCCTGGAACCCCTAACTTATCAGCTAAACGGGGTGTCTAGGTCTCTCCCTCTCATTTTTCCCAGCATGATAGAAGATGAGTCGGTGACCATTCACACTGTCCACTGTGTTGACGACGATGCCATTCTTTCTTACATGGGTGCCGACGACTCTTTCCTCCAGCGCTCCCTTCCTTCTGAGACCCAGGTTATGTTAAATGAATCAACCATTGACATCAACCTTCCTTCTTCTGATGTTCCTTATGTATTAAAGATTGGCCAATCTTTAGATGCTCAAGAGCAGCTTGACTATATCCAGTTCCTCTCTGACTATAGCAAGGCCTTTGCCTGGACTTACAGTGACATGCCTAGCATCGACCCCACCATTGCTACCCATAACATTGTCACCAAAATAGAGGCTAAGCCTGTCAAGCAAAAGCTTCAAAAGATGCATCCTCGCGTTGCCCTCCTTTTCAAAGAGGAGCTTCAGCGCCTACTTTCTGTCTCCTTCATCCAGCCCATCGATTATCCACAGTGGGTCTCTAACATCGTCCCAATCACCAAGGCGGCTGGGGGATCTGGATCTGCATGGACTATCACGACCTTAACCTAGCCTGTCCCAAAGATGACTTTCCTCTTCCCAACATTGACCAGCTTGTTGATCTCACAGCCGGCCATGAAATGCTATCTCTCATGGACGGGTTTTCAGGATACAATCAAATCTTGATTACTCTGGAAGATCAGCACAAGACCACTTTCATTACCCCATGGGGGACTTTTTGCTATCGAGTCATGCCTTTCAGCTTGAAGAACGCAGGTGCCACTTATCAGCGTGCCATGACCTACATTTTCCATGATCTCCTCCACAAAATCATGGAGGACTATGTGGATAACCTATTAGGCAAGTCCAAGCTTCGCCGTGACCATCTGACCATTCTCAAGATCATCTTCTCTCACCTTCTTCAATACAATGTTCACCTCAACCCCAAGAAATGTGTCTTTGGGGTCCTATCTGGCAAGCTTCTCGACTTCATCATTTCTTTTCATGGCATCGAGATAGATCCCGCCAAGATTTGTGCTATCCTCAAAATGCTGCCCTCGACCAATCTCAGGGAGCTTCACAGTTTGCAAGGGAAGCTCCAGTCCATTCGCCATTTCATCTCGCAGCTTTCTGACCGCTGCCAACCTTTTCATCATCTCCTTAAGAAGGACGTCTCCTTTACATGGGATAAAGACTATCAAGAGGCTTTTAAAGCCCTTAAACGCTATCTGGTCTCTCCACCATTCCTCATTCCACCTAAAGATAACCAACCCTTCTACCTTTATATCTTAGCCACTAATCATTCGCTAGGTGCCATGATCACACACCGAGATGAACATCACCGTGAGCAAGCGGTCTACTATATCAGTCGAACACTGGTTGACTATGAAACCTGGTACACCCATATCGAGAAACTCTATTTGGCATTAGTCTTTGCTGCTACCAAGCTCTGCCACTATCTTATTAACCACAAGACCTTTGTCATCACCCACACTGACCCTCTCAAGTATATGCACTCCAAGCCATATCAAAATCAATGTATGGCTCAGTGGCTCATGCTGCTTGCTGAATTCGACCTCGAATTCATCCAGTAGAAATCTATCAAGGGGCAAACCATCGCTAACCAACTAGCAGACGCCCCTCTTCCTGACAATCAACCTTCGCAGTGTGAGTTTCCTGACGAATCTATCACCACGCTTTCCACCGATGACACCATCTATCAGATGACCATGTTCTTTGATGGCTCCAAATGTCAACTCAATGGGGGTGCCGAGGTCATTCTCATCCCACTCGAAGGGGAGCCCATGCCTCTATCTTTTAAGCTCGACTTTGATTGTACCAATAATATGGCCGAGTACGAGGCCTTAATTTTTGGACTTCAGACTGCCCTCTCTCTCAGCATCAAGTCCATCAACATCTTCGGCGACTCGCAGCTCATCGTCAATAAGGTCAACGGTTCATACCTCTGTAAAAATGAAATTTTACAAAGGTAAAAAAATTGTACTGACATTCTCCTTGCATCTTTTGACCATTACCTCCTACAGACTGTTCCTCGATCCATGAATAAGTTTGCTGACACCATGACTTCTCTCGCTTCGCATATCCCATCTTCCTCATCTGCATCCAAACTTTTTATCATGGTTCATCGTGTGCCATTGCCTTCTTATATCTCTCCTAACATTAATCATGTCAACACTATAGACTCTAGCCCATGAGATGATTGGTATAAGCAACTTGTGGACTTCTTATCTTTTTCTGTCATTCTTCCCAACCTCTCTAGCAATGCGCGATGAGCTTTTATCACGCGTATCGCTCGCTATACCATGCTAGGGAGTCTTCTCTATAAGCGAGGCTTCGATGGCCTCCTTCTTCACTGTCTCACCTCCACTGAAGCATCTCAAGCCATTAAGCAAGTCCACAATGGGATTTGTGGCAAACATTTCAGTGGGAATTTGGTTACCAAGCGCATCCTTCATCTGGGCTATTATTGGCCTACCCTTCATCAAGACTGTAGCGACTATGTTCGGCATTGCATCAAGTGTTAGCAACACTCTAACTTGCTTCATCTCCCTAGCCACGCCTTACAAATCGCTCAAGATTTTTGGCCTTTTTCTCAATGGGGTTTAGATCTCATCGGTGAGATTAACCCCCACTCGTCTCTTCATCATCAATCCATCATCACAGCCACTGAATATTTCACCAAGTGGGTGGAAGCCATTCCTCTCATCTCCAAAAAAGCCGACAAGATTGTCGACTTCATCATCACCCACATCATCTGTTGTTTTGGTGTCCCTCATAAGATCATCACCGATAATGGCAAGTCCTTCAAAAACAAGACTGTCCAAAAGCTATGCGACTCATTTGGCATCAAGCTCAGTTTCTCTTCGCCTTACTACCCACAAGAAAATGGGCAGGCTGAGGCTTCCAACAAAATTCTCACTAAAATTCTCATGAAGGTGGTCAGCGACACAGGAAGGGACTGGCACATTCACATTCCCTTCACTTTGTGGGCCTACCGCACTAGCATCCAAACCTCTACGGGTTCTACCCCTTTCTCTCTCATGTACAGAACAGAGGCTGTCCTACCTCTCGAAGTACAGATCTCGTCTCTCTGCATTTCTTTACATGACATCCTTTCCAACGATGACTTTCATCAAGATCGCTTAGCTCAACTTGAGTTACTTGACGAACGTCGTCTTGCTGCCCTTAATCATCTCCATGTCTATCAACATCGCATCAAGCGAGCCTATGACAAAAATTTGTGAGAACGAGATTTCAACATCAGAGACCTCGTCCTCAAAGAGAATCAATATGTGACCAATATGGAGCGAAGTCAATGAGGCAAGTTTGCCCCTAATTGGCTCGGACCTTTCATCATCACGCACAAGTATGGATCAGGGACTTATCATCTATCCTCTCTTGATAGACGACCAGAACCTGAGCCTCTTAATGCGTTGCATCTGCAACCGTTCTACTACTAGTCGAGTACTCATTCACTTGACATTTAACTTGAGCTCGTCCCTTGAGCAATCCCCGTCCTCTTAGTCCTAATTCCTTTCATCCCTATTCCTCTTAACAATTCCTCTATAACCCTTTTATGATGTATGGATGCTTTGTCCTAATAAAAGGGAGCCCTTGACCTTCTATAATCTTGTCCATGACTCACATTTCTATCAAAACAAATCAAGATGTCAAAATATCCACGGTCACCATATCAATATCAAATTAAAAAGGCAGACTGCTCCCTCGAAGGACAGCTGCACTATCATTGCTGTAACTAATAGACTGCTCCCTCGAAGGATAGCTATTCAAAAGCCCTTATATTAAGCAAAATTCTAGACCACTCCCTCGAAGGATGGCTATGACTAATCTGGCAATAAACATCACTATCTTAGAAGCTTCCCGCATCGATCAACTTCACAACTGACCACCAAGCAAATGACATCTCTATACAGGCTTCCTGCATTGATCAGTCTGCATAAAAAAAAAAAAAAAATGAGTCATGGACTTGACTTATAGTTGTCTCAGGGCCTCCCATAAAAAAGGGCAAGGTTATCTTTGCTCTTAAAATGGGTTACCCTATTTCCTCCTCCTAACACCTGCTCAAGGGATTTCGAGCTCACTTTAATATCAAAGTGATTCGATTACCGTTCTAACACAACATCTGGTCAACGACGTCATGCATGAATGGGGCTCTTGGTTCTAATAACCCCTATCTATGCTGTCATTCTGGTCCTTGTCAATGAAATAGCAATCTGCTTTTCACTTCTTTTACACTTTGGTCACATTCAACTTCATCACTTGTCAATCCTAATCAACTCAACTCAACTCTCTTTTCAGGCCACTCCCATAATTTCTCTAGACACCAATACACATGGAAACTATCGACCAGACACCATTTATGTTAAGCATAAACCAATACTTGCTGACGCATAAATAGACCTCAATTCACCTTTAGCATACATCCATCACGAATATAGAAAATTTCTAGGGATGAAAGACCCCTCAACCAATGTTGCAGAATACACCATTTGGAAAAGGCTACAACATCATCTTCCCCTCATCTTTCATCATGATCGAGACCAATCTATCGACCACTTTGACCACCTGTCTACCACTCGAACCCCTAGTCTGAACTACATTGGTCTGAGGCCCCTTCCAATCTAGGCTATGTAGGCAACACTCAGATGACACGATGTCTTCTGGGGTTCGCTCGACCACCCTCTGTTTATTTGTCTCTCTGATGGACAAACCTTCTCTTCTTTAACCATGACCTTAACCTCGACCAAGACCAATCCATACCTTCAACCCTCTTCCTCCCTTCTAAGGAGAACTACATTGGCCTGAGGCCCTTCACATAGGGGCTATGTAGGCAGCACTCAGATCACATGACGTCTTCTGAGGTTAGCTCGGCCACATCCTTTCATCCATTCCTTCACCTCGACCAATGACCATTGGAGATCATGCCTATCTCCTCCGACTTCGACCACTTCCAAGACAATGTTGCCTTGGTTGTTTTTGCCTGTATGTTACTTCATGACTGGTTAGCAAAATTGTGTGCAGACTATTTTTAGACCCTCACAAGTATAGGATCACAAGCTGATTGATCCACACTACTTGTGACATTTTCGTGTTTCTAGGAGCACTTCCTGAGCTCGAGATACCTGGAACACGATGACCCATTAGAGCTTCAGCTTCGATTGAATAAACTTGATCAGCTATGACCACATGCTGGGGCCAGGTTACTTCAATTTTGGCACTCCTCAACCCTCAACCTACGACAATCTGACCTGACCATCTCGTGAAGAGGTATGCGCACAATCACGACTTTTATAGCATTCACCCTCACCCTTTTTTTCATCTACTCTTTGTCAAATCAGCACCTGATTCCCAGTTCCCTTTCCTCGACTCCTGATTTGAGGGGGAATACCTCATCCATAATCGGGGAAATCCACCTCTTGTTTTTGTCTTGCAGTTCATTCGAACAACCAACAAGATGGAATCGACTTTATCCCACACCTGGGGTAACCACCTCCTATTTTTGTCTTGCAGTTCGTCCAGAATAACCAACAAGACAAAAAGGGGCAAATGTAGACACCGAAATTGTGTCTAACCCTTGTTGTCCTCCCCTTAACCCCCATTTTATTCTCCCATGCCTATTTAACCCCTGTCGACCATTTTCCCATGAGCCTTGCCCCTGGCAGCATGTAAAAATGAGAAGAAAGCTAAAATTAGCCTCTGTCTCCATTCTGCATCTGCCAACATTGGTCACTACTCAACCGACGTCGTCGACGTCAGTCACCCATCGGCCGACGTCGGCAGTCCTGCTGGCGTCGGTTATTCTTAATACTACGTTCTCGACCTGAACACAGGATCCGTTATCCATTATCCATTATTCATTATTCAGTTGCCAATCAGTTTCGCAACCAGTTATCGGATCTTCTGCATCAAAACATTTTCTTTCATCAAAACACTAAAAGGATCAGCTAACTTTGGCATTCAGTCAATTAGAAATCAAATCTCTCGTATTCTCTCTCTCTGGTACAAGTATTCTGCTTCAGTCATCTCACTGGGGGTCTGCTACATCAAACTTTTACAACACATGGATAATAGCAATTATGTCTCCTACTTTGTCTTCAGCGTGTAACAGGTAAGTGTTTCCTCTGTGCTTTTATTTTGTTCTCTAGTTATTGTTGTTAATTGATATTACCACCCTGACTTAGATTCAGAAACCCGACTTGACTTCCTCCCGTATCACCTCTATCCACCCTTTTCAGTCTGTAACTCTACCCAGATTTCTGCACAAACCCTTAAACAATCCCTCTAACTCCCAAACCAGCTCCCTAACCCACAGACGAAGAATTCAGACCATTCTACAATCTTAAAACCTTGTCCAGACCCGACCAGACCCCGTCCAAAAACTGCTACCCTGACCGATGCCGGTCATTACCCCTACCGACGCTGGCACTTTAACCGACGTCGGCACCCCTCCTTGACCGATGCTGGCACAGAGACCGACACCGGAGACTATGCAGAGCAATTTGCTGCATATCAGGTATGCATTTTGTTTTTCATCTTTTATTTCATTTTGTCTTTCACTATTTCTATTTAAGTCAAATATTCTATTTTTAATCAGTGGGTTGATATCCCTCAAGGAAGTCTTCGTACTTTAGGGATCAAGCTTTTGCTTGACAGCCCACCATCTCCTTGTCTAACATTTTTCGTGTTTTAGTCTCTTTTTCTTTGCAGGTGTCATTCCTCCACAGCCAAAGAGGAGTACCTTCCAATGTCTGATTTCGGTGCGCACGACTACATCCAGGTAACATCTAACCTTGACCATTCTTTCTAGTTTCTTAATTCCTTCTTTGAATGTAGAAAGCGAAATAGCGTAGAAATAGTTGGGTACTAAAGCACAAACATTTACATGTAGTGTGACAAAAGTGTAACAGCTAAGATCATGTATTGATTAGGTTTCTATAGTTGGTAAAAATTAAGGTTGATACTAGAAGGACAAGTGACAAGTAGATCATGTGACCACATTTAGGCATGGCAGTTAAGAACACTCATAAATATAAGTATCCTAGGGAAGGCCCATGTTTTCATGGGTATACAAGTTAGGATGTGCTTCTAGGGAAACACAAACTAGTTAGGTGAAGTCATGGGTATCTGAGGTAAGAAGTGCTTGTTAGGTTGTGCAGCTAAAAGCTTCACTGATGCAAATAGGGAAGGAGGTTGCTGAGAGGTTGTTGAGTGTCACAGTCACCGGTGTCGGTTAGGCTGACCGACATTGGCCAGTGGTGGACAAGAATGCAATCGACGTCGGCAGGAGTCGGCTGATGTCAGTTAACTCTAGGTAGACAGGGACCGACGTCGGTCGCCTGTGCAGTTTTAGAACTGTCAGTTGCACGAACAGTTTGTTAATGAACTGAGTATTTGCATGTTAAGAGCCAATTTTAGACTTGAAGCTGTGGATCTAATTATTGTAATTAGGTGTCTAATTATTGTTTACATGACATCTATATAATAGACTCATGGGTTGTATTGTAATTTGTGCTAGAGAGTAAGAGAGAAAATATTAGCTCCTTCTGTGTGTGAAGAGAGCATGGTGTGTTCTTCCTAGTACCACACTACCAAGTGTGGGTGCTAGTTTGGAGAATCAGAAGGGTTCTTCATGTATGTATGATCTTGGTCAGCAGGTGTGCATGGCTACGTTAGGAGATCTGCATGGTAAGTAAGATCATTGATTTGTAGGTGTATGTGTGTGTAGGATCCAGGTTTGCAGGTGTGTAGAACCAGATTGATTTGTAGGTGTGCAAGATCAGGGAGGACAGCAACACAATAGGTAGCAAGATCAAGAGAGATCTACTTGAAGTATGATTGTGTACTTGGAGTGTGTGGAGCACTTGTGGAGTGCGTGGAGCATTGGTGTACTGGTAGTAGTGGATACTGACTGGTTGGAGGTGAACACCAACTCTGTGTTTGAGTTGTGTGTTGGGACTGTAAGAGAGAGAGAGCTTTGAGGAAAGAATTACTGTACACTTGAGGTGTGGGAAGCCTCTAAGAGGTGTGAAGAAGAAGTGGCATCTTCTTTATTGTATTTTTTTTTGGATGAGTATTAATACAAGTTGTGTATTGTCTCTCATATTCTGTGTTGTTTCTGGATTCTAGTTACTTGTTACTTCTAATTTAATTTTGCATGTTAGTTGCTTCTATATGGTAATCAATGGTGTTTTCATGGGTTCCTAACATTTGGTATTAGAGCAAGGTTGTTGGCTCATAGCTTGATACCACTAACAGTTGGTATCAGAGCTAAGGTTGCAGGGAGCAGGTTTGTGTTTGGTTACAGGTCACTCTCAGGGGTTTCTGATTGAGTGGGAGTATAGCAACGGCAGAAGAAAGTAAACTAAGAATGGAGGAATTGAAAAGCACGAATGGTCAATTATGGTGGTATGGAAAGAAAGAGTAGGTAAAGAAATATTGTTGGTTGGTAGTAGATCAGCATGAAGGAACTGAAGAAGCAGATGTTGCAGGTGTTGTTGCACAGAATGCTCTGAGATGTTTCTTGGATAAAGTTGAATCTTGTTTTATAGATTATGTTGCCTCTTTCCATGCAGCTTGAAATAGAGTATTTTTCCATGTTAAGGTCTTTGGAGACTTTGGAAAGATTTATTTAAGGGCTGGTGTGCCTTGCCAAAGAATTGGCAAAGGGGAAGTGAAGCTGAAATTGCAAGCAGCCAACACATGGGTGTTGAAGGAGGTCATGCAGGTCCCAATCTTGAAGATGTGGCTAATTTCTTTAGGAAAGTTGGGTGATGAGAGATGCACAAGAACTCTCATAGTGGATGCACTTGAATTAGCTGGTGGTAAGAAAGTAGGTATCTTTTATCTATCTACTTATATTACTGATTCTTCTTCTATTGCAAAGATGTGGCTTTGTAGGCTTGGTCACATGAGCAAGAAGGAGATGCATGTTTTTAAGAGGAAGTCAGATGTGTTTGACAGACTTAAGAATTGGAAAGCCTTGGTGTTTCTAGAGGAGATGATGGATAGAGATCAGCGGATGGGATTGGGTAACTCTGAGCAGGGCAGTTTGGACATGGGTATGATTCAAAGAAAGCTCACGGGTAAAAAGTCATCACTCACAAGCGAACACAGTTACTAGCGTCAGTCAAGGGGAACCGATGTCGAACAGATAGGTGCCAATGTCGGTCATGTGCAGATTGAAGCTGGTGATGTTGGGCAGGGTGGTTGTCGACATCGGTCATGGAACCAATGTCAACGACCAGGTGAGACCGACATTGGTCAGGAAACCAGTGTCGATAAAAAGGATAGTCGCATGAAAACTGATGTCGATCAGATGCAGATTGTGTGGTGACCGAGGTCGGTCACTGTAATAGATTTTGGGTAGACAGCAAGCTGTCAAGGAGTCTTAAATGCCCATATGGAGGACTAAAAGTGGTAAGTAAGCCTCAAATTTGTTGTTCCTCTTCTTTATACTAGTTGCTGACTGTAGAGCAGGAAGGATCCAGGAAACAATGGAAGCATGGCATGAACAGGATGTAGGACCAAATGGGAGATTTGGTAGGGTTGCCAGCCGGTATGAAAGCACTGAGATGAATGGATACCTTGGTTAAATAATAGAGAGAATGGACACGTGAGACGGAAGGCCAGGTCATATGGTCTTGAGAAAGCTGTAGGATAGTGGTACAGGTTTTGACAGGTGGATGACAAAGCAGGGCTTTAGTCAATGTCAGTGTAACCATTGTGTTTGTCTTACCAGTTGGATGATGATTGCAAAATTATCCTATTACTGTATGTGGATGGTATGCTAGCTAGCAGGTTCGTACATATAGGGTTTTGTTGAGCTAAGGGTAAGTTTCGTTCAGTGGCATGTCATGAGGAATTTGGAGCAGCAAAATTCTTTGGCATGAGAGACATGGAAGATCACAGGTTGATTTTGTCTCCAGTGGGAGTTGATGTGAATAAGGTGTTAGCAAGGTTCAATATGTAGGATGCAGAACTGGAGCACACCAAGGGCTAGATAGTTCAGTGTCTAAAATCACATGAGGTCTGGTATAGACCTAAGTTTTCCCAAGTAGTGGGAGCTGTCAGAGAGTTAGGAGCCAATTCAGGGAAGTGGGTTCTCAGGTATTTGAGAGGGACCAGCAGTAGGTATACATGCTATGCAGGGTCAGGACTTCACTACATGGGTTTGTAGGTTTGGATGTGGCAGGTTACTCAGATGATAAGAGGTGTGCCACAGGTTGTGTGGTGGTTGGTCTTCAGGATTGAGCTTGAAGAGGGATACAAACTAGGAAATAGATTAGATGGGGTATAGGTATAGGTACAGTGCAACTGTTTATCTCCAAGTGGGAGATTGTTAGGTTGTGGAGCTAAAAGCTTCACTGATGCAAATAGGGAAGGAGGTTGCTGAGAGGTTGCTAAGTGTCACAGTCACCAGCATCGATAAGGCTGACCAACGTCGGCCAGTGGTGGACAAGAATGCAACTAATGTCAGCAGGAGTCGGCCGACGTCGGTCAACTCCAGGCAGATAGGGACTAACGTCGATCGCCTGTGCGGTTCTAGAACTATCGGTTGCACAAACAATTTGTTAATGAACTAAGTGTTTGCATGTTAAGAGCCAATTTTAGACTTGAAGCTGTGGATCTAATTATTGTAATTAGGTGTCTAATTATTGTTTGCATGAGATCTATATAATAGACTCATGGGATGTATTGTAATTTGTGCTAGAGAGTAAGAGAGCAAATATTAGCTCCTTCTGTGTGTGAAGAGAGCATGGTGTGTTCCTCCTAGTACCACAGTACCAAGTGTGGGTGTTGGTTTGGAGAATCAGAAGGGTTCTTCATGTATGTATGATCTTGGTCAGCAGGTGTGCATGGCTACGTTAGGAGATCTGCATGGTAAGTAAGATCATTGATCTGTAGGTGTATGTGTGTGCAGGATCTAGGTTTGTAGGTGTGCATAACCAGATTGATTTGTAGGTGGGCAAGATCAGGGAGGATAGAAACACAATAGGTAGCAAGATCAAGAGAGATCTACTTGAAGTATGATTATGTACTTGGAGTGTGTGGAACACTTGTGGAGTGCGTGGAGCACTGGTGTACTGGCAGTAGTGGATACTGACTGGTTGGAGGTAAACACCAACTCTGTGTTTGAGTTGTGTGTTGGGATTGTAAGAGAGAGAGCTTTGAGGAAATAATTACTGTACACTTGAGGTGTGGGAAACCTCTGAGAGGTGTGAAGAAGAAGTGGCATCTTCTTTATTGTATTCTTTTATGGATGAGTATTAATACAAGTTGTGTATTGTCTCTCATATTCTGTGTTGTTTTTGGATTCTAATTACTTGTTACTTCTGGTTTAATTCCGCATGTTAGTTGCTTGTATATGGTAATCAATGGTGCTTCCGTGGGTTCCTAACAGTGCTCCTAAAAATACATAAGTTGGTCAGGTGTGTGTAAGGTAGTGCAAGTCAAAAATAGGTCAACATGGTAATTATTGTCATTATGATAAAAAAGACTAGGCAAGATCATCACAAAATGTGCATGATTTGGGCCAAAATAGACCAATGGAAAGGTGATGAGGTAGTTGGTATGGTAGGCAGAGAAGTTAGTCTTCATGGATGGGCATTGAGTGTGGGTGCCAAATTTTTGAAAATTTGGTTAGTTGAATAAATTTTAGGACCCTGACCATTGATGGTCAGGGGCCTTAAGGTCAATCATTGGTGGTCACCCTGACCATCGATGGTCAAGGGGAAAACCCTAAAACATGGAGATAAAAGTGTTGAGTGAGTCATTTTCACTCATTTTGATTTTATGACTTCTACAACTTGCTTCTTTTGAATTTTGTGTAAGAGTGTTGATGAGGCATTTATTGAGTGGGTGACTCGGTAAATTTGAATTTTGATTTGATTGAGCTATGGAGGGTAGATTAATGAGGATGCAAGGTAGGCATAAATGAGGATAGGCAATAGGTTGGGTAATGGGTCCCTGGATTCCTTCTCGATAATGGTCAAGGAATGAGGTAAGGGATACTTTAAATTGGTAGATTATATGTGATTTGTTATTATAAATAGTTCTGGTTGCTTCTTGATTTGTCATTGTTTTGGTGGGTGAGTTTGGGTTTGACCTCAATATTATGGTTTTGATGGGTTTTTGGTTAATTTTACAAGTGAAAGTGAAATTGGGAAGGGGTAGTTTAGTTAGGGTAGGGTAGGCATAGGTATTTATGAAAAATGGTAAATATTGGTAGTGTCTGGGTATGTTTTGGGTAGGCTATGTTTGGGAGTTTTCCATCAGTGGTCACACATAGTGACCATCAATGATCATCCTGACTGTTGATAGTTGAGGACCATTAATAAAATACTCACCTAATCATGGATGGTCATCATGACCATTGGCGATCAAGCCAAATGGTAAAAAGGTTAAGGTTAAGTTTATGGATTTTGATAGGTTTGAATGGCAATGGTGGTTTACAGATGTAAATGATTGATGTGTAGTGGTTTTTTGTTAGGGTATAGGTAATGCTTGGTAAGATTTTAGGGGAAAAATAGGATAAGTGATATAGACAAGAGGTAGTTGTAAGAGGTCAAGTTCATAAACAACAATAGGAAAGAGAATTAGTATGTCTTCTAATGAACCTTGTAAGCACAAGAGCAGATTTAGATATATGATCAAGTGCCACACATATTCCAAGAGATTCATCGAGGGATGATCATAGTAGACTAGGATCATATGGAAGAGTTTGGTCTTTGAGTGATGTTATACTATCAGCATATGTTGTAGGATACGGTGATGATTGTGGCCCTTATCGAGAGATGATATCCAGCCATGAATACCTTCCTTATACCCATTAGTGAGATGATGATATTACTAGAGGATGTGCACAAGATTACTCAGTTAACCATATGGGGTGATATGATTTATCACATCGAGTGGAAGGAGAGAGATGAGTTCTTGGAACTTTTATATAGAGATGACTATGAGATTTTTAGATGGCATGCTCGAGGATTTAGGTACACTTTTCTATATTAGAGGATGAAGGGTGAGAGGCGACTAATCATGATGATGATGATAATTGCATTATCATGTTTTTCCATTATTGATTCAAGTAGTGAGAGGTTTCCCTATCTACTGCTAGGGGTATTGGTTGAGATGTTACTAAGTCACACAGTGTTTGGTTGGGTGCCTATGCTTCTAGTGTAGATATATAGGGAGCTATGGGGTTTCAGAGCTCATAGGAGATATGACATCAATGTCAAGTGTGTGCTACACTATTTAGCATATGAACACATCTAAGTTATATGACCGGTGGGGTAGCCATGGAAGGGTTATGCCCAGATGGACTTCTGAGTTGAGTTCATGTGATGGAGAGCTAATTTTTCCCTATCACGAGTAGGTGGAGGTGAGAATGACACATACTGGTTTAGAGGTGCCCTAGATTCCTTGGTTTTAGGTGATGTTATCTAGAGGCCATATGTCAGGTTTCTAGAGAGGGATGGATATAGGAGACACATTATTATTATAGAGTTACAAGTGGATCCTTAATAGGTGGGATGGGGAGGCAGAGCTCATCCCATTTGATAGGGTGTAGAGGTAGTTTGGCCTGGTGTAGGGTATCTTAGGTCTATTTCCTAGATATAGGCAAGAGGATGTAGAGATCTTACTACTTGATTTATAGCTAGTCTAGACATTACTAAATTGAGAGGAGTTATTAGTGCAGTCAGAGATAAACAATGTAGGTTTTGAGGATGGTTACCCTCCATGGTACTAGGCTCTTTATGTGATAGTAGATTCTGGTAGAGATGATGATGGTAGGTAGCCAATAGATGTTGACCCAAATGGTAGAGATGGCCAAAGGGCATATGTATAAGGGGTTGTCCCAGGTGCATCGGCAAGAGTGATGTTAGCTATAACATAGGCTTAGGTGGTAGCATTACAGGGTTAGTTGGCTATAGCATAGGGTCTCATAGCTATGGTTAAAGGTGAGAGGGACCAATCTAGAGAAACACTAGCCTTAGTTACCCAGGAGATAGACTCTTTGAGATAGTCTAGAAGAGGATCCATAACATCTGCAAGACCATCATGCGTTATCCCTATAGCATAGTATTTAGTCATAGTGGAGGAGCTACGCTACTATGAGGTTATAGTCTTGAGATGTTGTCTTGATGAGACTTGATGGGGTAAGTATAGAGCTATTTTGGTAGGTGGTGTTAGTGTGGTGACACTAGGTTAGTGGGTTGCTTCTATAGGGGGACAATCAGGTATCTCAAGAGGGTAGGCACCAAGAGGCAGTGGTACCCTAGGAGATAGTGGTGTCCCAAGAGCATAGTTATGATATGGTTATGGGATATTTATTTGGTTGTATATTATTTTGATACTAACTTGCAAGTTGATGCGATGAGATGTAGATTTTCAAAGAGATACATGTATATTTATTAAATATATGATGATTATGGTTATTTATGATCATAGACTCATGATATATAGATATTCTCTTTGTTTATTGCTTATGATTCATGGTTATTATGTTCATGTTGATCATTTGATGATGTTACATCGATTATGGTTGTGTTATGGATATGGATGTTGATGTAGACTCACCTAGCTAGGCATCTGATGAGATGTATTTCATTTTATGTTCATATGATATTGATGTGATAATGAGGTTCATGCTAAAATTTAATGAGTATATGCTTCCTCATTTAGATTTAGACATGTGGTGAAAATGGTTTATTGCTTTATCATTCATGGATGTTAAAATGTTGATATGATATTTGATGGATATGCTAATGATGTTTGTTTTTGCTTATGATATATGTTGATAAGATGTTCTAATTATAGTTATTTTGCTTAAGGTAAAACACATAAAATAAGTTGAAAAACAACACTAGGTATGAGAAAGAGAGTATGATCAAGAGACAAGATAGTTAAAGGAATATATCAACTAGTCATGAAGGGATAAGAAGAGGGAACAATACTAATTCTTTGGCAAGGACTAATAGAAACCAAAGTTGGATTGGCTTAAGGAACATAAACTCATCGAATGCTTCATATTAGAGTTAATTAATTGGTTACAAGGCGTTTTAATCACATAATGTCAAGTGAGCTAAAAATCCCTTGCTTAAAATGTATAAAGCGGATATGGATTAAAATGGAACCTTCTTACAAGACTAGCGTGCCTCTTCTAGAAGTTACCAAATAATTAGTATAAACAAGTCTATGTTTATAAGTGTAGTTTGATCAATGCAAGAAGTCTACTCATGAGAACTGATTGTGGCTATCAAAATTATCACTTATTAGGGTTGATTACAGCATTCAAAATTAATTTGCTTTTGCTTGATAATGGGTCTCATACTTATATTGTTGCATGGGAGGGTTGGGGAAGTTGATCAATGTAAGAAGCTTCCAATAAATTACTATACTTTGATAAAAATTTTACTCAGCCATCCTTCTAGGGAGTGGTCTAAGTTTGTGTGTGTTTTTTTAACACCTTGTGATAGCTATCCTTCAAGGGACTATTCCACTTTATTTAGATCAATTTTGATATGTTTTTAGTAGTTATCCTTCAAGGGGGAAGTCTATGAATGCTAGGGATGACCCATGATTATTTTTGGTTATGACTTTGCTTTTTGTTTTTTTTAGTTTATTTGTCATAGACTTGATTATATAGGCTTAAGGGTTCCCCTTTATGAAGGAAAAATTAAAAGCACAAGAAGGTTTATTAGGTGTAAAGAGGTTTAGGTGACAATTACCATGGGAATCCATCCTATGAAAAGGGGGGAAAGTATTATGAGAATCATGTGATGGGTAGATATGTTATACCCATTATTCAAGATTAGGTTATGAATATGATGGATAATCACATGATTCATTTTTAATTAGTTTCCCCTAAAATAGGGAGATAAATGTGGTTGGAAAGTAGGGGATGAGCTTAAGTTAGGCAATGAGAGGATCCTCCTACAATAAATTAATGAAAAAGCATGAAATAATAGATTTATAAAATTACCAGAAGCACTAAAAGGATTGATCATAGGCCACTTTGAGGGGGAAACATCCTTTGCGTAAGCTTAATATAATAAATTTTTGGATGCCTTCATTGGCCTCAACACTTACTTATACACTAAGTCTAATCTAAGAAACTACTACTTCCCATGATGTGGGATCAAATAAAATACTCATGGGATGACTTATAAAGCATATGCATCCATATCAAATAATATACTAACAATGTAAAGAGAAGGGGTAGCACAGGTTCCTAACATCCCCTTCCTCTTAGAAAAATATTTATCCTCAAACCTTTAAATGTGGGAATTGGTGTTGAATCTGAAATAGTGGTTCCCATGTGGCATCCTCTAGTTATATTCCATGCCACTAAAATAAAACCTATGTGATGGAGTAGGAATGAATTTGGCATATGCACCTATCCAAGATTACTTATGGCTCAAGAAATATGGGTCTTTCATTATCAAGTTCTAGTAAAATAGTATGCACCCTAATGTTAGTGTCAAAAACTTTCTTCAAATAAGAGATATGAGATACTAGTTGAACTCGAGAAGAAGGTGGGAGCTCTAACTTATAATAAACCAACCCAATCTTTTGGAGAACCTTATAGGGCCCATATAACTTGGGAGCCAACTTATGATGCCCTTTGAGTTTTAGGAAGGATTTGTTGTATCATTATAGGGGAAGAAAAACCATACCTTTAACTTGAAAAGTGTGCTCAGAACGGTATTGATCAACCTATTGTTTCATTATATTTTATTCCATATGAATACTATCCTATACGGTGTTGATGATTTTATCTTAGTTTCAAAGAATTATGTAGATCACTTGAACTGGTGAACTATTGGGGGTGTACGAAAGGAGCACTGGTGGTTCTTGACCATAGATTGCTTCATATAGAGTCATTTTATTTGACATGGGGTAGGAGGTGTTGTACCACCATTCAATGAGAGGAAGACACTTTGCCCACTAATGTTATTATTAAGAGGTGAAGCAATAAAAAAAAGTTTCTAAGCATTTGTTGACAATTTCATTCTGGCCATCTATTTGTGGATGATACCTAGAATTCATCTTCTGTTGGGTTCCAGTGCATTGAAATAGTTCTATCCAAAAATGGCTAGTGAAGGTTGCATCACAATCTGAGATAATGGATGAAGGAATGTCATGAAGATGAAAAATCTAGTCCAAGAAAATTTGTGCAACTATGGAGGTGGTATAGAGATGGCTGATGACACAAAATGACTATATTTGGAGAGGCAAACAACAACAACCAAGATCACTATTTTTCCTCTATATTTAGGGAGCCCCTCAATGAAATTCATAGAAATATTTATCCAAATCTTGGTATGGATGGGAAAGGGTTTGAGTAAATCAGGAATGAGTATTGTTTCATCCTTGTTGCATTAGCAAGTATCACATTTAACCACCATCTATTAAATTACTTTTGTCATTCCCTTCCAAAATAAGTTTCATCATGCCTGCTCATACGTTTTGAGAAATCTTGAGTGCCCTATAGATGGAAAAGCATGGAGTTCATATAATACAACTTGATCAAGATTTGTGCTCTAGGAAAGTACCAGATGACACATGTATCATAGAGAAGCACCATCCCAAGAATAATGTGGTACAATAGAGGGGTTAAAGGCCAACTATTAAATGATTTGAGATAATGAGGAGTCATTGACAGACCCATATTGTGCAACATCCAACCAGTTTGTAATAGGCATGGAAATAGCTAAAAGGAAAGCTTGGTCTACAAATGTATGAGATAGAGCACTAGCCATAATATTGTCCTTACCCTTTTTGTAAGTGATCTCATAGTCATAACCCATGATTTTGCTAACCCATTTATATTGTGATGGGGTGGAGACATGTTTTTCTATAAAATATTTCAAACTCTAGTGGTCAATTTTGATGCAAAAATGATTCCTGAGTAGGTATGGCTGCCACTTTTATACTATATGCAAAATGGCCATCATATCTTTCTCATAAGTATATATTACTAAATTATTGATAGAAAGGGATTTGATGGTGAAAATAATGGTGCATCCTTCTTGGAGGAGAACAAAACCAAGGATATTGCCACAAGCATCACTCTTGATAGTGAATGTCTTGACAAAATATGGCATAGCTAGAATAGGTGTAGTACACATAGCTTATTTCAATTCTTCAAATGCACACTCAAAAACTTATGTCTATGTAAAAAACATTAATTTTCAACATATCTATTATTAGAGATATAGTCTTCCCATAATCCTTGACAAACTTACAATAGTATCCAGTTAGCCCCAAAAAACCATAGAGGCTCTTGAGTGTCTAAGAATGAGGCCAATTTATCATGGTAGCTATTTTTTTAGGATCCACCCAAACCCCTTGGGATGAAAGAATATACCTGAGATGCTCCACTTTGTCCTTGCTAAAAGCACATTTGGACTATTTTACACAAATATGATGATCAAAGAGAAGTTTCAGTGCAAGCTCCAGATGTTGGAGATGCTCAGACCATGTTTTACTATAGATGAGGATATCATCAAATAAGATCAGAATGAATTTACATAGGTAGGGTCAAAATATTATATTCATCAATGATTGGAATGTTCAATGGGAATTAGTGAGGGTAAATGACATGACCATAAACTTATAGTGGCCATCATGCATGTGATAAGTTGTCTTCAAGATATCATCCTCATGAAGCTAGATCTGGTGATATCCTGATTAGAGATCCAACTTGGAGAAATAATGAGCACCATGAAGCTCATCAAGAAAGCTCATGAATAACATAGATCAAGAACTTATCCTTAATTTTGATGTGATTAAGTGTATGGATGTCAATGTAGAGGTACCATGAGCCATATTTATTATAAATAGAGAGAACTGGAGAAGAATATGGGTTGGTACTGGCGTGAATAATGCCTTGCTTTAGTAAGTCTCAAATGAGCATATCGATCTTAGTATTTTGATAAAATGGGTATTGGTATGGCTTTATGTTGGGAGGAACGCTTCCAAGAAGGAGCTGAATATGGTGGTCTTCTAGTTGAGAAGGTACCAATCTCACTAATTCAACAAAGACACCTACATACCTATGCAGAACCATTTGAAGATCAGAAGGAGTAGTGGAAACTGTTGATGGTTGTATTTGAATATAACAGAGCTAGGAAATGATATTATGTGAATTAGTCTTAAGAATATTTTCCATGCAATGTGAACTTATGATGCTAAGAGACCCTGGTTGTAAGCCTTTCGATGTATGCTTTTACCCATTGTCTAAAAATTGCATCCAAAGTTCAGCAAAGTCCCATAAGATGGGTCTAAGTGTGCTTAACCATTAGGATCCTAAAACAAAATCCCATCCATATAAGGGCAAGGCAAACATGTCGAAGTCCAAGTTATAATATCCAATAGATATATGCATATTGTGACACCTCCCATTACAAGGTAATGTGCCCCTGTTGGCAATCATGATTTCAAATTTGGAGTAAGGATGGATAAAAAAATTAGCTTGTTTTACAATTTGATAGTCAATGAAGTTATGAGTGCTACCTAAATCAATGACTATTATGAGAGGGAGCTTCTTGAATTAACCCCTAAGCTACGTGGTTTTTGGGGTGGTGATTCCTACTAAGGCATGAACATAGATCTCTAGTCGGTCTTCTCAAGAATTAGGTTCCATAATCGATGAAGCATATTTTGGCTCATCTGATATATCTTGACCATATTCAAAAACTTTAGTTTTAGATAGAGAATCCACATATTGTAGGTAGATATTTTACTCTACACATCGATGTCCCTAAGTGAATTTGTCATCACAATTATAACATAGTCTTTTTTCTCTATGGGCTCTCATCTCTACTCCAATCAAATGCATGAAGGAGTGATTAAAGGGGATGGCACGATTTGAGATAATTATGGATTTGTATTTTTGAATGGATAAAAATTAGATTTAAATCATTGATGAATTGTGATCTTAATCTCTGCCAACTTATCTAACCCTAAGGCTTCCATAATTGTGTTGGGTCAGAACATTTTGACCTCAGATCATATTGCATCCTTTAGTCCACTGACAAAGAAACTCTTAAATAATTCATTAAACAATCCCTCTATGTGATTAGCCAATTTTTTAAATTCTATTTGATATTCTCTCATGGTTTCTATTTGTCAAAGTTTAGTAAGTGTTCTAGTGAAGTCATCAAAAGCACTAAGACCAAACTGTTGCAAAATGAGGGTACAAAAATTGGTCCATATGAGTTCATCATGAGCCTTGGTATACCGAAAATACCATTTAAGGGATTCATGTTCCAAGTGAAAGGATTCAAGTGGGACCTTATTGGAATCAAAAGTATTATGTAGACTAAAATATTTTTTTTCCTAATAGATCCATTAGGTCCTATTTGCACCATTGAATCGAGGAAAATTAAGCTTAGACGCAAAAAAATTACTAGAAGAAGAAAACCTTGTGTTTGAAGAGGAATTTGAATGTCATTTGGTGTTCATGGTGGTATGTTGAAGATCAAGACCAATTTTTTTTTTATCAAGATCTTTAATGTGGGTCTTGAGGGCGATAATTTCATCTTCCATGTTTTTGGCTTTTGTTCAGGTTACTACCATAACCAGAAGAAAAGGTTTTTTTTTTTGGAATGGGTAGTAAAAGTAGAGTTAAGACCCTTTTAGTAAAGGGAATTTTTTTTATTTGGGTGAAATCGGAAGGGGTAAAGGGACTTTTACTAATTGTGTTGCATAATGCGAGTATGATTGACGAAGGTGAGGGTAATTTTAGGAGGGAAAATAATAAAACTATAAAATTTATCAAAGAAGGATAAAGGAGCGGAATGAGGAGATGAACACTATGAAATGTTTTTGAGGAAAATAGACTAAACAAAAGAAGTTATGGCAAAACCCAAAAAAAGGGAAAATTGATTTTGGGAATTAGGAGTGGAATTGGGATATGGGACCTCAAGGAAGAAAATGTGGAGAATGGAATTTTAGGTGTCTGAATAAAGTTTGAGTATCAATGGGGATATAAATGGAAAGATATTGAAAAAAATGAAAAAAAATTACTCTAATTTTTTTAGTCTATTGGGAATATGCAAACTAATTTGGCAAGTCTACAGATCTGATATGGCAAGTTTTTGATACTCTACTACTATAGCAAGTCTTTTGATACTCTGTTGGAGAACTGATAGTACAATTTTCTAAGACTTTGTTGGTAATATGCTAAAATTGATAGATATGAGCCCTAAGTTTTAATGGTTGCCTAAGGGTCTAATGATATCACTCTGGCCACATATGCAGTCTAAGCAAGTACCACTCTCCAAAAAACATTTGTCCCTGGATTTACCTCTAAACGATAGTTCTTGGTTTTCCTCACAGATGAGAACTACTCAATCGAGAAGGGGTCATTGCTTGTTTCAATGGTAGGTCCTCTCAATGGGCTAGCTACTTTAGGGTTCTTGTGGTACTCCTCATAATGAGTTTTAGGGATTTCACCCAAGCACTTCCCATAGTTATGTGGTCAAGTTTTTATATTGATCTAAAATAGATTTTGTGTTATAGAAAAATACTTAAATAAATTATGCAATAGAACAAAGTTATTTCCAAAAAATTATTTAAAAGAATGATGCAGCAGAATAAAGTTAAAAATTTTTGAAGGAAAAAAATTGGCCCTAGAAAATGCTCTAATATTAGATGAGAGGATCCTCCTAAAAAAATTAATAAAACTGCATGAAATAACATATTTATAAAATTAGTAGAAACACTGGAATTATTGTATTGATCATAGGCCACTTTGAGGGGTCAAACTCTTTTAAGCAAGCTTAATATAATAAATTTTTGGATTCCTTCATTGGCCTTAACACTTACTTATATACTAAGTCCAATCTAAGAAACTACTACTTCCCATAAATGTGGGATCAAACAAAATACTCACGAGATGAATTACAAAGTGTATGCATCCATAACTAATATACTAACAAAGTAAAGAGAATGGGTAGCATAGGTTCCTAACAGACAAAAGGTGAGTTTGATCTTTATTAGCAAAAGAAAGGACGTAGATGTGAAGCATTGAGAGGCTCAAAATATGGGTTGCCTTCAAGGGAGGACAACTGATAAGCTCATGATCCATACTTGTGGGTTATGAAATAAGGTCCAATCCATTTGAAAGCAAACTTTCCCCACTTGCTTTTCTCCATATTGGTGACATGTTGATTTTCCTTTAGGATGAGGTCTCCAATGTTGAATTCTCATACTCTAAGGTATTTTTTATAAGCACATTTGATGCACTCTTGGTAGACACGAAGTGGGTGAGAGTGACTAAATGATGCTCATCGAGTAGCTCAATTTGGGCTAAACATTCTTGATGGTAATTACCTTTAGAAATGAGATCTTACAAATATATGTGAAGAGATAGGATTTAGACTTTGATACGTAAGACACTGTCCACTCCAAACAAAAGAAAGAATGGGGTATCACTCATAGGGTTTCAGATGCTAGTACAATATGACCATAAGGTGAAGGGATGTGTAAATGCTAATCCCAAACAGATGCATTGACCATTTTAGTGAGCATGTTGTTAAGATTCTTGTTAGAGGCTTTTGCCTATCTATTCTCTTGAGGATGATAGGGTGAGGATAAAATTAATGTTATCCCAAATGCATCACAAAGACTTTTGACTTATTTGTTTTTAAAATATTTTCCATTATTGGTGGTAATTTTGTGAGGAACATTGAAATGATAGATGATGTGATGGTTGATAAAATAGATAATCCTTTTAGCTTTGATTAAGACTAGAGGAATAACCTCTACCCATTTGGTAAAATACTCAGTCATAGTGATGATAGAATGATGTCGCTATGAGTAATGGGGGTTAATTTCACCAATCAGGTCCATACCCCATTGTGATAAGGACCAAAAATCAATGGATACATGAAGACTATGGCTAGGTGAATGATATAAATTATCATGATATTAACACTTAACACACTTTTTCACATAATCAGAATAATAATGATTAAAGGTAGGCTAGTAATAGCCAAGGTGAAGGATGTGTTTCACCATGATGAGGCCACTAAACTGTCCCCCATAGATCCCATCATGTGTTTCCTTGATAGCATGAGAGGCTTTATGACTACATAGGAAATGGAAGAGGAGACCATCAAAGTCACATTTATAAAAAATTGCCCCTAGTATGGTATAACATGAGGTACTCTAGATAAATGCTCTTCAAGCATTTTTGGAAAGACCAAAAGGAATGATGGCAAGGTTAAGATAGTCAAAGATCTACTAATACCAAAGGTCAGGTTGGATCTTCTCCACATTAAAGATGGTGGGAGAATCTAGTTTGACATAATAGGGTGGGTAATTATATGGATAACAACAAATAACTTAAAGTTAGAGGGTGCATATGAGATCTGAGAGGTGAGAGAAGCCATGGTGTTGACAAAGTTGTTGGTAGATCATAGGGTGGATTGGATATGGTAATGTTCAAATCATTTTAAGAGTTCATCAACTAGGTATTTGTACTATTGTAAACCATCATTCTTACATTGGTAAGAGTCATTTATTTTATTGACCACTAGTTTAGAATAAAAAAATATATTGATCATTTTGACTCCCAAGGCTAAAGTAGTTTGAAGGCCTATGACCAAGGATTCATATTCAACCATATTGTTGGTGCATTTTAAATCTAGCTTAAAGGATAAAGTAAGAGGTTTTACATGACGGGGGTAAGGATTATTTTGGCTCCCCCACCATGTTGACACTTTGATTTATCAAATAACATGGTCACTTGATAGGTGAAGTATGCTTGAGAGAGGGTCACAATGGACTCATCAAAAAACTCAAGCGGAGGATGTTAGTTGTCTGCTAATGGTACTTTAGCCAATTGGTTGATAATGACTTGCCCTTTAATTGAATTTTTCTAAAGAAACTCAAGGTCAAACTCAGCTAAAAGCATGAACCATTTGGCCATACATTGGTTTTGGTATGGCTTGGAGTGCATATACTTGAGTGAGTTGGTATTGGTTATGGCATAGGTTTTGTGGTTAAGAAGGTAGTGGTGAAGTTTGGTGGCCATGAAGATTAGGGCTAGACAAAGTTTCTCGATATGGGTATTTTGAGTCTTGTACTCTACAATCATGTGCCTAATGTAGTAGATGACTTGCTCTTTATGTTGTTCATCCTAATCAGCAAGCTTTGCCCCTAGGGAGTGGTCAGTGGTAGAGATATAAAGGTAGAAAGGTTGATCATCCTTGGGAGGGCTGAGGACAAGTGGAGACAAAATGTACTTTTTGAGTGAATTAAAGGCCTTTTGATAGTCATTATTCTATCTAAAATAGACATCCTTCTTCAAAAGGTGATGGAAGGGTTGGCATCGGTCCAAGATCTGGGCGATAAAGTAACAAATGGATTAGAGCTTCTCATGCAAACTACAGAGTTGTTTAAGGTTTATTAGAGGAAGCATGTTGAGGATGGATTTGATTTTGGTAGGATCAACTTTGATTCCTCGTAGGGAGATAATAAATTTGAGGAGTTTTCCTAATAAGACCCCAAAAATGCACTTCTTGAGGTTAAGGTGGACATGGTAATGGATGAGTCACTCAAAGATAATTTTGAAAACAACCAAATGATCTTTATAAAATTTGGATTTCTAAAAAAGGTCATGCATATAGTCTTTAATGATTTTGTGGATAAGGTCATGGAAGATATAAGTCATGGCACATTAGTAGGTTGCATTAGTGTTCTTTACTCTAAAATGTATGACCCTATAGTAGAAGGTTCCCCCATGGGGTGATAAAGATTGTTTTGTGTTGACCTTCGGTCAATATTAGGATATGCTTGTAACTTGCGAATTTGTCTATAATAGATAACATCTCATAGCCAGCTGTAAGATTAACTAGCTAGTCAATGTTTGGTAGAAAAAAGTCATATTTTAGGCAAACAAGGTTGAGGTCGTGAAAGTCCACACAAATGCATAGTCCCCCTATGGATTTGGTGACAGGGATGATGTTCAAGACCCATTAGGGATAGTTAACAGGTTGAATGAAATTGATGGATAAGAGACATTGAAGCTCTTCTTTGACAATAAGGGCTATGTGAGGGTACATTCATTGAATTTTTTGTTTAACAGGCTTGGCATCATGATTGGTGACTATGTTGTGGGTATTTATGGATGGGTCAATTCTTATCATGTCATTATAAGACCAAGAAAATGTTATTTGTGGTCTTGTAGGAAGGAGGAGAAGTCCTGAAGTTCCTTAGAATTTAGTGATTGACTAATTTTGATAATGTAGGGGTTATCTAGATTGCCGAAGTTGATATCCATGGTGGATTCATTCAACATGGTCAAAGTCTTAAGAGGAACATATTTGTGGATGGAATAATATAGTGTACAAAAATAGGTGAGAATAAAATCTCCATCTTGACATTAAATGATATTAATGGTAGGAGAGCCATCTCCTATCATCTCATGATGGATCATAGGTAAGGGTACAATTTCCCCATCATTTTGATAAGTCAAGGGTCTAAGGATGATCATGTTGATGAAAAAAAAAGTTAAGTGGGATATTTCATCATCCTCACACTTAAGTGGAGAAAGGATTGGTGAGGAAGGGATGTCTTCCTCAATAGTGGTGACGATAAGTAGTTTGGTTTTCTTCATGGGTAGAATGAGGCCGAGGCCATATTTATCATGAGGCTTTTTGGTCTCAAATAAAATCAACTCATGTGGGCCATGTTCATATCATCTAAGACCAAATCCCTTCTAAGCACACCTGTGGAGGTATGTCTTGGCAAACTTGGGTTTATCCAAGTGGGATAAACTAGAGGTGAATGGTCAAGGTAAAAATAAGGTGGTGGAAGTGTCAAAGGGTTTATCAAGTCCCCCATAGATGAAGTTGGTTCGATGAGTTGAGGGTCGAAAATGGATAATGGTTATGATATTAAGGTCATAACTGGGTTGGTGGTCAAGTTGCCCATACTCATGGGGAGTAGGGAAGTCATCAAGGGTCAATAGGTGATACTCATAAAGTGAAATACGTTAGAATGTTGATTCTAAGTGGTATGTGGTGGGCATTTAATATAAGAGTATTGATGAGCTAGTAGATGCCTCATTGGTAGAAGAAGATATGACTTCATCTCCTATGGTTGAAGGTTTATCTTTGGCTTGTTAGATGGGGGTAAAAAGACATCATTTGGTTGATAAGTCAAGTTGCATGATGAAAAGGGACTTAGGTTAGATTGTATAGTAATAACTTGACCCTCATGCTCGAATTTAATGCAACGATGAAGGTTAGAGGGTACACAACCGATGGATCAGATCTAAGGTTGTCCCAAAAAAACATTATACTAGAATTCACCTTCCACTACATAGAAGAGTTTAGGGAGTGTGTGAGGTCCTAAATGGATATGAAGGACAATAGTTCTTATAGTAGTGAACATGGTATCATTGAAGGATGAGAGGATGATCGAGGTTTTGGACATGACATTACTTGGTAGTTTAAGTTGATCATAGGCATGAGAGGAGATGATATTAATGCTAGATTCCCCATCAATCATAAGTCATTTAATGTGGGTTTGGTGTATGTAGGCAATGATGAAAAGAGGGGGATCTAAGTGATTTAATTATTTTAGGAATAATGGATTTTTATTCCTATTTTAGTTAAGGGTCTAGATTAATAAATTAGTAAAGAATGTTGCAATGAATACAGTCCTAATTTGTATAATTTATCTATCTTTTTTACCTTTCTAAAAATATTAATAAATAAGGAGAAATATAAGTTATCTTGAAACTAGACTGAAACAGCTGAGACAAATGTTGAAATTGGCTATGCATGACTAGAACAATGTTGTGAATCTAAATCTATATTTCATTAGATGAAAGGATAAGAGCACTAAAAACATGACACTTTGGGGTCTGGTGTTGTATTCCACTCTTTCCATTATTGTCCAAACTGGTCATCGAGACCTAAAACTTTCTAGCTTTTTGTGTTGTTCCTATGTCAACCTACTTATAAAATCTTGAGTGTTGATTCATGATATAAATCATTATAATTTTGGTTTAATCTTCAAACCCTAACCCTCCATCATGCTTGAAAAAACAATGTTTGAATCACTTGAGAAAAAGGGAGGGTTAATGTGTAAGATGTATTAACATGTAATCCACACCCCTTGTGTGGACATGCTACCTAGATACCAATACTCTTAAGAGGGATCAAGTCATATGTAGTTCTCCCACCTAATGTGCTTTATCCAATAGTATGATCTATTTGAAAAAATTCCAAATTGAGAGAGATTGAGGTGGATAGGGACTAGTGTGAGGGTTTCAATATGTTTGCAGTTGTGTTAGATGAATAGTGTTCATATGATATTGATGTGATAATGATGTTCATGCTAAAATTTAATGAGTATATGCTTCCTCATTTAGATTTAGACATGTGGTGAAAATGTTTTATTGCTCTATCATTCATGGATGTTACAATGTTGATATGATATTTGATGGATATGCTAATGATGTTTGTTTTTGCTTATGATATATGTTGATAAGATGTTATGATTATGGTTATTTTGCTTAAGGTAAAACACATAAAATAAGATGCAAAACAACACTAGGTATGAGAAAGAGAGTATGATCAAGAGACAAGATAGTTAAAGGAATTTATCAACTAGTCATGAGGGGATAAGAAGAGGGCACAATGCTCATTCTTTGGCAAGGACTAATAAAAACCAAAGTTGGATTGGCTTAAGGAACATAAACTCATCGAATGCTTCATATTAGAGTTAATTAATTGGTTAAAAGGTGTTTTGATCACATAATGTCAAGTGAGCTAAAAATCCCTTGCTTATAATGTTTAAAGGGGATATGGATGAAAATGGAACATTCTTACAAGACTAGCGTGCCTCTTCTAGAAGTTGCCAAATAATTAATATAAACAAGTCTATGTTTATAAGGTGTAGATTGATCAATGCAAGAAGTCTACTCATGAGAACTGATTATGGCTATCAAATTTATCACTTATGAGGGTCGATTATAGCCTTCAAAATTAATTTGCTTTTGCTTGATAATTGATCTTATGCTTATGTTGTTGCATGGGAGGGTTGGGGAAGTTGATCAATGTAGGAAGCTTCCAATAAATTACTATACTTTGATAAATGCTTTACTCAGCCATCCTTTTAGGGAGTGGTCTAAGTTTGTGTGCTTTTTTTAACACCTTTTGATAGCTATCCTTCAAGGTACTAGTCCACTTTATTTATAGCAATTTTGATATGTTTTTAGTAGCTATCCTTCAAGGGGGAAGTCTATGAATGCTAGGGATGACCCATGATTATTTTTTGTTATGACTTTGCTTTTTGATTTTTTTATTTTGTTTGTCATAGAATTGATTATATAGGCTTAAGGGTTACCCTTTATGAAGGAAAAACTCCAAGCACAAGAAGGTTGATTAGGTGTAAAGAGGTTTAGGTGACAATGACCATGGGAATCCATCCTATGAAAAGGGGGGAAAGTACTATGAGAATCATGTGATGGGTAGATATGTTATACCCATTATTCAAGATTAGGTTATGAATATGATGGATAATCACATGATTCATTTTTAATTAGTTTCCCCTAAAATAGGGAGATAAATGTGGTTTGAAAGTAGGGGATGAGCTTAAGTTAGGCAATGAGAGGATCCTCCTACAACAAATTAATGAAAAAGCATGAAATAATAGATTTATAAAATTACCAGAAGCACTAAAAGGATTGATCATAGGCCACATTGAGGGGGAAAAATCCTTTGAGCAAGCTTAATATAATAAATTTGTGGATGCCTTCATTGGCCTCAACACTTACTTATACACTAAGTCTAATCTAAGAAACTACTACTTCCCATGAATGTGGGATCAAATAAAATAATCATGGGATGACTTATAAAGCATATGCATCCATATCAAATAATATACTAACAATGTAAAGAGAAGGGGTAGCACAGGTTCCTAACATCCCCTTCCTCTTAGAAAAATCTTTATCCTGAAACCTTTAAATGTGGGAAATGATGTTGAATCTGAAATAGTAGTTCCCATGTGGCATCCTCTAGTTATATTCCATGCCACTAAACTAAAACCTATGTGATGGAGTAGGAATGAATTTGTCATATGCACCTATCCAAGATTACTTCTGGTTTAAGAAAGAAGGATCCTTCATTATCAAGTTCTGGTAAAATAGTATGCACCCTGATGTTGATGTCAAAAACTTTCTTCAAATAAGAGATATGAAATATTGGATGAACTCGAGAAGGAGGGAGCTCTAACTTATAATCAACCAACCCAATATTTTGGAGAACCTTATAGGGCCCATATAACTTGGGAGCCAACTTATGATGCCCTTTGAGTTTTAGGAAGGATTTGTTGTATCGTTATAGGGGAAGAAAAACCATACCTTTAACTTGAAAAGTGTGCTCAGAACGGTATTGATCAACCTATTGTTTCATTATATTTTATGCCATATGAATATTATCCTATAGGGTGTTGATGATTTTATCTTAGTTTCAAAGAATTATGTTGACCACTTGAACTGGTGAACTATTGGGGGTGTACAAAAGTAACACTGGTGGTTCTTGACCATAGATTGCTTCATATAGATTCATTTTAGTTGACATGTTGTAGGAGGTGTTGTACTACCATTCAATGAGAGGGAGACACTTTTCCCACTAATGTTATTGTTTTGAGGTGAAGCAATAAAAAAAAAATCTAAGCATTTTTTGACAATTTCATTTTGGCCATCCATTTGTGCATGATACCTGGAACTCATCTTCGGTTGAGTTCCAGTGCATTGAAATAGTTCTATCCAAAAATGGCTAGTGAAGGTTGCATCACAATCTGAGACAATGGATGAAGGAATGTCATGAAGATGAAAAATCTAGTCCAAGAAAATTTGTGCAATTGTGGAGGTGGTATAGAGATGGCTGATGACAGAAAAATGACTATATTTGCAAAGGCAATCAACAACAATCAAGATCACTATTTTTCCTCTATATTTAGGAACCCCCTCAATGAAATTCATATAAATATTTATACAAATCTTGGTATGGATGGGCAAGGGTTTGAGAAAATCAGGAATGATTATTGTTTCATATTCATTACATTAGCAGGTATCACATTTAACCACCATTTATTAAATTAATTTTGTCATTCCCTTCCAAAAGAAGTTGCATCATGCCTGCTCATAATTTTTGAGAAATCTTGAGTGCCCTATAGATGGAAAAGCATAGAGTTCATATAATACAACTTGATGAAGATATGTGCTCTAGGGACGTACCAGATGGCCCTTATATCATAGAGAAACACCATCCCAAGAATAATGTGGTACAATAAAGGGGTTAAAGGCCAACTATTAAATGATTTGAGATAATGAGGAGTCATTGACAAACCCATATTGTGCAACATCCAACCAATTTGTAATAGGCATGGAAATAGCTGAAAGGAAAGCTTGGTCTACAAATGTATGTTGCATCATGCCTGCTCATAATTTTTGAGAAATCTTGAGTGCCCTATAGATGGAAAAGCATAGAGTTCATATAATACAACTTGATGAAGATATGTGCTCTAGGGAAGTACCAGATGGCCCTTATATCATATAGAAGCACCATCCCAAGAATAATGTGGTACAATAAAGGGGTTAAAGGCCAACTATTAAATGATTTGAGATAATGAGGAGTCATTTACAAACCCATATTGTGCAACATCCAACCAATTTGTAATAGGCATGGAAATAGCTGAAAGGAAAGCTTGGTCTACAAATGTATGAGATAGAGCATTAGCCATAATATTGTCCTTACCCTTTTTGTAAGTGATCTCATAGTCATAACCCATGATTTTGCTAACCCATTTATATTGTGATGGGGTGGAGACATGTTTTTATATAAAATATTTCAAACTCTATTGGTCAATTTTGATGCAAAAATGATTCCTGAGTAGGTATGGCTGCCACTTATATACTGCATGCAAAATGGCCATCATATCTTTCTCATAAGTAGATATTACTAAATTCTTGATAGAAAAGGATTTTATGGTGAACATAATGGCACATACTTCTTGGAGGAGAACAAAACCAAGGCTATTGCCACAAGCATCACTCTTGATAGTGAATGTCTTGACAAAATATGGCATAGCTAGAATAGGTGTAGTACACATAGCTTATTTCAATTCTTCAAATGCACACTCAACAACTTATATATAAGTAAAAACATTATTTTTCAACATATCTATTATTAGAGCTATAGTCTTCCCATAATCCTTGACAAACTTAAAATAGTATCCAATTAGCCCCAAAAAGCCATAAAGGCTCTTGAGTGTCTAAGGATGAGGCCAATTTCTCATGGTAGCTATTTTTTCAAGATCCACCCAAACCCCTTGGGATGAAATAATATACCTGAGAGACTCCACTTTTTCCTTGGTAAAATCAAATTTGGACTATTTTACACAAAGATGATGATCAAAGAGAAGTTGCAGTGCAAGCTCCAGATGTTGGAGATGCTCAGACCATGTTTTACTATAGATGAGGATATCATCAAAGAAGACCAGAATGAATTTACATAGGTAGGGTCAAAATATTTTATTCATAAATGATTTTAATGTTCAATGGGAATTATTGAGGGTAAAGGGCATGACCATAAACTTATAGTGGCCATCATGCATGTGAAAAGTTGTCTTCAAGATATCATCCTCATGAAGCTGAATCTGGTGATATCTTGATTAAAGATCCAACTTGGAGAAATAATGAGCACCATGAAGCTCATCAATAATCTCATGAATAACATGGATCAAGAACTTATCCTTAATATTTATGTGATTAAGTGCATGGATGTCAATGTAGAGGTACCATGAGCCATCTTTTTTCTAAACAAAGAGAACTGGAGAAGAATATGGGTTGGTACTGGGGTGAATAATGTCTTGCTTTAGTAAGTATTAAATGAGCATATAAATCTTATTATTTTGATAAAATTGGTATTGGTAGGGCTTGATGTTGGGAGGAATGCTTCCAGGAAGGAGCTGAATATGGTGGTCTTCTAGTTGAGAAGGTACCAATCTCACTAATTCAACAAAGACACATACATACCTATGCAGAACGGTTTAAAGATCAAAAGGAGTAGTGGAGATCATTGATGGTTGAATTTGAATAGAATGGAGCTAGTAAATTATGTTATGTGAATTATTCTTAAGAATATTTTTAGACCCTGGTTGTAAGCCTTTCGATGTATGTTTTTGCCCATTGTCTAAAAACTGCATCCAAAGTTCAGCAAAATTCCATAAGATGGGTCTAAGTGTGCTTAACCATTGGGATCCTGAAACAAAATCGCATCCATCTAAGGCCAAGGCAAACATGTCAAAGTCCAAGTTATAATATCCAATAGAGATATGCATATTTTGACACCTCCCTTTGCAAGGTAATGTGCCCCTATTGGCAATCATGATTTTAAATTTGGAGTAAGGATGGATAAAAAAATCATCTTGTTTTACAATTTGACGGTCAATGAAGTTATGACTGTTACCTGAATCAATGACTATTGTGAGACAGAGCTTCTTGAATTAACCCCTAAACTACATTGTTTGTAGGGTGGTGATTCCTACTAAGGCATGAAGATAGATCACTAGTCGGTCTTCTCAAGAATTAGGTTCCATAATCGATGAAGCATCTTTTGGATCATCTGATATATTTTGAGCATATTCAAAAACTTTAGTTTTGGATGGAGAATCCACACCTAGTAGGTAGAGATTTTACTCTACACGTTGATGTCCCTAAGTGAATTTGTCATCACAATTATAACAATATTTTTTTCTCTATGGGCTCTCATCTATACTCTAATCAAATGATTGAAGGAGTGACTAAAGGATATGGCATGATTTGAGATCATTATGGAGTTGTATTTTTGAATGGAGAAAAATTAGATTTAAATCATTGATGAGTTGTGATCTTATTCTTTGCCAGCTTATCCAACCCTAGGGTTTCCATCATTGTGTTAAGTCAGAACATTTTGATCTCAGATCAAATTGCATCCTTTAGTCCACTAAAAAAGCAACTCATAAAGAATTCATTAAATAATACCTCTATGTGATTAGCCAATTTTTTAAATTCTATTTGATATTCTCTCATGGTTCTTATTTGGCAAAGTTTAGTAAGTGTTCTAGTGAAGTCATCAAAAGCACTAAGACCAAGCCGTTGTAAAATGAGGGTACAAAAATTGGTCCATATGAGCTCATCATGAGCCTTGGTATACCAACGATACCATTGAAGGGATTCATGATCCAAGTGAAAGGATTCAAGTGGGACCTTATTGGAATCAAAAGTATTATGCATACTAAAATATTTTTCTGCCTAATAGATCCATTAGGTCAGATCTGCACCATTGAATCGAGGAAAATTAAGCTTAGACCCAAAAAAATACTGGAAGAAGAAAACCTTGTGTTTGAAGAGGAATTTGAATGCCGTCTGTTGTTCATGGTGGTATGTTGAAGATCAAGACCAATTTTATTTTTATCAAGATCTTTAATGTGGGTCTTGAGGGCAATAATTTCATCTTCCATGTTTTTTGTTTTTGTTCAGGTTACTACCATGACCAGAACAAAAGTTTTTTTTTTGGAATGGGTAGTAAAAGTAGAGTTAAGACCCTTTTAGTAAGGGAATTTTTTTAATTTGGGTGAAATCGGAAGGGGTAAAGGGACTTTTACTAATTGTGTTGCATAGTGGGAGTATGATTGATGAAGGTGAGGGTAATTTTAGGAGGGAAAATGGAAAAACTAGAAAATTTATCAAAGAAGGATAAAGGAGTGGAAGGGGGAGATGAACACTATGAAATTTTTTTGAGGCAAATAGACTAAAACAAAAGAAGTTATGGCAAAACCCAAAAAAAGGGAAAATTGAGATTTGTGGGAATTAGGAGTGGAATTGGGATATGGGACCTCAAGGAAGAAAATGTGGAGAATGGAATTTTAAGTGTCTGAATAAAGTTTGAGTATCAATGGGGATATAAATGGAAAGATATTGAAAAAAATTAAAAAAAAATTACTCTAATTTTTTTAGTCTTGGGAATATGGAAAAATTGATTTGGCAAGTCTATAGATCTGATATGGCAGGTTTTTGATACTCTACTAGTATGGCAAGTCCTTTGATACTCTGTTGGAGAACTGATAGTACAATTTTCTAAGACTTTGTTGGTAATATGCTAAAATTGATAGATATGGGCCCTAAGTTTTAATGGTTTCCTAAAGGGTTTAATGATATCACTCTAGCCACCAATGTCGTCTAAGCAAGTACCACTCTCCAAAAAACATTTGGCCATGGATTTACCTCTAAACGATAGTTCTTGGTTTTTCTCACAGATGAGAACTACTCAATCGGGAAGGGGTCATTGCTTGTTTCAATGGTAGGTCCTCTCAATGGACTAGCTACTTTAGGGTTCCTATGGTACTCCTCATAATGAGTTTTAGGGATTTCACCCAAGCACTTCCCATAGTTATGTGGTCAAATTTTTATCTTGATTTGAAATAGATTGTGTTATAGTAAAATACTTAAATAAATTATGTAATAGAACAAAGTTATTTCCAAAAAATTATTTAAAAGAATGATGCAGCAGAACAAAGTTAAAACCTTTTTAAGGAAAAAAATTGGCCCTAGAAAGTGCTTTGATATTAGATGAGAGGATCCTCCTACAAAAAATTAATAAAACTGCATGAAATAACATATTTTTAAAATTAGTGGAAACACTGAAAGTATTGTGTTGATCATAGGCCACTTTGAGGGGGCAACCTCTTTTAAGCAAGCTTAATATAATAAATTTGTGGAATCCTTCACTGGCCTTAACACTTACTTATATACTAAGTCCAATCTAAGAAACTACTACTTCACATAAATGTGGGATCAAACAAAATACTTACGAGATGAATTACAAATTGTATGCATCCATAACAATTAATATACTAACAAAGTAAAGGGAATGGGTAGCTTAGGTTCCTAACAGACAAAAGGTGAGTTTGATCTTTATTAAAAAAAGAAAGGACATAGTTGTGAAGCATTGAGAGGCTCAAAATATGGGTTGCCTTCAAGGGAGGACAATTGATAAGCTCTTGATCCATACTTGTGGGTTAAGATATAAGGTCCAAGCCATTTTCAAGCAAACTTTCCCCACTTTCTTTTCTCCATATTGGTGACATATTGATTTTCCTTTAGGATGAGGTCTCTAATGTTGAATTCTCATACTCTAAGGTATTTTTTATAAGCACATTTGATGCACTCTTGGTAGACATGAAGATGGGTGAGAGTGACTAAATGATGCTCATCAAGTAGCTCAATTTGGGCTAAACATTCTTGATGGTAATTATATTTAAAAATGAGATCTTGAAAATATATGTGAAGAGATAGGATTTAGACTTTGATGCATAAGACAACCTCTGCTCCAAACACAAGAAAGAATGGGGTATCACTCGTAGGGTTTTAGACTGCTAGTACAATATGCCCATAAGGTGAATGGGAATGTGTAAATGTTGATCCCAAATAGATGCATTGACCATTTTAGTGAGCATGTTGTTAAGAGTCCATGTTAGAGGCTTTTGCCTGTTTATTCGCTTGAGGATGATAGGGTGAGGATAAAATTAATGTTATCCCAAATGCATCACAAATACTTTTGACTTATTTGTTTTTAAAATATTTGCCATTATTGGTGGTAATTTTGTGAGGAACACTGAAATGATAGATTATGTGATGGTTGATAAAATCGATAATATTTTTAGCTTTGGTTAAGACTAGAGGAATAACCTCTACCCATTTGGTAAAGTACTTAGTCATAGTGATGATAGAATGATGTCACTATGAATAATGGGGGTTAATTTCACCAATAAGGTCCATACCCCATTGTGAGAAGGACCAAAAATCAATGGATACACGAAGACTATGGCTAGGTGAATGATATAAATTGGCATGTTATTGACACTTAACACACTTTTTCACATAATCAAAATAATATTGGTTAAAGGTAGGCAAGTAATATCCAAGGTCAAAGGATGCATTTCACCATGATGAGGCTATTAAAGTGTCCCCCATAGATCCCATCATGTGTTTCCTTGATAGCATGAGAGGCTTTATGACTTCATAGGCAATGGAAGAGGAGGCCATCAAAGTCACATTTATAAAATATTACCCCTAGTATGGTATAACATGAGGTACTCTAGATAAATGCTCTTTAATCATTTTTGGAAAGACCAGAAGGAATGATGGAAAGGTTAAGATAGTCGAAGGTCTACTAATATCAAAGGTCAGGTTGGATCTTCTCCACATTAAAGATGGTGGAAGAATCTAGTTTGACATAAGAGGGTGGGTAAGTCTATGGATAACAACAAATAGCTTAAATTTAGAGGGTGCATATGAGATCTGAGAGGTGAGAGAAGCCACGGTGTTGACAAAGTTGTTAGTAGATCATAAGGTGAATTGGATATGGTAATGTTCAAATGATGTTAAGAGTTCATCAACTAAGTATTTGTACTATTGCAAAACATCATTCTTACATTGGTAAGATCCATTTATTTGATTAACCACTAGTTTAGAATCAAAAAAGCTATTGATCATTTTGACTCCAAAGGCTAAAGTAGTTTGAAGGCCTATGACCAAGGATTCATATTCAACCATATTGTTGGTGCATTCGAAAACTAGCTTGAAGGATAAAGTAAGAGGATTTCCATGAAGGGGCTAAGGATGATTTTGGTTTCCCCACCATATTGACACTTTGATCTATTAAATAACATGGTCACTTGATAGGTGAAGTATGCTTGAGAGAGGGTCACAATGGACTCATCAAAAAACTCAAGAGGAGGAGGTTGGTTGTCTACTAATGGTGCTTTGGCCAATTGGTTGATAATGACTTGCCCTTTAATTGACTTTTGATAAAGAAACTCAAGGTCAAACTCAGCTAAAAGCATGAGCCAATTGGCCATACGTTGGTTTTGGTATGGCTTGAAGTGCATATACTTGAGTGAATTGGTATTGGTTATGGCATAGGTTTTGTGGTTAAGAAGGTAGTGGTGAAGTTTGGTGGCCATGAAGATTGGGGATAAGTAAAGTTTCTTGATATGGGTATATCGAGTCTCGTATTCTACAATCATGTGGATAATGTAGTAGATGACTTTCTCTTTGTGTTGTTCATCCTGATCAGCAAGCATTGCACCTAGGGAGTGGTCAATGGTAGAGATATAGAGGTAGAAAGGTTGGTCATCCTTGGGAGGGGTGAGGACAAGTGGAGACAAAATGTACTTTTTGAGTGAATTAAAGGCCTTTTGATAGTCATTATTCTATCTGAAATAGACATCCTTCTTATTAAGGTGATGGAAGGGTTGGCATCAGTCCAAGAGCTGGGTGATAAAGTAACGAATGGATTGGAGCTTCTCATGCAAACTACAGAGTTGTTTGAGGGTTATTAGAGGAAGCATGTTGAGGATGGATTTGATTTTGGTAGGATCAACTTTGATTCCCTAAAGGGAGATAATAAATTCAAGGAGTTTTCCTAACAAGACCCCAAAAATGTAATTCTTGGGGTTAAGGCAGACATGGTAATGGATGAGTCGCTCAAAGATAATTTTGAGAACAACCAAATGATTTTTATAAAATTAGGATTTCCCAAAAAGGTTAGCCACATAGTCTTCAATGATTTTATGGATAAGGTCATGGAAGATATAAGTCATGGCACATTGGTAGGTTACATTAGTGTTCTTTACTCTGAAATGTATGACCCTAATAGTATAAGGTCCCCAATTGGGTGATAAAGATTGTTTTGTGTTGATCTTCAGGGGATATTAAGATCTGATTGTAACTTGAGAATCTATCTATAAGAGATAACATCTCATGACCAGTTGTAAGATTAACTAGCTAGTCAATGCTTGGTAGAAGAAAGTCATATTTTAGGCAAACAAGGTTATGGTCATGAAAGTCCACACAAATGCGTAGTCCCCATATGGATTTGGTGACAAGGATGATGTTTAAGACCCATTACGGATAGTTAATAGGTTGAATGAAATTGATGGATAAGAGACATTGAAGCTCTTCTTTGATAAGAAGGGTTATGTGAGGGTGCATTCATTGAAGTTTTTATTTAACAGGCTTGGCATCATGATTGGTGACAATGTTGTGGGTAGTTATGGATGGGTCAATTCCTATCATGTCATTATAAGACCAAGCAAATGTTATGTTGTGGTCTTGTAGGAAGGAGTGGAAATCCTAAATTTCCTTAGAACTTAGTGATTGACTAATTTTGATAATGCAGGGGTTATCTAGATTTCCAAAGTTGATATCCATGGTGGATTCATTCAACATGGTAAAAGTCTTAAGAGGAAAATATTTGTGGATGGAATAATCTAGTGTACCAAAATAGGTGAGAATACAATTCATCTTGACATTAAATGATATTAATGATAGGAGAGCCATCTCCTATCATCTCATGATGGGTCATAGGGATGGTTATGATTGCCCTATCATTTTGATAAGTCAAGGGTCTAAGGCCGATCATGTTGATGAAAAAACAAAGTTAGGTGGGATGATGTCATCATCCTCACACTTAAGCGAAAAAGGATTGGTGAGGAAGGGATGTCTTCCTCAATAGTGGTGATGGTAGGTAGTTTGGTTTTCTTCATGGGTAGAATGAGGCTAAGGCCATATTTATCGTGAGGCTTTTTGGTCTCAAATAAAATCAACTCATGTGGGTCATGCTCATATCATCTAAGACCAAATCCCTTCTAAGCACACCTATGGAGGTATGTCTTGGAAAACTTCGGTTTATCCAAGTGGGATAAACTAGAAGTGAATGGTCTAGGTAAAAAGAAGATGGTGGAAGTGCCAAAGGGTTTATCAAGTCCCCCATAGATGAAGTTGGTTTGATGAGTTGAGGGTCCAAAAAGGACAATGGTTATGATATTGGGGTCATAACTAGGTTGGTGGTCAAGTTGCCCATACTCATGGGGAGTAGGGAAGGCATCAAGGATCAAGAGGTGATATTCACAAAGTGAAATACGTTAGAATGTTGATTCTAAGTGGTTTGTGGTGGGGACTTAATCTAAGAGGATTGATGAGCTAGTAGATGCCTCATTATTAGAAGAAGATATGACTTCATCTCTTGTGGTTGAGGTTTTATCTTTGGTTGATGAAGGTGTGTTGGATGGGGGTAAGAGGACATCATTTGGTTTATAAGTCATGTTTCATGATGAAAAGGGACTTAGGTCAGCTTGTATAGTGATAACCTGACCTTCATGCTCAAATTTGATGAAATGATGAAGATTAGAGGGTACACAACCCATGGAGCAGATTTAAGGTTGTCCTAAAAAAACATTATACTAGAATTTACCTTCCACTACATAGAAGATTTTGGGGAGTGTGCAAGGTCCTAAATGGATATGAAGCACAATAGTTCTTAGAGTAGTGAACATGGTATCATCGAAGGATCAGAGGATGATCGAGGTTTTAGATATGACATTGCTTGGTAGTTTAATTTGATCATAGGCAGGAGAGGAGATGATATTAATGTTAGATTCCCCATCAATCATAAGTCATTTAATGTGGGTTTGGTTGATGTAGGCAATGATGAAAAGAGGGGGATCTAAGTGATAATTATTTTGGGAATAATGGAATTTTATTCCTATTTTAGTTAAGGGTCTAGATTAGTAAATTAGTAAAGAATGTTGCAATAAATACAATCCTAATTTGTATAATTTATCTATCTTTTTTACCTTTCTAAAAATATTAATAAGGATAAATATAACTTATCTTGAAACTAGACTGAGACAGCTGAGACAAATGTTGAAATTGGCTATGCATGACTAGAACAATGTTGTGAATCTTAATATATGTTTCATTATATGATAGGATAGGAGCACTGAAAACATGACACTTTAGGGTTTAGTGTTGTAGTCCACTCCTACCATTATTGTCCAAACTAGTCATCGAGACCTAAAACTTTCTAGGTTTTTGTGTTGTTCCTATGTGAACCTACCTGTGAAATCTTGAGTGTTGATTCATGATATAACTCATTATAGAGTTGATTTAATCTTCAAACCCTAACCCTCCATCATGCTTGATAAAAGAATGTTTAAATCACTTGAGAAAAAGGGAGGGTTAATGTGTAAGATGTATTGAACATGTAATCCACGCCGCTTGTGTGGACATGTTGCCTACATACCAATACTTTGAAGAGGGATCAAGCCATATGTAGTTCTCCCACCTAATGTGCTTTGTGTAATAGTATGATCTATTTGAAAAAATGGCAAATTGAGAGAGCTTGAGGTGGATAGGGACTAGTGTGAGGGTTTCAATATGTTTACAGTTGTGTTGGGTGACTGTATGCAGAGAATAGGTAAGTTTGCCTTAGTGTTTTGTTTGTATTCTTATTTGATTTATAAGATTTATCAACTCCCTTGTAAATGATCTTTGGATAGACTTTTATATGGAACCATTGGTCATAGGTTAGATGTAAAATCACTAGACTGAGATAATGAAGGATAGGGATCAAATGAAAATGATCATTAGGGCTCAAAATGCAAATGTATATGGTGCTCTTATCCTACAAGATCAGGACCTAGGGGAATAAGATTGGCCTAGGAAAAGTATCCTCACTAAGGTGGAATGACCATTTAGAAGGTTTTGAATGGCAGGTAATGAGAAAAACTATGTCTACAAGGGTCACAAGAGCATGCAAAAAGGAGCTATGGATAGGGTACCACAAGCCACTCTCAAACTACCAATTTGGACATTTTATATGACTACATTTACCCCCTTTATTCTAGTGATGTAGCAAAGTGAAATGCTAGGATAAAGGAAAGTAGCAAGCATGCCTAAACTTACTTGTAAGGATAAAGCCCATGAAGATGTGTGAGGTTGAGTGTGTGTAGAGGAAACACATCAGGAAGCATAAGTTTAAAAAATAAAACAAGGAGAAGATCAGTTCTTACTAGACATGATATGTCTAAAATAATAATGTATAAAAATTAGGTAAAGGAGATAGGAGGAGAAAAGAATGAATACACCTCACTAGGTACATGAACCAATACAAAATCTATTGTGATGTTGAGTGATGGTGAGTGATGTTGAGTGATGTTGGGTATGTGTTTTACCAATAGTAATATCATGAATGGAGCTAAGTGTTCAATTCTTTAAGAGTGGTTCAAGAATACAAAGGTTGGTCCTTTGACTCCATCATCACCTACTAAGTGAAGCTATGTGATCATGCATGTGTTAATCAACGTTTGGACTATGTGTCCAATCTCTTTGAGTAGGTGGTTCAAGAATACAAAGGCTAGCTAATCCTTTGGCTCCATCATTACCCACTATGTTGTGAACTCTAAACTAATACTGGTATGAATGTGTGTCGTATGAAATGGCTCCTAAATCCCATGAATTCTCTATAATCTGACAATGTGGCATGGATATTTGAATGTGTACTGAAAACTAGGCCAATCTTGGTCACTCTGAAAGGTGGAGATTAGGCTTGTATGAAAGCCACTTTGAAACTGAGAACTAGGCTTATATAAAATCCACTCCAAAATGATACCAACCACCTACATATAGAATAAGGCACATAACTACTGAGAATAATTGGGTAATACAATGAACTGGAAAGAAAAGAAGGCAAATATGCCATGCACATTGCCCCCAATCACTGGTATCTATAACATGGATTCTACTATGGAAGTTGTACCAACTACCTAATCTAAAATTGGAAGTGAGAGCCATCATGCCACACACAATTCCCCTATATCTAGATACTTTGAGTAAAACTACACTAAAATTGCCTAATCTAAACCGAACTGTAGCTAACAAAATTGTAATTGACCTTACCTTTCTATCTATTTCTGGAAAATTTGGGTTTTTTGTTGTTTGGATAGGAGCACCTAAAATAAGACACTTTGCTATTTGACATTGTAGTCCAAGTATGGTGCTCTTATCCTTTACTATTTCTGATCATTGTTCTATATTTGTCACTATCTTTCTAGTTTAATTTTAAATGTTATTTTAAGTGTTTTGAAAACTAATTTTTGACTGATAGAAGGCTTTGATCTTTGTGACAAAAACCCCTATTTATTACCCCCTCTTGTGAGGGTAAGAATGAAGACCTTGCAATGATTGCCCTCAAAATAAAGAGCCATGCAAGTGTGTTATGTTGTGAAATACATGATATAGTAATGACAATTAAAATGATGTCTCAAGATATAGCATAGTGTGTATTGAATATGGTTAGATCAACATGAGTATGCCTAGATAGATATAAAAATGTAATAGCATGTGCAGTATACTAAACTAGAATTAAAAATCTGGTTAGATTTTAGTTGTTAGTTGATGTCCATCATGGCATCCAAGAAAGCAAGATAATGCATGATGTGGATCATGGCATTGCAAACATCTAAGAAGCAAACAAGCACGCAAGGCAAGAATCAAGAAGCACACAAAAGTGGCCAAGGGGCCAAGAAAATAAGGGACATGAGCACATGTCACTCAAATTGGGAAAGCAAGAATACAAGGCATATTCAAATGCCCACATACACATACAATTGCAAACGAGGAACATTAGCACAAGGGCAAAAAGCACATAAAAGAGTACAAGCAAAGGACATTGGAAAATGTCCTAAGGCACACACAAGAGTATAAAATAGGAACTAAGAAATGCAATCACATCTAGCTACTCAATTCAAGAAAGGAAAGCATGTAAATACTGAAAATACTATCACATCTAACTATTCTAAGAAAGAAGTGAAAGTATGCAAAATATAGAGTACAAGACTTGGTAGATGCTAAAAAAATACACAAGTGCTATATATTAGTGAGTGTCAATAGAATAATCTACATAAGCTAGTAAGTAATGTACATCATCATGATAACTAGAGTGTGTGGTGTAGGAATGACATAAACTAGATGGTGTAGTCATCTAGAAGATGCCCCCTGTGGGTAGATATGTCAATGTATGTCTCGAATGTAAAAGTAGGATACCTCCTCAATGGGTAGAGTAAATCAATGAAGGATCTAGGTGTCACTGCACACACTCAAAGAAGATCAAGTGAATCATGTTAATGTATATAAATTGAGAAATAATAGCATAGAATAGCAAAATGTAAGTCTATCATGGTAGTAGAAATGTAAAACATGGATAATGCTTACAATTGAAATGTTTTGAGTTATTTGAATGTTTTTGTATTTTGACATGTTATTTTGTTTTTGATATTTTTAAATATTGTATTATTTTTGGTATTTTGAAATAAGCTATGTACAAGTAAGCAAACTATGTACAATAAAGTGAAAAGGAACTATGTATAAGTAAGCTGAGAAATTATGTGCAATTAAGTAGAAAGAAACTATGTACAAGTAAGTTGAGAAATTATGATACTAATCGATGAGTCTCAAAAGAGACTCCCTGTCATGGTGTCCTATATCAAATAAAGGAATCATGTATGATTTTTAAGTATAAGGGAATGGCTATGAATATGACTCTGAATATTTGGATTCATTGTCGGTATCTTGGAAATCATAATAACTTGTATTATTCCACTCATCATTATCATCTTGATTTTGAACCAATGGAATGCTAGTGTTGGTTTTTATTATATCTAAATCTTTTCCTCTGATAAATTATGTCTATGAATTATTTGCCTTATGATGTTCAATAAATCCCAAACCTTGGTGACAAACATTATCAACTGATAGAATAGGAGTAGTGATGCCTTGAGCATGTTTGTCCAACCCTTGACCTTGATAATCAAACTATTGTAGATATTTTTGACCAAACCCATATTGCATTGAAAGTTGAGCCTCCTTTTGGAGAGATAGATTTTCATCTTTTTTGTGCTTTACATTACTGTTTCTTTCTCTGATTTTGCTTTTTGATCCTTTTGTTGTTTTGACTTATGCTTTGGTAACCACTTTTGTATTGTTTCTAAATTTGACCCTTTGTGAATGTGTTCCTTTGTCACTATGGATTTCTTGACAATTTTTACCTTTTATAGGGTCCTCATTAGCAATTATCTATTGTATATGTTTTTTCAATGCCAAACATGAATCTATGCGATGCCCATGCATTCTATGATATGCACAATAATATCTGGATCTTCTCACTAGATCTAGATGAGGTAGTTTGATCAATTTAAATGTAATCATTTCCCTTAGTACCTCACTTAAAATCTTATTTGATCTTTGAATTCTTTTTGAATCATGAGTTGTAGAGTTACTTTGTTGTGATTTCTTGTTTTGATATGTAACATTGCTTGCAACCAACTGACTAGGTGAAGGTGCATATACATGATTGGCACTAGGCTGCCTTTGAGGAGTTTGTATTATAATATGTTTTTCCAATGTAGTGATCTTTTCATGTAATAGTTGATTATGTATTTGTAAATCTAAAATTAACTTGCTCATACTGGTGATTTAATCCTTTAGAGTATCATTAGTGCAAACCTTAGTTGCTTCCAATTGAACATGTAAGCACATATGTTGAAGAGGATTTAAAGAAGCTATAGGCTGAATTTATGAATTAGGAACAATAGTTAGGCTACCTCACCTTTTGGAGAGGTGATAGCATGGACCTGGTTAGAGGGAAAGTACCTATCACCTTCTTAGGGGAAAGGAGGTGAAGGAAATTATGTTTTGTGCATAAGATATGACATTGAAACTTGATAGGTGGTTGCTAGCTTATATAATGGATCCTCTAAGTATGTAAGTATTTTATTCTTAATTTAAGTACACATAATAGAGAGATAACATGTTAAATAAGTAATGAAATATGACATATATTTGAATTGGTTATAAAATAACATGTACATATGTATTGATGTCATTTTTGAACTCACGCCAAATGAAAGGAAACAAGCATGCAAGAGAAACTAGAAAACTTTGCATAAGTAAATCATGATTAATAAAATTGGAATATTCATCCCAATGTGAAAAAATTAGAATTTTAATTTCGAAACCCTAGGCTAGGGTTTGAAAAAATTGGGATCTAGTATAGGCAACTAAGGTTTGAAAGAAATAAATTTTAAAATTACTATGGTAAATTTTAAAAATTAAATGCAAAATTTTGATTTATATATGTAGAAAAAAATCATAAAAATAATGCTAAATCAGTAAAGAATTTTCCCTAGGGTTTTTGTGTGTAAATGAAGTAAGTCGGGTTCACCAAATGATTTAATTATTTTGGGAATAATGTAGTTTTATTCCTATTTTAGTTAAGGGTCTAGATTAATAAATTAGTAAATAATATTGCAATAAATATAGTTCTAATTTGTGTAATTTATATGTCTTTTTTACCTTTCTAAAAATATCAATAAATAAGGAGAAATATAACTTAGCTTGAAACTAGACTGAGAAGGCTGAGATAGAGGTTGAAACTAGCTATGTAGGACTAGGATAGTGTCATGAATCTGAATCTGATTTTTATTTAGTGAAAAGATAGGAGCACCAAAAATAAGACACTTCAGGGTCCAACATTGTAGTCCACTCCTACCGCTATTGTCCAAACTGGTCACAGAGACTTGAAATTTTTTAGCTTTTTATATTGTTCTTGTGTGATCCTATCTATGAAATCTTGAGTGATGATTCATGACAGAACTTGTTGTAGAGATAATTTAATCTTCAAACCCTAACCCTCCATCATGCTTGATAAAACAATGCTTGAATCACTTTTAAAAAGGAGGGGAGGTTAGTGTGTAAAATTTACTGAACGTGTAATCCACACCCCTTGTGTGGGCACACTACCTACATACCAATACTTCAAAGAGGGATCAAGCCATATCTAGTTCTCCCACTTAATGTGCTTTGTGTAATAATGTGATGTGTATGCAAAAATGCCAAATTGAGAGTGCTTGAGGTGGCTAGGGACTAATGTGAGGGTTTGAGTATGTTTGCAGTTGTGTTAGGTGATTACATGTACAGAATAGGGAAGTTTGCCTTAGTGCTTTGTTTGTATTCTTGCTTGTTTTATAAGATTTATCACCTCCCTCTTAAATGAGCTTTGGATAGGCTTTTATAGAAAACCATTGGTCATGTGTTAGATGTATTCATGATAGCCCAACATAATGAATGATAGGGATCGAATAAAAATTACCATTTGGGCTCAAAATGCAAATGGATAGGAACACCAAAATTAAGACACCCTAGGATCCGATGATATAATCCAAGAATGGTGCTCCTGTCCTACAGGCTTAAGACCTAGGGGAATAGGATTGGCCTAGAAAAAATAGCTTGGCTGAGGTGGAATGACCATTCAGAAGGTTTCAAATGGCTAGTAATGAGAAAAATGATGTCTAGAAGGGTCACAAGAGCATGCAAAAAGGAGCTATGGATAGGGTTCCACAAGCCACTGTCAAACTACCAATTTGGACATTTTATATGACTACACTAGGTCACTAGGGTGGATAGAAGGTATTTCAAAATCCTTGAAGGTGATAAGGTTGGAAATTTAGAGAGAGCCAACAAAGGCTACTAGAGGTTGAGGGTCTTAAATTTGGACCTCTATTGATTACAATTCCTCTATCATTGCTTGGTGATGATGAGGCAAGGTAGAAATCAGCTCATATAGGCTCATCTTTATCAGAGTTTAGTAAAGTTTTTTTAGAACCACTCTTCTGACTGATTCATAAGGGTTGGATTGAGAGGTACCCAATATAGATACCTTGAGTTTGGTTGAAGGTGATGGTACTTGATTTTGACTTGGTTGGGAGGTGGAAGATGGGTATGTCCATGGGATAAATACTTTCACCTTCCCCTTATCCTTTTCTTGAATGTGTGATCATGTGACCACATGGATAGTATGGATGGTGGGAAGAGTTGGGGTAGGAGATTGGTTTGGTTCCTTGCCACTCTGAGGTGAGAGTGGAGGAGTAGGTAGGCATTAGGATAGTGGTTGTTCAGTTGTTGGATTAGTAGTTGGCTCATGGAAGGTTCATCTGTCAATAGATCATCCTCATCATAAATCTAATGGATTATGGTTTGGAGAGCTTTATAGCTCTCTGTGTCATGCCCAAGTATCCTATGATAGGTGCATACTTGGTGGTCGTTATACCAGATAGGTTTTGGACTAATAGGGTCAAATGATATGATAGGAGGTAAGGTCAAGCAAGAAGCTTGCAATAACCTTTGGAAAATAATCAAGTAAGACTCAGCTAAAGGTACTGAGGGTGTAGAGGTTTTGGCCTTGGTTGGTGAGATGGAAGTCTTTTTAGAAATGGGCTTGGTGGTGGAGGTCTTGGGTAAGGTGGCATTCTTAATGGGTGATTTCATTTTAGGTAAGGAAGTTTATGAGTTGGATTTAGGAGATGCTAAGGTAGCTAGGTTAGGTATTGATGGCTTGAGAAAGATGGGCATGTCAGAAAGAAAGAATGATGGGGTAACCAAAAGTGGTGGTTGAGTTTTGGTTGAAATACTTGGCTTCCTAATTAAAGTAGAAGGATGAGGCCCAAATATAGAGGGCAAAGTTGAGGGGGTAAAAACTCTGGCCTTCTAGCCTTTTGCTAGTTTTACCTCGGTTGATTTGGTTTGGTACTTGGTTGGTGAGTCTGGCGAGGTCAGCGCCAGTTTCAAAGACGGATGATTAAGGCTCTACGTAGGGAAGATGCCAAGGTTTTTATTTGGTTTGATTGAAGTGATAGAGGATGATTTGGTTATTTTGGATTTGGTTTCTTTAGATGGTTGATAAATTATTGGGTTAGTAGAGGTTCTTATTGGTTTGGTTGATAGGATAGGGGGATGGATAATAGAAGTGGTGGTTTGGTCCATCAACAAGGTGGTTGGAGGTTCCTATTTGATGATGTAAGGGAAACTAAATTATTGACAAAAGGTAGATCGATGAAATGTCAGGTTTGGAGACAAACTCCAATCTCTTAACTAATCTAAAGAATGGTTTATAGATTGGTCTTGTTCCTTAGGTAATGGGTGTGAAAGATAAACCCATAGGTTGAGAAATGGGAATGGTGACCTCATCCTTTTCCTCAATCAAAGGATGCAAGGTTTGGATGGGTGGTTCCTCTACGAGAGGTGTATATATGGTGGTTTCTTCCTTGGGAATGATCCCCAAAGGGGAAGTGAATTATTTGGTGGTTGAAGGAAGAGGTACAATGGTGATGGTTGCTTGCTTAGGTATATCAATTAAAGGAGGGGTTGATGACTTTACTACCTTAATAAGTGGAGGAGGTGAAAAGGTGATATGATCTTGATATGATTCAAATATTCAATATATGTATAAATACCCTTAAGGTAGGGAAACACCATATAATAATCCTTTAGGAAGGAATAACTCCACAATGTCTCTTCGAGGGGATAACGTCAAATATCCTCTTACAATAGAAGACTCAATGCTTACTTGATATCTTTACCATGCTAATCATCTCCTATATATATACATCTATCTAACCCATGGACGGGTAACATCCTAATCCCAATGTAGGCCGACCATTACCCAATGTACTAATTCCATAAGTTCCTCCATTATCCTAATATATTGTACCCATATAACTAACTAAGGGGATGTGTGCCACATGTCAGCATCTCCATCAACCCATATACATTAATATATCATATCCCTAGGTATATAGCATTACTTCCCTCCTTGACATGTTTCATCCCCGAAACATAGGAAGAAACCAAATAATGCGTGTGTTTCAAATCATTGCACACTTATCTCCAATCTCAATCATCTAGCCATCCATACGTGATCTTGGTAGGTGATAGCTCTCCAAGCTTGTTTCCAAATTCTATTATGCTCCTCTGATTTTGTTCATGATCATAACTATACTGCTTTGGTGTCCAAGCATAATTATTCCTCTTTTTATTCCATGTACCATATTTTATTACGCTACTATGATTCTAACCATGACCATAGTAGGTATTCTTCCATGCATAGTCATAGTGATTTCCCCATTCATTCCATGTGCCATAGTAATTTTTCTTTGGATTCCAAGCATATCCATAATGATTGGAAATTTTATTTTCTGTATAGACAAAATGATTGTTGTTATGACACTTTCTCACCTAGTTCCATGATTGTTTCCTCTCATGATGATGTGGGTGTCTATATACCTCAACTTTTTCCAATATTTTGACCTTATCCACCTTTTCTTCTACCTCTTCCACCTTTTCCTTTTGTGTCTCTTTAGTAGATGAAGTGTTCATTTCTAGTTGTAGTGTGTCTTTATCTATATCATCTGAATCTTCATCATGCTCTTCATCACCTATTTCAATCTCATCCTCATGATCTGCCTGGATTGTTATTGGTGCCTTTTTCACTATGATATCTTGTAAAGTGATCTTCTTTTTCCTATACCAAAACTTCATGAACTTTTTATGGACATTAATATTCATTTTTCCCAAAGTCTCTAACCATGGATATCCAAGAACTATATCCACATCATCCATATCCAAAGCATAAAAATATAAATGCAAAACATATTTTTCCATAATGAGCTTCAAATCTTCAAACATTAAAATATTCTTACAATCTACTTGAACCTCCTTGATATTATTTGCTTGAACATGTAGATGCTTGGCCACATTCATATTAATGAAGTTATACTTGTTGGTAGGGTTTATGGACACAACCACCTTCTTCTTTTGAATGCATCCATGAAATTGAAAAATTGACTCGGATTTATTTGGAGACAAATTATTTGAACCCTTATCTTCTTCTTCTTTTTCTTTTGATATTGGAACCTCAGTCAAAATTTTGTGAAAAAATGTCACAAATTTTGATTTGTAGATTGAATATATGAAAAACCATAAAATCGCAACAAAGCACTCAAAACAACTCTAAAAATTCTAAAAATTTTACTGTTCTTCTCTTATATCTTCATATATCTCCAATAAAAATTTTGAATAAAAATTTCCTATATTTTGGAAGATATAGTGAAATTAGTATAAACCCTAAAATAGCAATAACTCTCTCAAAATTAATCAAAAATCATCAATTTTTTTACTGTGACTTATTTGAAATATTCTCCATAGCTAGTAAAAAAATTATGGGAAAATTTACAACCAATCAAAATTTATTGATGATTCAAAAAACTAGGGTTTCACTCCACACAAATTGCCCAAATCAAAGCTCTGATACCACTTGATATGATCTTGATATGATTCAAACATTCAATATATGTAGAAATACCCTTAAGATAGGGAAACACCATATAATACTCCTTTAGGAAGGAATAACTCCACAATGTCTCTTCGAGGGGACAACCTCCAATATCCTCTTACAATAGAAGACTCAATGCTTAATTGATATCTTTACCATGATAATCATCTCCTATATATAGACATCTATCTAACCCATGGATGGGTAACATCATAATCCCAGTGTAGACCAACCATTACCCAATGTACTAATTCAACAAGTTCCTCTATTATCCTAATATATTGCACCCATATAACTAACTAAGGGGATGTGTACCACATGTCAACATCTGCATCAACCCATATACATTAATATATCATATCCCTAGGTACATAGCAAAAGGTGACTTTTGTGGTTTGGGTCTTTAAAGAAAGAAAAGATAATTTCACTATCTCGATAAGTAGAGAGGGTGAAGAATAGGTAGGTTGGGTGGTAGGTTCTTTAGCAATGAGCATGTCAAGAACCATATTGATAGTATGGGCATCATGAGAAGACTCAACTATGTTGCTTTCATTTTTGGTAGGTGCATGATTGAGAAAAGGTTGTCTAAAAATGTCAAGGGCTTGGTTTGGAGGTGCGTTGGGTTGTCTAACACAAACTCCCCCTTGTCAATAAGGGTTTGGAAAACATGATTGAAGGTATTACACCTACTAACGTCATGTCCAACTACTTGATGGAAAGCACATAGGTCATTCTCATTCTACCAGTCAGGTGTAGGATAAGAAGAATCAAATTGTTGAGGGGGTTTGATGGGAGGAAGATGTATGATATTAGCCTTCAGCAACTTCTCCAGGACTGAAGCATAAGATTCCCCAAGCAGAGTAAATTATTTATGATTGTTTTGGTTTCGGTTTTGTGTATTTTTTTTTGAGGAGTTAAAAGATTTTAGTTGATTGAAATATGGTGGAAGAGCAGTCTTAAGGACAACCGCATTTAGAATTCCCTTGATTTTAGCATTGGTGTTGGTTTGGTTGCTTGGTTTAAAGGAAGAGGACTCATTGTATTTGTAGGTATAGTTTTTGTTTTTCAACTTTAACTTTCCTTCGTGGATGGATTTGTTTTCTATCTTATGTGCCATGGTAAAATCTTCATCAAAGATTCTGAAGCTCTAAACATGAAATGTAGAAGAGATATGCTTGGCACATGTCTGAACAAAGAGTTATATTAGTTCAGGTTGGGGTAAAGAGAAGGAAATTTGATTGATTAAGCTCTTCCAACAAGTTATAAAATCAACAATATATTCATCATCAAATTTTCATATGGAGTAAAGGTCAGTGATGGAAACTTTCTTGGAAATGTTTATTGAAAAGTGATTCAAGAAAGTTTAGACTAGCTAGGTGAAAGAGAAGAGAGAATGTTTGGTTATGGCACTATATCAGTCTAATATTAGAATAGACAAGGACATGGGGAAGGTATGAAGGAGGTAATCATCATAGGTAATCAAATAACATGAATGCCTAAATGCTCTGAGGTACTATTGAGGGTCCTTTTTACTTTGGAACTTATTAAACTTGAGAAGTTCCCACTAAGGAGGATATGGTCTGATAGGGACAGATGGGTGAATGGGTTCATTATAGATCTAGTCATATGTTAAAATGTTGTGAGCACTAGAGATGGATGACTCTAAGGTAGTCATTTTATCCATGAGTATTTTCATTAGATCAATTTGGGGTTGTGTACTTTAAAATTTATGAGGTGCATATTGTTTTTATGGTTGGGTGGCATATTGATAATTGGTTGGAGGTTGAGGAGCTTCCACATATGGATATGTGGACACAGGCGGTTGGGTGGATGCTATGTAGGGGTAGGTAGATGTAGGTGGTTGGGTAATGGGTAAATGTACATACCCTTGTGGGTTAGGGATGTAACCCAGGTTGGGCATGATGGACACCTATTGAGAGGTTAATGTAGGTTGTGTAGGAGTTGTAGTTGGGTTTATAACTAAAGGAAAGGTGGTGACCTTTGTACTGATAGGTGGTAAGGTAGAAGTTATAGACACCACAAGATTTTGAAGTGGAGTAGTGACTAATGGATTGGGGGTAGCTGAAGGAAGGTTAGAAATGATAGTAATAGGTGTTCTCATGGTGAGGGGAGTATAGGTGGTTAATGCTTAGGTTGTTCCTAGAGTAGAGGAGTTATTGGTGGGGGTGGAAGGCATAAGGGTGTTGGTAGGTGGGGTAGGTTGGTTTTACATAGTAGTATCAAAGGGAGTATTAGTATATGAATATGCTTGGGTATTCAATGGTTGGGTGGTGATTGTGGTAATATAAGGGTTCCCCATAAGGTGGGAAGGCATGCCATAAGGTGGGTTCACAGGTGGAACCAAAGGAGGGGTATGGTGAGGCATGGTGCTCAAATAATGTTAAAGGGTCACAGAATTGTTATCTAAGAAGGTGGAAAATTTTGTATCTCCATGAGGAACTACCTGAGGGAAAGAAGGACTTCTCGAAAGGTGATGAGAGTCTTCTAGTTTAGAGATGTACTCCATGGATGAAGAGGTAGAAGAGGTTGATTGGCTTAGTGATTGGTTCTGCTCTCCTAGATTCTTTTGCTACTAGTGAGTTAGAACCATACAAGATAAGGGAGAGAATACAAAAACAATCTCACCACTCAAATAGAGAGAAGACAATAAATAAGCAACGAAATCAAACACACACTAAAAAGTATGTTAAGTTCTAAAGTTATTTTTAAATTTCTCTTTTAGCTTATGCCTTAAGCTTTAAGAACCATGTGATTGAAATTGGCTTGTAGAGCAAGGTACTAGAAAAGAAGTGTATGGTTGGTTTCAGGTTGTGTTTAGGCTTTCAAAAAGAATTTGTATTAGAAATCAATACATGGCTTGGTAATGGGGCCTACCCCCTCACTTCACGCACCATAGAGATAAGGGTGTCGAGTGCTTAGCCAATATATACCAATTTCTAGATTTTATACTCAACTAGAGAGTTGAGTTTAATATCCCCTTGGTAATGATCTTCAAGTAGGATTGTCGAGAAAGGGTAAGGTGATTGTTAGGTGATGAAATGCCAATCAGACCTTATGTCAAGTTATTTATATGTTTGATTGATGTAGGTGGTTTGTTTTATGTGTGTGATAAAGTGATGATACGATCAAATTACTTTACTTTAATTTAACTAAGTGAGCTAAACTAGCAAGCAACAATATATGTAGTTAATTTTAAACCCAAAAGAAATTTTAATTTCATTTATGAGCATAGAATAGGGAGAAAAGCATATAGATGCAGACAAAAAAAATCTAAGTAGAGACTCAAGGGTTCCACCAGGCATGCCAGAATGTTTCAGAGAATTTTAGGTTATATTCCAAGAGAGGAAGAAGAAATAAACTAGATACAGATATGATTGAAAAAATTATTTGGTTGTGCATGCATTAAACCAGATGATTGTAGAGAGCTCCTCTTTGACTTGAGAGGAATGACCTATAAATAAGATAACACTGAAGCAAATAGTTGGTTAGATAGATAGTTGGGTGGATTGCTAGCGCTAGCTAGATCTTGGAAGCAAGAGCTTCTTTGGGGGCTGTCAATCTACAAATTATAAACAATTAAGTTTATAAAATAGAAGATAAAGTTCTTGCATCAATAATCAGAAGGTATTGAAATGTAATACAAGAAATGCTTGATAAAAAAAAGCAAAAATGACTAATTATAGCAATAAATAGGTCAATACTAATGCTAAATAGGTCAGGTGTGGTTCAAAAAATAGGTTGGGGGTCTATGAATAGGTAGATGAAAAGAAAGTTGGATTTGGTTGAGGGTAGGTGCATAAAAATAATTTTCTATTATTTTATCCCACGGTGACTATTATCAGTTGAGATGACCATCAATGGTTGAGGTGACCATCGGTGGTTGAAATAACCATCGATGATTGGAATGACCATCGATAGTCAAGATGATCATCAATGGTTATTGTGAGTTAGATCTAGGTAATAAAAAGGTCATATTGATGGGGTCATAAAAGGCAATTTTGGGAGATTGGTTTATGCTAGGCTGATAACAAAATGAAAACAAAGTAATTGATAGATTGAAAATGAATACTTAGCTTGCCAGAGGTTGATTTGATGAATGGTTGAGGTGGTTGGATTATTGATGGACTCTGACATGATTCTGGTAGAGTAACGGTACTTGGCTATAGATTGAGGGGTGACAATAAGTTAGCTCTCTATCATGATGGCTAGATTATTAGATTATTGGAAGAATACTTGAAAAGAAACTCTGGATATGAAAAATCTTGATAGTTGTGGGATCTAGTTTTCACCTCCTGCTCCTCTCTTATTATAGAAAGGAAAGAGAGGTACAAAAATATGTTAACAAGAGATCCAACTTGATATCTAATTTTAAATTTGACATGCATGGGTTTGCATATGAATTAGATAAACTAATTATAAAAAATCAAGGTAGAGTGAAGGGTCAGTTAAGTTGGTTTAAACAGTGGAACTTGATCATCAACAATCAGGGTAACCATCGATGATTAGGGTCAAGTTGTGTTAAAGAGGTGGGTTTAGTCAGTAGGTCAATCTGCCTAGGGTTAGGTCTAGTTACCAGTTGAAAAGTCAAGTTGGGGGTCTTAGGGGGTCCTGAAGTGGTCCAAAAGAGTTGTGACATTCAGAACCATCGTGTACAAATTTATAGTGTCTACACACACCTAGTATGGTGAAGCCCTACTGGTTTGACAGCTTATTTTATTCTTCGAATAAATACATCTGATATTTATTTGATCTCTATAATCTCTTGTATAAGTGTGTTAAGTGGTGTACTTAGCTGATAAGTGATGAATATGTTCTCTTTGCTTCTATTTTGCCCTTTGCATGTTTTGTGTAAGGATATCACTTCTAACAGGTCTCATAAAGTGTATGTATTTGTTAAGTTTGTCTTGAAGTGTGAGAGAGACTAATAGTGTTTAGTATCAGAGCTTCTTTTCACCCACCTCTAGATGTGCATAGCAATCTCCCTCTATGAGAAATACTAACGCTAGAAGGTCATATAGTTGAGGTTAGTTTTGGTAGTCTTCAGTATTAGTGTATATGACAAGTGTGTTTGTGGACTAATATTTTAACATATCACCTCATTAGTATAGGTTACTTTCTATTACTATCTTCCCTTTTCACCCCCCAAATGACTAGTCTAGTGTAGTATGTGAACTTAAGAGATAAATCTAGGGAGCTAGCCCTTTAGCATAGAGGTTTACCTCTACTATAGGCAACCCACAATCCTAGAGGTAATCCCATGTTGTCCAAATATGGGAGAGGCTTGAACACCCTCTCCTAGGGTGCAATATTTGGCTACAACAGTAACTCCTCCATATGTAGATCTACAAACAACATAAATCTAGTAGAAAAAAGATCTAGATCTAAAATAATGTGAGATGAAGATTATGAATCCAAGTCTAATACCAAATAAAATAACATTGTTGTGATGCCATATTTAAAAAAAGGGCCTAGGAAAACTCTACAATGCAATCATCTACACATATATACTCTAAAGAATGAAGGAGATTCACCAATAAAAATACAACTAGCAATGGTTACACCAGAACATAATTCTCTATCAGAGTATATCTTCATTAGCTCATGAAATGATTTTAAGCTCCATTTAATCTCAATAAAGATATAAGGTTATTTATATAGGAAAATCAAGAGATGAGTGGGAGATTATTATTGGTGGAGTGAAAGGTGGAATGCTTTCCCAAGTTATACCTAACCTTCTCAAACTTGTGAAGATAAATACTAATATTAAATGTACATTAAACAAAGTTTTGCACATACTGAATCATACTTCGGTAACAACACTATCTAAAGAGAACTTCACGATTAATGTGAACATGATATGTGCCAAACATTATGTCAAAATCACATGATCAGTCATGTATAGAACATCGTTATGTGATTTAGTGCCAAGATTGACAACGTTTGTAATATACACTCAAGGGCATAAACAAAAAGTTGATCATAAAAAATTTAAAAAAAATCTCACGATAAACATATTATATTTATACTTGTCACCATTTGTTTTATAGTTTTCTTTGGATTCCTTTAGTGTCATTGTTATGTAAATACATACAAATATGATAGGATTTTAATAACTTTTTTTACAATTAAAAAAGAAAAACTATTTTTAAAGATTTTTTTGGGTTAGATTTTACAATTACATTATTTATATATATATATATATATATATATATATATATATATATATATTTAATATAAAAAAACTACGGTTTGGTTGTTGTATACATACACATTTGTATTATAGTTTTTTTGCAATTTCATTGTCATGTACATATATATAATAGACCAATTAGACTAATTAGGGGAAATATCTCATTAGTGGTGCACGTTCCAATTGCGGAATAGGGTTTTTGTACAGATGTGTTTCATTAATGGAACATATTGGTTTGTATAAATATTAAAGTGCACCAGAAGCTGAACATGTAATATCTAATACTTATTCAATATTTACTCTATAAACTTAAAAGTAACCAATTACATTTTGATAAGTAAGATTCAAGTATTAGTACTCTAATGCACAGTTATTGGTATTCCAAAGATTAAATTTGGATCATAAATTTAAAAAATATATTGTATGACCTATTAAGATAAAATCATTTATATCATAAAATGTATAATGAATTAAATAAACCTTGAAACCTTAATTATTAATAGTTAAGACGAATTATTAAAATAGATAATTTTTTAAAAATCTAATGTGATATTATAACACCTTAACTAGCTGCCAGAGAGTTAAGGTACACCACTACGCAAACTATTAAAGTTTCTTTATAATTTTATTTTATAATTCTACTGAGATTTTTTTCGAGTGTCATTGTTATGTAAATGAAAACAGTTAGATTAAGGTTTCTTTACAACAGTTTCATTCTTGTGTAATTACATTAAGGTTTCTTTAATGAAAACAGTTAGATTAAGGTTTCTTTACAACAGTTTCATTCTTGTGTAATTACATTAAGGTTTCTTTACAACAGTTTCATTCTTGTGTAATTACATTAAAGTTTCTTCACACTTTCATTGATCTGAAAATACAGGCAATTCTATTATAAATCCAGACACTCCTATTACAAATACACACATTTCTATTATAAATCTTGAGATATATTTTTTTAATACAAACATTTCATTTATAAGTCTTGATATAAAGACATTTCTGTTATGAATCTTGAGACATATTTTTTTGACTACTAACATTTCATTTATAAATCCTGACATTTTCATCATAAAGCCAAACATTTTTATTGTTGCATACATAGAGACATTTCCATTAGAAAAAACCTGCGCAATACTCCATGCCCAAACAATCACGGCATTCATGACAGCAAAAACCACAAATATTTTATATTTTCTGTTGGCATCCGTGAATGCAACGATGGAAAATAAATGTACAATAGTTCGTTCAGGTCGAATGCAGCATTTTGCCCAGTACAATCACGTCAATGCAGCATATATAGGGAGGAAAAAATATATCGAATAAGTTTAAACTGTAACTAAAAGTTTGGTATTGGAAGACGACGTAGGTGGCAGCCGTATCAATGCTGCACCAACTTCCTATATCCACATTCCATGTATACACGACATCGGCCATATATTAATTATAAGCAATGTTTTTTTTTTTTAAACCACTAGTTATCATTATGTGCAATTAATTTTTTTTTATTTTTAACAACAATGTGAGAACCTTTGTGATATAGACAATATTTATTGTTTTGAATTTAATTAATATTCATAAATTTTGTGGAGTTCACATGTTTACCTTTTGGAATTCTCTATCATCAACATAATTTACAACAGATCAAGTTTTTAATGTACGTACTTATAAACTTCAATCTAATTTTGTATCTGTTCTCTATGTTAGATATTGAATCAATATATGAGCTTTTGTATTCCATAGTATATATAACTTTATGTTAAAATCTATGATTATTAAATAAAATTGAAGATAAAAAAGTTAGAAAGCAAAAATATTATAAACGTAATATTACTTATAAATTTCAATCTCATTTTGTATATGTTCTTTTTGTTAAATATTGAATCAATATAAGAGATTTTGCATTTCATAGTATATATAACTTTATGTTAAATTTATGATTACCAAATAAAATTGAAAATAAAAAAAGTTAGAAAGCAAAAATATTATGAATGTAATATAGAGGTTAAAACCTTAAAACAAGTTAAATACAGGTAAATTTTAAGTTTATAATTGAAAGATTATTGATTCATCGTTGACGTTGTTTGGCTCACAAAGAATTTATTAAGGATTAACATATTTTTAATACAAACACCTAACAACATAAAAGATGAAGATAAGTTCGATTCTTGAATGAATTTGATAGATTAGATACTCCTGAGTCTTTATCATTAAATCAAAAACTCAATTAAACAAAAAGAATCTATATAAAATTCTCTTTGCAAGTCGTATACAATTCATTTTACACTTTGAAACCTTAAAAAGTGGCCACAAACTACCAAATTCTCTTTGCAAGTCATTTAGGATTCATTTTATATTGTGAAACTTTAAAAACTGACCCCAAACTATCAAATTTCAAGCATTATTATCGACTATTTATTTAGCCACCACTCTCCAAGAATATAAATTAAGAAACATTATCTTACAACTACATTAAAATGATCCATGGTAAAATGGCTTGCATATCTAACACTTCTAATGTTAATTTATTTAAATATGTAACACTAAGGTATAATGTATCTACCCAATTGAGTAGAGGAAAAAATGTTACATCTTGATTCCTCGCTAGACAAACTTGTTAGATTATCCATGGATATCTATAGTTGACAAATTTAGATTTGACTATTTTTAACTGAGCTGTGAGATACATGTTGATATGTGGCAGTAGGATATTGCTTAGATTGTATGGTCACACTATTATATGTTAGTTTTAATTATATATTTACTTTATGATCATGTGAATTTGTAATTTTGGCTATATTTATGATGAATGTATATCATGACTATTATGGTCTAACTACCTGTTTTGTTGAGGTTGACACAGGACAATCCATCCCTTAGAGTGTGATAGAGGGAGAGCATCATCGGAGAGGGTGATATAGATGGAGACATTGAAGGTAGATAGAGAAACTGATTGGTACTTTACACACACCACATAAGTAATTCATGTTAGATACATAATTTGAATAGTTAATGTTAGCATCTTCTTTATATTATTTGCATTGAAGTGATTATTTATGTTTACGTGTTAGTCCATATTTATACATAGATGATATAATCTCGTGTGTATGTCCTTGAATGTTTAAGGTTTGCTAAAATAGATTAAATTTAGATTATTAGTCTATAAAATTAATCATAGACTATTTTGGACATGTTAATTTAAGTAGTTATATATATATAGATATATTATATATATATATATATATATAAGATTAATATTATTACTAATAAGTAAATAAGAATAAAAGCATAAAAGATTAAAGTTAATAGGAAAAAAATAATAAAATTTAAAAAGAAAAAGATATTAATAAAATAATAGAAAGTTATTATTTTTAGAATAAATCAAAAAGAGAAAATCCCTTAGGTGGAGCCACTTATGAGAGAACTTTTGGGAAAGTTTCAAAAAAAAAATAACTTTAAATCAAAGCAAGCTTTAGAAGGAAAAACATCTTAAAAAGAGATGAAATTCTTTAAGCAGAGGTGTGCATGGAAGTGGAAAGAGGAGAAGGAAAGCATTTGGATAGCAGAACTAATCATCTAGATTAGTCATGTACTTAATTTTGTTGCATTCATATGAAAAATTAAGCAAATCTGGGTAAACCATGGGATTTAAACATGTACTCACTATAGCATATAAGTGAAATCATGTGATTAGATTGTAAGAAACTTAAGTTTTCTATTACATGTCATCACCCATCTGTTAAACACCTTCAAAACAACTAGTTTTAATAAATATTTCTTATATACAGTGAACTGGTTTTAATAAATATATATACTATTGTTGCATAGTCATTGTGTAATATAGATGTTATTGTAATTTGTTTGTGCTCTTAGAATGCTATAAATTGCCCATGCATATAATTGTTTTCAGTTACTATGAGTCGTTGTAGTTCTATTAAAAAAAATCGTTGTATGTGATTATTAATAAAAAAATAAGGTGTTGAATATATAATGATATCAGTAAGTATATTATTGAGAAATCACTGGGCTTAGAATCATAAAGTCATTGAGGATTATAGTCAATGTTTACATATTTTATGTCTACACACTAGTCAAAACATTGATTATATAGATCTTGCTCTTTAATGCTTGGTGTCACCTATTCTTTTTCAGCTATCAAACTGTGGTATACATCTGGTTGTAGGTACTGTAGCACTGAATTTAGATGTTTTGATATTTCTTTTCAACAAATATTGGACCACTGTTCATGTTTCTTTTCCCAGCTATGGTTGTTGAATCGGCAATATTGTATATATGTTTGTCTAATGAAATAAGTCGTTGAGCTACATATCGTGACTTACAAACATAGCGACTTATTTACCTTGCTAAGTTTAACATAATAAAACCGCTTAGTTTAATATCCTAGTAAAACCATGACATTTTAATCGTTGGGAAATAAATTGAATATTAATTCATACGGCATATTGAATCATATTTGAGCATTATTATAAAGCACTTATTGGTGTATGCAAATGTCTATTTCTATTGTACATTAATTCTATTATCAGCATTTAAATTGGCATTGGATTTTTTGAACTCTGATCAGTATTTACATTTTATGTGGATACATCATATCCTGATATTGATTTGATATCTTGAGCACACTCAGTTGTCCAAGCTCGCATTCCAACTAAGTTCTAAATAAATTCAACCTCTAATCCCGTAGCCTAGTTGATTACTCTATTGATAGCAGACTGTAGAATTTATATCATTGACTAAATTGAAATTATTATATTGTTGAGTTATAGAGCTAAAATAGTTGTTATAATATATTTGTTTATCATTTATCCTAATAAATTGACATGTATACTTATTTATCATAACTTATCATATTTATCTGAGTATATAAATATGAGTATATATTATACAATGTCAAATACTTGAATATATCATTGATAAACAATGTCTAGATCAACTCATTTATCGCCATGTAATTTATATACTCGCTCATCATTTATATAGTGGAGATATTGTTATGTGATAATATCTATAATATAGTTATTATATTTTAGGTGCTTTATATTATACTCGTGTCTCTAATATGCATTTACACATGATTAATTATGCATCTTATGACATATTGACCCACATGTTTGATGAATGGTGAGTATAAAGATATTATAGCCTATATGTTCATAATTTCTTTGCTATTTAATTAGAGACATTTACCATAGACCCCTTATACCTTAAAGGAAATGGGTTATAACTTAATAAGCTTGTGGAATACGATGTTTTGGCATATCCGAGGAGATTAATAGATAATATTTGCATCTTAATGCTTGTTGTGTAATGACAAAACTTTATGTATAACGCTTTACTTGTATATAGTGTGGAGTGCAAAATGTGATCTTTTATTATTTCTAATAACTTTGATATGCTTATTAAATAACTGGGATTACCAAAATTCGTTGCACAAATGTAAAACTATTTTAAGCTATGTATTGATGATTTTGGGAAAAGAACATAAGATACCGTTGCCTACTATCTTATGATAGAATGAAGGAGTGTGTTCCTCTAATTAAAGTTACTCGGGTGGTTAAGAATTCTATAACTATGTTTAATAATATATTTTTTATGTGCATACTAGCATTATCGTAGAGGATCTTGATCATATGTTTTGATTCCGATAGTTAATAGGATCATAGCGATTTAATGTATAACAAATATTATGCGATGATTGACATTCTTGAACCATATTTGTATGCATTTTATATTTATAGGCAATATTATTAACTAAAAAATCTTTGGGTTTTAGGAGAATATAACATAAGGATTTGTCACAAGGATTGAGAGTTGTGAAATTGTACCAAATAAGTCCTAGGTTCCTAATCTGGTATTTAATGATAGATACATATTTATAACTTGAGATGGATCTTCATTATTTGAGGAATAGGAATGTGTTTTGAGATCCTCAGTTAGTATTATAAAGGTCTTTAGGGAGCTCATGTTTTAAGGTATAAATAAACTTTAGTATAGTGTTTGTAAATCATTTCTGTACTTACATAGGGTGTATGTATAAGTACTCATATATAGGGATTATACCTATAATTAAATGTATGGATGAAAAAATTTCAAGGTGTCAGTGGGAATGAAACTACAACCATATTAAACTAGTCTTTCTAGAAAATAGAACGTTAGAGGTCTAAATGAATGTTATAATAGGATTATGGGTCCTTTGTTTCTCTGTAAATGGTTGATTGATTATTAGTGTTGAGTACTTGTGTGCAAAAGATGATTATGAGAGTGTTTGATTATATCTAGCATATATTGGTGTATCATGGTGTGTGTTTATAGTTAAGTTACTTTGAATACTGGTAAGTAATTTAACTTAGGGTATATCCAGAGAGGTAAAACTCCATATTTTCATAACTAATAAATGTATGTGTGTCGTTTGATGTCCTGAGAATTATAAGTTTGATTATGTGTTTTATGTAGTTAGAAACCTATGATAGTATGGGATATCATAGAGTACTACAGTATAATTATATGTTGTACCTAGATGGTACATATTATAATACCTAGATTCATACCTAAATTTGAATGATTTAGTTTAAGCTTGATGATATTTGGTGATAGTTGGTAGGACTATGTGTATGCATGCATATGACCTTGAGAATTTAATGAATAATATGATAGTATATTATTATGTTTCGTGGGAACTATGATTTAATTTGTTGCTTGAATATAAATTATGTTTTCATGTAGTTATGTCTTAGAACACTAGAATATGGTAATATAGGTTATCATAGGGTGTGGTATGTTTAGAAACTATTTGTGATAATGAAAATCTGTAATCAAATGTATTTTACATAGGTGGTATAAACTATAGTCATTATTTCTAGTATGGGATAGAAAATAATGTGAGATTCATTCATATATTTGATGAAATAAATATATGCTTTGGTTACTCCTATGTTTAGCATGTTATGTGATATATTTTATAGTAGAATGTAAATTCAATAAATATTGTGGTTGAATTGTATTTGACCAATTTACATTGTTGATACAAAGTAAGGAGTGAGATGAACTTCACTGACTTACTAGTATCTCAATGATAGATGAAGGCAGTCCAATCAAATGGTGTGTATAAATTTGATTAATCTAGATTATTATTATTTATTATTTATAAAACTTTAGGCCAAAGTATGTTTACTGAGATATTATCATTTCATAAGTGTGATTCACATGTTTGTGCGATATCTTGTAATAGAACAAATTTATATAATACATTGCATGTTTAGTTTAGAATCATACAACACATGGGTACATGCTTGTCTCCTTAGATTTCTATATCATCACTATCTACTCATCTATGAAGGGAGGGCCATTTCTTGATAAGGTTAGTGTGAAAGATAATTGGTCCATAGTTGGTGTAGAAAAGTGCTCAGATGATGCTCTCCCTCCCCACATCAGTACTAATTATTGAGATGACACTTGAAATTACCACAGATACTTGAGTTCAAAAATTATGCTTTGGGGGATCCATGTATCTATATGTACATTGTATTATATTGTACTTATCATTGAATATTGTCATGAAGAGTTGTAATTACTTATTATTGTACTTAGTCAGTAGTGGTTATAGTCTTGTTACATTTGTATTAAAGTTAATGTGATCACTTTCTATATTCACATTATGGTGTGTACTCTTATGATATTAGACATCAGTATTATGTGATGTTTTATGCTTGTTGTCTATTATCACACCTTGTGTACTTCTTATGATCTCTATAAATTATTGTGGTGTGATCTATATTTGTATATGTGTTTAATTAAGAAAGAAAAATTGTATTTCTATGTCTAACTTAGTGGGTTTGTTACATCTAGTATCATAGCTATGGCTCAAACTCTAAGACCTAATGGGTCCATTAGCATTTTCATGTTTTTTATTCACTAGTGTGAACTTGGTAACATGAAGTATTACATTGATATTTTCAGATTTGTAGTACCTTAGTATAGAGTCATTCTACACCATAATTGGAGTTTTGAGACATTCGTGAAATGTGTGTGGGAACACTGAGTATGTACCCTTAAGAGCACTTGTACCCTTTTGAGTTATGGGATTGATTTATCAAGTGTTCTAATGGTGATGGTTATATACAATGTGAGTAGGTGAGTTCATAGCATAGTTCATGAGTTATGAACAAGATATTTCTACCATAGTTTGATCACTTAGATCAAACACCTTGAGTATAATTACACATTTCTTACTAATCAAGTTATCTTCACCATTTGTGTTTTATATAGTGAGTGTTTAAAAGCATGGAATGTTTCTCACTTAATATATGTGTTTTAGTTGTGTGTCTTACATTTACTAATCTTAGGAATGGAAAATCTTATAAGACCATTTTTATTTTAGTACCACCTAGGGCGGTGAAAATTTTTTTGTAGTAGAATGTTGTTGTCTTGTTTGAAAATTCCTTTGTGTTAGGAGTCCGTTTATGGATTGGCACCCTTATGGTTATGTGGTTTAGGAAGGAGTGTCATCTCTCTTAGATAGCTGAGAGTTGAGTTGTTATTATTTCATTCTCCTTTGACATGATTATAATCCCTGAGAGGATTCTTATTTTTCATAATGTTGTTTTGATCATTTTCCTTGGAAATTATTAGGATAAATGTCTTAAACTTCTTATTGAGAGAGAAGTTGTAGGATTTTATGAAATGATACATCTTTGTGGATAGTATTTTATTTCTTCCAGATGTGTAAATAAATTGTGATACTATACTTATAGATTTGGTAGGTATGTAGTGAATTTAGCAACTTGGATTGCAATGATTTATTTTTATCTTATGTGGGTATTTAAGAACCTTGTTTTCGAGATGATAACTCTATAATTTATACTTATGACTCTTTAGAGTTATTCCTTTGTCTAATTTGTTATTTTAAGACCACATGGGGTGGAAAACCTTGAATTATTTATTAAATTTTATATCAAGGATTATAAGTTGATTACAATTAGTATGATATTATACACCCATGATTAGATTGATATTATTCTCTTTTGCTTAAATCATATTGTTTTGAAGAGATATTTGTATACCTTTCATCAGAAGTGAGTAGGGTATAGCATGTGCAAAACACCTTGTCAATCTAAGAGTTGAGATAAACTCTTAATTTATGGAATTTTAGTTAAGTAAACAGGGAGATAATATGTTTTGTTTGTTCCCTTATAAGGTTAAAATGATGCTGTGATCCTTGACCTATGTATGTTATGTTGATTTTAACATTATTTTCTCTCAAGCCATTAATATAACAATATAGGTTAAATTGTGAATAGGATGCTAGTAATGTTTATCTAATGGAAACTTAATATGATTATGGATTGATTGTATGATTTCACTAGCACATATGTTGATACATCTAGAATCATTTAGCACATATTATTGCTTTCTATGACTTGTTAGTATAAAATTATGATTCATTAAACACTATGCACTTTTTGGAGATCAAGTCATGGAGACCTAAGGGAAGATTGGTGATTAGGAACATGAGTTATAAATGATAAGATAGAATCTAAATTAGACTTGCATTGACCTGGTAGTTACTGAGTTTGGATTCGATAGGTGGAATTGTCGAATCTAGGATTTGACAAACAAACTTGTCAAATTCAGTCATATGACCATATACATGTATATAGTGGAACATGTATTCCTTAGTTTTGTATACATTATAAATGTAGTATTTCTATTTCCTAATCATTATCATACTTTTTAGAATCTCCATGGAGTAATGGAAGTATTGACATGTTATACTTATCAAGAGTTATGAAGGGTAATGATAGTATTAACTTATACACATCAATCTTCTCAGGTATCTTAGTTACTTTTTTTCAAAATGACAAAAACACTCTCTATGATAGAGAGATTTGATGAGGGCTAGAAGATTTTGTGAAACTCTCCTTAGTCATTTGTTTTGACTTGTATGATGATCTTATGTGCTCTTGGTAAGTCAATTAAACCTTCACTGAGATATGTGGGACCCTTCAAGATAATAGAAGTGGTCAGTCCTATAGTATATAGGCTTGTCTTGATGATTCTATAACTCAAGGTGATCATGACAAAATTAGTCAAAAGAAGTGACACTTGTAAACCTTGTTTGCAAAAAAGGAAATATCGCAGGGCAAGGTCTTATGAGACAAATACTTCAAAATTAGGTAATTTGAAGGAACTACAGTGCAAATTCTATAGATAATTTTTAGTTATTTGATTTATTTGATATTGTATATCATGATTTTGCTTTGCTAAATAAAGTTTGTAATTCAAAATTTATGCTTGAATAAGAGTCATCAGGGACGATGACTAGCTTTAGCGAGGGTAGGATGTTACATCCCGATTCCTCATGAAGCAAACTTGTTAGATTATCTACAGATATCTATAGTTGATAAATTTATATTTGACTATTTTTAACTAATTTATGAGATATATGTTGATATGAGGCAGCAGGATATTGATTAGGTTACATGGTCACACTGCTATGCATTAATTGTAAGTATATGTTTAATTTATGATCATATGAATTTATTATTTTAGCTATATTTATGATAAATATATATCATGACTATTATGATCTAACTACTTATTTTATTGTGATTTTAATGTAGGACAATCCATATCTCAGAGTGTGATGGAGGGAGAGCATCATCAGAAAGGGTGACGTAGATAGAGATGTTGAAGGTAGATAGAGAAACCAACTGGTACCTTGCATACACCATATAGGTAATTAATGTTAGATACATAATCTGAATGGTTAACATTAGCATCTTATTTATGTTATCTTCATTGAAGTGACTATTTATGTGTGCATTTTAGCTCCATATTTATGCATAGATGATATAATCTCATGTGTATGTCCTTGAATGTTTGAGGTTTTGCTTAAATAGACTAAATTTAGATTATTAGTCTATAAAATTAATTATAGACCATTTTGGACATGTTAATTTAATTATTAATATATATTAATTATTAATAATAAGTAAATAATTATAAAAGTAGAAAAGATTCAATTTAATAGGAAAAAAATAATAATAAAACTTAAAAAGAAAAAGATATTAATGAAATAATGGAAAGTTATTATTTTTCTAATAAATCAAAAAGAGAAAATCTCTTAGGTGAAGCCATGCATATTTTGGGAGAGAACTTTTGGGAAGGTTTCAAAAAAGAAATAACTTTAAATCAAAGCAAGATTTAGAAGGAAAAATGTCTTAAAAAGAAGTGAAATTCTTTGGGCGGAGGTGTGCGTGGAAGTGGAGAGAGAAGAAGGAAAGCATATAGTGTGGAGTGCATAACTTTATGTATAACACTTTACTTGTATATAGTGTGGAGTGCAAAATCATGATATTTTATTATTTTATGATAACCTTGATATGCTTATTAAATAAATAGGAGTACCAAAACCCATTGCACAAATGTGAAACTATTTTAAGCTACATATCAATGATTTTGGGAAAACAACATAGGATATCATTGCTTACTAGTTTATGCTAGAATGAAGGAGCGTGCTCCTCTATTTATAGTTATTTGGGTGGTTGAGAATTATAAAACTATGTTTAAAAATATATGTTTTACGTGCATACTGACATTATCATACAGGATATTGATCATATGTTTTGACTTGGATGGTTAATAGGATCATACCCATTTAATGTATAATGGAATTATGCGATGATTGACATTATTGAACCATATTTGTATGTATTTATATTTACAGGCAATATTTTTACCTGAGAAATCTTTGGGTATTAGGAGAATATAACATAAGGATTGGTCACAGGGATCGATAGTTTTGAAATTGTACCAAATAAGTCCTAGGCTCCTAATCTGGCATTTAATTATAGATGCATATTTATAACTTGAGATGGGTCTTCATTATTTGGGGAATATGAATGTGTTCTGAGATCCTCAGTTAGTATTATAAAGGTCTTTAGAGAGCTCATATTTTAAGATACAAATGAAGTTTAGTATGGTGTTTATAAATCATTTTTATACTTACATAGGGTGTATGTACAAGTACTCATATATAGGGATTATACCTATAATTAAATATATTGATGAAAAAGTTTCAAGGTGTTGGTGGGAACGAAACTACAGCCATTTTAGACCAGTCTTCTAGAAAACAGAGTGATATGTCTAAATGAATGTTATAATGGGATTATGGGTCTTTTGTTTCTCTGCAAATGGTTAATTGGTTGTTAGTATTGAGTACTTCTATGTAGAATATGATTATGTGAGTATTTGGTTTATATCTATCATATATTGGTGCATCGTGGTGTGTGTTTATAGTTAAGTTACTTTGAATACTGGTAAGCAGTTTAACTTAGAGTATATCTAGGAGGTAAAACCCCATATTTTCATAACTGATAAATGTATGTGTGTCATTTGATGCCTAAGAATTGTAAGTTTAGTTACATGTTTTATATAGTTATAAACCTATGATAGTATGGGATATCATAGAGTACTATAGCATAATTATATGTTATACTCAGATGGTACATATTGTAATGCCTAGACTCATACCTACATTTAGCATATTTAATGTAGGCTTGTTGATATTTACTATGATTAACATGTTTGGTGATAGTTGGTAGGATTATGTGTATGTGTGCATATGACCTTGAGAATTTAATGAATGCTATGATAGATTGTGTTCCGTGGGAACTATGATTTGATTCATTGCTTGAATATAAATTGTGTTCTCATGTAGTTATGTCTTAGAATACTAGACTATGGTAATATGGGTTATCATAGCGTGTAGTATGTACACTCAGGCAACTAAACATCTGGTCCCTTCATGATGTGGTCATTGGAAAATGCTAGCCATTTCTTCTTTGGTCTCATCTCCTTTCCAACATCATCCCCATCCTATTGTCATTCATCCATCATTCTATTCATCCTCATCTTGGTTATTAGGCTTGGTGTTCCCTTTGCTAGTAACCCCATTTGTATAGTATACATACGTATTTCAAAAATCCATAAAAAAATGAAATATGTCAAAAAAATACTAAAAATCATAAAATCTGAAAAATCCAAAAATAGTCCATTATGTCTTATTTTATGACTAATCCCTTAGTCACATCTATCTTCATATGTCTCCTATTTTCCCATATTTGGATACCACATTTCAACTTGGAACTAAATTGGAGTCATCACCCATCTCCCCATATCTTCCTCATCCTTTTGACTAAGTGTTATTAACACACATATCCTTGTCAAAGAATTTAATCTAGCACCCATCACTTCTTATTAGTTGCCTTTTCATATATAGCACCCATCAACTCACCTCCTTGCTAGGTGTGGAAGGTACTTGATCCCATCACTATCTTTATCATTGCCTTTTCATACCTAGCACCCATCAAATCACTCTTTGATGGTATGAAATGTCTTTGATCCCATTATCTTCTAGTCTTCTTGCTAGATTGAACTCTTTTAGGGCCTTGTATACTAGTAATTCTTGGTCATCACTTTTGTAAACCACCTTTGTTGGCCACTTTTTGACTTGATTTTAAGACCAAATCAATATTTAAAGACTTTATCATGTCATCCATCATTTTATCCTAAAACTAAGGGAAACATCCAAGTCCTAAACTTAATCATCATCGTCAGTCTATCCGAGTCTATCCTAAGTCCACAATCACATCTTGATCATCCTAGTCCAACCCATCCCCTAATCACTCATCCCATCATTTGACAACACATCATGACATTGTGTGTAGATACTTGTGTGTGTTACTTGTTTGTTTTGTTTATCTTATTTGGATGTTTTTATCATGTAAATGTTTGATTGTCTTTATCTCTTTTTGACTATTGAGAAATGAATGAGGATGTTGTAAGGACACCAAAAGTGCCCTTGAGGATGCAAAGTTTGCTACTTACCCATGCACTTTCGCACAACCTCCTCTTGGTTATGTCTATATCATGAGACATACTACCATGTGATACACTAGATTACATAGACTATGATGAGATTTATGACATTTATGATGGCTTGATCACCTCCACCCTCATAAATCATCTAATCATCCTTATTCCCATCACTAATCTAATTTTTGTGACTAATCCAAATAACATCCCATATTTTATCTTTATCATTTGAATCATATCCTTCAATCACTAAGTAGTCTAATCATCCTCATCATCATCACTTTCTAATCACTAATCATCATCATTGCCATTATCTCCTAGTCAGAACTACATCAACCTAAGGTCTTTTCAAACTACGTATCCAACACTTGGCCATTTTTCAATGCCTAAGTATATCTCAACCATTATCTCCTTTATCACTCCCTTCCATGTGTCCTTACTAGGGGAATCATCATTAATCCCATTATGGCTCATTGATTTGATGCAATGTAGTCCTAACATTTGGTCACTCGATCATATCATTTCTTATCTTTCATTTCAATCATCACATCAATCAACTTTGACTTTGAGCTACACCCATCATTAATTTTATCAAATCATCATCTTATCCTAGCCTATAGCTCTCCTTTGCATGAGTCTTTGATTGGGATACATCTAAATATTGTGGCCTTTTAATCCTATCATCATCATGTTATGGTTGATTCCCCTTTGGGATGTGTCCATAACCATGACACCCATCATCTCTACTCTCTGTGCATGTGTCCTTGTTAGAGGCATCATCAATTTGTAGCTCATTTCTCATGACAAATTCATTTTCCTCATCTTCTATCTTACATCTAGCATCCCAACCCCTTATTTATCCATCTCATCCCACCTCTCGCTTCTTATTTTGAATGGCTATCCATCACATTCTTCCCTGCATGTTCCCTCGAGGGGGAATCATATCCACTAACATCATTTGCTAACATTCATCCATGACATGGTTTTTTTTTTAAATACCATTACTCTTTATGCTTCGTTCCACTCGTAATGCCCTTTTAAAGAGAAGAAAAATGTATGCATTTAAATTCACTCACCTACATTACCATCGCTAATAATAATATTAGTCGACACTAATTCCACTCATCCCATTTTATTCTAGCTTAATCCTACTAATTTATCCCATTTATAGTCATCTATCTAATGTCCCCTTCTTCATATTTCTTCATTCAATATCTTTAGTCTAATCCCACTCCCTCATTAATTCTTATAAACCCCCATTATCTTCATCCTAATCCTACTTATCTATTATTTGAAAATTTTAAATTCTCTTGAATTCTCGTGAACCACCTACTCACCTACAAAGCCTATTCTTGGGCTCTCCTACACCCCTAGCCCCTAATCATCCACCTAATCCCTATGTAATATTCTATCTTAAGCCTAATTAATTCCTAAGAGGATTCTAGAATCCTCTTTATTCTTACCCCTCCTCTCTAGAAGCCTCTAAGTCTAAAGGCTTCCAAGGAATTTTAAATTCCTTGGATAATTCCCATCCATTGATTTCGCTCAACCAAGTTTAAACCTCAACCATTGATCTTTCCCTCCTTCCTCTATTTAACCAAGGCCACTCTTCCATTAGAGTTAACTAGCAAAAAACATAAATCCTTCATGTTAAATTAATAACCAAGCAATCTAGGGAAATCATAAAGCCTCCATGTCTAATCCTTCATTGAATCAATCATCAAGCATCCTCATCATGCCATCATAATGTCCACAATCTGAGTCAAGGTAATCAATCAACCTAATATCTTTGTTTTCATTCCATTTGATCTTGGTTTAAATCATTTAGCTTTGAGATTTAAGTGTATGATTGAATATCTTGTTCATCTAATTGCACTTAGTTTTAATGGCTTTAGACTTTACTTAGTGGTTTGAGATTTGAGTGGTTTAAATTAGTTAGATTTAATCCATATAGCTCAAATTTTAGGCTACATTTTGGTGATCACGATGGGACCTTACTCCCAATTTAATCATTAAGTTTGTTGGAAGTGTTTTTGTAAGATTACAGGGTCAATAGGATCAAGAGAATCTCAAAATTTTAGAATTTTAGGTGCACAAGTTCAAGTTGGGACATTGCACTAGTAGTGGTGACTGTGTAGTCACAATTTTGTCCCTGGTAGTCATGACTTTGTGCCAAAAATTTAACTTAACCTTAACCGTCTCCTCTAACTGTGAGGGTTTTTGGCCTTCTAACATTACTGCAACTCATGATTTGTGATTTTGTCGGTAAAGTTATGATTTTGCCTACCCAACTAGCGATTTGATTGTAAATTGCTAATGGTCTATGATATAGGTTCAATTTTATTGATAAAATCATGACTTCAAAATTCATGAATTTATCATGATAATCGTGACTTTGTCATGGTAATCATTACTTTGCACTGAGGAGTCATGCTTTTGTAGGACCAAGGCTAAAAGAGGCATCAATAAGGAATTTGGGTCATCATCCCCAAGTCACAAAACACCACTTTGATAGGCATGTTTTTGCCCTAATAATTGTGATATTGAAGTCATAATTCATGATATTGCATTTTTTATAAAATCCTTAACAGTCTTTTTATTGTCCTCTGGTTTGTAGTTTTATTTTGAAGTTTAATATGTTTTAGGAGACCCTGCTATCACTAAGTCTAGCATAACACCTTTATCCTTTGTGTCTTTGACGGGATTTTGTCTAATTTGTTACTAACCCCCTTTTTATGAAAAGAGTTTTTATCTCTGCCAATGTTTGTTGTGTGAATTAGTAGGATCAATAGGGAAGAGAAAAGGCAGGAACAATCATCAAAGGCTAAAACAAAACACATCTCTTTAACCTTTTCCACCATTGATAAAATCATAGATTTCAAAATTCTCAAAGTCACGACTTTGCTCTATATAGTTGTGATATTGTGTCCATAGTTGTGATTATATCATTTTGTTCATTTTGAATTAACTCTATTTGCATAATGTCTTTGCAAATTCCATAGGGTAGACTTAAGGTAAAATCTATTTAAATACACTTTTTGTTGCTCAGAATTCTGATTCATTTTTTGACAAAAGTCTAAAGTTTTTTAATATATCATAAATCAATTTTAATTAGTCATAATCATCTATAAATAAAAATTTTGACATCTAGCTATCTGTTATAACCTGTATAAGCATCTTTTTGGATCAAATAGTCTAAATCTAGAGGTTTTGTAGTTAATCACAAAACCACAAATATCAATTTATAGTCAATAATGATATTAATAGTTTTAGTCATAGTTTTATAGGTTACACATCATGGTTAGCTAACCACTGCAAAATCATAACTCATGATCTATGATTTTGCCTTGGAGTTATGATTTTTCACTCTCTGGTTATGATTTTGCACTATGTAATTGTGATTTTGTATTGAATTTTGCATTCAATTTTGTCCTTTTTGAGTGTATTTTTAGAGTTAGTTTTTATGATCTTTGAATCATTTTAGGCCTCCCACAAGGCCCAAATTTCCGTTGGTGTCAGGGGCTCAACCCCTCAACCCTGCCTTGTACTTTGATAGGGAGCACACTAGGGGTACTGCCCTCAAACCTTGCAAGGGATGATGCCCCTTGACCCCGCTGCTGCTACCCCTAGATGACCACGTCATGTCTCGCTCACCCCAAATAAAAAATAGATCTAAAATCATGATTTTTTAAAGGGTGTTTTATTAAGGCATATTTGACTAACATTTTATTTCTTAAAGGGGTTATTATGTCTTACAAACATCATCTTTTGCATGGCATATTTTGGTCTAATATCTTGTCTTGCAGGATTCCTATGTATCAAATCAAATTATTAATCCTCATCTTGCAGGTTACCTCTTTTGAGTGCCAAAGTTAAAACTACTAACCCTTGTTTGTAGGTTTCCTATGAAAGACTCCCTTTTAGCACTTTAAAAATCAATTTTAAATTATTTTCATCACCTTGTCTTATATATATCTCCTTATCTTGTATATTCTTATCTTTCATCTTGTAGATACATCACACTTAATCATAATCAATTAATTAATCTTTTCATATGTTTGTCTGTATTTTGAGGGCTTTAGTTAGTGTATGCTCTCCCCATTACATCTTTACGACAATTCTTGGGGAATTAAAAACCACCTATAAACCCTCCATCCTTTTCTAGGAGGCTAGTGACCATGGATTTCACCACCATGCACTAATCCAGACTCTGTGTTTTGATAGTGTCAAAATCAGGAGAGTTATCATTATGCACCTAAGTAGAACTCCTCATAAAAGGTTTCATAGAGTGAGGAGTGGTTAATCTCCAATACGCAAGGTGGTCAGATAGCATCCTACATAAACTTGGGCCCTATCGTACCTTCATGTTATAGGGGACACACCTAGATAGCTTTGTACAAACCTAGTATAGGAGCCTTTAGTCGTAATAGATGTACCATTTTAGGAGTCAGTATTAACTTTAAAGTAATCATCATGTATAAGCAGGGTTGAGAGAGATTGGTAGATTTTGCAATGGGTCATTGACCTACAGCCTCACCCGTGAAGTTGTTGGATGGTATGGGCATAGTATTACACACCCTCATCAGTTTAATAATATAGGTTTGTGACTTACTTGCTTGGGTGTGTGTTGTGTTATACCCATGTTATTTATGAGTTGATTCAACCTTCACCTGAACCTATACACACCTATCTAGGTCTTTACATAATCCATCATCTTGTATATACTTTCCTCATCATTCTCTTGTACATATCATCTTATATATCCTTGCATTATCCTGCCTCACATCTTATCCTCATCCCATCCTAGTCTAGTCATCTCCACTCATCATTGATCATACACCATTACTCACATATCCTAATCACCTCTAGCCCTCCAGACCTTGTCCCAAGACCACATTATATATCCTTGCCTTTTGTGCATATCATTTTGTACATACCTCATCATCCTTTTATTGCCTTTAGCCTATCTTATCTCCCATATTGACCTCACCCCTTTCATCATTTATCATATCCACTCATCATTAATCATTACCTCATTGCTCACATATCTTAGTCATCATCTTATATATCCTTATCTTACCATCTTGTACATATCCTTTGTTCTCTTATACATCCTTTTATCACATTATATCATTAGACCCATTCGTCATTAATCATGCCCACAAAACCTACATATCCTAATTACACCTTGCTTCGTCCTCCACATTTTATCCTAAGTCCACCATCAATCCTTTGTCTTGACCTTGTCCTCATCACCCATATAGTCTAATATCATCCTCATCTTATCCTAGTTGGCTCTTTAGGGTCTAAACTATCCCCATCTCATTTACATTACCATTTATCATCCTCACCCCCATCCGATCATTACCTATTCATCACTTCACCATCACCTATCATTATACTTATTATCCCTTATCCTAATCACTTTCATCACATTAATCATATCCCATCCTATCTTGAGCAAAATCAGTTTAAGGATATGAGCTAGTCTTCTTATCCACATCATCCTATCATCCTAATCCACTATCACTCATCATTTGTTTAGATCTCATACCTAATCAATATCTTGTTAGCATCTTATCACTTTGTCAATTTCAATATAGCAATCCATCATCATCAATCTAGTCTTTGTCATCCTTGACTATTCATAACTAACACCCATCATATCATCTTCTTGCTAGTGTGAATCTAGGCACCCATCAAATCTTCGATCCTTTTGCTATCTTGGCAACTAGGCATTATTGATAGATCATTAGCACCTATTGCACTATTGATCTAAAATTTGATCATAGTCCTATATCATGTTTTATCATGTCTCATCGTCATCATCATTCATCCTACTAGATTGGTCCTTCATACCTAATTTACCCAAAAATCCATCTCTAATCCCTAATCTACCTCCACATCAGCTCCCCTTCATCATCCCTCTTTTATCACCCATCCCCATGGATTTGGACCCAGTTCTTGTAGACCAATACAACTTGGCCAACAAGGATGATGTCCTTTTGTGACCATTAGAGATACGTGCTCACCTACCTTCTAACCCTGATCCCATTCACCCCAAACCAACACCTATCCCCATGCAATAAGTTTCAGCATTTTTTTATGTAGTCACCCTAATCAATAAATACATTACATAAAATAAAGATGAGTTCCTCTTGTGGCTATGGAAGATGGGTGCTTATTTTCTTGATGATTTTGACCCCATGAGCCTTAAATCACCTCTTAAATAAGTCTACCATCAACCCCCATCCCATTCCCTTCCACCATCCACTAGCCCTATCCAAACCCCCTTATCCCCAATTCATGCTTGTCCATAGCCAAATCCCTTATTTAATAATCATAATCCATCACCAATCCCTCATCCTTTATCACCCCCCACCATAAATTTAGACCCCACTCTCATCAACCAATACATAGCTGCCAACAAGGATGAGATCCTCTTGCAATTTTTTATGATGGGTGTCCCACTTTTTGAGGGTGTTGACCCCCTGAAACTCATTTCATCTCCAACACAAACCCCTTCATCCATTAGTCCTAACCATCCATTTACCCCTTTCTCTACTAGCAAAGGGAATCCAATCTTGGCTACCTAACCATCCACCTAGTTATGTCAAGCACCTTCTAGTCTAAAGTCCAATGCTTCCACATTTAAGAGTGAAGTGGGTCCTTATACTCCCCTTCATATATCCTTGGAAGCCCTTTTTAAGCAACTAGTCATTTTCAGCATGATGGTATATCCCCCCATCCGACATCGTGATCCTATTAAGCCTAAACCCTCTTGATAGAAAGCAAACTAATACCGCCTCTATTATCGAACTTCGGGGCATTCCATTAAATGATGTTAACTTTTTTGAGATCATGTCCAGGACCTCATTAACCATGGTGACATATTAATTGAAGATGAATTAGATGAGTCTATTTCACTGGGTGAATTAGAGGAGAAATGCTAAGATTTTATTTCCAATCATGGTCAAGCCCTTCCCCTTCCAAGCTAAGGTCAAGAAACCTATCCCTCTTCCATGATACCCACATCATTGACCAATCCTCCATCAAACACAAATCCATTCCCCATTAGCCTAGTCCTCTTATATCCCATAATTCATTTCATGGGCCTATCTTTGCTTAATCCATTATTCATCCATCAACTCCCTCTCGCCCTTCACATCCAACACCCCACATTGAGAAGACAATTGCAAACAATCATTCTCCTACTAGTAGCATAAATTCATGTACACCATAATTAGCATTAGAGTTATCTGCATCAGGATCATGTGTCACACCAGTATCAAAATCAAATTCCTCTTCAAAAACATCATCCTTAATCAATATTTTAGTAGATGATCACTATGCCTGTCATTTTGAAGATACCTCCAATTTGGATGATAATCAATCACCAGGCATACCTTTGGATCCCAAATAGGATTATGACATCATTACCAAGTTTGTGATTGTTTTATCTAATTTTTATAGTGGATCTAATCCTACCTTAGATGCATGTATTAGTGATCTTTTGGATATTCTTGAGGAGACTTTCTCTGATGTCGAGGCTAAAGCTCCTAGTGCCCTTTATGAGGACTATGTTTCCCATTATCCCCTTTATCCATCACCTAAAATTACTCATCCACCTCACCTCCATAATCCTTACATCCCACTACATGAAGAGGATAAATAGGAGCATACATTGATGGATTCCCCTCTACATTCAATATCATGTGCCACCAATACAAAGGTCCAAGACCATATTTTAAAAGTCATAAATCAAGATCAAATCATCTTTGATCCTATCAGTCAAAATCAATCAAAATTAAATCATCAGCCTAATCAAAAAATATCTTCCCCTAGTGAATCCCAAAATCTAGCACTAGGGACATATCCAAGTCAAAATAATCATATATCATCAAGTCAAAAATCAATCTCCTGTGGTGAAGCCTGAGAATTGGCACCAGGGGGAATCAAAGTCAAATCCAATCAACAAATCAAAAGAAAGTCAAAAATAATAATCATAGGGCCAATCATCCTCTTAATGCTTGGGTCAAGGAATCAACAAATCAAAAGGTTTTTAATCCCTTACTCTCATAGCACCAATCTAAAGAATCCCCTTCACCATATCAAATAGTGTATACAACTGTTAAACCTCATTTTCACTCCCCATCTCATCATCATATCCCTACTTCACATCCCATATTTCATCATCACAATCACAACATTTTCCCATCTCTACCATATCTCCAATCCTTGGGTAGTATTGTCCCTCATAGGGATCACAAAGACATCTGATCAAAACATCTAGAGGATGCTAAATCAAGAATCAATAAAGGCCACCAAGACATGATTTGAGCATCATATATCCCTAGAACAGGGGTTGCTAGTATGAAAGGTCTTTAATCCCATCCTCTTCTAGTCTTCTTACTAGATTGAACTCTTGCAGGGCCTTGTTTGTTGGTAATCCTTAGTCATCACTTTTATAAACCACCTTTCTTGGCCACTTTTTGATTTGATTTCAAGACCAAATCAGTATTTAAAGACCTTATCACATCATCCATCATTTTATCCTAAAACTAGGGGCAACATCCAAGTTCTAAACCTAATCATCATCGTTAGTCTATCCAAGTCTATCCTAAGTCCACAATCACATCTTGATCATACTAGTCCAACCCATCCCCCAATCACTCATCCCATCATTTGACAAGACATCATGACATTGCATGTAGATACTTGTGTGTGATACTTATTTGTTCTATTCATCTTGTTTGCATGTTTTTATCATGTAAATATTTGATTGTCTTTGTCTCTTTTTAACTAGTGGGTAATGAACAAGGATGTTATGAGGACACTATAGGTGCCCTCGAGGATGCAAATTTTGTTTCTTGCCCATGCACTTTGGCACAATGTCCTCTTGGTCATGTCTATATCATGAGACATACTGCCAAGTGCTACATTAGATTGCTTAGACTATGATGAGCTTTATGACATTTATGATGGCTTGATCACCTTCACCCTTATCAGTTATCTAATCATCCTTATTCCCATCACTAATCTAATCCTCTCAAATCATCCAAATAACATCCCATCTTTTATCCTTATCACCTTCATCTCATCATCTGAATCATATCCTTCAATCACTTACAAGTCTAATCATCCTCATCATCATCACTTTCTAATCACTAATCATCATCATCTCTTAGTCAGAACTACATCAACCTGAGATCTTTTCAGAGTATGTAGGCATCACTTGGCCACTTTTCAGTGCCTAAGGATAGCTCAGCCACTATCTCCTCTATCACTCCTTTGCATGTGTCCTTGCTAGAGTAATCATCATAAATGCTATTATGGCTCATTGATTTGATGCAATGCAGTCCTAACGTTTGATCACTCGATCATATCATTTATTCTCTTTCATTTTAATCATCATATCAATCAACTTTAGCTTTGAGCTACACCCATCATTAATCTTATCAAATCATCATCTTATCCTAGCCTATATCTCTCCCTTACATGCATCTTTTCTTGGGATACATCTAAAGCTTACAGTATTTTAATCCTATCATCATCATGTTACAGTTGATTCCCCCTTGGGATGTGTCTACAACCGTGACACCCATCATCGACACTCCCTGTACATGTGTCCTTACCAAGGGCATCATCAATATGTAGCTCATTACTCATGATGAATTCATTTTCCTTATCTGCTATCTCACATCTAGCATCCCAACCCCTTGTCTATCCATCTCATATCACCCCTTGCTTTTTATTTTGTCTGTCTCATTCTTCCTTGCATGTCCCATCGAGAGGGCATCATAGTCACTAACATCATCTACTAACATTCATCCATGACATGGCTTTTCTTTGAAATACCATTACTCCTTCCACTTCACTCTACTCGTAATGCCCTTTCAAAAAAGGGTAAAATGTATGCATCTAAATTCACTTTCCTATATTACCATCACTAATAATACTATTAATTGACACTAATTTCACTCATCCTATTTTATTCTAATTTAATCCTACTAATTTATCCCATTTCCAATCATCTATCTAATGTCCCCTTCATATTTTTTCGTTCATTATCCTTAGTCTAATCTCATTCCCTTGTTAATTTTTTTAAATCCCCATTATCCCCATCCTAATCCTACTTATCTATTATTTAAGAATTTTAAATTCTCATAACCCACCTACCCACCTACAAATCTTATTCCTAGGATCTCCTACACCCCTAATCCCTAATCATCTACCTAATTCCTATCTAATCCCCTATCCTAAGTTGAATTAATCCCTAAAAGGATTCTATAATTAGAAGATTCTAAAATCCTCTTTATTTTTACCGTCATCTCTAGAAGCCTCTAAATCTAGAGGCTTTCAAAGAATTTTAAAGTTTTTGGATAATTCTCATCTATTGATCTCTCTCAACCAAGTTTAAACCTCAACCATTGATCTTTCCCTCCTTCTTCTATTTAACTAAGGCCACTCATCCATTGGAGTGAACTAGTAAAAATCATAAAGTCTCCATGTCAAATTAGCAACCAAGCAATCTAGAAAAATCATGAAGGCTACATGTCGAATCCTTGATTAAATCAATCATCAAGCATCCTCATCATGCCATCATAATGTCCACAATCTGAGTCAAGATAATCAATCATCATGATATCTTTGTTTTCATTCCATTTGATCTTGGTTTAGCGTATTTAACTTTGAAATTTAAATGTATGATTGAATAGCTTGTTCATCTAATTGCACTTAGTTCTAATGGCTTTAGACTTTACTTAATAGTTTAAGATTTGAGTGGTTTAAATTAGTTAGATTTAATCCATATAGCTCAAATTCCACTAGATTTCTTCATTCACTATCTTTAGTCTAATCCCACTCCCTCATTAATTCTTTTAAATATTCATTATCCCCATCCTAATCCTACTTATCTATTATTTAAGAATTTTAAATTCTTATGACCCGCCTACCCACCCACAAATCCTATTTTTAGGCTCTCCTACACCCCTAATCTCTAATAATCTACCTAGTCCCTATCTAATCCCTTATCCTAATCCTAACTAATCTCTAAGAGGATTTTAAAATTGGAGGATTCTAGAATCCTCTCTATTCTTACCCCTCCTCTCTAGAAGCCTCTAAATCTAGAGGCTTCCAAAAAAAATTAGATTCTTTAGATAATTCTCATCCATTGATCTCCTTCATCCAAGTTTAAACCTCAATAATTGATCTTTCCCTCCTTCTATTTAACCAAGGTCACTCCTTTATTAGAGTTAACTAGCAAAAATCATAAAGCCTTCATGTCGAAGTAGCAACCAAGAAATCTATGAAAATCATAAAGCCTCCATATCCAGTCCTTCATTGAATCAATAATCAAGCATCTTCATCATGCCATCATAATGTCCACAATCTGAGTCAAGATAATCACTCATCTTAATCTCTTTGTTTTCATTCCGTTTGATCTTGGTTTAAAGCATTTAGCTTTGGGATTAAAGTATATGATTGAATAGCTTTTTCATCTAATTGCACTTAGTTCTAATGGCTTTAGACTTTATTTAGTAGTTTGAGATTTGAGTGGTTTAAATTAGTTAGATTTAATCCATATAGCTCAAATTTTAGGCTACAATTACCCCTTGTGTACTTCTTATGATCTCTGTAGATTCTCGTGGTGTAATCTATATTTGTATATGTGTTTAATTAAGGGAAAAAAAATCATATTTCTACGTCTAACCTAGCGGGGTTGTTACAAAAAAAATGTTCAATTGTGGTTTAGGAATGTTGCAACTCTTACAGCTTCAACTTCAATATCTAAATTGGTCTAATGGTGAAGAACATGTACTCTCAAATGAGAAGTCACAAATTCAAACCCTATAAAAGGTAAGGTATGAATGCCATGTATTTAAAACATAGTAAGGTGCCTCCTACATACTAAGAGTACAAAATAATCCCATACACTCTAAGCTACCTTACAAGACCATAAATAAGAAGCTACCTAACATCATAAAACTTAAAAATCTTCTATTATTATTATTATTATTATTATTATTATTATTATTATTATTATTATTATTATTATTATTATTATTATTATTATTATTATTATTATTATTATACATTTCAATATCATACAAATTGCATTGATTGTAAAATTAAGAACGAAGGAGGAATATGATGAGTTCCTAGATGGTGCTTCCCACAGGATTCACCAAATGAAATGACTCTGAATCATGCGACCCCACCACTTTGTCATAACTAACACTTCCCCTTCTTCACCAGGTATGACCCCTGCACCTACCAATACAGACTTTAACAGCTTCACGGTGTTAGATTCAGGTGAAATGAATGTTGAAACTAATTTTATCTGACACACGGAATGCAAAGAGAATGTCTAATATACACCAAAAACACTCACAAATGAAGATAATATAAATATATTCAATGTAACTTCTCAATATGTAGATCTGGAAACAACATAAATCTAATTGAAGAAAGATCCATATCTAGATAATGCAAGACAAAGATTATGAATCCAACTCTAATATCAAATAAAATAACATTGTTGTGATGCCATATTTAAAATGAGTGCTTATGAAATCTTTGCGATGCAATATTATGCACATATGTACTCTAAAGAATGAAAGAGATTCCCCATTAAAAATACAACTAGCAATGGTTGCACCAGAACATAATTCTCTATCATAGTACATCTTCATTAAATTAGGAGATGACTTTAAGCTCCATTTAATTTTCACAAAGACATAAAGGTTCTTTATATAGGAAAATCAAGAGATGTGTGGGAGATTATTATTGGTGGAGTGAAAGGTGGAATCCTTCCCCAAGTTATACTTGACAGTCTCACACTTGTTAGGATAGATATTAATATTAAATGTACATTAAACAAAGTTTTGCATATATTGAATCATGAGGTCCTAGGTTCAATCTTCATTGGCTTGTTTGTTTGTGATGGGAGTAATTTGACCAAAGTTCTTGCATGTTGTCGGAGAAGTTTGATCAACGTACCTGAGACCAACATTCTTGAGTGTTTGTTCGTTGTATGAAGGCGGTATGAAACCTAAGCACCAAATTTATAAAAATAGTATAAAGCTTGAGCTTCTAATAGTCCACGCTCATGCCAGTCCCTGATTTAATAAAATGATGAGAAACTATTCTCATATTATAAAATGTATTGATCCTCCTAAACTCCCAAAAAAAAAAAAAACGCTACTTAATGAGAACTTCACAATTAATATGAACATAACATATGCCAAATATTATGTTGGAGTCACATCATCACTCATGTATGGAACATCGTTGTGTAGTTTAGTGCTAAGATTGACAATATTTGTAATATACACTCAAAGGGCATAAACAAAAGGCTGATCATAAAAACTCAAACAAATACACTCACAATAAACATATTACATTCATAATTGTCATCATTTCATTTATAATTTTATTTGGGTTTCTTTATAATGTTATTGTTGTGTAAATACATACAAATATGATAGGATTTCAATACATTTTGTTTATTTTTATTTATTTTTTTAAAACTTTTAAATTTTTTTTTGGGTTAGATGTTACAATTATATCATATATTTTTTTTCATAATTTAATAATTTTTTCTTTATAGTTTGATTGTTGTATACATACACATTTATATTACAGTTTCTTTGCAGTTTCATTGTTGTGTACATACACATAATAGATCAATTAAACCAATTATATTGAGGTTTCTTTATAGTTTTGTTATATAATTCTACTGGGATTTCTTTCCAGTTTCATTGGTACGTAAATAAAAACAGTTAGATTAAGGTTTCTTTACAACAGTTTCATTCCTGTGTAATTGCATTAAGGTTTCTTCGCACTTTCATTGATCTTGAAATACAGGCAATTCTATTATAAATCCAGACACTCCTATTACAAATACACGCATTTCTATTATAAATCTTGAGATAGATTTTTTAGAATACAAACATTTCATTTCTAAATCCTGATATTAAATACATTTCTATTATGAATCTTGACACATATTTTTTGAATACAAACATTTCATTTACAAATCCTGACATTTCCATCGTAAAGCCAAACATTTCTATTGTTGTGTACATGAAGACATTTCCATTAGGAAAAACCTATGCAATCCTCCATGCCCAAACAATCATGGCATTCGTGACAGCAAAAACCACAAATATTGTCTATTTTCTGTTGGCAAAGTGGGAACTAATAAATCATTCAGTTCTCACCACTAGATTTCAAGACTAAACCTTATAAACAATGTTTTTAACAAATAAAAATAAATTATATTAATTTTTAAAAATTAATTATGAAACATTTTGGTTGTCCTATTATATACACTCGCAGTGTACAAAACAGTGCAGATTTGTTCCTGAGAGTTTGGAAAAGGAAAAGATCGAATCATACAAGTGATACGATTGAAAAGATCAGGAAGGCTGAGGAGTGAAAAAAGATGAAAATGAAAACAGAGAAGCCTAGGTAGAAAATTAAGTAGAAGACAGAGAGAGGAAAGATAGCTGGCCTTTTCTAAACTATTGAATAAAGAAACTTTGGAAAAGTTAAATAAAAGAAACAGAAACCTCTTTAAATCTCTAGGCAACTTTACTAAAAGGGCAAACAAGTTACTGTTCTAAAAACCTTTTCAAGTAACGTAGCTATCACTCTACGCACTTTTACTATTAAAAAAAAGAAGAAAAAATCCTTTCCAACCACTAGTTATCAGTGTGTACAATTAAATTTTTAAGATTGAAAGAAACAAGTCAATATTTTATTATAATTTAAGGATAACAGTAATGTGAGAACCTTAATGATATAGACAGTATTTCTTGTTTTGAATTTAACTAGTATTTATAAATTCTGTGGATCTCACACCTTTATCTTTTGAAATTCTCTATCAACAACATAATTTACAGACAGATCGACTTTTTAATGTATATATTTATAAATTTCAATTGAACTTTGTATCTGTTTTTTCTGTTAGATATTAAATCAATATATGAGCTTTTGCATTCCACAATATATATAATTTTATGTCAAATTTATCATTACTAGATAAAATTGAAAGTAAAAAGTTAGAAAGCAAAAATATTATGAATTTAATATAGAGGTTAAAACCTTAAAACGGGTTAAATACAGGGAAATTTTAAATTTAGAGTTGAAAGATCATTGATTTATTGATGAAGTTGTTTGGCTCAAAAATTTTATTAAGGATTAACATTTTTTTAATACAAGCACCTAACAACATAAAAGATAAAAATGAGTTTGATTCTCGAATAATTTCATAGATTAGATACTCCTGAGTCTTTATCATTAAACCGAAGGCTCAATTAAACAAAAAGAAAAAAAAAATAAAAAATAATATATATATATATATATATATATATATATATAATTCTTTTTGTAAGTCGTTTACAGTTCATTTTACACTTTGAAACCTTAAAAAATGACCACAAACTACCAAATTCTTTTTACAAATAATCTACGGTTCATTTCACTCTAAAACCTTAAAAATTGGCCCCAAACTATCAAATTTCAAGTGTTATTATCGACTATTTATTTATCCATTACCCTTCAAGAGTATAAATAAGAAGACATTATCTTACAAAAAATGATCCATGGCTAAATGACTTGCATATCTAACACTTTTAATGTTTATTTATGTAAATCGGCAATGTGCATAATACATTTACCTAACTAAGTTCATGAGAAAAAATGTACAATTCCAATTTAAGAATGTCGTAGCCCTTACAGCTTCAACTTTAATAATTAAGTTAGCCTAATGATGAAGAACATGTACTCCTAAAAAGAAGTCACAAGTTCAAATCTGTAATAGGAAAGGTGTACACTTCAAATCTGTAATAGGAAAGGTGTACACTTGAAGTACAGTAAAGTACTTGCTATAAATTGGTCCCATATACTGTAAAGTACAATAAGATACCTACTATACTACTGGTTTCATATACTGTAAACTACCTTACAAATCATAACCAAAACGCTCCCATATATTATTATTATTATTGCTATGCATTTCAATATCATACAAATTGCATTGAAATTAAGAACGGAGGAGGAATATGCTGAGTTCCTGGCCGGTGCTTCCCACGGGATTCACCAAATGAAACGACTCGGAATCACGAGACCCCACCACTCTGTCATAACTAGCTCTCATGTACATAACTTCCGCTTCTTCACCAGGTATTACCCCTGCACCCGCCGATACGGACTGCAACAGCTTCAGAAGACTCCTGTCCGCGTCCGTGGGTTCTCTCTTCACCGCAAATCCCACCTTCCGTCCGTTGCAATGCATGCTCCATGCCGGCACCGACAACAAAGAATAGGGGCGGTTGTTGTCGTCCGTGCCACACTCTAGCACTATGCGAAGCATCCCGTGTTGCATTTCCTTGGCCAGCAAATATGTCGGCACCGTGAATTCCAGAAGCAGCAGAGGTGCTTTTCTAGAATCTTCCTGAATACAAAAGCTCACGCGTCCCTTTGTCTGCCCAAAAATCGTCCCTGCTTACCAGAAAAATGAACCAAGAGTATTAACACTTAATATAAATCTTTTACAATGAACGAAATCTTAACGCGCCACTTAATATAAATACATTTCGTTTTCGTTTCTATTAGTTGATAATAAATTTCATTTTCCTTTCTTTCAAAATCTATGCTATCTTTTCATTTAATATTTCTTTTAACAGCGATCTTTACCTTGTTAGAGTTTATTAAGAATACTCTAAAAACACTGTAATGAAATATATTTCCTTTATCATTTGTATTATCTGGAATCATAAAATATTAAATCAAAACATTGAAGAGCAGTATTGACTAAATAATCGTGTTTTAAGTTTTTTTAATGGCGAGCAGGGTTTATAGTCAGATTTGGTTCTTGATGCAAAGTCGATTTTTGTGACTTGAATTCGGAACAGTTTGACAATAGGTTCCATGGTCGCTCAGATCTTTTCGAAGTTTTTCTCATTTCTAATTAAGTTTAGGAGAATAGGTAGGGATATAACGCCTGTTTACCAAAATTAACTTTTATTTTGTTGTGGGATGAAAACGTTAAAGTATTGTCACCGTAGAAAACGTACCTGACATAAATAATGAAAGATTATAATTGATCTTTTAGGTCAATAATGATTACAATCACATTTTTAATATATATTAAAAAATAAAAAAAATATATATTCTTTTGAACTTTCTAAAAAGTAAAAGTAGATTTTCTCTTCAAAATTGAGTAAATTAAACATGAAAGGAGGAAAGAAATCACATATTATTAAGGAAAGAAAGAAGTTCTTTTAAGAAAGATCATATTTCTACTGTTCATGAAATAATGGAGGAATATTTTCTGAATTAAAATATGTACAAAAATTTTAGTTCAATATTTCTCTTTATCTTTTATTCTGATAATACATTACAGAATGCGATCTAAAACATTGATCATAAAAATTTATACACAATTTATTTCAGATCAAGAAACTCTTATTTTAATTTTAAACTTATAAATAAAACGACTCCACAACACTGAACAGTATATATGTTAGGGAATCAAATTGTATGATCATCTTGACTATCCATTGCTTAACACATATTGCTATCTACTGGTTCAAGAATTTTAAAATTGTAAAAAACATACTACACAGAATTCAGAAAAAAAAACGTTTACATTTTGAGTAAGATTCTTCTCAAATCAACTCCTTAAAATAGTTGTTCTCCAACATGAAAAGTTATAAATCTTGTTCAATCAATTGCCCTACGAGTTGTGGCGGTGAAAATTTACCTGTGACAGTTGATCGGCGCAGGTTCGAGCCTGTGTGTTTCCCTCCGTTAATTGGCGAAGCACGGCTATTTTGGCAGGAGCGGTGGGGCATGATAAGGTGGAGCAGAGATTTGAAGGACCAGGTCGGCCAGCAGCAGATTCTGACGTCCTTCTCACAATCCACATACGCAGAAGCCTCCATTATCTCCATGCCGCCGCCGCCGCCTCCTCTCAAATCTATTATTTTCCGCATCTTTGCTGACATTTTATCTGTGTTGATGTAAACGACTGTTTAAAATGCCTGGGGCCATTTATGCACTTTACAAGCTTTATGCGAGCTTAATTGAGGGGTGGCATATCGTGAGGGTAAGAAACTTTATCGGACACGAGATATTTGTGGTGTTGATTGGCAACAGATGGAGTTGATGTGTATGGGAAACAGTGGAAGCTCAACTTTTGGGCGATTTAAATGGCTTTTTGGCTTCGCAGATACTTGTGTCCTCTCCTGCTATTGTCAATCTTGTTCACCGAAAAAAAAAGTTCACTGGTCCACCAAGTCGCTTCACATTTCTGTTGAGAAAGAAAATGAACATTTTATATTTTGTATATGGGTGTAGGAATTATACAAATTTGTATATATATTAATGTCCAAGAGTAGCGATATTGGGGTAATAGGAATTGGAGGAAAAATAAAATGAAAATTATAACACACAAGTTATGTTGCCGACATCTTTTTCTCCTAATAATTTGTGAATGGTCAATAGATCATTGATAATATAGATATGTAATTATGTTGATTCATAGGTTTATTTCTCAATTTAGTTAAGGGGTTTGAATTTGTAAGTTTAGAAAATAAAAAATAATATATAAATTATAAGTTAAAATTATTTTGTTGATATTTTTGATTAAAAAATTTGAGTTGTACAGAGTATTAGATGTCTGCGTGTTTTTATGGTAACTTTCTTATCTCTCATCTCAATTTTTTTTTTTAGAATTAATAAGAAATTTCCTTGTCCATCATAATCGCTTAATGTAACTATTATTTGAAATGAACACCCCTTATCCTCCTCTTATAGGGTAAGAGGCTACCTTAGCCAGATCCGAAGATAGCATACTTCAACAATATGAAGAGATGTCCATCAATGTTGACAAAATAGTGGACACTTCCCTCTCATTTAAATTCTCTATATCTTATATGATTCCAGACGAGATATTGCTTCATGCAAATGATCCTCCTTTATTCATTAGCATCCAAATAAGTGATATCTAAGTTAAAAATGCTTTAATTGATGAAGATTCAGGCATTTGTGTTGCCTCCTTTGACTTTATTAAAACACTTGGATACTTTGAGTGTAACCTTAACGCCACACACAATACATGCCAAGGCTATGACAAAAGACAAATGCCTCCTCTAGGTTGTGTTTGGCTTCCCATTACCATTCCTCCCATTACCATACATGTGAAATTCATGATATTTAACTTTCCACATTCTTATAATACCTTACTCGGTCGACCTTGGACTCATCGTATGAGAGGTTGCTTCATCTACATGCCAATGTGTTAAATTTCCTAACAATGGTGTTATCTAAAATATTCAAGGGGACACAAATCCTTGGAATTTTGAACAATTTAAGAACACGATGTCTTTAAAATACCCACCCTTGAACCCTTACCTAGTATTCCATTTTGAGAATCCCAACACTTCAACTATCCAATTAACTCCTCCACTAGAGGTTATAATGGTCATTCTAAATTAATTGGGAGTATTCCATCTAACCTCTCAGACTTTGATGATGATAAGCCAGATGAGATAAGCCTAAAGATCAAAACTTCTAATCATTCCCCTCACATCATCACTCAACTTCCTCCTTCTCTTCAACCTCGATCTTGTCAAAATCCTTTGGATGACATACCAGTTACTTTAACCAAAACTAGACATTCCATTAACCATGCTTCCTCGACCAATAAAATAGTTCCTACATTTACTATAGACTTACACACACTCGATTATGATGAAGGTTATGATTTAGACGACCCATTTTTAATTGGATTCATCCAAGCTAGAAACGTCAAACTTCTTAGATATAGTTCTTTATTTTAGTCTTTTTATTCTTCGTCTATCATTCCTTCTCTTATAGTACCTAAGTTTTCCACTACTATTCACAAGTTAGAGATGGACCACTCACGTATTACACCTACAGTCACAACAAAGCCTCTTAAGAGCATGCTCATGGATCATGCCATGATAGGACATTAATATTTTGACAGATATCATGACCCTTCTAGTATGCTTCCTCCACAGATGTTAGCCACTTTGATTAGACCTACTACACAACTAGCCTTACCTACAGATGAGCTTAGTCTAGTTTATGATCCAACTTCTCCCTTCCTTGGTGATGGTAATCTTCCATTACCTCAGCTTGATCCCTTACTTGCACATTAGACAAATCAACCTTATTACAATATTCATAGAGTTGTTGGTCATTGGACCAAACATTATCATCTATATTAGTAGCCCTAAACTTCTTATTCTACCCCTTTAGCAAGTTGACCCCCACATTTTACTAATAGACATATTTGTTTTTTTCGTGAAACAAATAACTATTCTTCTACCCACTACCAAAAACTTAGGCAATACATCAACACATTACAACTAGTCATTGCCCAACCCATAGACAAGACCATACTTCTTATCAAGCTACTTCTAGAGTACATCCATAAATATGGAGAAGTCTATTGTCTTTAGCATCAATGTTCTACCTATCATAATGATAGGTTATGAATGCTTTAATAACATGTTTTAGATTTTCCATAGTTTATATCGGCACTAGTTAGTCTTTCTCCTCAGGTCATTCACGAATGAAGGTTCTCCTTCTCTACTAGTTACACCTCTTCTTAGCTCCATAGATACCATTCACACCAAGATACCCATTTTTTGCCTTGAGTATCCGACACAAGAGATACCACATGAGTATTACTCTTCTTATTCGACATCTATCTTTTCAGTTGAGATGATATGAAAGGAAGTCCTTTTACAACTTTCTATGAAGATTGATGAGACTCTAGCTAACATCAAAATTCAACTATATAGGGATGTTTTGGATGCTATGGATAACATTTATGGTCATATCTATCCGTATTTGTGAATACAACAAGGTGTTCTCTCACATTATTCTATTATATGATTTGGATTGGATTTGTGATCCATTTATATATCTTATATTTTTGACTATTTTGTCAAACATGATTTCACTTGTCTCTTTTGCATGGACCATTATATTATGCTTTATGTGTTTTACATAGTTTCATTCTCTTTCTCTCTTTGTTATGGCCTATTCTCATTCTTTTCATGCATGCAAACTTATGTTTATGATTTCATTTCTTTCACGGATTCTTTTATTTTTCTATAATGATTGTTTGTTATCTTTTACACACAAATAAAGATAATTATTACTATGACTTGGTTATGCAACCCTTATTCCCTTAGTATTTTATCTTTACCATATGATTAGTTAACAAACATAATTTCTCATTTTACTTCTTCTATATATTGATCTATTTGATCTCCCTACTTTATTTATTTCCCTTTCATATACTAATCATACATATAGTTGAAACTTGAGATTACATATTGGTTCCTAGGTAAGCCTAAGTTATTTAGTCAGTCATATCTCTGGTTACTTAGCCTCCTTTTATCAAAGTCTAAATCTAATTTGTGTGTATCACATTTATCACTCATGTTGGTTATTCTAAATCCATATGGAGGAGGAATCGCAAAATCCATAAAAAATTAAAATCTAAATCATTTAAACAAAAGGCAATGATTCAAAAGGCAATATCAAATTCAAAAGTCTAATCACACCAAAAGGCATGATCTTCTATCTTTAACACATCTCTTATTTCTAATAAAAGTTCAAAATCCACAGTTGCCTTCATGATAGAGCCAAGGTCCATTGGGGTGTCATAGGATAGTAGATTGGGATATGAGAACAAAAACAATTATAGTGTTACCTAATTTCTCACACAAGTACCTAACCTTCACAGTAGACTAATGACTCTATAAGAGGTCCTGAGGAATGACGAACATGTTGTGAAAAGGTAAGACATTTTACATTCTTTGTTCATATAATCTTTACAAGTTGAACTTAGTATTCCATCTATTTGCCTATACAACTTTATGCTTATTGTGAGCAAGTATCCTTTATAGTTTGATGGTCACTAGACTCTTAGATTTTTTTTCTTACCTAGTATGCCTCATGTTTACTAAAGTTTTCTCATAAATGCTTGTGTCATTATTTCTATATTTCTTATTTTATTGCAACAATCCTAATAATTCCCGTTGATAAATATTATTTTGTTAACTGATCATACCCTCTAATGTTTTTTTTTATGAGTTACATTGTAAGACCTTGGATAGGACCAGGCATTCCTCATAAAACATTTCTTATTTTTCCCCTCATTACCATTCACCTCATTGGTGTTCACCTTGTGAGTTGCAGTGTAAGACAATGAATAGGACCAAACTCTCCTCACAAATTACCATTGTAAAACCTTTTTGTATTCCAACATTTGTATCCACCTCATTGGTGTTCCCTTTGTGAGTTGTAGTGTAAGACCTTGGATAGGACTAGGCTTTCCTCATAGAATACTCCAATAAAATTTTCATACTATAACCAAGTCACAATAAATTTACATGCTTCAAATTTGAGATAATTTGTATTACATTATGATTTACACATCATTTACATACTTCATATCTTGATTTAGTATGTTTTATGGTTCTTAATAAACACTTCACTTTTATCTTCTTATTTTCTAACTGCATGTATGTTTGCAACCATTTAATTAAATTTTTCATGCTTCCCATCTGGATTTAGTATGATTAATTTGATTTATACTTACATTTTATTTTTATTTTCATACTTCCCATCTTGATCTAGTATGATTGATTAACCTTATTATTTGTTTGTTTTTATACCATTGGTTTTCACATGTTTTCCAATTTATTACAAATTTTTATACTTCCCAACTTTATATAATATGACTTCTATTTGTTCAACTTTGGTGCAATTGTTACTTTTACATGGTTTGAAAACATTTGTTACTTATTACTTTACCATTTTGGTTTATTATATCTATTCATGTCTTGATTTTTATACATTTCCCATCATGATATAGTGTGTATTACATTTTATGATTATTTATACATTTTCAAATCATTTTGCTTTTCTTTTTAACCATGCATGTGTATCCCATAATGACATAAAAGAAAAAATACATCACATATTTCCCATATCATATACAATTAAATTAAAATACATGTGTTAGAAACGAAATACATCCATACATCCATCAATCTGTAAAAAACAAATACACATCATAGACCAAGAAATATCCATATGAATATATATAACATGAGTTTGATACAATATAAATACAAAATACGATAGCTACAACTCTGAGGTTGTGCTCCATCATGTCTATCCTGCAGTTGATCCACACTACCCATATATGCATGTGACTGACCCCTTTGAATGGTATGTTGTAATGAGGTAGTTCAGAATCTCAATCCATCGACCTATCCCTATAGATTGGCCACCTAGGCCTGCACACATCCAAGATCTATGGTCATCGCCATATGGGCAACTCACACTTGTGATCAATGCCTATCAGGATCGGGCCTCTCCCTCTCTTACTCCTATAGGTGGATATAAGCTATCTCTTGATGCTTGCAATTGATGAGAAACCATCCCCACTAATTTAAACCAGCTAGCGTAAGCTAGGGCAGATGGTACCATAGGGTCTACCTAAGTGGATGGATCATAATGTGACAACACCCCATCCAAAATAGCATGGTGTGCAACCATAATCATGGCTCACCATATGATCTCCTTCACAATAATACCTATAAAACAAAAACCAAATATACATCAAATCTCTTGTATGTGAGTGAGTGTGTGTGTGTGTGTGTGTGTGTGTGTGTGTGTGTGTGTGTGTGTGTGTGTGTGTGTGTGTGTGTGTATCTCAAAACATTTATCTATCCCAAATACATAAATAACAATGAAACTAGTGGTCTATGTTAAAAACTTAATAAATTAAAGTAATTCTCACTAGTGTCAGTGTTTCTAACTATGGCCTCCTCATCAGACCGATCATTGAGCACCTCCTCTATCGTTTACTTCCATACAAGTGCAAAAATTGGAATCACTACATGTGCCCATCACATACCCATCTTTAGATGGCTCTCTATCTACTAACTATATCCAATAGCTATCATAAGATCTCCATGTACGACTACCTATGCCTATGTCCCTTCTCTTTGATGGTGTTTCCATATCATATGAGCTCACGATGGCCACTATCACCCCTACTTTGGGTCTGCTACCACCTCTCCCACATACTCATCCTCATCATCCATTACTATAGTATCCTTTATACTAGGTCTCCCTACCTCATATTGATGCAATTAACATGTTCATGGTCTCTCTCGTCAAGGCCTGATAATAGGTATCTCTATAGGCACTCCTATACCTCATCTCCCTCTTAGCTCTCTATCATGTGCCTAAGTAGGGACTAGTAAAGGGGCCTTTAAATGTGGTAGGTCTAAGTGTCTAGGTACATGAGCTACTAGATGTGGCTCTACCCATGAAGTATATTAACCTATGATTTGAACATACACCAAATGCATAATAATAGTAGCCCACGTCAGCCATATGGTCATAATATCAGAGTAAGGCTACCACACTATCTACCCCTATGTTATAGTCTATAAAATTAGGATATGGGGCATGACATGCATTGCATGATCCTACCTCCATTGTACCATTTGAGGTAACCTATCATCGATATCATGGGGAAATCCAATTGACTAATATATAGGGAACCTATTGTAAATCCAAGCACTCAACAAAATGATGGGCCTATCATCTTCTTCCTCTAGGTCAACATACCATACATATCATGCATGAGTTGCAACGAAATGTCAGAATGTAGATCATACAACATACCCTACTCTAGGATGGACTGGCATAAGGTTACCATGTATAGTAGTACATTTACATCTGACTTGTGACATAACATATGTTTTGTCATAAGTTCTATCATGGCCTTCTAAATATCTATAATGGTTGAGATATACACATCAAACAAGATAACCCACAACCTAGGATAAATCTTATCTAAACCAGTCACCCAAAGGGCTAGGGCTCACCTCTCTTCTTCATTCTCTGGTGCATCACAAATCATAGGAGTCCCAATAATGGGAATTCCAATCAATGCATAAACATCTTCTAAGGTGATGCCCACCTCTATGGTATACCCCTCCACCTCCCATCAAAAAGTGTTGGTCAATCATTCCCATGTTCCTAAGAACATGATGACCAGATTAACACTAAGTGGGATCCTCCTCATCTCCATGATGACTCCAAATCTAGTAGCCATGATGCATCAACCAAATACCAAAATCTATGACATCTCTACAAAACATCAAATAATAGAGAATGTATTAGATATCAATGTAATAATAATCAAATACATTCTTAAAAATTATATAAATAATAAAAATTAATTACTTCATCAACCTATTTTTCTTATTTTCCTACACAGTCGACCCTTTTAATACTAAATCAGCTTTGTAACCTCTTTGCCATACTAAGTCGATACTCTACTATGCAGTCGACCCATTTTTGTAGAAATAGTTAGCCTTTTTGATACTAAATCAGCCCTTTCCCATCTTTTGCATACTATATCGACCCTCTACCATGTAGTTGGCCTCATTTAAAAGATTGTATCATCCACCTACTATGTATTATATCAGCTAGAATATACTATGTCGGCCATGTCTATTTTTCTAACTGTGTTGGCCCTTTTCTATGTAGTTGACCACCCTTAGCAATATTAAGTCATCTTTATGCTACATAGTCAACGACCTTGAATTCTCTCACCTTTTCCTATAGAATCGGTAGGGTTGACTCTGTTTAAAGTTGAGGTGACTTTTCAACCACTTACCCTAAATGCCTTAGGCATTTATTGGTTTGATTTTTTCCTACCCACTATCTTGTTTTACTCTTAGTTTTCCTAAAATATTCCTAGGGTCATTTTCAATATCTATATTTTGCCTAATATCTATTTTTCTATATCTAGATTAATTTTAATCAAAATTACCAGATAATTTGAAATTAATGCATTACTTATTTGAGTTGTACTAACTGTGGCCACTAGGCGTCCTTCACATCAACGCTATCATCTCCTCATCATGGTCACTCTCTGGGCTCAATTGGTCTCTTAGAGAAATATTTTCTTAGAATAGTAAAAATAACAAATGAATTAATTTTTATTATTTATAGTTACTATTCAAAATTATTTATCAATCAATTATTTACTATCAAGATCCATCTTTTGCCCATAATTTTATTTCTATTAGTTGTTTTTATGAATTCATGATGTTCTAGAGTCCTGACATCATAGAGAATTTTTCCACATATTACATGTATATTTTGAAAAAAAATTGAATTTTCACGTATTTTATTGGTTTGCCTAATGTTACCTACATTGGACACCTTCACATTTTTTTCCCTTCCTTCCTATAACACTAAGGTAAGTAAATGTATGTATATTTCAATTCTATCATTTCACTTATCTTATTTGCTTCTTACTACAATTTACTTAGCTCAACATTATGTGTTGATGTGTTCTTTTCCTAAAACACCATCCCATATTGCAACTGTGTGACATGTGATGAGATTCGAGTGGGGCATATGTATACACATAATATTTTTAAAACTTTATCAATTACTAATGCTTTCTCTCTTGCATGAAATCATCGAGACTTGATCTCTCTGAGTGCACATCTTAAAGGGTGCACCAGGAAAGGGATGAGTAGACCATTGGTGCTTCTCAAGATTGTCGTCCCCTATACCAACACTTGAAACCAATAAAAACCTTTTCTATATATTTCTCTAAGCTTTGACACCTCTCTTACACACTCATCTAAGCAATTCACTACCTCGAATAGCCCCTACCTAAGCCAAACCCCTTTCTAAGCCCTTATAGTACATAGTTGATTAAGTCAATTTAGTTCTTAGGATTTTTCACATTATGGGACTAAGTCGGCCCATGCCGACTTAGTATGAAACCTAACTAAATTATTTCCAAAAGACTAAATCTATTAGGCTGACTATGTCATTTAAAACTTTGAAAAGGTTTAGGTTTAGATCTAGCTATATAAACACATCCTTTTCACCATTTTCATTAGAGAGAGATAGAGATAATTATTTATTTGTGCATCAGTTTATCCACCATTCTACTTGAGGAGCCATTGCTTAGGGTTTCATACTACCTTTGGAGAGAAGAATATTGTCTTGTGGGAGAAGTCTTTTGGATGCATAGGAGAAGTTGTGTAGCCTAGAGCTGACCTATCTTTGTTATCCTTACAAACCGCAACAACTTATTACAAAGCACCATTGGCTAAGGGATAGATTGAGGCTCAACAGGTTCCTATTCAAGGTAAATATTCTTAACTCTTGTTCCTCTTTCTTAAGTAGATAGATTTTCATGTGTTAGATTATGAATATATTTCTCTCTTCATGAATTAGGATTACCTCTACATTGACTTGAGTAGAATTCTTCTTTGCCTATTTACTTTTATGTTTATTATCTCAATTTTATGCCACATGTTTTGGTGAGCACTAAATTATATTTACTTTACTTTGTCATTTACTTTGATAATAAAACATAGGATCTAGTTAGGGTTATTATGTGGTATTGATTGACTAGAGGCTTTGGAACCCTCTCTAGTGATATTGTGTGGTAAGAGACCCCTTAGTTAGGTATAGCAGATCCATATTGGTCATGACCCTGATTGTCTAAATGTACCAATAAGCAAAAGGTTTAGTGTGATTTATCTTCTCTGAGTTAGGATTGATCTATAGATCAACTTCACTTTCCCTTATATATAGATTCCAAAACCTCACTAAGGGTTTCTTCATGTTTCATTTCACAAACCTTGAATATTGAAAAACTATTATTAATCATGGCACCTGGTTTATACATAACACTTTGGTGTGTTTTCTCCCATTAGACCTGAGACTTTCAAATCTCATAACAAGCTAAACTTAAAATCCCAATATGGGTAGAATTTACAAGCTTACCTTTTCCTTTGTGGAATTTTTTTGACCAACTTATCAAGCTTCAAGGTCACTTTATCTACTACGAACAATAAAATTTCTATGCAACACATCCATAGATAAGGGTACGTGTGGATATATATATTTTCAAAGACCTCAAAGAGTCCATTAATATTCAAATAGGTAATAATCAGTTCAAACATCATGTGCTTTATATCAACCTCCCAAACATTTGTTTTCAATGCCAAGATTCAAACCATATGATTAGAGAATTCCATCTAATGTTCCCCACACCTTTTTATCCTCAAGACAAAAGTGGGTCTAATTTGAAACCTTAGAAATATGATGGGTGGATAATAGTATCTAATAGGAATAATAATACAATCCATGGAAATACCAAACCCTAACTAGCTATGTACCAGTCCATAAGGGGGCCAAGTTCCTCAGACTCTATTGGTAAATTCCATATGCCCATGCAAGTTAAACTCCTACCTCTTATTTCTTGTTCTCTATAAGCAGTCACCCATTTTGTTTCTTCCCCATCTCCCACTCCTATGACACCATCCTCATAGTCCACTTCAAGGGTGAATGATTCAAATTCAAAGCTTGTTTTTGTGACCCTCAACTATAAGTCTATTATGTGGCACTCACATAGTCCATCACCCTATGTAGATGAGGATTATGTGCCAAACAAAAGGCATCCTTTCCAACTTAGATACTATACCATTTCCATGGATCAGCTTTCAATTAGTATGTAACCCTCTTAGGTCTTACAGATGGAAATGATATGAACCTTGATGATTCCCAATGATAATTTATTCTTATAATGTTAGATGACTCATTTATTTGACACATAAGTATATGGTTAGGAACAATTGTCATCATTTTTCCAACATAAAAAATTTATGCATGTAACAAGTCAAAATTTATGATTTTTTATTTCATTCTATTGTTCACACTGTGTCTGGGTCTACCAAGCTTGTTCCTATGTACATGAGTTCTAGTTCCCTATAGGTGATTTATTTTGTTTGATTTTATATGCAAACCCTAAACCTCCATGTTAATAAGGCATCTGATTGGCATAAGTAGTAAAGTGTGATGCTAGTGGGGTAGGATGGACATCCTCAACACCCTACTATGATGAGAGTTGCCTACATACCAATACTCTGAAGAGGGATCAAGCTCATTTTAGTTCTCCCCACCTAAGTATTGGTACAAGTACAAGTGAAACTAGTATGAATGTCAGTTTGAGTACTTTGAATGTTCTTAATACTGGAAATATGAGTTTATGAATGTTAGAGATGGTTGTATATAGAAGTAGGGTAGAATAGGGATTGATAACCTTGTTTATGCACAACTTGTTTTGAGTTTGTTTATATAATATGCATATGCTTTCCATATAGTGGATAAAGGGCTAAAATTCATGTATATATACTATTATAGTGCTTATGCAAGTCTTAAAATAGGTCTAGGTTGATCCTAGGTGGTTTTTGATTTGAAACAATATTCATTGGTAGCAAAAGGAGGGAAAAGGAAAATAGTGCCAAAATTGAGATACTAACGTCATGGGGCACTACTATCCATATTACGGTACTAGTGTTCAGGGGGTATAACCTAAGGCACTAGGGGCCAGGATGTTAAAATGAAGGTCTATGACTACTTTAGGAATGTTTAAGGACATGTGGGGCCCACATGAAGGCTGGATAAGTGTCTAAATAGGACTTGAGATAGGTATAGGGATAAGTTAGGGATGAGTGGTCTCAAATAACACTCTTGGCACTTAAGTGTCATTTGTAGGTGATTATACTATGTTAGATTACATTCTACCTATTGTGTGCTTGTTATTCATTATTTACATTATCTTCTTTGGTAAGTTTAAAATGACATCCAAGAAGCCTCTTACCCCTCACCGAGTTGTTGAATTTCTGATTTTTTCTCATAATTATAACAATAAATGGACAAATTTTCAAGATTGCACATTAGCACATGATAATGATTTCATTTATTATTATTATTATTATTATTATTATTATTATTATTATTATTATTATTGTAATGATGGATACGAGGATTATTATGAGCATGACAATGAAAGTGTCGATGGGTATATACTAGATGCATCTTCTCCTCTTTTCCCTCCCTTTTCTCCTACACCTCAAAATTAAACTAACAATATAACACCAAAAGAACCTCTTATTGGTAGTGCTTTATTCCAATGTGATACTACCTTTTCAAGTACTCTTGTTACCTCTTTATTCAAATCAAACCAATATAAGTGTAATAAATGAAATCTACTTTTGCATGATTCAAGCAACATAGAAAGAGTAATGCATCTTTTTCACCCTTCTCAGATGAATTTGAAAAATCATGTATAAATGATATTACACCTTTTACCAATACACAAACTAAAGTATATGAAATTATTTATCGCCTTCTTTTACTTTACAGCTCAATCCAAGGATTCTTTGCAAAATGTTGATAATGCAAATATCTTTAATTCTTCTCCTACATGTCATAATATGCCAAATGATAACATTATTGTTACTTCTTCTACCCTTGACTCCAATATTGAAAGTAATAATCATACATGCACTCCATGCATAGCTAGTGAAGACATGAATTGCATTACACCCACACATGATGATATATTGCATAATAGTAAAAATTTAAAATCTTTTCTTACTCTCTCTCTTAATGAACATGCGAATGATAATTTTTATAATCTTACTTTTACAAGTGAATTAAACTTTAATATTGATGAAACTTGGAATATTGATAATTACTATGTTTTTGGTGAAGAAGACATTAAGTCTAAACCTTCTAGTTCTTTCCCTATTTCACCTATTTCTTATGTTCAAAATAATGCTAGTTCAAATGCTAAAAAACACACATGAACTTATTTTATGTTCATAGTTTACAAAACTTACATTCACATTATAATATTGTATCTTCTATGCCATTAACATTTGATACTTCTTTGAAAATTAATGAAAAAAGAGATACCAATGAATCTCCCTCAACCCCCCTTACTCCAATAAAACCCATTTCTCAACCTAACCTCCATGAGGGTGATAACCCATTTCCCTCTCACTAGGTCTAAGCTATCACCCATCCAAAGGTTATAGAGAACAAACCAATCCTCCCTAAAAAAGGTCCTTAGGGTAGTGTACCAATAGGTAAGATTAATAACAAAATTCAAGAGTTAAATGAACCCCTAGATGATGATAATATAAATTCACAAGAGGTAATATCCTTGATCCATGTTGTGGGTGATTTAAAACAACAAGTACACCATCTCACATTGGAAAGCAAAGCATACTACTCTTGGGTTGATTCCAATGCCATCCATGGCAATCCTATTCCACGTAGAATCTTCACTGCAAAGTTACCACCCAACTTTTAAATACCACTATTACTAAAATTTGATGGACATGGAGACCCTTAATTTCACCTTCAAGCTTATAAGAAAGCCATAGAACATGTCACTAACAATTTGACTCTACTATAGTTATTTCGAAAGTCTTTAGAAGGTGAGGCATCAAATTGATTCATCATGCACTCCCTAGTGGTTCACTACATATTTATAATGAGTTATAAGTAGTCTTTCTCTGGCACTACATATAGAATAAGGGACCTCGAGTCACCTATGAGAGGTTGCCTTCATTATACCAGGGTGAGATAGAACCAATAACTGAGTACATTCTAAGATTCAAGTCATATATGCATTAATTAATTTACCAGATGATAAATTTAGAGGTAAAATACATCTTTGATAGAAGCCTCATTTTTCCTCTTAAGAAGAAATTATTATATAAGATATTTAAATATTTTTGGCATCTATGTAACACAACTATGGCATTAGAGAAAGAGTTAGGACTAGTTACTACACATTTAGAGGCAGATTTAGATGTAGGTTTCCTAGAGCCATGATTATCTAATATGGTATAGGAACCTACTCCACATATGATTAAGAAACAAGTGGAACAACAACAACCTATCAAGATATTCAATAGGGGCAAAGAACCACTTCATAGATCACCTCCCACAGTAAGTAGAGCACATGACACCAATAGAGGGGTTACATAGTTTTTCGATAAAGATAGGCCTTATGATATCTTACTTACATTATTAGATAGGGATATGATCACACTTCCTTATACTCATCACCATACAAAGCATCATTTACATAAGATACAAAATAAACCATATTATAATTTTCATAAGATAAACAAACATTAGGATAATAACTGTTATGCACTCCAAGATTTTATTGATTAGTATGTCGATAGAGGAATTATAGCATTTACATAGGGGGCATCAAGATCTAAGTATCCACAATCTCCTAGATCACACTCCTCTATGATCGAGTTATCCCAGGACATTCCTTATAAGGAACCATTGGTTACTCGTCGTATGAGCCATGTGGTTTATAGGATACCTACATATGAGAGATCTCATGCACCACAAATTCAATAGAGATGACAACTAGTTCATAGAGATCAAAGCATAGTAGCAATTCACCCAACAATTAATATATTTGGAAATCATCACAAAGATCCACCTACTTATAACAACGTGCTATAAAAATGGAAATCCCTAGTCACAGTTTAATAACCGATTAAGATATTTACCAAAGATCATAGAGATTAGAGCATAATTTCAGTATGACTATAAATTAGGCTATTTACTATAGAGTCTACACATCTAGCTATCAATAGTGTATCATGAGTAGTGTCCATTCTAGAATCTACTTCTATGCTGACATAGCATGAGAAGTATGGTTACTCTTTCACCATCCCATTTGGGTTTAGATAGTGTATGCCACAATTACATGATCCACACTCAAATATCCTACCATTCCTAATAAAAACTAACATTCCTAATCCACTATACATGTCTACTTAAACATTCATAAATAGATGAAAAACCCATTACCATTAATTAGACATAAGATATTTCCATATCACCATTTAAAAATACTGAATATAATAAAACACATGAAAATACGTGATGCCACAAATCAAGATACTAATATACACAATCCCTATATAATAATAAACATCCATATGTATTTATAACTCAGAGCACAGTTTCAAAATAATATTGTAAATCACTCAATAATTTGGGCTTGGTCACCAAGACCAGCCCCCTCACTCTCACTCTCACTCTTTAATACATTCATACTAGAACTATAGGCTCCATTATCCATCCGAGATCTGAATCAATACCTGTGTCTACTCTATTATTTACAACTACCAACTTAACCAACACCGCCACATGCTTTCATTATAGACATAACTCATCTATATAGATCCACACATGCCTCATCTTTATCAATAGTTGCTCACCTATATACTATAATAACAATGGTTGCTCGATCAAATAAGTGTGCATGAATGATGGCAACATCTGTGGCCCTCTCCACTAGTCCATCCTCTACAACATCATCATGGATATGCCATATCATTACCTTAAGCACATACTTAATGGTAGTCTCCCAATATTCATCATCACCTAAAATTATACATACCAACATAATACATCAGATACCTACCCAAGTAAATAAGTAATGAAGTGAGTAGAATATACAAATATACAAATTCAACATACCCTCAATGGCCCTAAGAGGTTCGACATCCAACCCATCCTCCATGATGATCCCATATTATGGGAACATTGGTGCCCAAATATGCTCCCTCCACTATGCTATGTAGGCATCAGTCACTCCTACATCATCCACATCTGGTATATCAATCACCAAATCCTACTTTATCGATGGAATTGAAGATAACTCTACAACTGATGGTTTGGGCCTACTCCCTGGCCTCACTGAATCCCAAGAACTCCTCAACCACACTAATGGTGTTGGTTGCACATCCTGAGTAACACCAAACTACCACATCACTCACTTGTTTTGAAACCTCTCAAATACATTGACCCAATGGTCATCTAATCAATAACTCACTCACACCTATCTCAGCTGAACACCATCCTTAGACCATCTATAATATCCCCTTTAAGGCCTCCACATAATATCTCCAATTTTTAACCTAGGCAAAACTTGTCAACATTGCATCGTTCACCTCTTGGCAAACATATGAGGGTGAGCCCAATCAAACTATCAAGGCAATACTAGTTTACTCATTGTTATATGATCGTAAGCCCAATAATGCAATAGTGTATAAGACCCAATACCACCTGCACACATCTCTTAAATGAAGCAGTATAAATATCGATACAAATGGGTTAGCATAGTGTGACCCCACAAATACATGATGTCATGCTCCTCTATATCATGTACTATTTCATGCATCTTTTATGGGATAGATACCATGTTCCCATCCATAAAAATAAATGAAGCCAACATAATTGCTAAAAACTTTTACAACCATAGAATATTCATTGTGACAATCAATGACAACAATACATCATTGTTGCTCCTTGCCCGATGAGTCCCTATAGACATCACAAAAAAATATCTTGCAACCTACTCTATAGCTTGGTCACGAGTAGCCTCCTATAACAATTATCTCTGCCCAATAAGTTTCAACCTCAAGATCTTATAGACATCCTCTAAGGTGACAGTCATCTCTCTAGTAAGTAGCTAAAATGTACTAATATCTATGTTCCACCTCTCACACAATGTTGTCATCATATGTTTGTCCCAAAACATCGGATACAATGATGTCATGTGATCCAAACTATGTCTATCTACCACAACCATCTCTTCACCTATCAAGGGAAATCATCATAACATATCCATCATTTGACCACTTCAAAACTCTCTCATGCATACATCCATCTATAAAATACAACCAAATCAAGCATTTACATTATCAAATATTAGATAAATATACAATAATAGTCATAAAACACCATTAAACAATAAGCACCCAAAACTACACCTAGTGGACACTAGCACTAATATGGGATAGTAGTACTAGATAATACCACCATACTCAAGAAACTAACACCATGTCCTGGACACTAGTGCCGTTATTAGGACAATAGCACCACATTTCTAAAAATGACCCTAAATACCAAATTTTCACTAAAAATAATAAAAAATATACTAAACATGTCAAAAGTAGGGCAAAAATACAAATTCCTTACCAGGGTAACCTCATCCCTGGCTTGGATAAGTGCCTCCACCTCCTCATACTGGGTCACACTCGCTCCTAGTCTCTTCAACATATTCTCTAGCTCAAAACGAACAATCACTATCAAGTCAAATGGCTCAAATGAGTTGTCAAACAAATAAACCAACCTATTTAAGCCACATTTTAAAAAATCACCATACTAAGGTTGACCTTGTGTGTTAATTTCACCAACTAATACCAACTTCTTCCAAACACGATATCTAGAGAATTATAACTCTGAATTGCAATTTGTTTCTTGTGCATGTGACTTGACCTCGATGTACCTCACCCTATATTAATTCCATTAATATACTAATCAAATTTAACTCTGAAAAATGACAAAACTTATATTCCCTCAATAAACTCAATATGGACTAAGGTTCTATCCCACTGCCGATTCAAAAACAAGTAACTTTGTTACAATCAATACATTAATTAAAGTTCCTACCTAACTATCACTTACATACCAGTCGATATCACTTTTGGTTATACACCCTTACCATAGTTTTGGCTCTCTCACCAAAAGGGGGGGCATATACACACACTATTTAATCAGATATACAAATATTTATATACACAAGTTTACTCATATATATAGTTTGACTCAGATATATAACTATTTAGACATATAGGTTTACTCAGATATACATTTTGACTTGGATATATAGATTTTTAGACACAATTTTACTTAAATATACAAATATTCATGTACATAGGTTTACATAGATATACAGATACCCAGACACATAGGTTTACTCAGATATATAGTTTGAATCAAATATATAAATATTCAGACACATAGGTTTACTTAGATATACATGTATTCATACACATGTTTACGTAGATATATTGATATTTAGATACATAGGTTTACTCAAATATATAGTTTGACTCATATATATAGATATTTAGATACATAGTTACATTACTTGGATATCAAGTTTAAGGGTATGATGCAAGGCACAGGTCCTTGATCCCACAGGGATTCACTAGATCATACAGATGGAATGGCAAGTTATACCATTTTCTATATTCAAATTTCTAGGTTACACTTAGATCATTACCATGATGTCACTAGGATTTCACCAATTTGGGTCACATGACCATCTATAGTGGTTGATCTATAGCCTTCCACTAGACCCAGATTATGCAAGTCGAGTGATAATTTTGACTTCCATTTTTAGCTTACATACTCAGATTCAATCCAAATATCAAAGTGGGGCCAAAAAAACCTTGTTTCTCCACATTTTCAATTTAGTACTCGGATTCAATCCATATATCAAATTGGGGGCAAGCAAGCCTTATTTCTCCACATTTTTAGTTTACAAACTCATATTCCATCCATATATCAGGGTGGGGGCAAAACATGGTTTTGTTCCTAACAATTTAGTTGACCCTTCATATTCAGTACATGAGGCACCAACATTATATATTTCCTCTTCACATACTTCATTTTAGCTCTTATCCAATTTTTTGGCCAAGAAGTGGGCTAGGTCTAGAGCAAATCTGCACAAGTAAGCATTCCTCTTTTTCTTTTACTCTAGTACTTTCATTTCATTGCACTACTATAATAACAGGGGGTAAATGTATCCACCCTAATTTGGTCGAGCGACCACAAATACTATGTCTTTTATCACCTTTCATAAGAAGGTCTTAGTGATGAATATAACCCTTATTCGCGTGGTCATTTTGGGTCTTTTGGTCTTTCTTATGTCTTTTTTTCCCTATTTGTTGTACTACCAGTGGTCCTAAGTCATCCCCTCCTAGTCACAGGGGCCCCTAGCCTATTATGCATGGTCTTTGCTTTGTTTTGGGATCTCAACATGCAACACGAGTGTTTGCCTTTTGGTGTTAGTGTCTAAAGATCATTTTCTTTCATGTTTTGGGTCCTAACCCTTCCTTGAGCTTTTTCTTATGTTTTTATCCCTTTTTTGCATCTTATCAACCAACAAATAAGGTCTTATATTCAAATTAAAGTTATTTCTATATAAAGAGCCTCACAAGGCATTTTACATCTAACAATTACTATTTTGGCATATAATTACACAAAATCAATTAATAGTACATCTCAACACATTGCATATTACTCAGCTATCATATCTAGACTTGCATGCTTGATCAAAAAATGACATAAGCAAAAGTCATTATAACATACTATGTGCATTGATTATGCATGTTCCCTAAGGGAGAACTAAATATGATCTGAGACCCTAATCATTGGGGCTAATGTAGGCAGTAGCCAAGATAATAGGGGTTCTAATTTGTGTGATCATAATATCCCATAACCCAATTTTCCCTTTCTTTTACATCTTTATCTAGTTATTGTTTCATGTGTGCATGTGTTCATTAGGGTTTTGAAAGATATTCATGCAAAACAATGAGATAAATGATCTTTCAGAAGTCACAGAATCACCTATAGGTCCCTCAAACTATTTCACAATATTATTAAAAGTTTTAGGCAACTCCTCTAGGAAGGACACTAGCGCCATAATTGGGTACTAACACCACATGGTGTTATTTTCCTCATAAGGGTGATATTGTTCAAAGTCTATTTTTAACTACAGTCACAAAATGAAAGATGTTTCGTTGATCTCCAAGCCTATTCTAGCCTCCTGAGTCACAAAAACACATGTTTTAATCTAGATAAGTACACTTCTTTACATCTTTACTATTTTGGGAAGAACTTATCAAATCAAATATTTCCTATATTTATTTCAAGTTATTGTTATACTTAGCCCTTTAACTACCTATGATTTACATCTATTTAGTCCTAAATAATTAAAACATGATGCAAACATGGTTTTCATAGTAATAGGCATTGAAACCAATATTTGAGTTGAAATAATTGGTAGTTCCAGGGTAGATGTAGCAATAGTGTTTTGACTTTCAGGAAACAAAGGTTTAAACACGTAACCCATGCCCCCACTAGATGTATTATGTTGTAATATGTTCAAGGGGAGGGATGTTTCAACTATACCTTTTGAACTTTTTGTTTCCAGTATAGTTTTGAGGATCTCAAGATCTTCAAGGTTTTGATGAATATGCTCACAAAATAATACAATTGCTTACACTTGATCATGGTATATTTGCTCATTTTCATTTGTTTCATGGTTTTCATTATCAAAATATTCTTCTATGATAACCTTATCAATATGTTTTTCATTTTCAACATGGGTATCATTATGATCCATAATATGAGATCCCTCATTGGGTTGAGACATCTTAGATGGTAGGAGGGGAAGCTTAATGTGTTCAATAGACACACCTCCCAATATAGGGATACACCTAGGTTACATGCAAAATAATATAAGTAAGAAATGAAAAAGTAGAACAATCTGAAACCCTAGACGATAGAAAATCTTAAGAATCAGAAATGTTTGCATTCATACAATTCAGGTTCACCAAATGTTTAACCCTAAAATGTTTGTTTCTAAGTTGAGATTACCTAGAGACTATTATTAGGTGTATATAGAAATGAATAAGCACAAAGGTGATAATCAGATCTATAATAGGCCAACTGGGTGCTAAACTTAGATATAAACATATACTAGATTTCTTATGTTGAGTTACACTAAAAATAGTAAGTATAACTATGTTAGATATGGAAATGACAATGAAGTAATGTACTTAGCTTATTCTGATGTTAAAGTAGTTCTAGATATGGAACAGGCAGAAAGTAAACTGGAAGATGATTCTAGAACAACTATTAGATTATGATTTGGATGCTACTAGAACTGTGGACACTGACGTCAGCTTAGGATAGTTATGTTGACATTACTGTCTGAACTTGATGCAAGTGTCTTGTATGAAATACCTACTAAAACATGATGTGACCACCTAGACACTTTTAGGTTTGTAAATTTATTTTTGATTTGGTGCATTCAGATCTAGGTCGTGGACTATTTTTCCTCATAAATTTGTAAAACCCTAGTTCTTCATCTTCACAATGACCTCGAGGAAAAATAGGTTATTGGGCACATAGTGTTAAGCTAACCCTAAAGACCCCATTATTAATGAGCATTGCCTACATAGTGAATACTTCAAAGAGGGCCTCAGAGTGATGTAGTTCTCCCCTATGTATTAGCTTGTATGTGAATCATGCAATATGTGATAAGTAAGTACAACAATGGCTTAACTTGTAACTTGGCAAATATAGCTCTTCAATACTTCATACCTATGTATGTGTTGTCACTATGACTGATATGAAAATATGAGAAAATAAGGAAACTTTTCTCAATTGAATGCTTTGCTAAGTTGCCTTAGGTCTTTTTTAGTTTTTTCAGGTGAAGAATGAGGGGTTGATCTTGTATTTATATCAATCCATTTGGAGAAGTAACTCACAATAAGCACTTAGGTCAACCATTAGGATACGTTTCATTTTTAAATTATATGATTTTAGGGAATTAAACAATTGCATTGGGTTAGGGCATTAGTGTCAATGTTAGTGTCTATCCTAGACATTAGTGTCCAGGGAGTAGGAAATAAACATAGACTCAGATCTTGCAAAAGTGGAAGATAAGCAAGTTTTAAGCATTATGGGCAAGATAAGAGGTTTCGGTCATTAATATAAGACTAGTTAGACTTAGAGATAGGCCAAGGGACATAAGATAGAGTAGATGTGAGGCTTCAAAAAGTGAGAAAGGTCTAGAACTAATAACAACTAAGGTTTGAGTTTGCCAAGTGTACAAGACTGAGGTGTTATATAATTCATAAATAATGTCATACAAAAACCTACAATTGATTAATACTTTCTAGCTACCACTTCGATTTAACAATGCATAAATGATGACAAGTAAGGTTCTTCACATCTAGATAAAACTTGAAAATACTGATTGTAATTCAGACTATTCTATAACTAAAATACCCACAATTATTAAAAAATATTGAAAGATAAAGGGCAAAGAGAAATAAAATATGAGCCTATTTTTTAGAAGAAACAAATCTATTTCTGTTGTGTAGATATATCCCTTGAGAAAACCAATCTCTAAATGGCTAACATAGCATAACCAAAAACAAAAAGGGTGTGGGAGTTTGAGGACAAAGTTAACTATACAAAGAGAGGAAACAAAGCCATTATATATATGCACATGAAATGGATATCAATTCACAAAGATTTTAAATATAAGATAATTCATGAAGCATTAATTGAAATTCATCATATATTTAGGTGAATTAAAAAAAAGTCCAAACAATATCAACTTATTAAAAAGAAAAGATAACTAAGATAACAGGGAAATACATAAAGGAAAGGGGAAAATTAACTTGATCTCCTATCTAATTAAATTTATTCTATCAGTTGATTAAAATAACTAGTGTTTATTCTATGGAAGAGCTAGTATTTTATAAGCAAATTCAGTCCATGGAATCATCAATCAACCCACTATCAAGTGGTTGTAAGTATTAAATGAAATTAGTCCTCTTGAGATCAGATTTGATCAAAGATCCTAATCAATACCTAGGTCATAGTTAATATTGGAGGCTATGTTGATTGAATTCAAATTAAATTCTAGGCGGTCGAATGTTGTTGAGGTCTTCTTGAGATAATCAATCAACCATGTTATGTCTAATAGATAACACTCCTCATTAAGGCAAAATTTTATCTCTTGTGGTCCTCATTTGATTCCAATGTGCATGTCATAACTTTATTAAATGCCACTAGTAAAATTGTGTCAAATTTGGCATTTCATGATCAATTTACCATTAATAGATAGGACACAAATTTGGTTTTGCAGATTAGATTCAACACACAGTCCATTCTCAGGCTTTAACAATTTGATGGGCTGGGACAATTGTTAATTTTGATTTCATTTATTGCCAATGAATATGTTGACTTGTTCTTTGTTAGCAAGGTTACACCATGTGGCTACTCCTTACTTTGTTGTTGCTTGATTGGGACTCCAATTGTATTGACTACTCCATGGCTTTGGCGAGACAAGATTTCACCATGTGTCATCATCTCGCTCATATGGGGGTTTGACTATGTGTTTGAAGTGCATGGACTATCCTGGGGTTATAATAAAGTAGGATTTCACCACGTGGCATCATCTCACTCACCCAAATGGTCTCATGTCTGCCTAAATTATACTAATCATCCTAGAGAGGTAGCATGATGATAACTCTATAGGTGGCAACATCTTACTTATCCATAAGGTTAGGGACTTGAATTGAAAGTCTAGAGGGCCTAGGGAATGCAATGCAATTTGGACACTTGACAACATTTTGCTTATTCGAGAGCTCACTGAAAATGAAATATGCATGGACTGACTTAGGGACATGGGGAACTAGATCATGACACTTGGTAACATCGTATTCATCTGAAGGCCTAGGGACTTTGAAAATTGACCAAGTATAAAGATTCATTTAGTCAAGCCTGAGTCCAAAAATAATGAACAACTATCTCATGGTAGATCCAAATAAAAAGGGCGCCTATGAAAAAAGGCAACCATTAGCTTTTGAATTCGAAATAAAAACAACTAAGTTCAAGAAGAGCTAAAAAAAGGGCAAAGATGTAAGGTTTAGTTAACATAAAAAATCCCTTTACCAAACTCTACGCCAATTTTAGCCCAGTATAAGTAAGATGATTAAGTCTAGAAATGAAGTGATGTGAACACTTAGTCATTCTTTCTTAAAATTTAAGCGACCATAAACCAAACTGCTAAGGAAAAGATGTAGAAACTTTGATGAATAGTTTGATAATCTATGAAGATCTGAGCCAATATTGCCCAAAAGGAAAATTTGAACCTATTTCAAAGCATGCTTCAAAATAACTAAAACTCTTTAGACTTAAGCAAATTCTGAAAATTAAATCAATGAAATCCTAAATGTGATTTATGGACCAAGTGCAAATAATGAAGATTTATTGCACATACTTAGATACAACAACAAATTAGGATTAAAATTTAGATTTCAACATTTAGGGACCTTCTCAAGTTAGACTGACAAATCAAACATGCCAAGGCCACAAACTCTATTGAAATAAAAGACCAAACTCTAGAGCAAAAAGAGGTTCCATGATTTTAAGATAAAATTGGGGCGTGTTGTGAAAGCAACAACACATGGCAGTAATAATTCTATAGCCTAGGCTAAGATGCCAAAATCACATTCTCTATTTCCTTAGTGAAATAAATAAAAAGGTTGCAGGGGTGTTGAAAAAAGTATTGCATTTACACAAATAAACTATTAAACTAGTACAACTAATATTTTTCTTACAAGATCATGGACTTCTACTAAAATGGATCTTTTGTTGATCAAATATATCTTGTCCTCGAGGGAGTATCATATGGGCTTTTTTATTAGCATGAACAATAATATGAATCCCCTTCATAACCTAGCATGCCCCCTTCCCTGAGTTCCTAACAGAGCCAATGCGACTGTCTACTAGTCCCCCACTCATGGAGGCAATGGCCTCATCATGCTCGCATCCATCTTTCAAACCCTTAACCAACACCATAAGTGTTACTCAAGTTTATATGCCTTCATGGACAACATGCTGCCTTCAGACCTCCTTTTCCTTCCATAAAGGAAAACCACTGCTACCTATACAAAGATCCTCCACTGGAAATCCGTTTCTAATTGGAATAAGTTAAGAACCACATTTGGTTCCTTAAACTAAAATCTTTAATCTCCAAGTGCCAAAAGCAAGACTTTCCCAGCACTTGAACACGATGTGAATGCAGGTGACTGTTCCCTGTGCCTCTTTAATTCCACACTGGTTGACAATTTTTTTAATATTTCAATATAAAGTAGTTACTATTAGTGATCAATTCACATCATTCTTGTAATGTTTTTATGCTTTTTTTCACAATGTACAAAAAATAATATTTTTAGGTCCCGTAAATACCTAATTTTCCTAAAAAATTAGTCAAATCACTCAAGTCTAGCTCTTGTTCCTACCAGATGCATATTTCGGATGCATATTTTCTAATACAAATTAATTGATTGAATCGATTACAATAGATATAGATACTTGTATATGAACTTTAAAATTAATTAAAAATAAGTTACACATATTCAAAAATGGTAATTCAATATAACAAATTACTACAACAAATTATTAACTTAAATGATATATATTTTTGACATGTTAAAATATGCTTTAACGTCAATTCAAACGTTTTGATTTAACACACTTATAACACAATATTTAACTTAAAAAATAAAAATAAAATAAATAAAAATCAATTAATTTAAATGAAAACTATAACACACGTATAACAGAGAGTAATAATTGTAACACACTAATAATTAAGAAATAAAGTTCCTTAATATTGCATCATTCTTGCTTATCATATACACGAAAACAATAAAATATAAGGGTGCACTTTTTTATTCAAAGAGAAAGAGGGCCGCGTATAAAATTTCACCATCTGTCATCTCAGCTCAGTAATAAAACCCCTCCACAAAATTTCCATTTCTCGACAACGTTAAACTTCTCCGACAAGGGTTTTTCGCGGCTTTCCACAAAATGAAGCCTAATGAAATCATCCTACAATTTTCAAATCTGAGGCTTCCTGGAGGCACATGAACAGAATCTCCTTGAGAAGATGTGCTGAGGAATTTCTGTTCTGACTTACAGATGTACATAAATTAGCTGAGTTTTTTAGCATTTTGTCAAACAGTTGAGATCCTTTGTGTATGCTTCCTCATCAGTAATGCACACAACTTCTAACTATAATGGGTGCTTTCAGGAAAAGGAAAAAAATGTTAACCAGTGCCGGTGCCGGTGCCCTTGGCAACAAGGCCATTACTTTCAATGACGGTGAGCTGGACCACCCACGTTGGACTGGAGACACACCCACCTCTCGTTTTGTGGCAACCCCAACTGCTGTTCCCCCTTTCTACAATCTCACGAAGTTTGGTGCCAGATAAGTGCTTCTCATTTCATTCATTTCTCATTCACATTCTCTCTCGTTCTTTCTCAGAAATGCTTTTAAACTGCAACTTGTTTGGACCTGAAGGAATTGGGGGAATGATGGACTTATGTGATTGATAAAATCACTACCTAAAACTCAAATCCATCTCAAGAATAAAGCTATATAACAAATACTATATAATAAAAAATATTTAATTTTATGTATAAAAACTCCAGCTGCTATATAAAGTGCATGAATTGCACTAAATAATTCAGTTCTTGCTCAAAATATTTCTCATACAATTCAAAATAACATTTTCAAAGTTGATTGTAGGAGATTGAATCTCCAAAACAAAGAAGCTAGAACCAAAAGAAAAAGGTTTTAAAGATGAGAGCAAGTAAGCTAGATTTTTTTTCGAATCTGCTCTGATAAACAGCTAATATCTCATTCATGATCTGGTTTCTTTCTGTTTTTCTTGTATTTTTGGCCTTAAATATAGAGCATGCATTCAAAACATTTCACTCACCCAGATTGTCTAGTTTGAGAAACACGTGAATCACTGAAGGCTTGTCTCCTCATGCACGAGATTGACTCATTAACTTGAGAAAATTAATCACATAGCTCCATAACTGAAGATATTAAAAAGTGGAGAGAATATCCAGGTATCACATCTTGCATTCCATTCAACAACCAATACATACTAAGAAAGGTTTAATGGAGGAAAAAAAAAAAAAAAAGGCATCAACTAAGTTTTCAGGACCATTGCCGAAGATGAGAATCCTCCGTGTCTCTGCTTCTTCAATCTTTAAAAGCCGCAGACCTGGCACGGACAAGATTATAAATTAATCCATAGAAGAAATTATACAAAATGACAAAGGAAGGACTTAAGAGTAAACAACAATCAAGAGATGCTCTCCTCATTTTATCTAAGAATGGGCTTGATCGTAAGCCCTTCTCTCACCTTTTCTGCTGGCTGAGCAACTTTCCATTCCTTAAAGCATCCCTTTCCTTTTACATTTCTCATTTTTCAGTCTCCAGCTTTTCAGTCGAGAGTTGTATAGGAACTTGAAAAAGAGTCTGATGTCATGACTCCTCTGTGTTATTGCAAAATAAGGCTTTAACAAATACCTCATTTGTATAACTAGCCAGTAATGCATACTATACAGTATCACTTCATCATGTCAAAAGCATGGTTTAGCTCTGGAAACACCAAGAAACATCATTTGAGAAAATGAAATTAAAAGTTTGATTCCTTCTCACCACTGCAAACCTGGCATGTTACACCTAGTTACAATGCAAGCCTATGTTTATTTCCAGTTTCACTTAGAATCACTAGTAATCTCCACAAGAACATTGTCCCTGTTTAAAATGATGGAAATGGTTTGCATCTCTCCCGACAATTGTAATGGTTGCCCTGTTTTTTTAAAAAAAAATATTTTGTGTTTTGTTTTCAGAATAAGATGGGAGAATGCAGAAGGGTTTTATGTTTTGCAACCATCCATCACTTTGAACACATACATTTACATATTCATAAAATTGCAAGGAAAATAAGGTAGAATTACATTGAGACGTATGCCATTGCAACTCAATATAAAATCAGAAAGTTTCAATCTTAAATCAGACTTGGAAATACTCCATTTACAATAGGATTTCACCGTAGAACGCTTAGATCAAAACTCCATGCTTGTTGTCCCAACTCCATGAAAGTGGTGCTAATCCCAATGTGGATGATTTGCTCCAATAAATCACATGTCCACCATTAAATTCCAGCAAGTGGCTTAGAGGGGACGCCTAGACAAGCAGAAGCCAATAAAAGAATACCTAGAAGGAATTGCAACAGATTATTAAACCCACACACCAAATCAAGCTCCACACACAACTTAGAAAACTGGGAAAATCTTCATTGATCCAATGTCAAAAAAACTCAACCTGCAAGATAAATATTGTAAAAAAATCTCCAAACCAAACACCAACCAGCTAGGGTGAGTCACAATCCATTGAAACCAACAATGTGAGATGAGGGTTTTCGTCCTCAACCAATAGTAATTGTATTTTGGAAAAAATCCAGCAGAGTCTCCTTAAGCTACCAAAGTTCACATGTCCCAATGAGAGCTCAAAGAGTGATTAAATAGAAGATGAGGCTGGGATTAAGGCAACTTCTATTTTGAAAATGTTTTTTCTTCAAAACCCACGCCCAACCTTGCTTTATTTTAATATTTATCTTTAACATTTTAAAATATCATTAAATATTTCCCAAAGGGGGCGTCCAACATAAAATACATTGTGCCCTCTTTTAAAACAACGTTGCTCAACTAGGCCAAGGGGGTCTTTTATAACCCATGCTTATTCTCACTTAATTCAATTAGCAACTTTATTAACTTGAGTGACGAATAAACAAATAATAACTCTGACCATTGAGAGAACTCACCCCTGCCAAAAATGGGAACTCTGCACTGTTGCTGAATAAGAGCCGAGACCAGTTACTAGATATAACATTTACCAAAAATAGTGAGCCAAAACTCCAAACTGGCCCAAATAAAGTTCAATTGGAACTTAATAAAAATAGTAAGTTTACTGAAGATAGTAAATTACTAAAAATAGTAACTTGCTAAAAATAGCCATCACCACTAGAAAATACCCAGAAAAACCTAGAAAGCTCATCTTAGGCCGCCAAAGTTCCCTTACCAATGTCCACTTAGCCTAGGGGAATCGGAATAGGCTAATGGTAACTCAAACTGGCTATGAACGAGAAGGGGACATTACAGTCCTCCCTCCCCAAGATTGCTTGTCCTTAAGCAATTGCAACTTAGGATGTTGTAAAATCTGCTCACTCTCCCATGTGACATCCTCTACTGGCAAATCCCTCCATTTCACCAAATACTCTATGATAACCCTCCTGATGGTATGCTCTTTGAAATCAATCACTACCTCTGGAATAAGTATCAGTTTGCCCTCTTCATCTAAGGGGGGCAATTCTGTTGAAGGAGTTACATTATGCCCAAGCGCCTTCTTGAGGCGTGACACGTGGAAAACATTATGCACCTTACTACCCTCAGGTAGCTCAAGATCATAAGCCACCTCCCCAACTCTCTTGGTGACTCTAAACAGACCATAGAAGCGAGGCGTCAGCTTCTTCGACCCACTCTTCTTGAGAGTGGATTGTCTGTAGGGCTGCAATCTCACATAAACCATGTCTCCTATCTCAAATTTTGGTTCGATGCGGTGCTGATCAGTGTACAACTTCTGCTGATTTTGTGCATATTGTATGTTATCCCTCAATGATCTCATGATATCCTGACTTTCCTGCAAGAAATCCTTGGCTCTAGGCACTCTACAATCTCTAAATAGCAAATCAATAAAGCTGGGAGCTTCATAGCCATACAAAGCCATGAAAGGGGACATCTTGGTATACATGTGAAATGTGGAGTTGTAGCAAAATTGTCCCAAGTGCAATAATTTAACCCACGCCTTCTGCTGCCCTGTAACATAATTACGTAGGTATCCTTTCACCCATTTGTTAACTATCTCAGTTTGTCCTTCAATTTGAGGGTGGTAACTAGTGCTGGGAGTCAACTTGGTACCATATAGTTTGAACAACTCTTGCCAAAACAAGCTCATGAACTTGCTGTCCTTGTCACTGATGATGTTCTTAGGTGCCCTGTGAAGTCTAAACACTTCCTTAAAAAACAAATCTGCCCTCTGTAACGTTGTATACCTGATTGAAATAGCAAAAAAATGAGCAAATTTGGTCAAACGGCCCATCACAACATAGATACAATCCTTCCCTTGCACCCTGGGAAGCCCTGTGATGAAATCCATTGAAATGCTTTCTCACTTCTCAATAGGAATGGGTAAAGGCTGCAGTAGACTAGCAGGATAAGTATGTTCATTTTTATTCTGTTGGCACACTTGGCACTCATGAACATACTTAGTAATGTCCTCTTTCATACCCTTCCATGAGAACCTCTTACGGATTTTCCTGTATGTTTTGTAAAAACCAGGATGACCAGTCATTGGAGTGCCATGGAAAGTCTTAAAAATCTGTTCTCTCATCTTGGATTCAGGAACCAACATTATCCTATCCTTATAGAAAATCAAACCATCCCTTACCTTGTACTTGTCGTCCTGCAAAGTACCATCTAGGATGCTATAGGCAAGGGCATTCTTAGCATAATCAGCTTGTATTCTTTCCTTCCAATCTACTGTTATCTTAGAAAATGAACACAAATGAGGTCTCCTAGACAACGAATCAGCCACTAGATTCTTTTTTCCTTTGACATACTCGATGTCAAAGTCATAGGCTTGGAGTTTACTAACTCATTTCTGTTGCCTTTCACTTAGGTCCTTCTAATTTAAGAAATATTTCAGACTACTATGGTCAATTTTAACAATGAATCTCCCTCCAACAAGATATTGCATGTATTTAGCCGAAGCATGCATCATGGCTAACATCTCTTTGTCATAGATGGAGTAAATTCTCTCACTTCCTCTCAACTCTCATAAGCAATCAGGTTTTTGTTTTGCATGAGGACAGCCCCAATTCCATCCCGTGAAGCATCACATTCAAGTTCAAATGGTTTAGAAAAATATGGAATGGTCAATACATGACATGAATTCATCAAATTTTTGAACTGATCAAAATGTTTTTGCGCTGATTCAAACCAAGTGAAGGCCCCCTTTTTAGTCAAATCAATAAGTGGGGCAGCAACCTGCGAAAAAACTCTGACAAACCTCCTGTAGAACCCACACAAACCAAAAAAACCCTTTAGTTGAGTAAGATTAGTGGGTGGAGGCCAATCTATTATTGTTTAAATTTTTTCTAGATCAACATGAACTCCATTAGTGCTGATTATGTGCCCAAGGTATAATAATTCAATCATCCCAAACTCACACTTGGACTCCTTTGCAAAAAGAGACTCACCCTCAAGAATTCCTGAACACCCTAAAATGAGGATGTCATCAAAGAAAACCAACACATATGCAACTGTTTACTGAACACCCTATTCATGCAAGATTGGAAAGTAGCTGGTGCATTTGTCAATCCGAAAGGCATGACAAGGAACTCATAGTGGCCAAAGTGACATCTGAATTCAGTGTTTTCTATGTCCTCCTCTTTGACCTTAATTTGATGATAACCCGATCTCAAGTCTATTTTGGAAAAATAGACCGCTCCATGCAGCTCATCAATGAACTCATCTATGTGTGGAATGGGTTACTGGTTTTTAATTGTCTTCTTATTCAACACCCTATAGTCAATACACATACGCATGGTCCCATCCTTCTTCACCAACACTATCGAAGAAACAAATGGACTCTTACTTGGTCTAATGTGTCTCATCTCCAAAAGCTCCTTAATAGCTTTCTCTATCTGATCCTTATGTTGCTTAGAATGCCTATAGGGAGTGGTGATCACAAGTTTGGCTCCCTACTCTAGCTCAATCACGTGCTCAATGTCTTTGTCAGGAGGCCTCCCTAGAGGAATGCTATTGAATACTTTGTTTCGTTTGGAAAGCAAAGCCTGAATGTCTGGTGGATGGGACCTCTTCACCTCCTTTGTAACCGTAGGCATAACCACACACTTTGCTGCCCACTCAATCTGGTCATGTCCAAATAACCTCTCCATACATTTGAAAGGGACCTCTCAAGTCCTCCAATTGACATACCTCTCAAGACCACACTCCTACCCTTTGATCTAAATTTCAGCTCCATAGTCAGAAAATTAAGTGTGATCTTTCCAAGTGATCTAAGCCATTGTATTCCCATTAGTAATCTGTATCACCAATACTCACCACATAGAAGTCATCCTTGACTTCATAATTCCCTAATAGCAAACTCAGCTGTGGAACCATCTTAGTGCAATTGTTTGTAAACCCATCAGCAACCATCCCCTAAAATCCATCTACCACCTGAGTTTGAAGTCCTCTACGTGCAACCAACCCCTCATCAATAAACTTTGAAATTATGTGTGGCTCATGTGTCAATCAATGCCACTAATCGCTGCCCATTAATTGCTCCTTTAATGTGTAGACTCATTTTTTTGAAAACTATGTAATTGAGCAAGCTTGCCATCTTTTTGTTCTTCCTTTCCAACCTCTTCAGGAGTCTCTTCCTCTGAATCAGACTGCTGGTCTGATTTTTCTGATGTACTTTCCTCTATTGAACAGTACTCTATTTGATGCACCTTCCCCTTTGTAGCACACCTATGTCCTGGAGCGCAAGGTTCTTTACATGTGAAACACAAAATCTTCTTCCTCAAGTCATTGAGTGTTTCACTATCAATCCTTGTGACTGTTTTCTTTGGCTGTTCGGAGTCCTTTGGGAAATGCTTTTTACCTTGGTCCTTATGCGAAAATCCCTTGGACTGAAATCTGCTCTTGGAGGTGGAAGACTCCATGTTTCTGGCCTTCTTGATTGCCTTTTGTAGAGAAGGTGGGTTGAAAGCTTTAATCCAGCCCCTTAGAGGATCGGTTAACCCATCTATAAAGAGCATACTGAGCCTCCTCTTGGATATATCTGTCACCAAAACCGACAACCTTTGGAAGTCAACAACATAAGCATCCACAGAAACCCACTGTTTCAGTTGTGTCAACTCCTTAAAATGAAGTTCAGGGTTTCTTTTATCAAATCTCTCTATGAGTCTCTCGATAAACTCTGCGTAAGAAGTAATCTGAACATGACCCATTGTAACCATCCCATGATGCCACCATTCATGTGCAACTCTGTCTAAGTGAATGGAAGCATATTTAATGGACTCTTCTTCAAGCATATGATTAAGATTAAAGCATGTGTCCACCTTTTGGACCCAAGCTCTCATTGAAGTTTTACCAAACCCATCAAAGTAAGGGAGACTAAGTTTTCCAATTTTCCTTCGCAAGTCATTATGGTGCTCTCTATTGCCCTTGTTGGGCATATGCCTCATCCTGAGATCTATATAATCACGTAGAAATAGTCATACTGAAATCTAGGCCCTGCATTGATCCAGTCCTGTCTAAACTGATCCTGCATCTCAATCAAAGTGAACCCCTGATTGGGTTGAGCTTCCACTCTTGGTGGAAAAACAGGAATGAGAGGTCTAGCCATGGCTGCCCTATTGTGCTGATTGGCTGCTCCACGCTGACCCATATCATTTCTGTGCCCATTATTGCCTCCGTTGTTGACTCTTGATCGGTTCAAACCCACAACCAACTGTGCTAGTTGCTGATTGGTTTCTTGAGCACGTTGGGTTGCCATTTCTTGCCCCCTAACCACAACATCCAAAAGAAGCATCAACCGTTTTGCTTCTTTATGACCTCTATCACCCATGTTTTTCTGAGCTTGCTGATCTTACTAAGTGTGTTTCAGCGTTTTGTTCTTCCCTCTCTGAAGGCCTATGCTCCCACAAATCCTCTTCATGTTTTCTTAAATTTTCAAGGTATCTTCTCTCTCCATTACTGATGCTCATAGAAATGCATTACCCATTGGCTGGCATGAATGTTTTTGTGCTCTGATACCACTGTAATGGTTGCCTCTGATTTTTTTATTTTATATATTTTGTGTTTTGTTTTCAGATTAAAACAAGAGAATGTAGAAGGGTTTTATGTTTTGCAACCATCCATCACTTTGAACACATACATTTACATATTCATAAAATTGCAAGGAAAATAAGGTAGAATTACATTGAGACATATGTCATTGCAACTCAATATAAAATCATAAAGTTTCAATCTTAAATCAGACTTGGAAATACTCCATTTACAACAGGATTTCACCATAGAATGCTCATATCAAAACTCCATGCTCGCTGTCTCAACTCCATGAAAGTGGCACTAATCCCAAGGTGGGCGATTTGCTCCAATAAATCATATGTCCACCATTAAATTCCAGCAAGTGGCTGAGAAGGGATGCTTAGCCAAGCAGAAGCCAAAGAAAGAATACCCAGAAGGAATTTCAACAGATTATTGAACCCACACACCAAATCAAACTCCACACACTTAATAACTCATAAAACTAGGAAAATATTCATTTATCCAATGCCAAAAAAACTCAATCTGCAAGATAAATACTGTAAAAAAAACTTCCAAACCAAACACCATCTAGCTAGGATGGGTCAGAATCCATTGAAACCAACAACGTGAGAGAAAAACCTCCATGAGGGCTTTTGTCCTCAACCAACGGTAATTGTATTTTGGAAAAAATCTAGTAGAGTCTCCTTAAGCTGTCAAAGTTCACATGTTCCAATGAGATCTCAAAGAGTGATTAAATAAAAGACGAGGGTGGGAAACTTAAGGTATCTTCTATTTTGAAAATGTTTTTTCTTTCAAAACCCCACGTCCAACCTTGCTTTATTTTAATATTTATCTTTAACATTTTAATATATCATCAAATATTTCTCAAAGGGGGCATCCAACATAAAGTATTTTCTGCAGACTCCTATTTTTGGATTATCTAGTCTATATTTCCTCCGTTTGACTTGTTTCAACTTCCTGTCGCTTAAATTGAGGTCAACTTCTTTTAAAACAATGTTGCTCAATTAGGCCATGAGGGTCTTTTATAACCCATGCTTATTCTCACTTAATTCAATCAACAACTTTATTAACTTGAGTGAAGGGCAGGTGCCCTTCGAACTCCTTCCGAAGGGCAGGTGCCTTTTAGAATCTTTGAAATGGTCTTTCCCGAAGGGTACTTACCCTTTGGGACTGACCTTCCCAAAGGGCAGGTGCCCTTCGAGATCTTTCACATTTGAACTCACCCCCACCAAAAATGGGAACTCTGTACTACTGCTGAATAGGAGCCGAGACCAGTTACTAAATATAACATTTACCAAAAATAGTAAGTGAGAAAAACCCTGTGCCAAGTCATTTCCTCGGACATTCCTTCAGACAAAAAGTCCAAACTGGCCCAAATAAAGCTCAATTGGAACTTACTAAAAATAGCAAGTTTACTGAAGATAGTAAATTACTAAAAATAGCCATCACCACTGTAAAATACTCAGAAAAAAACCCGGAAAACCCACTTGCTCTTACTTGTAAAACTCACAATTGAACCCGATCACTAGTCGCCAAAGTTCCCTAACCAATGTCCACTTAGCCTAGGGGAATCGGAATAGGCTAATGGTAACTCAGACTGGTTATGAACGAGAAGGGGACATTACAACAATCTCTCTTGAAACAATCTTGGTGATAAACTTGGTAGTGTGGCTGTCACGACATACTCGAAGGTTCTTGACAACTTTAATAGTTTTTCCAGGGGGCATGTTTTACAAACTAAATGCAATTGCTAACTTCTCACTGTTGTGGCAGAGGAGCACTTTTTTCTCCTCCACATCATTCAATACAGGTCTAAGGTAGCATATAAAATAAGATGGACACTTTGGACACTGATATGAAGTTTGTAGTTACTGTGGCTGATGTGGTTGACATAAAATTTGTTGGAGCTGGAGCAGATTTGGTGTGATGTGAGGTAAATATGAGGCCATAGGTTCCGGCTGAATTTCTGCATGCATTGAAATCTAGTCTGAACCAAGCTCATTGAACGGACCTATCATCTAGCCCGTGATGGCCATATATACTACCAAAGCACCCTCTTTGGATGGGCAAATATATATGAATTAGATGCATTCTATCTGCTTCAACACCTCAGGTGACCTTTAAAAAAGGCCTTTAGATTACCCAAAAATCTAATTTGAAGGCGGGCCTTAGTGAGTAAAAACACCAAAGTGATAATAAAACAAGATTTTGGATTTCCAAAACCTTTCCCTATATGAATTTGAGAATTGGGTGCGTTATGGATTATCCCTTCATACAATCTGAGAAAACTTGGCCTCAGTGGCAGCTTCCATGGGAGAAGAATTGGCAATATGCTTGGATCGGAGCATTGTGATGACTACCTTCAAGCTATATAGTCGAGCAATAGTTTTTCCAATCAGAAAAATGTTAAATGACAGTTTTGGCTGGGAGAGAATCGTGTAATGTCCTAATCGTGATCTAGAAGTTACATACTTATCCTGCATTTGTGGGAGGTATGGGAAGGAAACCAAGATTGCTTATTTATTATCACGTCTTTTGAGTCTTACCTATCTGACAATCCAACACTGATGTTTGCAATCAAATCTACCAAACGGTTCTTATTTCTTGGGATGTGGATATGATAGAATGTATCTGATTTGGCTTTGAGCTTGTAAGTGTTTTCCAGCAGCCTGCGCAGCATCCAATGAATGGTGGCTGGGGGCCCTGCAGATTATTGTGATTGGATGACAGTTATTAAAAATGTCTCTACCATTGAATATCTATTGCATAACTTTGATGCAGGTTGGAATCCTTGGAAGCAGGCCTGAAATTTTGAATTTAAAGCTGCCTGTCAATTTAAAATTTGTTGATGGTTACCTTTTTAGGGAACTGCGAAATGCAATTTTTTTAATTCAAAATTTCCTTGTCACCAATATTTTCCATGTGTTTAAATGAACATGTATTAGAAAATTCAAAAATATATGGTCTGCTATAATTTGAGCTTGTAATCATCTACAGCCTGTAGAATTTTTAGTTTTACCAGTCATATAAGGTCTAAAACAAATTGATGGGCGACAGCCTGTCAATTTCCATGCTTTCATGAAAAGCCCTAGAAACCTTGGTTGCATTGATATTTTGTATACATATTACAAAGGTGGTATGCAAACACCACCCTAAGTGCCCCTTCAATTTTATGCATCACCTGCTTGACCCCGAAATTTCTGGACTTCCTTTTGGTCTACCATCAAAGTTTTTAGGATATGCCTTAATAAAACTTCTGGGAAGAAGGCTGCCAATGCTTTATGGAATGAAATTGAAATTGGGAGAATAGATAGACATAACAAACATGAAAAAGATGGAAATATCAATTTTATAGAATCTCAAAGTGGTATAACTCTGCCTGCAATTCACTGCAATATCTAAAGATCTAAAATAAAGCCTTAATTATCCGAGCAGTATAGCTGAACCTAAAGTTTGTCAGTTGATTTTTATGCCTATTCTGTTCCATACATGGTCTGTCATATAAAAATTGGAATAGCTCGCAAAACCAACTTTAGGAGTTGTTATTTGCAGTCATGCCTTATGCATTTGACAAGTAGGTATGAAGGTTCTTGGAATTTGGTAGGATGAACATCTAACCAACTTTTGTTTTGAAACATATTTTTGGAAATAATTGTGTTCTATCCACTTTTTTTTACCCCTGTATCGGGTCTAACTTCTAGACCCCTCTTCAGGGATAAGATTGGATCACAAGATGTAACCAGTTACATACGGTATGTTGGTAAAGAAAAGTGGATAGAACACAGTTGTTGCCAGATATATGTTTCAAAAACGATGACGTGTGAAAATAATCTCAAAAATATAATCTAACCAACATGTTACATAAGACCAAAGAGTAGTTGTAAAAGGAAAATGTAAAACTAGATGTGGTTGCCATTTCAGTCTCTAATCCACATAACACAGCAGGATGGACCCTGCAATCCTTTTTGAGACCGCATTGTATGGATAACAAACCCATTTAAGGCCTTGAGATTTGGCTGTCTTTTTGGTCCAAATCTGTGTTGCCAAATACAGTTTGAATTCAAAGTTTCATAACATTGAATGTAGGGACATGTCCTATAAACATTTCAAATTTAAGGCCTTGAGATTTGGCCGTCTTTTTGGTCCAAATCAATGTTGCCAAATACAGTTTGAATGCAAATTTTCATAACATTTCATGTAGGGCCATGTCCTATAAACATTTCAAATTCATTTGTCTTAATCACGTGGCCACTGAAACCAAAAATTTGGGGCTAATTCTTAATAATTGTGCCGTTGTTTCACAAACACATTTATTATATAAATAATTTAAGTACATTTCCCTTCTTAAGTCAGAAGAATGTCATATAGTCATTGAAAGAATTTGGAATTTGATGTCCCCTCCAATAGGGGATAGTGGTTGGATTCTTTTGTGGGACTGGGAGGCAGGCATACAAATACAATAAAGTTTTATGGAGAATGGGGCAAGATGATTTCTAGAGCAAGAAAAGGAAAAGCAAATCAGGTTCAATTCCAATTTCAACAAGCTATACAAGATGTGTAAATAGACCCATTCAATTAATAAAAAGTCAACCAGGGAGTTGGAGTTGTAGCTGAGAGGCACCAGAAGTCGGGGGCACAAGCACTGGATGAACGAAAGATTTAGTACTTAAAGAGAGAAAACATTTGAACGAAAGATTTAGTACTTAAAGAGAGAAAACATTCCTGAGTTTTCTAGTGCTTGGGGAGCACAATGGAAATTTCATAGAGGACGACATTCAAATTTGCCATATTTTTAAGGATTATTTCCAAAACATTTCCACTTCTATGGACTCTAATCTTTTGTGTGATACTTCGATGGAGCTTTTCAAATAGGTTATACCTTGGAAGGTCAAAACTTATGAGAGGGTTTATCTTTCCAGCAATTAGAGATAAAGGAATTTGAAGAAGATGCCAAGGATCTTAGGAATGAGAAGGCCTAGATGGTCTTCAGGTCATGTTTTGCAAGATGTGGCATGTGATTAGCGCAACAGATTTAAACATGTGCTAGGGTTCTATCAGATGTGGAAACATGAAGGAGCCGATCAATGCAGGTAATATCAAGCTTATCCTTAGAGGTAATTATTAGTAGGATGTCATATATTACTCGCCTCAAAGGCTCTTACAAGATTCCAGTGAAAACACTGACCAAGAATATTTAGTTGCTTTTCCCAAACAATCAGAAAGGAGCAAACAATCGGATTTGTTCACGACCGGGCACAAGTTTGGCCTAAATGCTCTCTTTTGAAAAAAGACTTTGATAAATACTATGAAAAAGTTAATTGTGATTTCATTTTAAACATGTTAGAGTGGTTGGGATTTAGTTTCATTTTTTACAAACTTTGTTTTTTTGGTGGCTTGGGATGTATGGACAGTGCTAAGAGATCAAGGGGGTTTAAGAATCGCTGACATAGTAGCTTAAGAGGTCATCTTTGTTAGGAAATGGACAGTGAGAGTAATGGATGGTGATGCACCACGGAAAATTCTTTTTCATGGTGTATCACCCTCTACCACTCTCACTATCCATTCAGGGAATCATCACCCTTCACCACCATCCATTCAGGGAATCATTCTACCATCATCCACTGTCACTATAGATTGAGGGAATCAAGGACCCCATCTAACTTTGCGACATAATTGGTATTGCTAAGGCATAAATGATATGTATACATGTCTATCAGAGCATTTTAGACTATAATATCTGTCAACAATCCGGTCTCCATTATTTTTTGATGGATCCGCATACCCTGCTCCAAAGCTGCCATTTTGACACATGTTGGGAGGATGCTGACAATGGTTTCTGAGTTTGGTTTTACACCTGCCGATTTCATTTGCTTAAAAATCTTGAAAGATTTTTCAACAAGCCTATTTTGTGCATAACCAGTAATAAGCAGTTCATGAGACCACATTTGGATGATGCATTTGTTTGAAAAGCCTAAAAGCCTTATTAAAGAACACCATTTTGTGCATACTCAGTTAGTCCTAAAGTAGTAAGGCTAGAGATACATCATGACATCGAGTAATTTTTTCAGAATAGCACAGAGTATGACTGTTGAACTCCCATTCATCTTTCCAAGTTGGGTTCCTCTGCTCAGGGTAAACATAGCTCGTCTCCAGCCAAATGGGAACTATGCAAATTTTATTAGCTCCTAATGCAACCTCGAAAGATATTTAGATCTCCCTTACTTGAGGCTATTAGTTCAATCACTTTCTGGGTTGCAGGTGAGGTTTAGACGTTAGACCCCAACCTTGCAATTGCTTGTAGAAGATGCATATTATAGAATCTATACGGTCCCTTAAATCAGTGGTCCAAAGATGTGTTCGGGATTGAGTGGGACTCTAATAGCTTCAGAGGGTTTGAAACCAGGACCACTTTATGATACCATGCAACCCCTTACTACTACTACTTTATCATCAAACACACATTAACTACTGTTTTATTGGCGGGGAGCTAAGATATGAAGGGCAAGCATTTAAGCAACCTGCACTTCCACCTAGTTTAATTCTATCGGAGCCATACAAAAGCTAGGAGGTAAGGTGCTCCATTCATGCGTAAATATGATTAAGGAAACTGGAACATGAGTCTAGGTTGCATACCCCTGTTCCTGTACTGACAAAGAAGATGTCCAATTCAGTGAAAACAACATAAGGCATTAATGCAGCATTTTCAACGGTTGAAAATAAGAGCATGGAATATGGTATTTTCCACAATTGGGTTCTATCAACACTTCTGCAGAAGCAGTTCAAGCAAGAGTATAATAAACAAGAGTGACTACAGAATATAGAGTTTCCTTGTTGGAGGAGGGTATATAGCTTTTCACCCTGATCTATTGGTTTGTCAATTTTAGTATGAACGTAATAACAGAACTGCCCCTGTATCTGTTCAACAAGAGTAACCGATTTGTAATGGATTCATTGTTTGATACTATTCAGATCTAATTCTCAGTCTAGTCTTCTATTGTTTTTTTTTTATGTTTTAATGTTCCAAACCCCAGCTACAGCATCAGTGCCCTGATTTGCATATAACGAATTGCTTTTAGCTAAATAGTGAAGTCTCAGTTTCCTTATAATAGCTGCCAAAGTATGAAACTAGGGTTTCTAGAACACAGATAGCAAGCTATATGGGCACTTCAGCATGAAGGAACTATGCATGACCCAATCATCTTATGCTACACCCTTAACCTATAGCATGTATGGGGATATGATTTGTAAACCAGGTGGATATCCCACACTAGCCTTCACCAACACAGATCTTTTACTGTTAACTCAACAAGTGATTTAAGAAGCTACTGCTATAGAACAGTTTGCTTGCAAAAACAGAGCTACCAAGTGCTGGAAATGAAAGTACAAGATTCTGAACCTAAGAATGGAGCATAGATTAGCACAAAGACACAATAAGAACACAAGAATTATCTTAGAGAAACCCAGTGTGGGAAAAACTCCAGTGGGTAAGGCAATCACACTCCCCTTTCCACTATGTGATTCAGAAAATGTATAAGCTATTGCCAAGACTTGACCTTCATGGATAGAGCTTCACTATTCCCTATCCAAAGCTTGTACACAGAATTTCTTTGCACTTTCCAAACACTTATCAAGACAAACCGACATTGAAACAATCACCAAACAGCTAAGAACAACTGAAGATAACATGAACCAAGACTCAAACTTGCTAGTTTGCAATGTGAATCCAACAAAACTCTTTTCATGTCCTTTGCATTCCACGGTCTATATTTATGCCCTCTCCCTCAGGGATCTGCCAAGAAGCTCAAATGAACCGATAGTGACAAGATGAAATGTTTGCAACCGTTCATCTTCAAGATTTTTGTATGGTGGTGAAACCACTGGTTAATGCAGACTGGTGGTTACGCAACCACCGAGGCGGTTTCACGTCTGTCACTTGCAAACACCGGCCGTTACTCGGTGGTTGCACAATCACCACTTGCATATAGTAGCGGTTAGGCTACCTATAACAAACCCCTTAATTTTAAGAGCAGAAAAACACTAACTTCACCACTATGAATATGTTTAGGTCACCCCTACACTGGGTCTGCCATTGCAACATAGCTGATTTGATATTTTTTACATCAAATGTCTTACAAGAGTGTCTTACAAGCATGAACTACATACAATTCAAAAACATCTCGTATACATGACTAGTACATTAGGATCCAATTTTGGATCATGCCTCCCCAATTTGAGGCTTTAAAGTTCCTAAAAGTTTTAGGGATTGAGTGAAGAAATATTTTTCCCACATTTTCTTTGGAATACCAATAGGCCATTCCAGATAGCTAACCCTTTAAGCCAACCAACCAATGCTCTTGCACTCCCCTTCTTGTTGTCCTCTCCTTCTGTAGCATAACATCCTCCCTTAATTCCAACTGACTATCGAGAGTGAGGTCTTCAATTGAAAGTAGCAACAACTCTTCATCTTCATTGTCTAACACAAAAAACTCTAAGAGATGTAAGCTTTCTACATTGACAACTGAACAAATATGGAGGCAAATTAAATTTAAATGCATTCTTGCTCACTTGTTCCATAATTTCAAATGGACCATACCTAAGAGGCTTGAGTCTGTTAGTCTTACTTTGGAGCCTTTCTTTACTCAAGTACAACCACAACTTGTCTCCAACAAGGAAGCTATGCTCAATTCTATGCTGATCATGCCTTACTTTGTACTTGGCTTGTGACTCTTTCAACCTCTCTTGAACTTGGAGGTGAATTCGCTGAATCTTCTCAATGAACTTTTTGGCTTTGTGGACCTCTTGATCCACTTTCGCATTGCCCTTGCATGGCTGTCTCAACATAATGTCAAATGCACATGGAGGTAAGTAGCCAAAACAAGACTCAAAAAAGAGTTTTGGTAGTAGAAGAATGCACTACTCTGTTATAAGAATGTTGAATATACACCAAAATTTCTTCTCGAGACTTAGAATGCTTCCTATTGTACCCTCTCAACAGCTGTACCAATGTTCTGTTCACATCTTTTGTTTGCCCATCGGTTTGTGGGTGAAAAACGATAGATCATTTTAACTTGGTATCCATCTTCTCCCACAATGTGGACCAAAAATTTTCAATAAATATCGAGTCTCGATTTCAAACAATAGAACTAGACAAACCAAAATGAATTCACACATTAGCAAAAAACAACTCAGTTGCATGCGAACTTTTGAAGGTCTTTTTACAAGGAATAAGAATACACATCTTACTAAAATAGTTCACAACCACAAAGAGATAGTCATGCTCCTTCCTTGACATAGGCAGCCTGCCTATAAAATCCATGGAAATGCTTTTCCATGGCCTAGAAAGAATTGGAAATGGTATATACAAACCCATTTCCCTGTTACTAGGCTTGCTTGTACTACATAACACACATCCTCTTATGAACTTGGCAATATCAAATTGCATATTAGGCCAATAAACATACCTTTGCAAATATGCAACAGGGTTTGTAACACCAAAATGTCATGCAACTTTTGAAGTATGTGTTTTGCTCGTTAGCTAAACTCTTTTCACCTCAAGGACACAAAGCTTACCCAACTTGTAGAGAAACCCATCTTGAAGGTAATAATCCTCTTTAGGTCCAATTCCTGCACCTTAGGACCCCTTTGCTTGAAGAAAAGGCTCTCCAAAATCTGCATCATGCTCATATCCTTGTACATGAGACTCACACATAATAGGCTCAAGAAGAGTTATGGTGTCGATGGCTGAAAGCAAAGGTCGTCTCAATAACATATCAACTAGTTTGTTAGTCACATCTTTCTTATATTTGACAAACAAATGAAATTGTTGCAAAAATCGATCCACTTATAGTGTCAAACTTATTGAAGTTTGGTTTGAGCTTGCAAATATTTGAGAGGTTGGTGATCCATGTGGACAATAATTTTCCTACCCATAAGATAGTGTTTCCATTTCTTTACTGACTGAACAAGAGCATATAGTTTTTTATCTTATGTACAATAATTCATAATTGCACTATGAAATGACTCTGAATGGTAACATATGGGCTTACCTCCTTGCAATAGGACAACTCTGATAGCATAGTTACCAGCATCCATTTCCACCTCAAAAGGTAGCTGCAAGTTAGGCAAAGCTAATACTGAAGCATAGCTAATCTTGTGTTTGAACATATCAAATGCATCTTGTTACTTCTTTACCCCAAATAAAAGTCTTACCACTTACTGTCATGGCATGCAAAGGTGCAGCTATGGAAGATAAATTCTTGATCAACATCCTCAAATATTGAACTACACCAATAAACTCCATGTTTTGGTTACATTTGAAGGCTTTGGTCAATTCATGATGGTCTCTACCTTTGCCGGATCAATCCTCAATTTCCCATTTCCAACCACATGTCCCAAGAAAATAGGTGATTGTTGAGCAAACTCACATTTCTTCTCATTCAACACTAACTTATTCTCCTTCAAAACTTGCAAAGCTTGCTTTAAATGATCAATATGCTCATCAAAAGTTTTGTTGAAAGTTAGAATATCATCTAAAATACACACTAACAAAAGAATCAATAAATGACCGTATTACCTCATTCATGAACCACATGAAGTTATCTGGTGCATTGGATAGTTCAAACGGTAGAACCAACCTTTCATACAACCTTTGTTGTGTCTTGAATGCTGTTTTCTAAATGTCATCTTTTTAAATTCTCACTTGGCGGTACCTGGATTTCAAATAAAGCTTAGTAAAATACTTGGGATTTTGACTCTGATCAAGAAGATCATAAATTCGTGGAAGAGGGTAACTATTCTTGATGTTTGTTAAATGTAATCAACACACATTTTCCATGAATCATATTTTTTAGTTACTAAAACAATAGAACCACATGGAGAAATACTAGGACATATTACACTTTGTTTAATTAAAGACTGTAATTGTTGTTTACCTCATTGGCATCCTTTAAGGATTACCTATACAATCCAAGATTTGGATGCGAACTGTCTAGTAGCAACTGAATTTCATGCTCAATAGGCCTCATCGGTGGCAATCCTGTGGCCTCATAGAAAACCTCTTTGAATTGTTGCACCAACTCTCCCCTATGCTTCTGCTATTTGTTAGTAAACGTTCTATAATAAATTTTATGTGCAGCCACTTCTTTATCTTGAGTATCTCTCAAAAGAATTAAAATAAACTTTCATTTTGTATTAATAAGCCCTTTAGCTTGAGAGGCACTTACCAAAGAGATTTTTAGAATCACCTTTGTAGGCAAAATTGATGTCGCTCTTGTCATCCTTTACCAAACAATATTGGTTGTCTCTCCTCATGAAGATAGCATCCTGGATATACAAGTAAAGATTGCGAAACACTACACACATCAAGAGGCGCAACATCTATAACTTCGTCAATGAAATTTTTATTTATACCAAAATTAACTTTACATTGTTTAATCACCTTAATGTCTACACCTTTCTTCATCCAACCCAAAGAATATGGGCTTATATGATTGTAAGTATTTATCTTTAATTTGTCTACTAACTCCTTGCTTATCAAATTTGGTTGTGAACAAGTTTCAAAAAGAGCATCCATTTTTGTTTTCTTTATTTGAATTTTAATATGAAAAGATTTAGAAAACTTACTCTCTTGAGCACTACTACGACCCAATCATACCTCTCTATTGACAGAGGTACAACACAATGTCATCGACTTCGGAGCTACAACAAATGTTCTCATCTTGGAGATAGGGCGTAGCCGCCTTCTTGTTCTTGTTCTTGAACATATGCAATTCTGGATGTAGCTTCCAACATTGATCCTCATAATGACTATCAACATCACAATGCCCACAATGCCTTTAGTATCATTTTTATAAACCGAAGTAGCATTATGCTTACTTTTATTTTTACCTTTACCCTTATGCTTCAAACCGCCTTGTTGCTTGGAAGTGTTTTGAGAGGTAGATGGAGCCTTCTTCTTGTCCATCTTTGAGTAGTGGACTTGAGAACAAGCTTCATCCACATCTGTAGGCTTCGCTAAGAGGATGGGTCTCCTCAAATAGCTATGGTGCCCACCAACATACTTCATCAAGATGTCACGGTCCGCTATTACCTGGCTCATTTTGATAGGCTTCTTGCAAAACTCACCTGTGTACTCCTGTATGTTTTGGCCTTTGCTTTTGCCTAAGATATTGTCAATACATGGACCTCTCTTCCTCATAAAAAATAGGATAGAACTGTTGCTTGATTAACATCTTAAAATCATTCCACTTAGTGATAGGAGGAACTTCTTAACCAAAGTATGAACATAACTCTTAAACCAAGTTAAAAGCGTGATTGGTTAATTTTAACTTTGCAAAAGAAATTTGTTTGCTCTCATTAATCTTATCCAAACTGAAATATATTTCAAGTTGAGCTAATTAATGGTCTAATTTCTCTGCATTCACATTTCCATCATATGATTGAATTTCTATTTTTGCCTGAATGTTGAACGGAGGTGGAGCTTGGTTGGCATGGGGCTACTCTTCCACTTTCTCATGCTTGGGAGCATGCTCCTTATTTGCTTTCAGTGCCTCCGTAGAAACACCAAGCTTCTCCATGGGAATCCCCATGATGGAATCCAACCGGTCAAGCTTGATCATAGAAATAGAGATGCTAGTCGCTCCTTCAAGCTTGTGAAATCATTCTTTTGTTGTATGAACATCTTCATGTTGGGTCGTACTTCTGATCTCTTGCTTCCAATGCCTTGTGGAAATGTCTTCAAAGGGAACTAGAATACCTTGACCCATAGCACTACTTGCTTTAGTGATGGGCATAAACTTCAATGTAGTCACAAACACACAAAACCACACAAATGACTGATTCTAAACCAACTTTGATATCAATATGATTCGTAAACTAGGTGGATATTCCACACTAGGCTTCACCAACATGGATCGTATACTCTTACCTCAACAAGTGATTGAGTAAGCTACTGTTCTAGACTAGTTTGATTGCAAAAACATAGCAATGAAGTGTTGGAAATGAAAGTAACCTAAAAATGAAGCATAGATTAACACAAAGACACAATAAGAACACAAGAATTATCATGGAGAAACCTTGTGTGCGAAAAACTCCAGTGGGTGAGGCAATTGTATTCGCCTTTCCACCATGTGATTAAAAAAATGTACAAATTACTGTTGAAACTTGGCCTTCAGGGACAAAGCTTTCACTACTCCAAAGCTTGCACACAAGATTGTTTTGCACCTTTTAGACACTTCTCTAGACAAACCAACATTGAAACATTCACTAAATAGCTAAGAACAATTGAAGATAACATTAACCAAGACTCAAACTTGCTACCTTGCAATGTGAATCAAATTCCAAGACTCTTCTCATGTCCTCTACCTTCCACAAAGTCTATATTTATGCTCTCTCCGTCAAAGATCCACCAAGAAGCTCAAACAAACCAAAAATGTGAAGAAGAAATGTTTGCAACTCTTCATCTTCAATTTTTGTGTATGGTGGTGAAACAACTAGTTAATGCAGACTGGCGTTTACGCAATTGTCGGGGCAGTTTCTAGTGCGTTACTTGCAAACACTGACTTTCGATGGTTGCACAACTGCCACCTGCATATAGTGGTGGTTTCGCTATCTGTAGCAAACCTCTTAATTTCAAGAGCAGAAAAACACTGACTTCACCACTATGAAGATGTCTGAATCACCCCCACACTGACTTTGCCACTGCAACATATCTGATTTGATATTTTATACATGAAATGTCTTACAAGCATGAATTACATACAATTGGATATAGCGGAAACATATTAGAATCTAATTTGGGATCAGATATGTGGGTTAACTTAACTTTCTACCTTGTCATGTCACAATTCTCTATGTTTTCATAGTGTAAGTCGAGTCGGCCTATGGAGTAACTATAGCCTAAGTAGGATATATATAAGAGGTAGTGGTTAGTACTTGGTGATCATATTACGAATTTCGTTGTTATTGCATCGTTGTGGAGGTTTCTCCTTTGAACGAATTCTGTTCTTATTGCATGGTTGTGAAAGTTTCCCCTTCAAAATGGTTTAATCTTATATTTCTAGTAATCTTCTCTGCGATCAATATTGGGTGTGGATATACTCTATTTTGCTCTTATTTTTGCGGTATATTGTCTTTGTTATGCTCTTGATATTTATATTCATCCATTATTGTGAATTGACTTTATCTATCTAAGTAATTTCATTACAAGTGGTATCAGAGTTTTGATTTGGGCAAAATTTATGTGGTGTTTTTTTTCATATCTTGCCTAGCAGTTGTTCTTGTGAATTGAAGATTAAAAAAAAACATAACTTGTAATCTGTATGGATTTTTTTCGTCAGATTAGTGTGTGAACTCTAAAACTTTAACCATGAAGCCTAAAACTTAAACTGTACACCCTAACCATAAACCTTGAACCCTAAACCCTAGAATTTATGCATGGCCACTACACATTAGAGGCTGCGGCCAAGGGCCAATCACTCCAAGAAAAATGCCTAACAAGGAAGAAATGAAGTCTGAAACTTTTGATACATGGGTTTCTAGGTTAGTTACCCAACTCCAGGTAGAGGTGCAAAACATGGGTGAAAAAAGTAGATTTGGATGAGGTCAAAGATGACTTAAACACAATGAAAGGAGATTTGAGCAACATTAATGCGAAATTGGCAACTATCACGATGGCCTTGGCTGATTTGTGAACACCACCACTACCCAATAATTCTCCACTAGGCTACTCGAGTTCTCCCAACTAGAACAATCCAAGTCTACGTTCAAGTTCTCTGAACATGCTACCAAAGTGGACATGCACAAGTTCGATGGGAAGGATCTGGTCACATGGATCAATCAGATGGAAAATTTATTTGATATACATTTGAACCCATGTGCACAAAAGGTTGTAATGTCCCCTTTCTTGAACTGAGCAAAATGGTGAACCCGAAACCCATTTTTATTTCCCGTAAGCTAAGTGGGGGGCAAAATAAAAGGGGAATAATTTAATAATAGTGTTTTAAGCTATCCCCCAACGTCACTTTATAACCATAACTCAAAGGGGACACTTAGTCATTATTATTAATTGAGTGGGGCCAAAAGTAAATTAATTACAAGGTCAAAGAGGGAAAAGAAAAGTAATTATTATTATGATGAGGTAAAAGATGAATATTAAATTAAAAGTAATTTTAATTATTATAGTGTTTGGAGGAATACGGTAATTATAAAAAGGTTGGGTGAGGAGAAAGCAAGTCATAATCATTCAATCAATTTCAAACACTTCTCAAGCTTGAGCAGTCATTGTTCAACTTTCATCATAGAGGACGAAAACCCTTCAGTGTAAGGCCCTGAGGATGAAACCCTTCATACCTAGAAGGTGATTCCATTTAGGAATTACATCGGTGCTTTTAGAATCAGAGGAATTCAATTCTAGAGATTTATTTTATAGTTGTAGCCAGCCGTACGTCCTAGGGTTTGAATAGGGGAAAAAAGTGCAGATTTGTATAGATTCGTACGACGGCCATATTGTATTGTTCCCAGCAGTAAACTACAATGCATCAAGGCGGGCCACTCCAAGAGCCATCTATACCAGGGCAATCTCCAACAGTCGATGCCATTCAAAGTTATAAAATCGTAGCACTTAGGGTGCTTTCAGCAACAAATTTGCCTTCTACAACGAACAATCGTACCATTGTATTTGATCATCAAGTTTTACTAACTTTTGTACATGGAGAATCAATGTGCCAGGGCTACGTTGACAGGGTTTTTCCCTTTTGAAGATTTGCAGAAATTGTTCTAGGGCTTTAAATACTTTGAAGGATCAATTTAATTATTCTACAAAATATTCTAATTGTATTCAGTTGAGCAAAATTCAAAACCTTTGTGGAATTCAATATCTTGGATTGCATATAGTGTCTTGTGTGTTGATTTAATTATCATTTACAAATAAAATAAAATAAATAAATTAGAATATTGAAATATCCCTTTATAGTTATAATAGGAATTCTGAATTTTCCTAGATAATCCTGATAATTCAATCAACACCAAAAACACCACATGCAATGCAAAATACTGATATCTCACAGTGTATTATTAATTTCAGTCAATTGAATATGTAGACGTATGCAAGAAATAATTTAAAAAACACATTAATTGCATGACAAAACCCTATTTCTATCTTGCTGTCAAAATTCCACAAAAAAACCTATCAAATCAGTGTTGTGATTTCTTGTACACGCAGGCGCAACTTCTAGGGCCCACAATTTGCTTTTGGTAGGGTACAATTGACTGTTGATGAAAGGCATTGAGGTTTCTAGGTGATACGATTGGTTTGGAAGTGACATCAGCCTAGAATAAAAACAATAACCCCTATCAAAATCAATGATCTGGTTTCAAATGGCAGCGGCTGCTAAAAAAGGTGTTGGGAGGTGGGAGGTGGGATGCCCAAGTATTAGTGTTGTTATTTGGTCCTTAGATGTGATGCCCAACTAGGGCAATCCCTTTGAAACCTTTAACTGATTTTTAATGTTAAAACCCTAACTCACAAGACCTGTTTTTGATAATATGGAAATATCCAGCTATGTAAACCAATTGTAACCCCCATATGGAGTGACCACATTGGATTGGAGGGGCTTTGTCCTTTGATCTGGCTACAATGGAGGTATTCGTCCTCAAGCAAAAGTGAGGAAAATTCTGAATTTTGTCGTGAATTGTCAAAAGGGAATTATCAATCATAATCAAAATCATTGTCCCTCTTGTCCTTTTATAAAATTCACTTTTGCCAATCCACCCTAACCCTAAAGTAATTATAATCACTCTTTAATTTAATATTCACATTTGCCAATTTTGCTAGTCTGTTGGTAAAAAATAATATTTTGATTTCATATGCAACCCAATCCAAGAGAAATCAGAGATCAACGAAGGGAAAAAAGAAGGGCTTAGTCACCAGGAAAAGTAATAGGTAACATGGGTGACAGAGAGGAGAGACTTGCTCCAACAGATGAGATGAGTTATTTGCATGAAATAATCAGCTGAGGTCAAAAGGACATGTAAAAGACAATTCAAATGACCCTAAAGGAATCCATGGTAGGTATATCACAAGCCTTACAACATATGAGCATAGGTAAAGGAAAAACTAGAAGAAGCAAGCACATCAAATGATGCTAGGGTTTTAGCTGTTCCACCCCCAAAAACCTTCGGTGCCAAATTATTGAGGAAGACCCTGAAGAAATAGAGCCTCTACAACTGCATGCAGGTAATGGATATACAATATATCTTGCAAAATATGAAGGGTTCAGCTATGAAGTGCAACAAACTCTCTCTTTTAAATAATTTTGTGACCTAACATTGAAAAACAACAGTAGGAGAGGTAGGAGAAATAAGTTAGACCAGCCACGAAGGGACATACAACAACGTTTGGGAAAGATTATTCTCCCTACCTATGATGGCTCCAACAAGTGCACGGCTAGGTCTTGGTTGCAAAAGTTGGACACATTCTTCTCATTCAATCCCATGTATGAGGAAGAAGCAATTAAATTTGTTATGCTCCATTTGGAGGGAGTGGCACGAGTGGTGGTACCATGGCATGGTCAACCAAGGGCACGGATCCATTACCACAGTAGATGAATTGATCCAAAAGCTAACTTGAAGGTTTGAAAGGAAGGATCCAAAAATACACTTCAAGGAGTTAGCCCAACTCAAATAAGAAGGTAATGGGGACAACAATATTGCTGATTTTCAGTGATTCACTATGATGGTATTGGATTTGACAGAAAGAATGTTAGAGGTTTTGTTTGTTGAAGGCTTGGCTGAACCTCTCAAGGGTTAGTGAAAGCTTTTGACCCTTTGCCACTACAAGAAGCTATAAAGAGGGCCTTAAATCTGAAAACATTAGTTCCTAAGGGCAAATTTCTGCCCTATGGACAGCCAAGATGAGCACCCCTTGGGCAGCCAAGGGCAACATATTAGGGTCAGCAAAATAGAGGACCTTTAGGCAGCAAAAGAAGCAATTACAGCAAGGTGGTTTTCTGCCAAAGAGCTGCCAAAAATCAGCAAGGAGGTTGAGTCCAAGAACGAGTTAAGGAGGAAATTATGCTTTACATGCAAAGATTCATGGACCCCGGGCATAGGTGTCTTCCCAAGGGGCAAGTGCACTATATTGAGCTAATTTTAGATGAGTTAGAGGAAGAATAATTTGAAATAGGGGTAGAAGAGCTAGATCTGGATGTTGAGATTAAAGAGGAAAGGACTACATATTGTACCCTAGGAACACTTTTAGATACCCCTAGATACCATCCTTTCAGGGTGTGTGGAGTTTAAAAAGGACATAAGGTGATTGTTTTAATTGATAGTGGGGCAACCCACAACTTCATTGATGAGGAATTAGTAGCCCAAAGAGAATTGAAAACAGAGGATTTTCAAGGATTTAATGTCACGGTTGTAGATGGGTTTTCAATTCCATGCACTAAGAGAGTTAAGGGCTTAGACATCACTCTTGGTAAGTGCAAAGTTTGTGATGAATTTTATGTGGTGAATATAGGAGAAATGAATTTGGTCTTGGGTGTGCAATGACTACATTCCCTTGGGGAGTTTGCACAAAACTACCAAACCATGGAGCTGAAATTTAAATAAGATGGGAAAGAGGTTGTACTTGGTGGTATGCCCAATGGAGCTCCTAGAACAGTTACAACTAAGAGCATGGAAAGGTCTTTTTGTAAGGGACAAGTAGCTTGGGCAGCCCATTACTTGGTGAGCAATGCAACTTCATCCACGGATAAGACTTATCATGTGGATGTCTAGTCAATTTTGGACAAGCATACAAGAGTTTTTAGTGATATACCTCTAGGGCTGCCACCTGATAGAGAATTTCAACATGTTATAGAGCTGGAACCGGGGTCAAACCCTGTTGTGATAGCTCCCTTCCACCACCCTAGAGGCTTCAAGGAAGAAATTGAGAAATCCATCAAGGAGTTGCTGAAAATGGGACATATTAGAATGAGTTCTAGTCCATTTGCTTCTTCAATTGTCTTGGTGAAGAAGAAAGATGGAACCATGAGGATGTGCAATATTACCGTGCTTTGAATAAGAAAACTATCACGAACAGGTATCCAATACCCAAGATCGATGAGCTAATTGATGAATTTCATGGAGTTGTATACTTTCTGAAAATTGATTTGAGATTTGGTTATCACCAAATAAAGGTAGGGGATGTGGATGTACACAAAACAGATTTCCGTTGTCATTTTGGGAACTTTGAATTCTTGGTTATGCCATTCAGTTTAACCAATGCTCCAGCTACATTCCAATCATGCATGAATCATATTTTTAGTGAGCACTTGAGGAAATTTGTTTTAATGATCTTTGATGACATTTTGATATACAGTAGGACATGGGAAGAGCCCCTGAAACACCTAGATAGAGTGAAGTGTGAATTTGAATTGACTGAAATTTTATATTTGGGACATGTTATTAATGCTCAAGGAGTATAGGTTGATCAAGAAAAGATCCAAACTATATTAAATTGGCCTCCTACCACTATGTTATAGTTGAGAGGAGTTTTGGGCCTTTGTAGCTACTACAGGAGGTTTGTTAGGGTTTTTTCGCAACTTGTTGTCCCATTGATTGATCTAACAAATAATGGAGCATTCTGCTGGTCCAAAACAAAAAACTTAAAGAGGTAATGAGTTCATGCCCAGTACTTGTTGTTCAAGACTTTTGTATTCCTTTTGTGTTGAGTGTGATGCATTAGGTGAAGGAGTAGGGGCTGTTTTGATGTAAAAGGGGCAACACATTGCCTTTGAGAGCCAAAAACTTAAGGATACAGAGCATGTTTTCTCTATTTATGACAAAGAAATGTTGGCCACTATGCATGCATTAACAAAATTCAGGCAATACTTGGTTTTTGGCAGATTTGTGATTAGGACGGTTCGCAATAGTTTGAAGTTTTTCCTTAACTAAAAGGATTTAAACGATAGGCATCAAAAGTGGGTGAGTAAACTTTAAGCATATGATTTGGACATAGAATATATTAAAAGGAAGAATAATGTTGTAGCCGATGCTTTATCAAGCAAACCATTTCTATGTGCTATGTCCGAAATTTCTAATGATTAGAAGGATGTTATAATAGCTGAATATGCAAAGAACGCCTTCACTAATGATGTTCTTGAGGGTAAAGTACAAGATGACATGTACAAGGTAATTGAAGATCTCATTCTCTACAAAGACAAGATTTTTTTAGTCCCAGAATCAAAGGTAACAAGCTAAGTTTTGAAGGTTGTTCATGATACACCCTTGGCTGATCATCTAGGTATTTCAAGACTTACAAATAGGGAAGGGACAAATTCATTTGGAAAGGACTCAAGGGAGAGGCTCTCCAATACATCAGAGAGTATTACTTACAAACATTATAAAATAGAGCATGTTTGTCTAAATGGTTTATTGCAGCCCTTGCCCATTCCGAGTCAAAAGTGGGAAAGTATTTCAATGGATTGCATTATAGGCCTTCCCAAGGTTCAAGGTAAAAGTTGTATTTTCACAGTGGTTGATAGGCTTACAAAATATGCTCATTTTTTTGTTGTTCCAATTGAGTTAAAGGCATCATATGTGGTTGATTTGTTCTTTAGAGAGGTTTTTAGGCTACATGGATTGTCTAAGAATATTGTGAATGATAGGGACAACCGGTTCCTTAGTTTATTTTGGTAGGAGCTCTTCCATTTGACAGGAACTAAATTGACTCCAAGCACCATTATCATCTCCAAACAAACGGGCAAACAAAGATTGTAAATAAATGGATTGAGGGGTGTTTGAAGAACTATGTAATAAGGCAGCAAACAACTTGGGCCAAATGGCTCTACATGGGAGAACATTGTTACAACACCACTCACCACATGTCTATTGGTATAACTACTTTCAGAGCTTTGTATGGGTATGACTATCTTTCATGGATTTGGTTATTACTGATAGCAGAGAACTAGGGGATAGAGATTTGGTTGCACAAAGCCAAGAGGTATTGGAAATACCTAAGGAAAATCTCCAATATACATAGAATCAACATATGTTTTATGCAAACCAGCACTGTGTTGAGAGGTCTTTTAAGGTTGGGGACATGGTTTTCTTGAGGTTACAACCCTATAGGCAGTCTTCTCTTAAATAAAGTGGAGCTAAAAAGCTCAAGCCACACTTTTATGGGCCACAAAGGTTTTGCAGAGGATTGGGGACGTTACTTATGAGCTTGAATTGTTAGAGCATAGCAAGATACATAATGTGTTTCACGTTTCATGCCTCAAAAAGGCATTGGGACAGCATATCACTCCTTCCATGGAGTTGCCTCCCTTGGATGATGAAGGCAAGCTAATTTTGGTACCTGAGGCCATTATAAATTACAGGGAAAAAAAGTTGAGTAAGGTCATCATAGAATATATGATACGTTGGAAGGTTTTGCCAGTTGAAGACGCCACTTGGGAAGGAGAGGAGATACTTGAGCATCTAGTTTGCAATTGTTTGAGGGCAAGCAATTTAGGGAAGGGCGGATTGTAATGCCCTCTTTTTCAAATTGAGTGAAATGGTGAATTTGAAAGCTATTTTTATTTCCCGTAGGCTAGGGGGGGCAAAATAAAAAGGAAATAATTTAATAAGTGTTTTAAGTTGTTCTCCAATGTCACTTTATAATTATAACTTAAAGGGAACACTTATTATTATTAATTGAGTGGAGCCAAAAGTAATTTAATTAAAAGGCGAAGGGAGGAAAAAAAAAGTAATTTTATGAGGGCAAAGGTGAATATTAAATTAAAAATAATTTTAAATAATTTAGCGTTTGGAGGAATAAGGTAATTAAAAAAAGGTTGGGTGAGGAGAAAGCAAGTCATAATCATTCAATCAATTTCAAACACTTTCCAAACTTGAGCAACCAATTTTCAATTTTCATCATAGAGGACGAAAACCCTCTCGTGTAAGGACTTGAGAGTGAAACCCCTCATACTCAGAGGGTGATTCTATTAAGGAATCACATCAGTGCTCCATAATCAGAAGAATTCAATTCCAGAGATTTATTTTATAGTTGCAATCAGTCGTACGTCATAGTGTTTGAACAAGAAAAAAGTGCAACTCCGTACAGATCCATACAATGGCCATACGACGACCATATTGGGATGTTTCTGATCAGACAACTATAGTGCATCAGGGATTACCACTCCAAGAGTCATTCGTACCTCTGCTTAGGGCAGTCTCTAACAGTCAGTGCCATTCAAAGTTATAAAATCGCTGCACTTAGGGTGCTTTCAGCAACTGACAGGGCTTCTACAATAGACAACGGTACTACTATTCCTGATCATCAGGGCTTACTAAATGTTGTATAGGAAAATCAGTGTGCCAGGGCTACATTGATGGGTTTTTTCCCTTTTGAAGATTTGCAAAAATTGTTCTAGGGTTTTAAATACTTTGAAGAATCAATTTAATTATTCTATAGCATATTCTAATTGTATTCAGTTGAACCAAATTCAGAACATTTGTGAAATTCAATATCTTGGATTACATATAGTGTTTTGTGTGTTGATTTAATCATTAGGGTTTTTTTTTAAATTAAATAAATCAGAATTCTAATTTATTAGGAAAATGGATATTTCAAAGGTGGTAATGGCATCTTTGTATTTGGAACCAGAGCAGTTCATTTGGTACAGATGGTTTTGCACTCAAAGAAAGAAGGGCCTTACTGTCACCTAGTCACTGTTTATTGATGAATTGCAAATGAACTATGACAACGGAGTGATAGAGAACTAATTCGGCTAGTTAGCAAAAATGCGATAAACTAATTCACCCAGTTAGCAAAAATGCGATAAATAGGGCCTAGCGAGGATTGTATTCAACAATTCTAAAACTTATCCTTACGTGTGGAGAACATCATAGAGGATACCCAGAATGACCTGCTCTTGGGTGGGTTTAAGGATAACATCATAGAGGACAACCTGAATGACCTGCTCTTGGGTGGGTTTAAGGATAACATCCAACTCGATGCTTGCATGCTTAATCCAAGTCACTATCAGAGTCCATAGTCTTCACATGTAAGGTATAGGAAAGAGATCTGGTCAAATGTCAGGAATTCACTATTAGGAGAGATCGTAGTACTCTAAAAAAATCATTCCATCAGCCTACCAAAGTGACTCAACAAATTTAAGAGAAGCAGGCATAAATGTTATGTTTTAATTGTGACATCAAATACAATAGAGGACCTAAATGTGTTGAGAAGAAAGTGTTCTACATTGAAGGTGCCAATGAAGAACATGAGGATGAGGAAGTAACAGGCAAGGTAGAGGATGAGCGTGAGTAGGAATCAAAACCTTACTAGCTATCTTGTGCCACACACTTTTAGGCATTAGCACCCTATAAACCCTCAAGGTAGTAGGTTTCCTAAAGAAACATAAGGTGATAGTGTTGATTGACTTGGGGAGTACACAACTTCATCAACAATAAGAAGGCGACAGTTGAATTGTTTTGTTTATCTAGCTCCAAAATTTCAGGTCATGATTATAGATGGTGACATAGTCAGTTGTTTAGGGAAGTGCTATGGTATCAAAATTGTCATGAGAGAATACAAGATAGACTATCCTATGTTTCCCATTTCCATTGGTGGAACATACATTGTTTTGGGAGACCAATGGCTCACAACCTTGGGAACGATAGAGATGAATTTCCAGCAGTTGTTCATGCGTTTTCATTCAGAAGGCAGGGCATTTGAACTACATGGGTTGTGTGCAAAGTGTTTATAGCTGGTTAGTTCTCATCATATGCAAAAAATTCTCAAAAGGGAGTAGTTGGGTTTGTAGCACAATTGTTTTCATTAGAAGTATAACCAACAAAGATGTCTACTCAACTGTATTTATAGGGGATTGCTAACAACCACTCAATATTTTTTGGAGCAATGCCAAAAGTACTACCGTCGAAAAGGGATCACTATCATGCCATTCAACTACTACTAGGGAGTCATGTGCTCAACATCAGACCTTACAGATACCCATATGTACAGACGAGTGAGATTGAGAAGATGGTACAAGAGATGTTGGAGGCTGGTATTATTAGACATAACCAAAATGCATATTCCTCTCCAGTGGTAATTGTGCGAAAGAAGGATGATACCTGGAGGATGTGCCCATATTAAATAGAGCTCAACAAGTACACCTATCAAATATAAGTTTCCTATTTTGGTAATTGATGATTTGCTTGGTAAGTTGCATGGCATTGTCTACTTTATGAAATTGGATCTTTGTTCGGGTTACCAACAAATTCGGATTAAAGATAAAGATATATATAAAACAACTTTCAGAACCCATGAGGGCCACTATGAGTTTTTGGTGATGCTGTTTGGTCTCACAAATGCACCATCTACGTTTCAAAGTTTGCTGAACACTATATTTTGGCCATTTTTTTACAAATATGTCTTGGTATTTTTTGATGACATCCTAATATACAAGACATGGGAAGAACATTTTCAACATGTGAATTAGGTACTAATAACTTTGGAACAACATCAAATTTATGCATAGCCTTCCAGGTGTGCTTTAAGAGTGAAAGAAGTGGAGTACTTGGGTCACTTTGTTTCGCATGAAGGTGTAAAAATGGGGACCCTTACAAGATCAAGACCAGGTTAGATTGGCAAGGTTCAAAACCCCCCAAGAACCTCAGGGGATTCTTAGGGCTGATAGGTTACATCGTCGTTTTGTGAAAAATTAAGGGAGCGTAGCAACGCAACTCACAACTTTGTTGAAGAAGGATTCCTTCCGCTGGAATGAAACAATTACCAAGGCATTTGAAAAGTTGAAGCAGGCCATGTGCCCCACTCCAATTTTGGCTACCTCAAATTTTCCAATGACATTTATTGTTGAATGTGATGTGTTGGGGTATTGAATGTGGGAAATATTCATACAAGAAGGATGAACCATTGCATTTGAGAGTTGCTAGCTCAAAGGTAAGGATTTGCTAAAGTCTATCTATGAGAAGGAGATGGTGGCCATTCTTCATGTAGTCAAACAATGGACCATATCTGATGGATAGACACTTTAAGGTTAAGATAGATCATGATAGTCCAAAATACTTATTTGGAACAAAGGTTGTCATCTGAAGAACAATGAAAATGGTAAATGTTGGGATATGATTTTGAAATCATTTATAAGAAAGAAAAGGATAATGTAATAGCAAATGCACCATCCAGTATGGATGAGTCCATAGAGGCACTGTTATGCACAATGCCCATATGGTAGGTAGATTGTGTGGATCAGGCAAGATCTGAATGGGAGAATGACATTGATACACAGGTTTTGACTCAGAAGCTCCTGCAAGATTCTAGTTTCTCAGACAATTTTGTGTGGAAAGGGAATTCCCTCCGGTGCAAAGATAGGTTGTACCTATGCAATAATTTTGCTTTTAAGCACAAGGTTCTCATAGGGCTCATTAACTAATCAGTAAGAGGGCATTCGGGATTTTGAAGACTTATTATAGTATCAAACAAGATTTCTTTTGGGAAGATGTCAAAGGGGATGTCCAAAAATTTGTGGCCAAATGCATGGTGTCTCAGCAAAACAAGGGTGAGAAAACTAAGACTCTTAGTCTTCTGCAACTCTCATCTATTCCTAGCTAAAGGTGGGAGGAGTTTTCCATGGATTTCATAGTATGGTTATTAGGTTGGAAGGTAAAAATGTCATCACAGTGATCGCATAAAAGCTCACCAAATATGTCCATTTATGTGTTTTGTCACATCCATTTGTAGCAAGTACAGTAGCATCTATTTTTTTGGATACACAGTTCAGAAGTTATGTGGGACACCCAAGGTCATAGTAAGTGATCTTGATCTTATCTTTACTAGTAATTTTTGAAATGATTTATTCTCGTGCTTGGGTACTCAGTTGGATCATAGCTCATCATATCATCCTCAATCTGATCGACAGACATAGGTGGTCAACAAGTGCCTAGAGGGTTAGCTCTATTGTTTTGCCTTGGATAAACAAGAGAGATGGTTTCATTGGTTGTCTCTAGTAGGAGGGTGGTATACACTTTCTTCCATACCTCATCCAAAATGTCTCCATTTTTGGCACTATATGGGTACCGGCCACTAGCCATTACCTCATCCTTGAGGGTACAACCAAAGGTTCGAGCTGTTGAAGAACACATTCAACACCCGCAAGAGGTACTAGCTAGTCCAAGGGAGAATTAGGCGATGACACATAACCGAATGAAGCAACAAGTTGATTAACACCGTAGCAAAAGACATTTTAAAGTGGGTGATTGGGTATTTGTGCATTTACAACCATACAATAAAATGCCCACGAAAAGACATAAAAATGATAACAAGCTTTCTCAATTATTACGGCCCTTATCATATCTTGCATATAATTAGGAGTGTAGCATACAAGCTAGAGTTACCTTAATTTGCATATGTACATCTGGTATTTCATGTCTCCTGCTTGAAGAAGGTCATTGGTCAGAGAATATCTACCCAAATAGAGTTACCAGAGTTGGATGAGGACGGCAGAGTCATTTTGGAACCTGAGGAGATCTTTTAGATACACACTAAGAGGCTGCGAACAAGTGAGATTATGGACTATTTGATCAAGTGGAAGAATCTGACTAGCGAGGATGCAACATGGAAGGATGAAACATTCTTGTAAAAGCATCTAAAGTTATTCAATGTTGAGGACAATGTTGTTTTTAAGGGGATAGGCATGCTACACACACTATAGGGGAAGTATGGCTAACTTGTGGCTAACATACCCTTTTCCCTTGTCATATCACAACTTAGTTGGGTTGGCCTATGGAGTAACCATAGCCTAAGTAGGGCATATATAGGAGGTAGCGGTTAGTACTTGAGGATCATGTTATGATTTTTGTTCTTAGCATGGTTGTGGAGGTTGCCCCCTCGAAGTGACGTAGTCTTATATTTCTAGTATTCTGCTCTGCTATCAATATTTGGTGTGGATCTGCTCTATTATGGTTTTATTATTGTGGTATATTGTCGTTGCTCTGCTCTTGATATTTATATTTACATCCATTGTTTTGAATTGGCTTTATATATCCAAGTAATTTCATTACATCTTAGCTATTGTAATCAAACACACAATTACTCATCCAATTTCAAGCATAATGGAGCCAACTCTATAATGATCATACCTTTGGGAAAGTGTAATCATGATTCAAACCTACTGAAGCAGTTAAAATCTGGTAGTAAGAAAACAACAGTAGGTACCAGATACTTCAACATAGCAAAAAGCAAACATTCCATTATGTGCCAGAATTAATCACAGACTATCAGTGTAGAGTATCACTGCCTGATGAGTCGATGACCATTGCTTGAAAAGAGAGGTTAATTGCCATTCAAGAATAAAGTATCAAATGTTATGATCCGAGTTCCCTTGCAAGGTAGAGAGTGACCAATAGCAAAGTAGAATTAGTCTCGTACTAGAGATCGATTTTGAATTCTATAACAGTCGAAAACCTTCTTAATGAAGATAATGCAAAATACTTGTACAAGATAACATATTTTATGCCTACAACAGAATATAGAAACGCAGACTGTCTGCCATACAGAACGATAAACCTAATTTCCAGCAGTATAGATGCATATATACCAAGGAGGTTGATAACTTCCAGAAGCTTGAGATGGGTTAAGAACAACAATTTCCAAGCTGGTCCAGCTTGAGATTCTTCACTGAAGGAGTCCAATCATTGATAGCACTCCAATTGATTTAACCAAACAAAATCACCTAAAGTAAATCTTGTGCCCACTGAGGTGGGTCCATAAGTATTTTATTAATCAAAATAAAACAAGTACATGAAAAGGGTGTCAATACGCTGTTAACCCTTTTACATAGAAAAACATGTATTTATAGGTTTTATCCATGATCGGTAAAACCAACCAACCTACTAACCAACTCTTATGGGAATTCTCACCCGAAAGGTAGTTCTAATTATTAACTCAAACAAAAATCTAACTTAATTTATTTACGGGGGTGTCTTTATAAAAAGAAGCATGCCTCGTTTACATTTATTTAAATTAACTTACCATAATTCGAAACTAAGTTAAGACTTTAGAACAAGTCCTAACAAATTTCCCTATGATCCAAAGTCAGTTCTTTGGACACATGCCAAGTATTTTTTTAAATTTTTCAAATTTGATTGTGTCAAGGGGTTTTGTGAAAATGTCAGCTCTCTGATCAGTAGTTGGGCAATATATTGGATCAAGTGTTTTATTTGCCACCAACATTCGCAGATAATAATATTTGACATCCTTATGTTTTGTTTTGACATGAAATGCTAGATTCTTGGACATCTTGATTGCACTTTGATTATCAATGTGTAATTGTGTAGGAGCAATCTGAAGATATTCACGAATGTGCAGAAAGTAAACAATTTCTTTGGAAGCATTCCATGCTGCGATGTATTCTGATTTTACTGATGAATTTGTCACTGTACCCTGCTTTTTACAACACCAAGTAATGGCAGTTGAACCCATATGCATAATGTATTCTATTGTGGATATTTTGTCATCCACACATCCGCCAAAATTTGCATCACAATATCCAACAAGCTTGAATTTATTGTTGCAGTGGTACTCAAAGCCATATGTTTTTGTTCCCCTAAAGGTAACAAAGTACTCTTTTTGTTGCATGCCAATGAATTTGTCTAGGCTCATGCATAAACCTAGACAAAATTCCAACTGAAATTGATATATCGGCCTTGATAGTCATCAAATATATCAAACCTACCACTGTCTGTATTTGGTGCCATCAAAAAGGGCACTACCATCATCCTTAGATAATTTTAAATTACTTTCCATGGGAGTGAGGGCAGGTTTGCAATCATTCTTTAGAATATATTCAAGAATGTGCAGTAAGTAAACAATTTCTTTGGAAGCATTCCATGCTGCGATTTATTCTGATTTTACTGATGAATTTGTCACTGTACCCTGCTTTTTACAACACCAAGCAATGGCAGTTGAACCCATATGCATACTGTATCATATTGTGGATATTTTGTCATCCACACATCCATCAAAATTTGCATCACAATATCCAACAAGCTTGAATTTCTTGTTGCAGTGGTACTCAAAGCCATATGTTTTCGTTCCCCTAAAGGTAACAAAGTACTCTTTTTGTTGCATGCCAATGAATTTGTCTAGGCTCATGCATAAACCTAGACAAAATTCCAACTGAAATTGATATATCGGCCCTGATAGTCATCAAGTATATCAAACCTACCACTAACTGTCTATGTATTTGGTGCCATCAAAAAGGGCACTACCATCATCCTTAGATAATTTTAAATTACTTTCCACGGGAGTGAGGGCAGGTTTGCAATCATTCATGCCAAACCTATTTAATAACTTAGAAATATATTTAGTTTGTGAAATGAAAATACTTTGCTCTTTCTGAGTTACTTTTATGCCAAGTTAGTAGTGAAGAAGTCCTAGATCTGTCATCTCAAACCCATTTTTTAATTCCTTCTTCACAGACTTATTATGGGTTTCATCATTACCTGTGATAAACAAGTCATCAACATAGAGAACAAGAATCACCAATTTCTTACCCTACCCTCGAAAATAAAGAGTATCATTAGATTCACTACGTTGAAATCCAATTGTCTTCAATTATGAATCCATTTTTTCATACCAAGCCTTGGGTGCTTGTTTGAGCCCATAGAGAGCTTTGATCAATTTACACACGTGCTCTTGACTCACTTTCTCAAAACCTTGGGGTTGTTTCATATATACTTTCTGTAAATCACCATTCAAAAAGACACTTTTAACATCCATTTGATGTACTTTCCAACCATTCTATGCTGTTAAGGCAAGGGCTATACGAATATTGTGCCATTTGGAAGTTGGTGCAAACATTTCCTCATAGTCGATACCTTCTTGTTGTGCATAACCTTTTGCAACAAGTCTTGCCTTATGTTTATCATGGAGCCATCCGATTTATACTTAGTTCTATAAACCCATTTGCATCCTATGAGTTGAACATGTGGAGGAGGATCAATCGAAACCCAAGTGTTATTGTTAAGTATTGCATCATACTCACTTTTCATTCCCTATTGCCAAACTTGTTCAGTAGAAGCCTCCTCAAAAGTAGATGGCTCAGTGGAAGTAGTAACAACCATTGCATAGTTCCTCTGTTTACGAGAAATCTTGGGACCTGTTAGACCAACTTTATCTGCTTTCAAGTCAAAAAAAGTACTTTGAGCCCATTTTGGATACTTATCTAAATTGTTCAGATCAGGAACATTGGAATTCTCATCATGTGCACCATTCGAAGGAAGACTTGAGAATTTTCAACATTTTCTAAGTCATCAACCTGTGAAATAGTAGAGGAAGGTGAGGAAATAGAAGGGATACTAGTCTCATACCACAACCTATGAGAGTTGGCCTCATTATTCAATCCTTTATCACATTTTGAATTCTTTCTCTCTAACCTATCAAATTGAGAATCAATCTTTGCAATGTTCATAGTACCAAATGCATTAAATACCACATCCCTACTCACTATGAATTTACTTGTTTCGTGTGCAAGCAAACAATACCCCTTTTTATTTTATGAATATCCAAGAAAGATGCATTTTCGACTTCGTGGTTCCAACTTAGTTTTATGTTCAGTGGGAACTAAAGCGAAACAAAGACATCCAAAAACTTTCAAGTGTTTAACTTTTGGTTTAAACCCATACCAAACCTCATATGGAGTTTGTCCCAAAAGTGCAGTTGTAGGGACCCTGTTTCTCAAATACACTGTAGTACCAATGGCTTCGGCCCAAAACTTATCGAGCTATTTATAGTGCAACATAGCTCGTGTTGTGCCCTCTAAAGTCCTATTCATCCATTCAGATACTCCATTTTGCTGTGGAATATAAGCATTATTATATTGTCGATGAATGCCATGTTCTCGACAATAATCTGAAAACTCATTTGAAGTATACTCACCTCCATTATTTGAACGAAGAGTGGCCAAGTGTGAACCTATTTCTTTTTCAACTAAGTGTAATCAATAAACAAACTAGCGAAAACTTCTGATTTATTTTTCATGAAAAACACCCAAGTCATCTTAGAAAAATCATCGATAAACAACACAAAATACCCACACCTTCCAATGGATAACTTCTTCATGTCACATACATCACTATGAACTAATTGCAAACATCTGTTAGCTCTCCATGAAGAATTCTTAGGAAATTTTTCTTGATTTTGTTGGCCCAAAACACATAATTCACAAAGAATACTATCTTTGTGAAAAGTGGGCAACCCACTCACTATACCATATCTCTTTAAGTCCACTAAAGAGTGAACATTCAAATGTCCATAGCGGAGATGCCACAACCGCTGTGTAGACATAGTACTTGTACCTGTATCAATCCATCTTTCACCGAGTTGATGTAAATGAGTCTACAAGTTCCACTGTGGGAGGAAGCACTTTACAATGAATAGCTAACCAAGTTTCCATCCTTATATTCTATATACATGGTTTTGTATCCATCTTTCACTGAGTTGATATAAATGAGTCCATTTTCAAGCACAGTTTGATAATCTTTCTTGCGAATAGTTACCAAGGAAAGATATTTTTGCAATGTGGATAGATCATACAAAACATTCTCCAAGTATTTGATTGATCCATTAGGAAGGAGAATTCAAATAGACCCAAGACCTTGTGGAGTATGCATAGACTTATTTGCCAAGGATACCAGAGAGAGTAACTTCTTATGAAAATCCAAAAGAAGTCTTTTTTGAATGTCATGTGTTTGGTTGCTCTTGTATCTAAAACCCACACATCTGTGAGTTCATCTTTAGCCTCATATTCCATATAAGCAGTGTTCCCTAAAGCAATGAATGCAGATTCATGAGCAACATTGCTAGACTTATCATAATCATGGTCAGCTTATTGAGCAGAGTTAGACTTAGTCACTTTTTGTGACCTCTGAATTTTGTCAAAAGGAATCCTACAGTGAGAGGCAATGTGATCAAATTTCTCACATCTATGACATTGAATGTTTGATCTACCTCGACCTCTGCCTCTATAAGAGTTGTGACCACGTCTTCTATCACTCATCTCATTTGAATGAGAATGGCTAGATTGTTGATTTGAATAATTGTTCTGATGATATCCTCTACCTCTGTTTTGAGATTTGCCTCCTCTATAACTTCTACCTCGTCTATAACTGTGCCCTTTATAATTTTGTTGACCAGAAGAAGATGAACTAGGCTTGGACTCTGAGACATGAGCTTCTTCGGTTTTCTTGGATTTCTTGGGTAAAGAGAGGTCATGTTAAATAAGCAACTTAGCGAATTTATCAAAAATATTCTTGTGATCTTGTCAGGGACATGCAACATTTCTAAAGAATTCCTATAGGACACAGGGAGTCCTTTCAATGCAGTAGTAACTATGAGATCATCTCTAGTTTTTCAAACCCAACCTTAGTGTACTCAGTAGCAATATTCTTCAACTTAGACATGTACTCTCCCATATCTCCAAGTTCCTCTAATGACAAAGTAAACAACTGCATGTGGATATCTATCTTCTTATGCTTAGGTTTCTTATCATACATACAAATCAGATAAGGTTTTCCATGCAATGTAACTATGATGAGAGTTTTCAATATGTAAGTATCCGAGTACAACAACATTTGATTAAAGCTAGGGCCTTAGAATCACGTAGATTAAAAACATCAAGTTTGCCCTGTTATGTAGGCAATATAGGATTTTCATTTTTTACATCCCATAGCTCATTGAAAACTAATGAAGCTTCCATCAAACGTTTCCATTCAGAATAATTAGAAATCGTTAATCTATCACCATCTAAAAGTAAATTTTGAATTTTTGGTATCTTGAAATGAAGTGCGAAAAATAAAAGAACACACTCACAATAATGCTATACACAAAAAATGTTTCTACAGGGTTTTTCACTTAACTTTCACGTAGAGCAAGAGAAAGAGATTTTTGATGGGTTTTGCATTTAACCTCACTAAAAATAAAAGATTTAAACGAATTACACCCTTATTTCACCAATTTCACCATTGAAACACACAACTATTGCTTTTCTCTCACTAAATTTCATTCTTGCACATGATTGAAGCTCTTTGCAATATTCAAAACATGTAAAAGATAAAAAAAAAATAGAATATTCCTCCAAAAAGTAAATGTGCAAATAGAAAATTTCATCAAAATAGAGATTTGAACTCTAGACCTCCAACTTCCAAGGGTTTTTAAAAAATCATGTTTTCCAATTATTCTATGAGCCTTTACAAAGCATATAATGAGAAATTTATATTTAAAGCTGATTTTTGCTCTTTGGAAAATAAACAAAATTACTTTCCCAAGTAAAAAATAATTCATACGTGAAATTTTTGGAAAAAGTAAAAAGCTATTTGATTTGTGAACCCCTCAAATCCTAAAATCTTTGATCAAACTTTGGAAATTGAAAAATATTATTTTTCAGTTATATTCCAACACCATGCTACAGCGAAGGACACCATAACTGCAAAAAATAATACCTGGGATTCTTTTTTTGATGTACCAAGGCTTACAAATGCGTATAGGGCCAAACAATTGAGCTTTTAAGCATTTTAAACTACCAGAAAGGGATTTTCTGCAAAATGAATGATGGCTGGAATGTTTGGACACTATGGGCGCTGTAAAAATTTAAAACCAAGCCATACAACTCGTAAATTTGCTTTAAAAGCTTTTAAGATAGTTTTAAATCAGATTTTTTTGGCATAAAAAAGCTTAAAACAGATAGAGATTTATCCAGATTCATTTCATATTTTTTCTACAAATTCATATAGGCCATACCACTTTGTTACAGGTGTTTTCCACGCTGACAAGTCCATACAAATGGCTTATTGGGCAGATTTTTTAAAAATTAGAATCAAACAATCAACTTCAACAATCAACTTCTAGGCTTCAATAGAGAAAATTAAGCTTCAAAAATAGAGGATGAAAAAATTAATTTTGTTGCTTCTTAGACCAGCCATACAAAATTAATTTTTCAGTGTATTTTAATTCTCAAAGTCCTCAAATCACAAGCTTTGAAAAAAAAAATATTTGAAAAATTTGATATTCGATTTTTTTTTCAAATATTAAATCCAAAGTATTTTAATCAAGGGCATACCTTATATTTGCCAAAATCAATTCCATGTGAGCCTTCTTTATCCATTCACGTAAATTCTTTCACCTCTTCTTCCCTAGATCACCATGTCTTTTTTACTATGCTCTGATACTACTGATAGCACTCCAATTGTATTAACCAAACAAAATCATCTAAGGTAAATCTTGTGCTCACTGAGGTGGGTCCACAAGTATTTTATTAATCAAAATAAAACAAGTACATGAAAAGGGTGTCAATATGCTGTTAACCTTTTTACATAGAAAAACATGTGTTTTTAGGTTTTATCCATGATCGGTGAAACCAACCAACTCTCACGGGAATTCCACCTGAAATGTAGTTTTAATTATTAACTCAAACATAAATCTAACTTAATAAATTTAACTTAATTTATTTACGGGGGTGTCTTTATAAAAAGAAACATGCCCCGTTTACATTTATTTAATTTAACTTACCAAAATCCTAAATTAAGTAAAAAATTTGGAACAAGTCCTAACAATCATTTGATGTGTGCTCTTGGACTTTGTGCCTACTAGGCACTTATTCAAGGGGCCCAAAAATGGGGATGTTACAAATATATATTTTCTTATTTTAGGGATATTTATAACCTAGAAAGGGGTCTTCAACATTTTGGGAAGCAAAATGGGGAGTATGACTCCTAGCTGCCTCTACTGGGGAAATGTGTAATCAATTTGGTCAGTTGCATGCAAAAAAACAAGACTCTTGAATTTATCAACCAACTTCAGTAGAATAATTGGTATCAACAAAACCACATAGAAACCATTGAGAAACTCATCCTATATGATCTTGTCAAGAAGATTATAGTTGAGATCATGTGGGAAGGTGTTGAGTACCAACACGTGGGAGAGAATCAGGTCACTTGAATTGGAATTTCCATAGTCATTTGAATTGGAATTTCCATAGTGAGGATGATGCTTTGGGATGAATAATGTTTGGTTTATGCTGGAGGTTGAGAATCACGTAAACAACTAACACTGCCTGCTTAATGCACCAACTGTTTAAGCTCTTCCGTTTCAGCCAGCTATTTTGGCACATTCTCCTTTGTGAGTTAAGAGTTTTTTATTTTTATACTTTTATAGCTCATGGGAGACCCATTGAGCCTTCCTCTCTTGTCTCTTCTAAGTCTGATGTACCTTTACAATCCCATTGATATTATGGTCACAAATCATTTGTGGACATTAAGATACTTTTTTCTTTTGTTTCCTGTATATAGTAAAGTTATGGTGTATTGGTAAACCACTATACAATTTTATATATCAATGCTTACAATTTACAGAATTTTCCTTCAAGAAGTAAATTGGACCAGGATTTTATTGCTCTTAAGTCAGCTCTGTCACTGCTGCCCATTTTTAAAATAAATTTGATGGCTTTACAGTGAATAACGTGTAATTTATACGCTTAAAGTCACAATGATCATTTTCTTTCTCATTCTGTGTGATGTTGTCTAATAATTCTATATTTTGTATGTGATTAATATTTCTTAGGGCCTGTCAAAAAATAAACTACTCAATTTGGATCACCAGGATACCTTCATGCCATATCTCAACTGGATACGTGCTTTGTCAACACAGGATTATGCTTATTACACAATTTTGTTTCTCTGCATAGATGGTACATTCAAGCCAGTTTCCATAGAGCTGAGTCTACTATCTTCACAGGAACAACCCTAGTTCAGAAAAGTGCTTACTCCTGCAGAGGAAGGGGAAAATGGAGCACTGTGGCAGCTCGCTAAAGCTTGTGTTACTGTCAATGATTCTGGTTATCATGAATTGATCAGCCACTGGTAAGCACCTTCTTTAATTTTTAGAATTGTATATTATATTTCTTAAAGTAACATAAACTGGAAGTTATATCAATCTTGCAACAGTTACACAGGTGGTATCTTCCTTCAAAAGCCAGTACAAGTCTCATAGGTTTTTATTCCAAGAGACATTGAATCAACATTTTTTATTAATAAATAGTACTTTTGGATCTACATTTGATAACTAATGTTTCTCAGCTATGTCACATTATTAGCAATGTCAAGGCATTCCCAATTTTGTTTAAATTTTCATTCATTGAATAACATATTAAAAAACATGATGTAGGCCTTGCTTTTTTTTTTCAGGCTGAGAACCCATGCAGTCATGGAGTCATTTGTAATTGCCACAAACAGACACTTGAGTGCCCTGCATCTGCTTCATAAGCCACTAAGTTCCCATTTTCATGACACAATGAACATCAATGCTCTGGCTTGCCAAATTCTCATAAATGTAATAGGATTACTTGAAAGAACAATGTTTCCACAGTAGTATTCCACGGAGATGCCTGCTGCAGTTTGACGAAGAAAGCTTACCAAATGATCTCCTTAACAGGTATTAACCAAACCTGTTCATTCCTAATTCTCCGAAATGTGGAAGGGGAGTAGATAGTCCAGTTTAGATGTTCGAGCTAAGTCAGTAAGGAATAAAAATAGAACCCTGGATGATGTTCGAGCTCTCAGTAGATTAGGATAAGAAGTAGAAAAATAAAATCAGTAGATTAGGATCAAAATTAGGAATAAATAAATACATCTCTGAAATAAAATGTTTTTGAATTTCCTGATCCACAGTTTGGAAATCAACAGGGGAATGGTAGTGGGTAGGCAATGGTGGATGAATCAACGCGCCATGGGCTAAGGCTTATGATTGAAGACTATCCTTCTGCAGTGGACGGACTAGATATATTGTCTGCAATGCAGTCATGGGTTCATGAATATCTGTCCATCTACTACAACGATGAACTAGTAAGAGATGACACACAGCTTTCGGCATGGTGGCATGGAATACAAAATGTTGGATATGCAGACAAAAAGGATGAGAAATGGTGGTATAAGATGGAAACTTTGTCAGAGCTTAAAATTAATTTAACAACAATGATATTCCCATAATTAATCAGGCGTTTATAATTTTGGTTTTGACTTTTAAAGATCTGAGAACTGAATTTTGAATGCTAAGATACAGTGTCATTTTTGAAGGAAGTTACCATGCAGCAATATCCTGATGTTTTTACATTGTTGTGATATATCTTTGATTGAGATTTGGTTGTCTTTGCTTATAACAAGGTATTAGGTGAAATTACTAGAATGTGTTGATATTTTGTTTTTGTATATTCTTAAGGGTAGTATGGAAACTGGATCAGAGGAAGGATCAGAAGATTTCTCACAGCTGGTTAAAAATCCGGACTTAGTTTTCCTGAAAACAGTGTTTAGTCAATTGAAAACTACTATGGGCATTGAGATGATAGAGATATTGTGAAGACATTCGACATGCATCTGCCAAAGCCAACATGGCTGTATGCAAGGACGACACCCAAAAAGGTAAAACTGATTTGGCATACATTAGCATCAAAAACATTAGAGTGGAATCTGCTTCTAATTATAAAGTTAAGTGGAGCTTTATACCATCTGGGAGAATTGATCGCCCTTCATTTGAATTTGCATTTGCAGTTGTTTGAATGTTGAAAAGGCCCCTTCACGCTAGCCATGGCTAGAGCAAGCCCCAGTCATGCAATTCCAGGAAACTAGGTTTGGGTGAGCCATTTGGTTGAAAATGCGGCAAGCATCGTGTAAAGTGCTACCCTTGGCATGCATTATTACAAGTTTGGTTTGCACTTACAGAGGCTGAATGCAGTTTTAACGGTATGGCCTCTCGTATGCACAGGACTTCTACATGATTTGGACTTTCAATATCTTGCCTACTGATCAATTTAGACTTTCATCAGTATTATGACACTTGTGCAGCTTACAATAATTCTTCAAGAATCAAATTGGGCTTTCATTATATCTAAGGGTGAAATATTCGTCCTCGATGATCAATTCAGACTTTAATGTGAAACAAAATCCCTTATAGAGGGAAGGTTAAGTAGGAAGACTTCCTCCTTAAAGCTTTGCTTGATCTTGAGGGGGACAGAGAGAAACGTGTGTGTGAGAGTGGAGTGATGATAAGCGTGCAATGGAAGTATTTGGACGGTTTAGCTGGGAGTTAAAAGAAATATTGGACGGTTTAGCTGGGAGTTAAAAGAAATAGAGAATAAAATATTGGAGAGGAATGAAAATGGAGGGATGAAAAATAGGTCAGGGCCTGCACAGATGCCATATACATCGTTGAATCCAAGTACTAAACATTTTAGCAGGCAAGCAGGATTAACTGTCAGAGGAATACCAAATAACGTCTCCATTTATCAGCCCCGATAAAGATTGATGCGCTTCCCATCTATTATAAGACAAGCAAAACCAACGTAGTGCATTATATTTAAATTATATAGGGTCATCAATTTCAGCTTATATTTTATTTGTTGGGCTTCTTGTTTATAAATGTTTTTTTTCATTTTTATATATTTTTATTTTGTAATTAAAATTATTTTTGGGTTTGTTGGAGTTATTCTTGTACTCTCTATTCTTTAATTAATATTATATTTTTTCAATTTCATGATTAATTTTTGCTTTTCTTAAATATTAATATCATTATTTTATCTTATCTCATCAATATATTGACGTTTGGTTAATACGCTGTTTGGCAAAGCTTGAATCCATAAGTATACATAACCACATAAAATTAAAATAACATTATCATTTTAAATGTTGTTTTCATACTTAGTTTTGTGAGAGATGGGCTTTTATGATTTGAAACAACACGTTTGAATCCAGAGAAAAATATCATATAATTTAATTCACTGCAGAAATATTGCTTATAATTCCCAAACTTTAATGAACAATTTTATATGTTTTTTTGAAAATTTGACCATTTAGAAGGCCATTAAAAATGTTTTGTCAACACTCACAAAATGTGTATGTTTGTATATATCTACACATCATTAACTTATACTAATAAAAGATTTATGCTTTAATAATTATTATTAACAATATTGGTCTTTGGTTTTCAATCTTGTTTTAAATATTTATATGACTAAACTTTAAGATCATAAATTGTAGTCATAAATGTTGTTTTTATTTTTATTATATATATGATTAAAATTTACAACCAATCTTTATAAAATTTTGTTATATAAATACAAATTATTTAAGACCCCAAATTAAAGACCAAACAATTTCAGAATTTCATTTTGTGATAGTGTAAGGAGTGGTAGAAGTGGTTGCATCACCCGCAAGGGCGACAAACGTGTGTGCTAAGCTAAAGGCTTACGTTATCGAAGGAAGCCCATGTACCCTAGGAGCAGAAGGAGCTTGCATGTATTTTGTAACCCACAAGGGTGTTGCTTGAGTGTATGGCCATGTTCGCCGTGCATGAGGGAAGGGTCGTAAGAGCTGTGTCGGCCATGGAAGCTCTTTGTAGGGTGACAATGGACCATCGGTACCTTGGCAAGATTGAACAAAGGGACTACTAAGAGTGCCTAGTGTCGAGCAGGATGGTACAAGCATCGAAGGCTTGTTAGAGGCGTTGCCAAGTAACAGTCAGGGGCTTTACTGTTCATGAGAGTCACCACTAGAATGGCTCAAGAAGCTTGGGAGCGAAGCATATGGTGTTGGGGATCACATCGCAACCAGAAGCATGGAGAATAGAGCCACCATGATAGTGGCTTGGCGGCAAAGATAAGTCCAATGTAAGCTGTTGAATTGAAGTGTGGTGATCATAGGGCCGAGGGTTATCAAAAACTATCGACAATTTGTTGTTAGTTGTGGTTTCTAACATGACAGATAGGTTTCCCTTATTGCACAAGTATCGTCCTTGGCTTTACCAAATGTTTCAACAATCTCATATATCACCCTAACATGACTTTCAGAGTCGAGATCCTTTAGGGAACCAGTATTAATGGTCGTCAAGGAAGCTTTTGTCTCCTTCAACATTTTTGTTTTCATTTATATGAGTGTCTGGAAGATTGTGGAGACTACTTGTGAGAGTCGATGGATGCAAAATTCACCCAATGTCACATTGTCGTTGTGAGAGAGTTTGATTATGTGATTTTTCTAAATGCATTATTTTTACATGTGAACCCATCAAGGATGGCCAAGTAGGGTCCTAATGGATGAAGGGGAAGCCCCGAAAGTTAGTCTGCGCTTCCCAAACTTCAAATCCTCTCTCCTTGGAATTCTTCTTTCTTGGTTCAAAGAGGGAGCTTTTATATATAATTCATCAGGATATTTAGGGCTTATGTGAACTGGTTCAATCTAATAGTAAGGATGGCTCAGATCCAACGATGGATATTGGAATGTCTACCTAACAAGGATTAGCTTAAGATATTTGAGGCACCCTTTGAGTTCATATAAAACCTTGTTGACTTGCTTAAGTCCTTTTTAAAAAAAAAATGACTCAAATTGAAATTAAAATTTTAGTTCTGACTTAAAGTACGAATTCGGTCCCTCTTATTCACCCAAATCGTTTGGGATTCCATTTGAACCCTATTGACAAAAAGAATAGGTTGTTTGACATTGTACCATGATAGATCCCTTGTATTATTTGTGAGGTTGGTTTGAGAATGTGGAGGTCGTGGGGCCTACTAGGTTTGTAGAGGACATGTAGGATATCCATATAATAATGGGTTGGTTAGTGTAGGGGAGATTGGCATGGGCATTGTGACGACCATCCGATTGTTTGCACATTAGTAATCACATTTGATCTTCCACGTGACGTGCTTCAATGGACGCTTGGAGTGTTGCAAGTCTCCTTGTTTATGCATTGTACCTTCTCAAAAAATTGACCTATTTTTCCATGTTCTTTTCATGTGTTTTTGTTTTTGCGTGACATTTGGTATCAGAGCATGGTTTGAACACAAGGAGCTTTGGGTTTATTAGTTTGGCTCATTTATTACACGTTGAATTAACTTTCATCATGTGTTGTAGTATGTATCTTAGAGAGGGCCAAGGCAATATTGAGGACGAGGACCTTTTGATCATGTCATCTAGGCAAAATGCTCTGATGAACACAACGTTATAGATTGTGCAAACTATGTAACAGGGTTGAGCATCCTACAAGAGAGTTTGCATTCAACTAGAGGGATGATGAGGGGATATACCCCACCACCAACCTTACGGGTATAAAGAGCCACCCATTGACCTATTGAGAGTATTTCAAGGCCTTGCCCCATTTGTAGCCATTTAAAGCACCATGTTCAGGGGCATCACATAGACCTTTGTTGCTCACACTTCCACAAACAACCTAGTTTCCGGAGGCCAAGGGATTGGTGACATAGGTTTATTGTACATAAGAATGAGGACGATTGAGCACATATTCAACAAACCCTACAAGTGGTATCTCTAGTACCCACAATGACAATTTTTGTAGGGTCGGTGGAACCTAGTTGGATAGATTTCCTCACGGGGTGCATGTTATATTTGTTGTGCTATAAGGTACTACATGTAGGAATGCCTATGTGGACTTTATTCAATTGAATGTTAGTTATAGGTCATGACCCAATAGGGGATTATTGTTGCAGAGCAAGGATGATGGATTTATGCTCCAGTTGAGGGCCAAGAAGATGATCCTCCATACACATCTTGATACCCCTGGTATGGTTGATAGTATTTTGATTTTCGCTTTGTGACTTCATATGCCTATTTCCTTATTACCTATTGATTGTGGACTGTTGTGGGTTGGTGACGTTTAGGTTTTGTTGTTGTTGTGAAGCCAATATGGCCATAAGGGTTGACTTGAATGTTAAACTCATTGGTGAACTTATTAGTACTAGTTGAAGTAGTGCTACCACGTGGGTATTGTTTGTCTTACGTTTTTGAGAACTTGCAAGATAGTTCTTAGTAGAGTAGTAGCTTAGCCTTCCTAAAACTAAAAGGCTTGTCTTAGACCCTAGAAGGCTATGGAGACCTTGGGGACACATTGGTCCATGCAAGGGACCAAGAACCTCAGTATCTTCCACGACTCCCACGTTATAAATCCATTAGAGTACACAAGGAAGATCCATTATTTTGTAAACTCCTTTTGATTTTAAACTTTGGTGCCTTGGAGAAGGCCTTGTCGGTCAGGAATTGTGTGGGGAACAATTTGTTCCCTCGCTATTGGGGATGTTGGGAGCATAGACTCCTAGTTGTGGAACACCATGCCTAGATGGTTATTGCTAAGTAGCAGGCATTCCCTTGAGCATAGTGAGTGTTACCCTTACCTCCTTGTGCGGGCTTTACTAAGGAGTGCTTGCATTGCACATCCTTGTTTTGTGACATTTCATTGGGTGATTTCCGACTTGAGTTGCATTTAACCTTAGACTTACCTAAGAGTAAATTTTGACTTTTGACTAATTATGGGATGTTTCTACCCTTCTCTTATTTAGGATGTCATTGCTTACCATACAAGTTTTTCCTAAAATGGCCAAGTGAGTTCGATTAAAGGTTTGACTTAGTCCATTTGGTAGGACCGAATTTTAGGGCATTGTATTGAACATAAACATGAACCTTGTAAGTTTGGGATACAATCCAAGGACTTTTGAGAGAGGATTTATCTTAGCCCAAATGTGTTTCCTTGTGGAACACACATTACTCTTCGCATAGATGGTGGTTGTTTTCCTTTAACAAAGCAATTTGAGTGCACCATGTGTATCCTATTGGGTAAACTAGTATCCATTTGAATTCATAAGCCTTATGAATAAAGATCCTTAAATCTTCTTGATCACCCTATATGAAGCATCCTTGGTGACGCTTTGAACATTTCTACGTTTGACATGTCACAAAGGCAACTCACAATACATGTTATAAAGTTTTGAAGAAAGTTTAGTGCCACGAGCACATCAATTGCAGGACAAGAGATCCCAATGGAGCCCTAGATGTCTATAGCACCTTGAAGTGGTCAAAAGTTTTCCCATCTTGGAAAGGTGCAGTCTCTTCGATGTTAGTGTTCTATCGTGCATGCTTGGTTACTACCAGTTCTTGTTTCATCCTCCCTACAACTTAAGGGAGAGTTCAATGTTGGAAAAAGCGTGTACGAGACCCTGCATAGGAGTACATTCCATCTTAGTGCTTGCAGTGGTGGAATTGGTTCTTGAGTGGATTTATATTTTATATGATTATAAAAGAACAAATTCTTGTAGATTGGATCCTTGTATTTCATGTATGGATCCATCACACTCTTTTAATCTTAACAAGGTGGTTTCCTTGTTCCCAAGATCAACTAATGGAATTGTCAAGAAGAGGTCAATGATACTTATATTGAATAACTCCTATTATTATTGTGGAAAGGGAGAAGACCCTTTTGAACGAAGTAGATTCATTAAAGGAAAGATAAATGCAATTTTTCACAGAAGTTGGAAGATTTCGAGGCCCCTGTTGTGGTTCCTAGCAGTTAAATGTCAAATCCTTGTTACACATTGTTGGAGCTAGATACTAGCTAGACTTGGAATAGTTGAGAGGATCCTTCCTTATGTTGAGAGGAGTAGTATTTTATCCATCTGTAGTGTCTTGTGTAGCTTAGTGATTGCCTAATGCTCTTCAAACCCTTCTTTTGACACACCTTTAAAGGGCATCATTGATGCACACAAGATTGAGGCAATCTTGTTGATGAGGCCGTCATGATGTAACATTTATGACCTTTTTGGCGCACTTCCTTTAGGGCTTGAGGGCCAAGGAAGAGCCTTGCTTCCTACATGATTGTGTTTTCGCTTACCTTCCAGAGTTGATGTGGTATACCACTTCTAGGGACCACATAGTGGGTCTACTTAGTTTTCCTACCCCCATGAGTAACCATAGAAACCATGGACAATAGACCTACATAGCCACTAATCAATGGTGAAGACCTTATTACAAAGCCACTATGGTGTCAAGTTTCTATCTATCTATCATTGTGCATTTGTATGACTTATCCCCATTTTATTTCTCTTGTTAGAGATCCAATTACATGATCTGTTTTGGAATACCTTTTAGGAGGTATTAGGCACTTATCCCAATTACAATACTCCTTATCACCCAAAGACAAGTGGTCATATCGAGAGGGTGAGGCCCTTATTATAGTACATACTTTGCACGTATAGAGGAAGGATTTTGATGGTTACCCATTTTTGTGAGACTGTTGTGATCTTAGAGGCCATCAGTTTAGTGGCATTATGACTAGCCTTGCTACCCAACTTATCATGTGTTCATAATATATCATTCTGTGACACTATCCATGCTTTGGATTGGGTTATATTGTAGGAAGAAACATGTAAATCGCCAGTTTACATCTGCATTCTGATACACAAGACATGGGGCCTACAGGGTAGAGAAGTGGACCAAGATAGATCTAGTGAGTTCATTACAATGATACAATAATTTTCTTGAGAGTGATGCAACACCTTACATGTCTAGTATCTACACCATTTCAATGACTTCTAGGGGGAATTTTGTTTGAGGGGAGGGAATGTGAGGCCCAATTTTCCTAGTGCTTGATATTTTACCTTCCAATACACTATACTTGTCCTTGTAATAACATGTTTGCATTTTTTATTTAGTCACATGGTACCCATCTTGATACCATGAAATTCAGAGAGTTGATATTATATGAATGATCTTCCTAGTAGGGCTAGTTTGATTACATCAATATTATTTATATGCACGTTTTAGAGGATGTTCCTAGTACAACTAGTTTATTTTTCACTATTACTTGTATGCATATTTGGATGGTCTAGCTATTTGAAGTAACACATTTATACCATGTTGTTTGAGTATATGGGTGCCTTAACACTGACATCATGGTTTTACCTCATTTGATATATTGATGTGTTATGGTTTATGAGATGCTTCTATTTACGCATGTATGACTATACATGTCGCTTGAAATTGTTTCCATTCAACTGCTTTAGCTATCCTATGATATAGTGTTTTTATGTGTGCAATGATGTGTAGGATTAGAGGAGGCTAGGAGAGGGAACTTGGACTATGTCAGACATGGGTTTACCTAGAATAATTTTAGGACATTCATTAATGACTGGTGAAAACACAAAGCATGGTATCCAATTATTAACCCTAGTGTAGCAAGGGTTTACGTCAATTCACAACCCCTAACTCATACAAACAAATATTCTTCTTGCGTTCATTATGACACCTTTCTTAATTTTTATTCCTAGTTATGATATAGTTGCTAGTTTTGGCATTTGGCAATTTTGGCCAACAAACACTAATTTATAAGTTTAGTCATCTCATCCTTGTGGGAACCTTTCAACTATTGTTCAAAATTTGTTGGAGAATCTTGAGCTTTGGATAGTAGGGGAAACTTAAATGAGATAGTCATCCATTGCAACCAAGCCTTGTATAAGGGATTGTTTCTAGTTTACAAGTGGAGGACCCAAGGTAGGAAGTTTTTACCACACGCAAGCATGTTTCTTTTATTTTATATCACAACTTCTCTATCTCATCTTCTTGGTTGAAGTCTTTATGCGATGGCATGACCTTAAGGTTTGTTTCCTTTTTATTTATTTTTATTTGGTTGGGACTATGGCCACCTTGTATTTTATGGCCCTCTAAGGTCATTGAAGATGTATATTCTTCCTCTTTTATTGTTGTTTTTATAACCTCTCTGTTTAAATGAGATAGTCATCCATTGTAACCAAGCCTTGTATAAGGGATTGTTTCTAGTTTACAAGTTTTTAAATTTTCTTTTAAAGTGTGGCATGCTGCCTTTTTATTTATTTTTATTTGGTTGGGACATACGAGCTAGCAAGTAGGAATGTGTTTGCTTCCTTGGAGTAGGGGTTGGGCATGAGGACCTAGTTTCCAAATCCCTCCCACAAGATTCATATAGGTAGGGTTTGCGAAATGATAAAACCACTATTTTATAAGTCCTCCCACATTAATGGGAAAAGGCCTTGGGCAAAGGGGAGAAATAGTGAGGCCTTCCTTCTCTCACCCCATTGATTCAAGAGTTGGAATCTTGTCCATTTGTGTGTTCACAAATATCTCAAGATCTTAAGGATCTATTTATTGTTACCTATTGTTATTCAAATGTTGTTTTATTTCTTATTATTGGATCACATGTGTTCATGTTTGGTGGAAGGAAGATCACCTAGCTTGTAGGATAGGTTGACTAAGAGAAGTCACCTTGTAATGCTTACCCTTCTTAGCCTACCCACATCACATCTTAGGATTATCCTTGTTTATTAATAATCATGTTCAAATATGTGAGTCCTTAGCTTGGGAGATGCATAGGGTAATTACGACATTATGGATGTGAGGCGAGTCTTTCCTTGGCCTGGCCATGTGGTTGCATTTGGAGTGTATGGAGCTTGGGGATTGTACATTTATTTAATGCATACTTTTGTTGGTTGTTGGAAATTGTAAAAATTTAATATTTTAGTAGGAAAAAGGTGATTGAGAAAATGTAATATTGTTTAGAGTAAGATTGTGGCGCTTAAGTAGGTTGAGATGGTGTGTTGTGCACAGGTTGGCTCTTGCATGTAGTGTTTGAAAAATATGTGAGATGTTACTTCATCTTTTCTTTGGCTTCAATCTTGGATTTTTTTTAACAAGATATCCCCAATGATTCACAAGTCAAGAACTCCGTATTTACACGAATATAAGATAAAGTTTGTTGACGTACTTTAGCACCTTATGTAGTTCTGTCAAGTTCTCGCACTGACATGTAGTGTAGTAATGGAAAGTTTTGGTGTATATTTCCATTGACTGCTCCTTGTTGTGGCAAAACTACTAGAACTTTATGTTTTCATCCTCAAAACACTTGAGACAATATTATTCCCCTTTTAGTGCATCAATAAGCCTTCCAAGACTCAATTGGAATGTAGTATTATGGATATAACATGTTGAGAGTTTTCCACTAGTGAGACACCGATATGGACAACTTCAACATAGAGAAGGTGACCTTCTTAGCATAAATGAATCAATTCATTGATAAGTATGCTTCGAGTTGTTGAACCTAGCCATTCAATGTTACAACATTGATTTTTACTTCAAACATTGGAATGCCAAGATTGTCTTGCACTTTGAAGGGAATGTGGAGAAGAGGATGCAAATTTCATGTTGAGTTAAAACATCAACTTATGGAATCCTCTGAAGAGTCCAATGTGATGTACTTATAAGATGTCTCTAGTGAGCTTTTAGACATCTTGAGCTGCCCTAGGTTTATTCTAGGTGTTAGCCATTTTACTCTTGCTATGACATTATTCTAAATAGGTTGAGATATCGCTGATTAGTAACCCTTATTTCTCTTATTGTCCTCATGTGACAAGCATAAGAAAAATATATGCTTAGATATTAGTAATGTTCTTCATTGAGGTGCCCAAGATTGGGTGTGTGGTAGACAAATCCACACAAAGAGATAAGTAGTGGATTGTATAATGTGAAAGGTGGACTAATTAGACTAATATTTCCAAACACATTTTAGATTAGAGGAAGATTGATATGCGAAAAATCAACTTCTATTCAAGGTGTAGAATAGGGAAAAGTACAAATATGTACAATGAGATAATAAGTGTAAGAATGAAGGCTTTTGTTATTAGAAGGGGATGTTTCCTTGTTGATTGCCTATATTATTATAAAATAATATAAGACTACATGTGTTTGAATGCTAAGGAAATATTAAAAAAGTCCTTTTTAGTCTATGTGATCTCTTGATTCTATAGATGCATAGATGTGCAGACGTATAGATTATATATTACTAGATTTCAAATGTGGTTACAATACATATATGTACATGTATGAGTGACAAGATGGTAGCTACACTTGACAATGATTATTGGAAGAGCAATTATGAATTCGTTTCATCTTCCTTGGTTAGTGAATACTAAATTGATGTGTGGCATGCTAAGGATATGTTTGACATGAGGTAAGCATGGAGTGTTCCACCTAGCATGCCATGTGGTAGCCAAGCGCTGGTAATTGAATGCTAATGTTTACAAACTTGCACAAGGTTACGATAACATGTGGCCTACAAAGAAGTAATGTGTAAGTATGTAGATACGCCACATTGCCGCGACGTGATGCTTGTTGTGAATGGTTTGACGTGAAGTGTGGAACTGTAGAAGTTGTAGATGACGCGTTGTAATGTGTGACATTGAAAAAGTTGTGAATAGTATACAAGGGAGTTGACACGAGGCTATAGGAGATGTGAGTACTATGACATGAGGTGCACAAAATAATAGAAGCTGTGAGTGTTGCAAAGTTTTTGCAAAAAAAAAACTACCCCAACTGTGAGGGTTACAGGTGAATGCAAAAAGATGGGAGACAAAAACCAAGGCATTTTAAAGAAAACTTTTCTTTTGACAAAATTTATAAAACAATGTACATCCATAGGATAAGATCTAAAGTGAATTTGATAAGCAAAGCATACTAAATGAAACACATAGATCAATAAACCATTGCATAAATATTTAATGTGAAAAAACCTCTCAGAGATTAAAAAAATCCATAATGATGAATTATTCAATAATTAAAAAACTTCTTTGTACCCAATACAAGTTCTTTAACCTTTCACTTCTTCTCAGACAAACTTTCACAAAATTCTTCGAGATTGAATATGATTAAATATTTTATATTCATGAGTTGGTTTCATAATAGGCGTAAAACTCTATTTATATTGAAATACCAAGGGAGGTGACCGTTGTAAAAATAATGGATCCATCCATCTTAATAAAATAATTTAATTAAAGTTTGGTAATAATTATATAATTATAACTCTATTATTTATTATCACGAGGTTTCTACCTCGTAGTAATAAATAATATTTTATTATTTATTTAATTAATACCAAGTTTAACGGTCAATTAAGCTCACTTAGAATTAAATATTTTAACACTCCCCCTTAATGTTAAGTGAGGATAAATATCACAGTGAACTTAAAAAAAAGATATATACTATGTACACAATTGTAAGAATTAAAAACCATCATCATGCCAAACATCACATTTTGAAACAAAATGAATTATAATTCACAAACTATTTGAAATTAAGTTTAAGCTAACATAATCGTGAGACTTCATATCACAATTTCTTTTGAATAATCATCTTAGCATATTTTGAGCCTTTTATAACATAAGAATCTCCATTACAAAATATACTTGTTTGTATTGAGTACAAAAGTAAAATTTTCACATGAAGTTTATAATTACATAACTTCCATATGAAGTTTACATTGCTTTACAATTGAAAAGTATAAATAAGAAGAATAAACATATGGCCATTAGGAAGTCGCATTGTCATACACATTCCCCTTCAATGACAACTCCTAGAAGCCTAACATTACACGAAACTGACAAAATATGATAGCACCAAGTAGTTTTGATGAAGATATTTACTTGTTTATCTGTAAGATAAAACTGCATATTTATATCACCATTGAAGACTTTATTTTGATTAAAATGCACATAAACTTCAATATGCTTAAATTATTGGTGCTGTGTATTTTCAAAAATTAAACACATTCAAAAATAGATTCACGATAGCATAATATGGTTAACATCACAATAATCATAGACATAAAAGTATGACATGTTTTCCTATGGTAAAAAAAAATTTGAAATAATCAAGTCATATTTTAGGTAAACAAGTTCACTGCTTTGATTACAAAGTTAGTGAAAAACATAAATTATTGTAGGTAATTCATTATTAGATGTCTGTAATATTGATAAGATGAGCATTCCCAACTGTCATGTGATACATATAATAATTTACTAATAATACAATACTAAGTTTAGCCAAACATTAGATATTCTATTAACAATAACTCATGTTATCATTTGAGTCTTATCAAGACTTTGCAAGTTTAATATGCTTCAATAAAATATTGATGTATAACCTCTCATATATCAAATATGGATAATTTTAGCATGAAATACCATCATCCAATCAAAACATATATGAGACAAATAAATAAGTTTATATATATATGGATAAAATGCTTAGTAAAATAAATGATGAAGAGCCAATAATACACATTTCATTTACACTTTGTATTTCATAACATATCTTATTATCAAATAAAACATATAAGGAAGTTAGCATAAACAATTAAATGAGAGTATCTAAGATATTAATATGAAATTGCCTCAATAATCAAATGCAAGCATTAAAATACAAAAGATCTAAACTTACTGAGCATGATCTTTTTATGAAATATAATAACTAAACATGATCATTTTATCAAATTAAATATGATGTTATGTATATAATGTATTTCCATGCTAACTCATAAGAATTGAAAATAAACATAATATCTATATATTTTATTTACTTTCTCATCTAAGACAAATATATCCACTACAATATAATTGTACTAAACATTTTTTAAGAGTCAAACTAAATCATTTTATTAATAAATACAATGTAGATGAGACACTCTTAATAAAGTTAGTATCTCTAAAGTAACAATAAAATAGTTTTATCAAAACAAATGAAATGCTATGAGTATACATGTATTTTTGATGTAGAAAAATAAAAAATTAAGCAGGGATTCTATTCAAAATATGCACAGTTGTATTCAAGGCTTCAGTTCATAAGAGCTAGGAGGAACATTTACAGAATGCAACATTGTTCTAGTTATTTCAATAATAGTGCGATTTTTCCTTTCAACAATTCCCTTTGAATACCACAACTAATACAAAAATAATCAAACTATTTATTAATATATTCACCATCATTATCAGTTCGTAATCTCTTAATAAAAAAATTAGATGCATTTTCAACACTAGTTTTAAATTTATTGAATTTAGATAACACTTTATGTTTTTTTTAATGAAATATGACCAGATGATTTTAGTGTAATCATTAATAAAATTAACATAATACAAAGATCCATTAAGAAATACAACTTCAAGAGGTCTTACAACATCACTATGAATCATTTCTAAAGGATGTGGGAAATTCGCATCATGATTCTTGTGAAATGGTTTAGTATGTTGCTTACCACGTAAATAACCCTTACAATTTTTATGATGAAAGGGAATAGAAGGTAATCTAAAAATAATATTATTTGTAGATATATCATATAATTTTTAAAATTAACATGTCTTAATCTTTCATGTCATAATTGAGATTCATTCTTACCATGTGATGATAGAAAATATGTAGAAAAAAGATAAAAGATATATAAACTATTATTTTAAACACCTTAAAAATTCAAAAAACCAAATTGATTTCTAATGAACCATCTTTAATAAATGTTACAATAAAATTATTAGTTGTAAGTTGAAAATAAGACAACAAATTCTTTTTAAATTTAGGTACATAGAAAACATAATTTATAGTAATATTTAAAAACTTTATTTTTTCTTGTTTAATTGCTTCTAAAAATAAATTATCTTTTAAGCAAATTCTCTGAGAGATATCTCTATAATTACACAAAATATTAGATAAACAAGTTATATGGTGTGATGCATTGCTATATAAAATTCACTCATTTTCATTAGAAGCAATTAAAACAATATATAAATCAATAACATTTTGATCCTAATTGTTAGTTTGATTAGGATTTTGATTTTTTTACTTGTTTTAATTAGATTTATTCTTTCTGTTATTTTTATAAGATTAATTGTTAATTATATCCTTATTTTTAAAATAAGTTTTTTTTTATGATCAAATTTACCACACATATTGTAATTTTTATTAAATTTAAGTTTATGATATTTATTAGTAGATATCTTATTCCTATTTTTACATTCAACGAAATTAGTTTTAGATTTTAGATTTTTATTGTTATCAGAAATATTATATAAGGTGAGAAGTACGTGAGTGACATTCTCTTTATAATTAAAATTGGTCATAACTTGTTCTTCTTGAATTTAGAGAGTAGACAAAGTAGTAAGGTCAAAGATATCTTGCTCAGTTTGATACTTATAATTCAAAATTGAAATAATTTTTTTAAACTTTTCATGAATATTTAATTGAATGATAAAATAGAGTAATTGATTTTAAATCAAATTACAATTACATCCATATAATTGAGCTTTAATGTTTTTAATTTTAGCAAAAAATTTCACAACTTTCTCATCACATTTAATAAGTGTAGTTAGCAATTTAAGGATTAACTAATAATCTTTGAGAGACGAGTGCCCTCGTGCATGGATTCAAGGAGTTTTCAATCATTGCTAATAGACACTTGATTATTGATTTGGAGATGAAATTTATCCTTAACACTAAAAAATAATGGATATAGTTTTTTACAATTTCTGTTGATACACATTAGTAAGCTCAAGGGTCACATGTCTAGAAAGAGTTTTTTTAGTCTCAATGATAATATTCTACAAATTTTGGGCTATAAATTCAGCATTAACATGAATTTTTTATATATTATAGTTATTTTCATTAAGTATTTGAGATTTATCTAAGAAAAAATAAGGTGAAGTCATATCTTCTTTTTAAACACGACAGTAAACAAATGCTTAAAATGAAAATTTTTAGTGTGAATTTTAACTTAATTTGATAGTACAACAAATTTTAAAGTGTAAACACATAATAATTGTTTAATTCAATGCTAGACAAAGCAAAAAATTGTGACAAAATAGGATGTCGCATGTGTTGTAAAAATATACTAATGTAAGAATAATTGTAAGAAAATAACATTTTTAATAAGTTTTTATACTATTTTTGTAACATAGAGTAAATCACAAGTACAATCATACTTAATTAAACAATTTAGATGTCAAATAATGTAAAAAATTGATTAAGAATTGCACTAAATTAAGTGTCAAAAAAGTCACACTTAGAATGACCATCTAAACACTATTATTAAAAAAGTTATAAAATTAATAGTAGCAAGTTTTAAAATATAAAATGGACCACATAGATGTGTCTAGAAAGTGCCAAAACTCAAGGCTCAATTAGTTACATGATTATATTTGATAATTCATTAGGTTGAAAGTCGAAACAAATTTGACAAGTCAATTAAGGTTTTAGACACTGAAAGTTGGCACGCAAACCAAAATATGGAATTCAATTTAAATTAAATTTAAAAAAATAATTTGACCTAGCTAAAAAAATAAATTTTAGGGGGTTTTGAATTTGGAACCTCCTTAGTTACAAGTTTTTAGCAAAACGAAAGCCACCAACCCTTCTAGGAGCCAAATGAAGAATATGCAAACACTAATATATATTTGAACATTGTTATATTTGAGCTTTAAATTATATGTGTGTGTGTGTGTGTGTGTGTAATTTTTTAAAAAGTAAAAATCAATAATTTTTTTAACTTTAGGTAACTAGTTATTTCCCAAAGTGGGGCTTGGGGTCGGAAAACAAAAATTTAATAAGTTATTTTTTTAAATACTTTTATAAATTATATCAACCAAATTTTATACCTATCACTGTAGATGGTAATGGTGTACATATATAAATAGTAATGCTCATAAAAAATGATATAGGCCACGAGAGACCTCCAAAATTTGTCAACCTTACTGAAAGATTGAAACAAAGTAGAATAGAGTTTCAAAATTCAATATTTTATAAATAATTCAAAATTTTAAATTACCCATGTTACATTATACCGCTTAGGTTGCTGAATTAAAAAACACAGAACTCAGAAGAGGCCATTAGAGCCTTTGTAAATTTACAAGTCACCCTAACTTTGCCTGCTGAAGTTATATGAAGCTTTAAAATTGGATTTTGATTGAGAAATAATTTTTTTAAAACTTTCCAAGTTGCATAATGACACTTCACATAGAGGAAAAAAAGTACTTGAATAAGCCTTCTCAGGGTCTACATATACTTTTAGGAGATTTATACACAAGATCTGACATCTTCTAGCAATAACTAGGCTATAAAATGATTAAAAATAATTATTTTAAGATTCTTTCAGGGAGGAGGCCGTACAACTCCTCTATAGGCTGAAAAAAATTGAAATTAATTCTAAGATATTCCACTCCACTCGCTTGCTAATCAATTCCACCCCTCGCTCTATACCATGTCAAAATTTATAAAACAATGTGCATTCACATGATAAGATCAGGAGTGAATTTGATAAGTAAAGCATAATAAATGAAACACACATATCAATGAACCATTGCACAAATATTTAACATAGAAAAACCTTTTTTAGGTAAAAAAACTCATAATGATGAATTATTTAATAATTGAGAAACTCCTCTGTACCCAATATAAGTTCTTCAACCTCTTCTTTTCAGACAAACTTTCACAAAATTCTTTGAGATTAAATATGATTAATATTTCATATTTACGGGTTGGTTTCACATTTATAGTGAAATAGTAAGAAATGTGACCGTTGTAAAAATAATGTGTCCTTCCATCCCGATGAAGTCATTTAATTAAAATTTGGCAATAATTAAATGATTATAACTCTATTATTTATTATCACAAAGCTTCCACCTCTTAATAATAAATAATATATTATTGTTTATTTAATTAATACTAAGGTTAAGGGTCGTTTAAACCCACTTAGAATTAAATGTTTTTACATCTTTATTTACAAAGGGTACACACTCTTTAAAAAAACAAACCCGATTTAAAATGATTTGTTACCGACTCTAAAGGGCGTACACCCTTCATAATGCAAAGGGCACATGCTCTTTGAAGTTCCAAAGGGAATATGCCCTTTGCACTACAAAACTGTGTATGCCCTTTGGTATTTCAAAGGGCATGCACCCTTTATATTACGAAGGGCATATGCCTTTTATAAGATAAAAAAAACTCCAAATAAAACTGCACTACAATTTTCACATTTCATTTGTTTTTCTCATGATTATCAATGATTGAGGAAAGGAAATCAGAGGGTGTGCATGCTTTATCTCTCAAATTCTTTTCTAAGAATCTCCACCAAACATCCACACTTGCATCACAATCCTAGGTATGCTATTTTTTTCCTTAGGGCATGCTTATGGTTTGTAAAGATATTTTTTTGTCATGCATTTTTTTATAATAATCACAACACAAAGGGGCATTAAAATTAGAATTAAAATTCTCATGAAAGCCTTCAACTACCTAATATAAATTTTTAATTTTATAATTTTAAATTCTTGATTTGATGGACCCATTTCTTAATTAAAACCTCTAACAAAACATTGATGTAAACTCCCAACAATTTAACTTCATATAAGAAACAAAATTATATCAACGATATAATTCAAAGCGATAACAATTAGAAATTATCATTAATAATTTGCATGATTAATAAAAAAAATACACACAATTCACTTGCTGATACATTGGAGGTCATTAATAACAAAGTGAGAAATGTCATTTCCCAACTCGATGCAATGCTATATCAAAGAGAGGTCTTGAAATATTGTTATTCGAATAAATTTTCATATGAGGATATTAAAAAATAAAATAAAAAAGAGAATTATGTGCTTTGTTTCATATGCCTAGAACCACCGAACCACCACCAATGATTCACAAACATATTAGTATTGACTGGTGTATTCATGCGGAGATTAATTTTTTTTTTAGGATACGTGACTGATGGTGTTTGATGAGCCTCCGTGTAATAACAATGACGTTTCATTTTTTTTAAGAAATCTTTATTGTGAGTTTGTTCTCCAAGCAGTCCCAAATTATTTTGACATGAAGGCATTCCAAGGTGGAGGAGGCAGGTCTTTCAATATACCTGGTGCCAAGTGGGACCAAAATCATAAAAATCACCCCCATAGAAATAAAATCTCAATAATACATACTTCTATCCCCAAAATCCTACGTCCTAGTACATAGATGGATACCCTTGAGGTAATTCGTAGTCTCACATAGGTCATGACTGATCATGGGATGTATACATTGAGAAATACATAGGCTAGAGATGGTGGCACATCTAGTAGTGTCCCTCCTACTATTGGTGCTTCACGTAATGAAACAACTAACAAACATCTTATAGTTCTTGTACATCATTGCATATCATGTATCAGGAAGTGTACTGGATCACCTATTCAGGTTAGACATATATGGGTTACATGTGCCAATCCAATAGGGACACCTACATAGAGTATACACATATTTGTACATGACACTAGTATGTAATAGTATATGCCATTTACAATTGTTTCAACACCTCAGATTAGCTCATAGCTAGATACACATGACTTATCTGATTCACCACACACATTCACACAGGGAATTAATTATAATTTGTTTATGTATCTAAAGGAATATTAAGTTTATATTAATATTTTTACTCAATTGATTCATATTTGACTTCTTTTATTTGTTGCTTGTATAGAGGATGACCGATATTATGAGTAACCCACATGGATTGGTTTCTGTTGTTGAGGCTACCATTACCATTACAATACCCTACACTCAAGATATGAAAGTAAATTGTCGAGTTACTATATTGTTTTAAAATTTTATATACACCATAGTTTCAGGTTGTGAAAGTAAATTTCAAGTTGTTATAATGTTTAAAATTTTGTATACACTATAGTTTTAATGTGTTTGTTTGATTGGCTTTCCCCTCTCTTTTTGTGAGAGATAGAGATATAAAGAGATAAAGGTAGAGAAAGAGAGACAACACAACATTATACGCCCCTTTCTCTCTCCCCCTCTGTTGAAAATATTGTCATTGATGTCAAAGGTTTAGCATTGTTGGTGACAAAGGCCCCATAGCATTTATTGTCTAAAGGTGTTTTTAATGTTCATATTTTGGTTAAATGTATTGATATTTATTTAATATTAATGAATATAGTTTTGGTTGCATAAAGTCAAAAAGAGGGCCCATGAGGAAGTCAAAGAGTCACGAGGAAAAGACAAAAGAGGGAAATGACACATTTTCCCATGAAGGGTCACCTTGAGGAATTCGAATGGTCACCAAGTGAAGCCAAAAGAGAAGGGCACATTTTTACATGAAGAGTCACCTTAAAGAATTCAAAAGGTCACCAAGATAAAAACAAAAGGGGAAATGATGCATTTGCTCATGAAGGGTCACCATGTGACTTTTCAAATGCAAGGATTTGAAGGGTCATGCAAATTTGGTGTCATTTTCCATGAGGAGTAAATGTCATTTGAAAAGCTATAAATAAAGGCTTGAGAAGCCATTTGTAATATGCAAGAGAGTGCATGGTTTGTAATTGTTTTATATAAGAAAAGATGAGAGAATAGAAAGAGATATTGTAGAGTTCTATCATTTGTTGAGAAAACAACATTGAGAGATCGTTGTGTTTATACACAACAGGGGTTAATGCTCCTATGGGTTGGTGCTCACAAATATTTTGCAAGGAGTTGGTGCTCCTATGGATTGAGAGATAGTTGTGTTTATACACAACAGGAGTTAATGCTCCTATGGGTTGGTGCTCACAAATATTTTGCAAGGAGTTGGTGCTCCTATGGATTGGTGCTTACAAATAGTTGTGTTGGTGCTTGGTAAAGGGGTTGGTGCTTTTGAAAGTTGGTACTTGAAAATTTTGTAATTTGGGTTGGTGCTCATTCATATAATTGAGATCGTTCTCCATGGTTTTTCCCACATTGAGTTTCTATATAAAAATATAATGTCTCTCTTTCTTGTGTGGTGGATGTTATTGTTTCAGTTTTATTACATATCTTGAATATATGGTTAAGTGGAGTTTGATTAAGTAAAAGATTTATAAGATATATGATATATTGATTCACCCCCTCTCAGTATATCCTGTGCTTAATACTCTCCCTCCCTCTCGTTATCACTAATTTTCTTTTTTTCTATCCCTCTCTCTTATGTAGAAGGAATAATTTTAATTTATCTTAAATAGGTATGCAATTTTTCTCTTTCATTTTTTTGTGTGTAGATGATGATAGACACCATTAGTACCTCGTCTAGACTACACCAATCAGATGATAATACTACAATCAACATTATGGTTCATGCTATTCTTTATCTCTCTTTAAATAGAAGGAATAATTTAAATTTATCTTAAAATAGGTTTACTTTTAATTGATCCATAATTGACCTCTTTCATTTTTTACTTGTATAGATGATGAGAGATGCAATGGGTACCTCACTTGGATTGCAACAACCTACTACTAATGCTATAGTTATGTCCCAAGATCCAATATCTCACCAACACCACTTGATTTAGAGACAAATAATGGTGAGAACACAATAAAATGATTTTTTTTAACTTCATGTAATGATAATCTCTATCATATTTATATTTGTATGCACATCTCTAACCCTATATGTATGTTCCATAGGATTCATGTTGACCCCTGAATTTGGCTAAGTACAACTGAGACTAAGAGTGCATGCGTGCATGACATGTGAAGACAAAGTCCACACCAGTGACCAAGAGGAGTAAAGAGTGATGTGCACAAACCTAAACTTCCAGGTGCATGCGCCTATCTGGGATTACTAGTAGGCATGATGCAAGCTAAGAAAGATTGAGTCCTTGTGTGGAAATGAAAAACCAACATGATCAAGACAAGATTTTTTTTTTTTTGTATCCAAGAACCACAACACAGATCATAGAGGATAAATGATGAGAGTTATGATCGACAACTGATCTTGATAGGAGGTTGAGAAGTGACGGTGAATGATAAGGTAGATAACCTTGAACAAAATAACACAATAACTACCAAGTGGACATCCAACACAATAACTTCTAAGTGGTTGAAGTTGAGCTACCAAGTGACATGTAGGGCATTTTGGAAGCCTATAAAAGTTGGGCACCTAAGAAGTTATGGTTGATTCTTAGGAGAAACACTGCTGGATTGCATTCAAAGTGTCATATTAACTAGAGGGATAATATTAAGTATAAATAGGGATAGTAATGATAGTATGTAGCATTGTAATCACCTTAAACACCTGGTAATCTAGTAATACTAAGATATGGACATTAATACAAGTGTTAAACATTAGTGTTACTACTATCTCAAATTATCTTTGTTTATGTTTATGCATGTTTTACCAACATTTCGATGGATTCTTGGATATAATAGTTTTCTTATGCCATTTTTTATATGGCTAAGCACTTGTTGTCACACTATAAGTATATTCATCTAGGATACCCTCTAAGTACCTTGCATGAGATGATGATCAAATCCAACACCATTTCCAACTAATCCCAACCCAGTGCAGTTTCCCTATCTATGCCTTGGGTGAGCACACAAGAAAATTTGCGTGATGTGCCGACATAAAAATTAGTAACAGTCAAGTGTTGGGACAAGTTAAGGACTAACGCATGGGTGACCACTAGACTAGCCAATATTTTGGTTCCATTATCGAAACTTGGTCGATACTTTTGCTAAAATGGTGAGTGGAGGTGATAAATAGAACTTATTAATGGCTGGCTAAGTTCTTATGCATATGAGAAACACAGAGGGTAGAAGGTGAAATGGGCATGATTTATAAGAGATAACAAGGGAAGATCCTACATGGATAAACCAAACGAGTGTGAGCTCAAAAGGCATAAGTATAATGAGACTTGATAAAATATGATGGTCGAAATGGACCTTAGGGAAAGGGGGAGTTTGACTCATGAAATGCCATGTGGACTCATGCAAAATGGGATGGCATGAGGATTCTCACGCATAAGGTGTGCACTCTGTTGATGAATAAGTACACACCATGGAGTTAGAGTGAAGTCTAGAGGAATAAGCTGAAGCTCCTGAAGAAGAAGTATGGGAGGATAACTTCAAAAGAATGCCTAGTTCCATCTATATGAAGCACATGCTCATATGCTTCTCTTACAACTAATATAAAACCAAGACATGATGGATTTGAACAACACAAGGGAATTTTTAGGATGGAAAGAAGGTCTGTTACAATAGATAATTCCTTACCAACCACTAAGGCTAGTAGTCACCCAACTTGCATAAAATTTGGGACAATGCAATATGGTATGCCACTAGCGGGAGGGGGTCCAACCACTTAGACGAATAGTTTGACCCAAAGTGGAGTAGTAAGAGTTGGAGGACCATTGGCGACCCAACATATCCTCCAAGTGGCTGGAGGGACATTAGTATAAACCTTCATGAGAGGTGGTGGATCCCTGCTTCTTATAGTAGGAATATGATGTATCTATATAGGAAGGTAGAGTTTGGGCACACCTTTAACCAAAGCACTGATATAGTAGGTGTTTCATATAGAGAAAAAACCACAAAGGGGGTTAATACAATGGTAGTGGATGAATTCCAAAATGAATTAAAAAGCTAACTCTATGCTTGCTCCTTAGGGTGAGCTAAAGTTATGTAGACAAATAAATTAATAAAAGAAGACAAACAAGACATTTACCTTCATTGAAGACCCCATCTAGCAACTATTTTACAAAGGCTTTAGCTCAGTTTGTAAATTAAGAGTCTTAGTCAATGCACCTGTTTATTCCAATGACATCTCCCTTTGTCCATCAATGGCTTTAATCAATCAAGATGAAGAAATGGTGAATCTTTTAGCATGATTTTTGCATTATATCTTTGCATATTAAATCTTGATAATTATTTATGGAGGCCCTTATATTTATACTTTTCTTGAAGTGATACTGACTTTCTTTCTCAAGATCAAGATGTGTGGTCCAAGATTGATTAAAATTTAGAGACCAAATACAATTAATATTTTGGAAGAAGGGAGCAATTAATTTAGGCATAACTCAAAATTTTTAATTTTTATTACATTTATGTTGATATTTTGTATTTTTGACTTTCTGACTAATGCTGTCATGATGATATCACCTTTTTATATATTTGTTGAATTTTTATTTTACAAAATAATTTATTCACTAATTTGACATGTATTTTTCACTTAAGAATTTAATCGAATTTAATTAAGTGAATCTGATTAGGCTTTTTACAATTCTTAAAATTTGATTAGTTGCTATGCACTATTGATCAAAATCATCAATTTGCTAGGTTATAATTTGACTGGAGATGAATTAGAAGATTATGCACTATTGATCAAAATCATCAATTTGCTAGGTTATAATTTGACTGGAGATGAATTAGAAGAAGGTGATGATTACGTATAGGGTAAACAATTGCACATGACATGTGTGGATGAATCAAAGTGTTTCAGTGGTTTCTAGGTTTAATTTGCATTGTTTGCAAAAAGTCATTTTGATTGTAATTTTGACATGAGAGTGGTGAGAATTGAGTGTCTATATTTTACCTTTGTTTAAGAAGCTATTGTGAGACACTAGGCATAGTAACAACTTTTCAAAGAATGAATAATTCGTTAAGAAGAAGTTGAGAAATTTGGTCGAAGAAATAATCAGTGACCCATGATGCCCTATTGAGAGGGCAGGCAGAGATGAAAGACATGCATGGGATCTCAAAAAAGAGACAAAAGAAATAATAAATACAATGAAATTAACCCATGGATGAGATTAATATGAATGAAATAATTCCTATATGTGCTAATTTCCAATGGTTACGGAGAATATAAATAAATTAGACCCAAGACAGGGGGAAATGGGAAGGACACATTCCAAAACAAGCAAGATATTTTGACCTGCCCCAAACAAGGTGAATGATGTGGGCTTGGAATTAGAAGAAAGAGTAAATGAGGGAATTGGCCCCAAAGAGCGTGGCCCTAGTTGATTTATAATAATGTGCCCCAATAGGGTAGATTTGATAGTTGATCGGTCAAAAATAATTTTACCTCATAGGGTAGATTTTTGCTCTGAGAAATGATGATTAGGCCTTTGATGAATTGGTTGGGGGAGAGTAGAGAAGGAGATATTTTTTTGTAATATTGTCGATTAGACTTAATGTCTTGATTTTTGATATAACACTAGATGGTATGCACCATGATATAAAACACCATAATGACCCAACCGTAATATGCATATGGGTCGACTTGTGATTCTAATAGAGAAGTGAAAAAAATGCACCATTGATAGAAACCTTGATGATAATGCGATTGAAGGCTATTGGATAGACTCAAGTAAAACTGCATAACATGAAGCACCATGATGATGACCCCACCCATATAGTGGATTGAATCAATGTAATAACAGAAAAGGGAAACAAATAAACAATGCAAAGAAACAACAAACACAAACTTAAAGAAAAGCAATAGAAAACATCTAGTTGTTCAAATAAATGCACCCAAAATAATAAAAAATAAGCATGATAGACAAAAACATAAACACACCATAAAATAAACAAGTAGCAAATCATTTGTGTGTGTGAATGTAAGGTGTTACTCCTAGGTAGTTTGTCAATGGACAAGATCAGATGATAGATTGGACAGAAGGGGGGAATAAAAGAAAAAGGAAGGGGTGACCGAGCTATCTCCAAATGCCCTAATGAAAATGGATGCTTACTACATAGTCCCATAGACTTCAAGGTAAAATATAGTTTTCCCAAAGATATGGGATAAAATAAAATGATGATAAGTAAGATGTTTGATTATGGAAGAGAAATAGGAAAAGACATACTCACAAAAGGGTGATAGTGTTAAGTAAAGGTTACTCACAAAATGATGAGAGCGTAAGGCAAAGGTTGCTCATAAAATGATGAGTGTATAAATAAAAGTTATTCACAAAATGATGAGAGCATAAGGGAATAGAAACAAAGAATGAGATTGGCCGAGTTGACTCGAGATGCCCCTTACATCCAAGCATTGCCTACAAGTTTGTGTGGACCATAGGCCGATGCAGTTCTCCCAAAAATAGGAGGATAATTGTATGATAATGCAGAACTAAAATGAAGTGGGATAGATAAGAGGTTCCACCCCCATTTTTTTTGGATCTTTATATATTGTGTAAAAATTATAAGCCAATTTTCATGATTTTATAATTTTTAGGGTTTATCTTAGGTCTTTTCAATGTTTTTGGAGTTTTTGGAATAAGGAATGGAAGGTAATATGTTCAAATGTACAATGAATAGTCTAACAAAGGACACTCACCCTTAGGTAGAGGTTCAAACAACAACTAAACTGGTTATAATGGTATTTTACCATGAACCAACAACATAATTTGAAGAACTGGGGGATATCACACAACAACAAGATTGGAATGAAACTGACACACAATGGGGAAATAATGTTAAAGAGAAGCAATTAAAGGAACTATCAAGTAAGTAACACCCTTGTTGACATACCCTAAAACACTTGTCTATAAGTAAACTGTTGATGCTAATGAGTTTGAAGTTTCTTTGGAAAAATAGTCATTGAATCTGCCTGCAACACTTGCTAGTCGTAATCAGGGTCATGATTAGTAATAAGAACATGTGGGAAGTGAATGAAGAATGGTCTAGGGAATGATATAGTAATAGAATGAAGGCAAAATGGGTGACCCCAAGCAAGGGCCTTTGTAGACAATGGTCCAAATTAGTTAAGCATAGTAACATTTGAGATGCATTATATTCAACATTCTTTGAGCTCTTGTCCATCTGGTGTGGCTGGTCTAAATGCCCTAGAACAATAATTTTTAATAATAACAAAGGGTGCAATCTCATTGGCTTCAAAATTAGCCTTTTTCTTGTGTTCAATGTTCATGTTCTTTTGATTTTATTTTAGCACTAAATCACTAATTTCAAAATCTCTATAAAGAATACATTGGTTGTAGATATGGCATAACCGATTTTGACAAGCTCACAAATGGTCCAACGCTGCTTGTCATTTCTCATCCAAGACCTATAGCTCTTACAATCTAGCCACTCTATATTTTTCATCATCAATGATATTCTATAGATAAATGCATAGAGAGGCTAACTCATTCTCAATAGGAATAATGGCCTCATATCCAAAAACCAAGGAATAGGGCATAACACCTACAGGTGTGCCAGTACTGGTACAGTAAGCCCATAAACATGGGAATAATTTTAGATGCCAATCATGACCAATGTTTTTGATAATCTTCTTTAATATTTCAATGGTCATGTTTGACACCTTGGCTTGGACATTACCTTGAGCATAAAAGGTCGTGGACTTCTTATATTTGATATGGAATTTGGTGTACAGGGATTTGAAATATTTATTTTTGAATGGGCCACTATTATCAATTTTATGGTGGAGGGAATGCCATAGTGACATATGCGATGGTGATAAATAAACTTAGAAATTTGTTTTTTGGTTATATATGTGAGGGGAATGGCCTCTATCCACTTAGTAAATTAGTCTATGGTAGTTAGGATATTCTTGTGGCCATCTAAGGAAGTAAGGTTTATTCTTCTTATGAGATTGAGTCCCCAAGGAGAAAATGGCCATGTTGTAGTGATTGGTTAGAGTAACAAAGGAACATGAATCAAATCACCATTTTATTGATGAGTATCACACTTCTTGACATGTCAGCATGTGTCTGTCTCCAATGTGGGCTAGTAATACCTGGTTCGAAGAAGTTTCTTAGCAAGGACCAAGCCATTGGTGTGGGCCCCACAAGTTCCTTCATGTATGTCCTTCAATGCTAATTTGGACTTTCCAGAAGATAAAGAAAGAAGTATCATTCCATCATATCCCCTATGATAGAGTGTATTTCTAGGTAAGGTATATCAGTTGGTTTTATAGATGAATGCTTTATGTTGGGTTCATGATAGGTATGGAGGAAGAATTTGAGCATGAAGATAGTTATATAGGTCTTGGTACCAAGGGATATCAAGACCAAAAATATCGTATACCATCTCAAAATCTAGTTATTCATGTGCTAGTTGAAGAAGGTTCTCAATGAGAAACTGATACTCTTTAACATTATTGACCACTGCCAGCATGGATCCAATGGTTGCCATTACATCTGCTGATCGATTATTGGCCCTTGGTATTTGTTCAAACTGTAAAATTTCAAAATATCACTCAAGCTTATCGACCATACCCTTGTAAGGTACTAGCTTTTTATCCCTTGTTTGGTACTAGTCTGTACCCTGATTAATGATGAGTTGGGAATCCCCATATACCATTAACTATTATGTGGTTAGATAAAGTCCTACAATGAGTTCTTTGTACTCAATGATGTTATTAGTGTAATGGAAACCAATATGAAACACCTTGAGAATGAGATCCCCTTGCAGTGTAATAAATAAGATGCTAGCCCCAAATCCATGGGATGTGAATAAACCATCAAAATATAATGTCCATTTTTTGGAATCAATAGTTGTTGCTTCCATAGTCAGAATTGACTCATTTGCGAAATCAAAGATGAGTGGTTTCATATCTAATATAGGGGCTTCAACAAGCTGATATGTAAGAACTTGCTCCTTAATGTATTTTTGGTTTTGATATTCCACATCAAATTCACTTAGCAACATCACCCATTTGGCCATGCAACTTGTTAGAGTAGCTCTAGATAAAAAATATTTGAGCGGATCGATCTTGGTGATGACTATGGTCTTGTTATTGACCATATAGTGAAAAATTTTAGGAAGTAAACAAAATTTCTAAACAAGACTTTTCAATTGGCGTATAGTTATTATTGTATGTTACATATGTCCTTCTCAAATAATAGACTACATGCTCTTTGCCCTGCTCATCATGTTGAGCCAAAAATGCCCCTAGAGCATGCTCTATTGTGGATATGTAGAGTAACAATGGTCTTCTTGGCATAAGAGGCATTAATACTAGAGGGTCATCCAAGTAATTCTTTAAATTTCTAGTGGTAACTAGCATCCCACCAAAATGTTACACCTTTATTCAGAATGCGAGTAAAAGGGTGGCATCTATTTGCTAATTGGGAAATAAATCGACAAATAGACAAAATTTTGACCTGTAGATTGTGGAGCTATTTAAAAGTAGAATAAAGTGGCATTTCCATAATGACACTGAATTTAGTAGGATCAACTTCAATGCCTTGATGTGACATAATGAATATGAGAATTTTTTTTGAAGTGATACCAAAGACACACTTTGAATTGAGATGCACCTTGTATTCAATAGGTCTCTCAAAGATTCATCATAGAACTTCATAATGGCTTGCATGTGTCTTGGATTTAGCGAGGGTGTCATCCACATAGTTTTGAATATTATCATGCATCATGTCATGGAAGATGATAGTCATGACATGCTAGTAGGTCGCCATAACATTATTCAAACCAAATGGCATGACTTGATAACAAAACATTCCCCATGGAGTGGTGAAAATTGTCTTATGCTAGTCCTCAGGTGCAATCTTGATTTGATTGTATCTTGAGAAAATATCCATGAGGGAGAACATTTCATAGCTTTCTGTTAAGTCTACTATCATGTCAATATTTGGTAAAGGGAAGCCATTCTTATGACATGCCTTATTAATATCTCTGAAGTCAGTGCACAAGCTAATTCCCTGAGGCTTTTTATTGACTGACATAATGTTTGAGATCCATTCTAAATAGTCTAATGGTTGATTGAATCCTATTGGAAGTAATTATTGAGAGGGGGTGGGTGAATTAGTATATTCAATTCCTTTTATCATTCCAAGAAGTATTCACTCATATGCAAGTAATGATCATATCTTAAACAAACAACTAATAAGCATATCACAAGAGTACACAAGATATAAGTGGAAAAACTTCTTGGGGAATAAAACCCACTAAACCATACACATGGACTACATTCCTATAATGTCAAGATTCAAAGTTTAGTGAAGCATCAACTTCACAAGGAGCTACTACACCTATCTAATCAAGCACCCACTTGACTAGTCTTATGTAATCTCTCTCTTGCAAAGAGGCTCCAACCCCCTAGGAACTTTAGCACCAACCAAGTCACCTATGATATTAGATCACCTTGAAACACATGTTGCTAACTCAACTGTAGATGACAACCTCCTTTTTTCACTCTTTACTCTTCAATCTCACTGAAACAATGTCTTAGGTCTTCTCACACAACTAACCCTTTCTTTGGTAGTATTAGGCCTAATGACCTTGATGAACACATATAAAATCATAATTAAATATTCATGACATAATAAAAAGACATATATGATGGTATTTAACACCTTCACCTGATTTTCAAACACCTATCTCATTTGCATATATTCTCAATATCTCAACTAGTCAATTTAGGCCTATTAAGCTTTCTTAAGTAGTTGACCCTTGCTCTCATCCATCTTAGTGAGTCATGAACATTTTAATACATGAAATACCCTTGGAATAGATCACCACACATGTTTCAAAGGTGAAACAAACTTGACATAAGTCCGTCATAGTCCATAAGAACCAAATCACCTATTAGGCCTAATGGAGACCTAATGCAATTAGGTTTGTCTTAAGCACACATCACCAATCTGACCTCTTGGAACACTTATTGTCTTAACCAATGGATGAAACAATTAATAAATGCCTCCAATATACCCTTGATAATTTCACCTTGGGTCTCCAACTCCATTTGGCTCATTTCACACCATGAACCCACCAATTAGGCCTATTCGCCTTTTAGGCCTTTTTATTGCCAAAAGTTTGTCTTGAAAATTTGAACCATATTCAAAAATTTGAAAAATATCCCATGTATCAAATAACATGAATAAAATTCCCATGAATTAAACAACTTATCAAAATGCTTTGGTCTCTACCATACAGGCCAAAAGGCCTCAAGAACACTCATGTAGATGGTTTACTCAGAAACACCAAACACTGTCAACACATAGTCAAAATCATTTGACTCTCTAGACTTGAAAATGGACTTAAATGAGAATAAATTCATTAAAATGATCATATTATTCATTTATAACACTTTAAATATCTTTGGATCATTCAACTTAGTAAAAAGTCACTCAAGAACATCATTTTCACACACACAAAATGTTGTCTGTAGAATAAAAAACACAGTCAATAAAATCAACTTATAGAACACATGTGGGAACACTTATATGATCCTATAGTGGATTTTTTTGAACATTTATAGTTATTATATTATCTCTATAAATATATATTTCATGGTCATATATCAATATTTGTCTTATAGACCAATCTCACTATGTCACTCTACACAGACTTTATTGTGTTTGACAAGCAAGTTTGATGACAAACTTTTGCATAGGTGCATGCATCATAAAAAATTATAGAAAATGGGGATATGAGTTATAGGTATTTAATAATTAACCCATGCCTTAGGTTCCATCCTTTGTCCTCTACAACCAATCCCTAATCTAATTCTCATTCTCGCCTAGTTTTCTCATTGTTCTACTTATTAGGCTAGTTTAGTAATAGGCTAGCTGCCATGATCGGTTTAGAAAATTTTTGGTCAAAAATCTTCTTATAAACTTTCATGGGCATAAAATTTAGTCTATCACATCATCCTCCATCCATTTTCATGGTTTGACCTGGTCAACCCTGCATGTAGCATCAAAAACCCTGAAAACATGGGTTTCCCTGTAGCTTTTACTCACTGTCAAAACAAACCAAAACCACCTAAGGAGACCTTGAAGAGTTATTTTCATGTTAAAAACATAAAAACATGTCAACTGGACCATTCTAAGCCATAAACAATTATATCTTTCTTAACAAGTCTTTTAAAGGGGTTTACTAGGGTTTAAGACCAGTTTCCATTCTTAATGATTGTTCATATAGCTCTATCCCTGAAACCACTTCCTAATTATTGGAAAACCTTATTTGGACCCTTTTATATCTCTCCCAAAAGGATCAAGGCACCATGAAAAGTTTACACATGTCAATGAGCATCTAAACTTCTTTCTCAAGTTCTCATATCTTTATTTTGCATACACAGAAGATATTTAAACAAGATTTCTACCTTATCCTTCAATTTATGATCTAAAACTTGGTAAACATGCTTGAATTAATATTTTAAACTTCTATCCATGATTACATGATCTCTATCACCTTGGAAACTTATATTGACCCCTCATTAGGCCTCACTAGGTCTATATGCATACTTAGTCTTGAATTGACAATCATGCTTGGATTATGAACACAACCTAAAACCTCCTGTACTATTATCAAAAATTAATGCCCATTTAATATAAAAACATATCACTCTCAAACAATATCACCCTTTCTCACATAGGTACCAATGGCTCAACTCATCATATTACTAGGTCTATGCCAGTTCACTAGGTTTCTCAAATAAAGCTTCAAGAATCTCAACATCAATAAAAACACAAAATGACATCAATGATAAATTCATGCATACCTTGTAACACATTCACAACAATCTCCCCCTTTTTCATTGATGACAACAACTCATTGATGGAATCTACTCAGAGAGACTTCTCTTACTGGGAAACAACTTCTGAATGTAGATCAATCTCCCCATTTGACATTAATGACAAAACACTTACCTACAATAACATTTTTGGATAAAAGATTATATAAATCTCCCCCTTTCATATTGCATATATTAGAAAGATTTTTATTGATAGATTGATATGGATCCCCTTTTGACCTTACAACTTGTGCACTTCTTTTCTATTCTTAGAGCTAAAACATATCCTCATGAGCTCCCCCTAAGAACTTTGTCTTGCTTAGTGGTTTCTAGGAACATGAATCGCACCTAATTCCTATCTCAAATGTTAAAAAGTAGCCTTTGGAAGAGGCTTAGTCAAGATATCTGTAATTTGATCCTTAATAGACACAAATTCAAGCTTAATGCTTTGTTCACTTACCTGTTCTATTAATAAATGATACTTGATATGAATATGTTTGGTCCTTGAATGTAAGACATGATTCTTTGAAACACTTATGTCACTAGTATTATGACAAAGAATAGGAATAGGGCCATAAAAGTCCACCTTGTAATATTTTAGAGTTTGTTTCATCCATAATCCTTGAGTACAACATGAGGCCATTGCAATATACTCAACTTCACAAGTAGATAAAGCTTCTGAAGGTTATTTCTTGCTTAACCATGAGACTAGACACTTGCGTAATAAGAAGGCTCCTCCATTAGTACTTTTTTTATCACCTAGAATCCCATCCTAATCTGTATTTGTATAGGTTATTAGATCAAACTTCTTACTCCTTGGGTACCATAAACCATATTCCAAAGTCCCTTTGAGATACCTAAGTATCCTTTTTACTTCTTATAGGTCGATTTACTTAGGATATACTTGTAATATTCCTAAAAACCCTACTACTTGCATGATATCTAACCTAGATGCAGTAGTATACAACAAAATCCCAATCATGGATCTATACTTTGTTTGATTAACCTTTGAGGATTCATCTTCCTTACTTAACTTGCATCCTATAACCATAGGTGTACTTATAGCCTTACAATCTTCCATTTCAAACTTATTTAACATCTCTTTTATATACTTGACTTGTGTAATGAACATACATTTTTCAGTTTGACTAATTTGAAGTCCAAGAAAGAAAGATAGTTCTCCAAGCATAAACATCTCAAATTCTGACTTCATCACTTTTACAAAGGCCTTGGTCATGTTTTCATTAGATCCACCAAAGATAATCTCATCCACACAAACTACAATTATCAAATAATGATCATTTTCAATTTTGACATGTAGGTTGCTATCTGCAACTGCTCTCTTGAATCCTTGGTCCAAAAGGTATTTATCAAGTCTAGCATACCAAGCTCTAGGGGATTGTTTTAAAACATAAAGGCCCTTCTTCAACTTGCACACATAATCCTTGTTATTAGTCAATAGGAAACCCTCAGGTTGTTTAATATATACCTCTTCTTCTAAGTTCCTATTTAGGAAGGATGAATTAACATCCATATGGTATATCTTGAATCCTTTGAAACCTTCAAAGGCAATAAACATCCTGATGGCCTCTAACCTTGCTATAGGAACAAAGGTTTATTTAAAATCCACTCCTTCTACCTGAGCATATCCTTTGCACACAAGTCTAGCTTTGTTTCTAGTGACCTCTCCAATCTCATTCAACTTGTTTCTGAAAACCCATTTGGCCCCAATGATGTTTTTGTCTTTAGGTATAGGTACTAACTCCCAATTTTCATTCTTCTCAATTTGATTTAGCTACTCATTCATTATGTCTAACCAAAACTCATCTTCACTTGCTTCAAAAAAAAAATTAGGTTCAATTTTTGAAAGTAAGGTAGTATTTTCTTGATTAGTATCACTCACCATTTTTTCCTTGTTTGTATACCTGCACTTCTGTTTCCAATGATTTGAGATTCAGGGTGATCCTTTTGAATTTGCCTAGAAGGACCTTTGAGTTCTTTCTTTCCTCACTCTCTTCTTCATCCTCATCTATATCTATTTCTCCTTCAACATTATTTGAATGAGTATGTGGATTATTTGTCTCATCAACCTTAACATTTGTGCTCTCCACTATATTCTGTAATCTTTTGTTATAACATGTGTAGGCAACACTTATTGATGAATATCCTAAGAATAAACCTTCATCAGATCTTGAGTCAAATTTGCCTAAGTCCTCATAATCTCTCTTAATATAACACTTACTCCCAAAAACTTTGAAATGTTCAACATTTGAAAGTCTGCCATTCCATAATTCATATGGAGTCTTGTCACTATTGATCCTGATCTGACTTATTTTCAAAGTGTAAACTGTAATACTAACAAATTGTGTCCAATAACCATTTGATAACTTGGATTCATTCAACATTGTCCTTGCCATCTCTTGGATTGTTCCATTATTTCTCTCAACCACCCCATTTTGTTGAGGTGTTCTAGCAACTAAGAATTATCTTCTTACTCCATTGACCTCACAAAATTCATCAAACTCATTTGATCAAAAATCTCCTCCTTTGTCAGACCTAAGACACTTGATCTTTACATTGATTTGATTTTGAACTAAAGCTTTGAAGGTCTTGAACTTTCCTAGTGATCTTGACTTCTCTTTTAAGAATGCTACCCAAGTCATCCTTGTAAAATCATCTATAAACAACATGAATTAAATATCTCATTAAATAGTTTGAATCCTTGTAGGTCCACATAGATCAGTATGGATTAGTTCTAAAGGTCTAGTGGTGGAATATTCTTTATATTTGAATCTTCTCCTAGTTTGCTTACCATGTTGACATGCCTTGTAAAGAACATCTATAGGTTTAGAGATTTTGGGCATATTCTTAAAAAATCCTTTGGAGCTGATCTTGACAAGATTATCAAAGTTCATATGACTTAACCTTCTATGCCACAACCAAATCTCATCTACCTTGCTCATGAAACTTTTTTATTTTGTGATTTGATTTAGTACATAGAGATTGTTTTATGTTCTCTTCGCTGTGGCAATTAATATTCATAATTTTTCTCTTCTAATATCACATTCATCTTCATGAAATGTTAGAGTATGTCCTTGGGTACACATTTGGCTTACACTCAACAAGTTGTGTTTCAATCCATCTACATATAACACATTTTATGTTTTGGTCTTCCCATTGTCCAAGCTCAAAGAACCTTTCCCAACTATATTAGCAGATGTGTTATCCCCAAACCTTACTGAACGAATGGCATTTTTATTTAAAGAGATGAAATTGATTTTATCTCCTATCATGTGACTTGAACAACCACTATCTATATACCATTTCAAATCTTCATTTTGAGTGTGGAAAGCAGTTTGGGATATCATAGAGTCTTTTCCTCTATCTTTATGCTTTTTGTTTATAGGATCTACTTTCTTGGTCCATTCTCTAGTTTCATGACTCCATAATCTCTCAACATGACTGGTTTTCTTGATATACTTTGTCTTACATTCTCTTTCAATGTGTCCTCTTTGGTTGCAATTGTAATAAAGAATTTTGCTCTTCCATCTACAATTAATAACTTTATGTCCAAATCTAACATAAAAGAAACAATGACCAATGAAGGAGTCGATAAACTAAGATTTATAGATCTTGTTTGTCCTTTGATGAACATAGGATGATGCATTGTTACCTTTGATGTCACTTGATAGAGTAGGGACCTTCTTGACTTGATGATGATTAACTTCAAGTTTGATAGCCTTTGAATATGTCTTGATTCTATCAATTTCATTATTTTTTGATTTATTAATATTTATTAGAGAATGATGTTTATTGAAATCCTTTTGTTATTCTCTAAAACCAAGTAATCTCATGTAATAAAAGGATATTTGAATATACAAGATACTATTAAGCTTTCCAATACTTTATTCATACTTTTGATGTTGGGATAAATTAAAATCCAAATCTATCCCCAAATTGCATACAAGAGAACTATGAAACAAATTAATCAAACATTAAAAAATAAACATAAATGTGCACAAGACAAGAGATGCTAGATTTAACGTGGTTCACACAAGATGGTCTACATCCACCAAACTTATCCAGTATATTCTTTCTAGCAATACAAGGGAGAAACAAAATCTAGTAACAAACCCTATTACACCTCTCTACATTTTTTGCCTCCTCTGTGTATAATATTTCATTATTTTTTTCACACTCATACATCTCAACTATATATCAATACATTTTAGGGTAAAAATGCCTAAACATAACCTCTACTATCAGATCTGGAAACCTTTAATTAACGGCCCAAATTGACTACAAAATTATAATTTAACAAGGCAATTTTAATAAAAAATTTCTCTGAGGCAAGTGGGCCCTCGACACCCATTAGGGGGTTCATCCCCCCAAACCATGCAAGGGGGGTTCCCCCCTTGAAACCCCCTATGCCATTAGGGATTCAAAGAATGAGATCCAAACCCGAGTGAAATAACATCAAAATTTTAACCTATGATCTTGGGAGACAATCAGGGTCCACACCTAACATTTGATAAGTCCTTATCTTGATAGTAGCTTGCTCAACTTGTGCCTCTAAAGATTTTATTTTCATTTTAAGATGAGTGCATTATTACATGTGATCCTCTATTTTTGAACAACATTCAAAATTTGTTTCACCGACTGTGGGTAGGTTCTCATTGTAGTCATAGAAAGTAATTTCATTACCAAGATTCATATTTGTGTTTTAGAAATCTCCCTTAGACTGTTAGATTTGATTCAAGTGTCTAGGCTCTAATACTAATTGTTGGAAGTAACTACTGAGAGGGGGGGTGAATCATTAAATTCAATTCTTTTTATCATTCTAAGAAGTATTCACTCATATGCAAGTAATGATCAAAGCTTAAACAAACAACTACACAAGCATATCACAAGAGAACACCTGATATAAGTGGTAAACCCTCTTGGGGAATAAAACCTACTAAACCATGCACATGGAATACAGTCCTATAATGTCAAGATTTAAATTTTAGTGAAGCACCAACTTCACAAGGAGCTACTACCCCTACCTAGTCAAGCACCCACTTAATTTGTCTTCTACAATCTCTCTCTTGCAAGGAGGCTCCCACCCTATAGGTAACTTAGCAATAACTAAGTCAACTATGATCTTAGATCACCTTGGAACACCTATTTATAACTCAACTATAGATGACAACCTCCTTTTTTCACTCTTTACCCTTCAATCTCAATCAAATAACATCTTAGGCCTTCTCGCTCAACTAGCCCTTTCTTTAGTAGTATTAGGTTAAATAATCTTTAAATTAAATATTAATGAAATAATAAAAATACCTCTATGATGGTCTTCAAAACTTTCACCTAGTTTTCAAACACCTATCTTATTCACATATATTCTCAATATCTCAACTAGTCAATTTAGGCCTATTAAGTCTTCTTAAATACTCAACCCTTGATCTCACCCATCTTAGTCAATCATGAACCTTTTAATACATGAAATACCCTTGGAATAGATAACCACACATTTTTCAAATGTGAAATAAACTTTACATAACTTGGTCATAGTATATAAGAACCAAATCACCTATTAGGCCTAATGGAGACCTAATGACCTCTTGGAACACTTATTATCTTAACCAATGGATGAAAAAATTAATACATGCCTCAAATAGACCCTTTATAAGTTCACCTTGGGCATCCAACTCCATTTGACCAATTTCACACCTTGAACCCACCAATTAGACCTACTCACCTTTTAGGCCTTTTTACTACCAAAAGTCTATCTTGTAAATTTGAACCATATTCAAAACTTTACCACATAGACCATGTATAAAATCATATTAATATAATAATAATTAATTAAAAAACTTACCAAAATTCTTTAGTCTCCATCATATAGGCCAAAAGGCCTCAAGAACACTCCTGTAGATGGCTTACTCAGAAACACCAAACACTATCAACACATAATCAAAATAATTTGAATCTCCAGACTTGAACATAGACTGAAAATGACAAAAAATGATACTATCAGTCCTTTATAACACCTTAAATATCTTTGGATAATTCAAATTAGTTAAAAATTACTCAGGAACATCCTTTTCACACACACATAAAAAGTTGTCTATAGAATCAAAAACACAGTCAAGAAAATCAACTTATAGAACACCTATTGGAACAATTTTGTGATATTATTATGGATTTTTTTGAACCTTTAACATCCTTAGATAATATATATAAATATATATATATTACATGGTCATATATCAATATTTTTCATATAGACCAATCTCACTATGTCACTCTACACAGACTTTATTATGTTAGACATGCCAGTTTGATGACAAATTTTTGAATAGTTTTAGGCATAATCAACACTTATAGACCATAGGTATAGGAGGTATAGGTCTTGAATAATTACCCCATGCCTTAAGATCCATCCCTAGTCCTCTACAACCAATCCTTAATCTAATTCTCATTCTCACCTAGTTTTCTCACTGTTATGCTTATTAGGCCAGTTTAGCGATAGGCTAATTGCCATGATCGGTTTAGCACATTTTTGGTTAGTAACCTGATCATAAAATTTAATGGGAATAAACTATAAGTATTTAACATCATATTCCATCCATTTTCATGGTTTGACTTGGTCAACCCTACATGTAGCATCAATAACCCTAAAAACAAGGGTTTTCATGTAGATTTTACTCACTGTTAAAACAAACCAAAACCACCTGAGGAGACATTGAACAGTTATTTTCATTTTAAAAATATAGAACTAGGTCAACTAGACCATTTTGTGCCATAACTGATTAGATCTTTCCTATCGAGTCTTTCTAAGGGTTTTACTAGGGTCTAAGACCGGTTTCCATTCTTAATGATTGTTCATACAAATCTATCTTTGAAACCACTTCATAATTAGTGGAAAACCTTCTTAGGAACCTTTTAAACCTCCAAAAAATGGATTAGGACAGCATGCAAAGTTTACACGTGCCAATGAACATCTAAACTTCCTTCTCGAGCTTTCATCTCTTCATTTTGCATACACAAAAGATCTTCAAACATGATTTCTTGCCTTTTGCTTCAACTTAGGATCTAAAACTTGGTAAACATGATTGAATAAATATATTACACCTATTTCCATGCTTACATGTTCTCTACCACCTTGGAAACCCCTCATTAGGCCTCACTATGTCTATATGCATACTTAGTCTTGAACTGATAGTCGTTCTTGGATTATGAAAAAAACCTAAAACCTCCTGTACTATTCTCAAAACTTCATGCCAATATCATACAACACCATATCATGCTTAGACACTATCACCCTTGCTCACATAAGTCTCTAATGGCTCAACTCACCATATTACTATGCCTATGCCAATTCACTAGGTTTCTCAAATAAAGCTTCAAGAATCTCAACATCAATAACAACATAAAATGACATCAATGACAACATCATGCATATCTTGTAACACATTCCCAACAAATCCTACTTCTAATAATTTTTATAGCTATTTATTGATAAGTATAACAATGCATGGATTTGTTTTCTATATCCTCTGTTTGATTGTCTTGGCATCTGGATGTACAACAAGTCGATGCATCACTAAAGATAGATCTAATCCTGACATGTTAGAATAGGACTAGACAAATATATCAATGAAATCCAATAGGATAGTAATAATAAACCCATGTTTCTTAACAGTGAGTGAAACACCTAAGTAAATTATTTTGGGATCATCATAAGTATTGATGTTCACTTCTATGGTTTATCCTACAAGGAGTGTAGATCCATATTCAAGAATAATAGGCATGGATGGAAACTAGTCCTTTTCCAGTACTTATGAGTCACAAGGCTCAACCATGTAATAAGAATCAAAATCTACCATTTCTGACAATGGCCAATTGATGAACTACTTTGAAAAGTCTTGTACTAATTATGCAAATATTTTGTGCTCCTCCTCACTAATATTAGACCCAATTTAAATTCTTGGACTTGGAGGACACTAAACTTCCTAAGTGTTGTCCCCAAAAAATGTCACTCATTTTTGGGATAACCTATGGACTATTTTGGCCCTCCACAGACCAAAATTGTCTCTTCCCTTTTCAAAAATTGCCCTGAGCATTCAAATTCCTCATTTTTCAAGCTTCTCAGGTTCTACGCACTCTGCAGGCTTAAATCTATGAACTCTGCAGATATGTTTCTATAGACTCATCATTCTTGAAATTAGCAAGTTTAACAGGTTCAAAGGCTTCTATAGGTGAGTTCAATCAAATGAACAAGTTTTCAACACAGTCATTTTCAGGATTGGTTCAATGCTTTGGTTCAACCAAAAAATGTTCATCGGCAAGCTTCTAAGCAAGGATTAAACCATTGAACCATTAAACCGTTGAACCTTGAACCATTTTGGTTCAACGGGTTTGATGGATTCAAAGGTTCAACGTCATCAGCAAGAGTTAAGGGCTTTGTCAAGGTTCAAATTTCAACCACTTCAAGGTTCCACGGCTTCAAACACTTAATGAAAAACAAAGGCTTGAACCATTGAACCATTGAACCTTGAACCATTTTGGTTCATCGGTTCAACAGGTTCAATGACCAAATGACTCAATGCATTTGGTTCAAAAGATCAAAGGGACTTAGCCAAATAAAGAGATTGAACCGATTGAACCGTTGAACCAAAGTTGGTTCAATCGGTCGGTTCAATCGGCAGGTTCAAGGGGCCACCCCAGGGCTGAAGGAACAAATGCCCTTGCGGAGGGCAGTGAACTAGAGGCAAGTGCCCTTGCGGAGGGCACCAACGTTGGTTCAAGGGTCAAAGAGAAGACAAAAAAGATAGAATTCTTTTGGATTTGTTCAAAGGCCGATAGGGAACATTTCCTTCAGACTTTTTGTTAAGGCAAGAGTTTCCTCAGAAAAATGGTTAAGGCAAAATTCCTTCAGACATTTTGTCTGAAGGAATTCACTCGGGAAGAAAGCCCGAAGAAATTGAAAGGAACAAATGGCTAAGGAATAGAAGCTTTCCTTCAGACAAATTGTCCAAAAGAATTCATTCAGACTTTTTGTTTGAAGGAAAAGCCCACAGGAAAATGCCCAATGGAAAAAGACAAAGTGCAGTGGAAGCCACCACGTGTCCCTTCTAGAGTCGAAGCGAAAGCTAACAAGTGTCAACATCCGCGGTCTCTCCCTTTTGTGTCATAAGAACTGTGGTGGGCCCTGAGTGAGTTGCTAAGGTCAGGCGGAGCGTGACAAGTGGCATCATCTGTGTGAATCTAAATGAGTCTCAAATGTTTCTATATTGTTTCTAAATCAGAGCAGAAGCTGCCATGTGTCATTTTTTATAAGACTCTCAAAAGGTTTCTAAAGCTTCTATAAGTTGAGTGAAACATGCCACATGTCTCGTTATAACTCAGTAGAACGTGACAAGTGTCTGCATCCGCATTTCCCTTTTGAAGCTACTTGGGCAAGAAGTGTCATGGATCCCATTTTCCATAAGTTTTTAATAAGTTCCATAATAGCAAAACTTGCCACGGCCAAAGAAGGAGCCAAAAAAAGAACCAAGCGACTGGCTGAAAAGAGAGCCTGAAGACTCAAATTGCTACAGGAGAGAGAGGAACGAGACTAAAGGACCAGAAATATCTTTAAAAGAGTTATTTCTAGTAGGTGAAACAATGGATCAAGTAGACTTCTAAGCACACCAAATCAAGGATGCGGCCTATTTTTATTTCATGAAGTAATGGCAAATTAGACAACTGCGTAGACATCAAAAAAAGGACCAGATAGTCCATACTAAGGAAGAGACATATTAGAGGAATAAACACGTCATAGTATGGTAATGCACTATTCCCAGCATGGTCCCTCCAAACAGAACTAAAGGCGCATTGAAGGCATTCAATTCAACATGGGATTTTTTCATGAAAACAAGTGCCCAAGTCTATCTTGAAGTGCTATATATTGTAATCTCTCATTTGATACGAAAGAGATCTTTTTGATCACAGAAGCAAAACTCTACCCAAATTGAAAGGTGAATACTGAGACTTTGAGCTCAGATTATTGTTCATATTATTTTATCTGAATGAGAAAACAAGTTACTTGTAGACTTTATGCTGTTATAGCTTGTGCCATTTTAGGAGATCGTTCTTATGTCTGTCTTCTAAATGCATTCTTGTTTATTTAATCTAACAAGCATAATTAGTGGAAGTGATAAAGAAGATGTCCTGAAGTCAAGTTATTTTCAGACTTTGTGTTGTTATAGTTGTCTTCAGTGTGTATTTATTTTTTGTTTCTGTGTTAAAGATTTTGGGACGACTTTATGCTCCCATTATCCTTTGTATCTCACTCTTTGGGCAGTTGAAGTGCAGACTTTGTGCTACACTTCATTCTATCAACTATTGCACCCTATTACCAGTCACTTATCCTACATGAAAGAACTCCTACTGTTTCCTGCAAGAACACTTCTGAAAGAAGAGAAGTGCTTTCAGTGTCTTCACCAAGATTTTCTCCTCTGTTGGTGAACATCATCTCTGAAAGAAGAGAGATGGATGGTGTATCCTACCCCTGAGTGTTATTTTTTGCTTATATATATAGCATATAGCCCCTGCATATTCATAAGAAACCTCCCCTTGATGAGAGGAGAGATTTGTCCCCTATTGATGTAGTAAACCTGCACATCTGGCTGACCCATCTCCCTATGCTGTGGTTGAAGAGACCTATTTTTCTCACCAGTTCGCTGGTTGACAAAATATTCACCCAATAGTTTTTGGCAACTTCGCTGGTGACATAGTAATTTTGTGCAATTTGAAGCCTCAAGCTTTAGATTGAAACATCACCTGTGTCTTACCCATTATCATTATAGCCTTTTTGGTGACTCTGCTGGGGATTCGAACAAGTAGTTCCTATCCTTATCCATTGTATATTCTGGTGACTCCATTATGTGTCTTACCCATTATCATTATAGCCTTACCATCTTCCTCCATCTCCATTATATTATTTGGTCTGCAAAACTAGAGCCACTGAGATAAAACACACAGTTTGAAGCCTCAAGCTTCAACCTAAAATATGGCCAATTCTTTCCCATTTTTGTTCTATAATCTGGCAACTCCACACTATACAAGAAGCCAGAGAGCCCAAGGTAAAACTACTTTTTTTACTGTTAGTAGAGCTTTGCCTATCCACACACTATCCAGATTTTTTATCCCTCTTTTTCATAATCCCATTTTGGTAGTTCAAGGCCCCTGGGGTAACTCATTTGGCCCACTAAATCTTATTCCACCCCTGCATGAACTTCCACGCAGCTCAAGAAAAAATTTTCTCAAATTCTTTGGTGATGGGAGAGTTCACCTTGATAAACACATTACAGCCTTCGGCATATCCTGTGGCATAATAAGAGTGGAATTTGAGGATGTTGCAATCAGAATTTTTGTGGAGACACTACAAGGTGCTGTTGCAGACTAGTTCTACCATCTGCAGGCTAGATCAGTGACCGACTGGGATACACTCAAAGCTAAATTTGAAGCCAGGTTCAAACCTGCAGAAGATGCGCATGCCTTATTGGCCCAGCTCACACAGATGAAGAGGGATCCCCATGAACCTATGAGGGACTTCATTGCCCAGTTGTACAAGCTGAGGCACATGATTCCCATGATCGCCCAACCAATACCTCAGAATCTCAAGAGTTTCTTCATCAACTCATAACTAACTGAAGTGACTTTTTTGTTGAGACAGGTTAGACACATAGACCTTGAGGCTACTCAAGACTTGGCTACTGAGCTAGAAGATGACCTTATCTTAGTAGGAAAGATAAGGAGAGATCCTAACATAGGTAAATCCTCTTCATCTTCTGAGTATCCACCTTCAGCCACCACTGATCAAATAGTGCAAAAGCTAGCAAATGAACTGCTAGCTTTGAAAAGAAAAATGGCCCACGGTATGTCTGCTCCCCCTAATCAGAATATGCCAAGGAGGACATTTCAAAATTAGGCATATTAAGGCAATGCTGCCAGGAATCAAGGATAGCTAAATCGCCTTCCTCCACAGAGAAACCTCGCCCTTAAAGCACCTTCAACCAACTCAGTAGTTAGATATCTAGAAACTGAATATGATTTTTCTTTCCAACCTGAGTTTGATCAAGAAAATGATGCTGATCTCTTCACAGAGGGTTAAGAAGACTCAGCTGGTGACTCTCACATTAGTTTCCTGAATTATCAGGATGAACCCAGGAGTAAAGATGAAGCGTTTGATGGATCATACGCTGTGTTCACTCGGTCTAAGAATCAGTCAACCCAACAAGCTGTTAAAGAAAGAACAGAGGAACAAACTCAGCCTGCAATTTCAATTGTTGAGGGGGGAACCACTCTACCCTTCCAACTAAAGGACCTGGTGATTGCCAGAAAGGTAAGTGACTCAAATATCCCTACGCCTTCTACTTCAAATTCACAGGCCAATCTTCCCCCTCCCAAAAACTAAAATAATGAACTCCCATCCTCTTTTTCTAGTCCATTTCAGTCATTTGACATAGTCGACCATGTCAAGAAAACTAAAATTTAAATGACTGAATTTGAATTCCTACAAGCCAACCCTGAGCAGTTGACAGGTTGGTGGAGTGTGTGAAGAATACAACCATCTCTATAGGACAAGAGATTAGAAAGGTAACTCATGATCCCCCAAGGAACATGCCCATCCCAGTCACTCAAACATCAACACCTAAAGCTCAGATTTCATTTGAGTCTTCAAGCAAGGGTAATTATTTTTTGTCCACAAAGGATGTTCATGTTTCTGTAGATGAAAGTCCCATAGCTGGAAATTCAAGAATTGATTCAAATAAGACATCAGAAGAATTGGTAGGGCACAATATAAATAAAAAAAGATCTTCCATCTCTAATAAAGATAAATCTGATAGAAGATTAGTTTCTGATGATGTTTGGATCTAAGAATTTGATGGCAATAATTCCTCTACTGGTGATGGAGCCGGGATGGTGTTGATATCTCCTCAAGGAGATATTTTTCCTCTTTCACACAAGTTGCAGTTTAGCAACACCAACAACACTGTTGAGTACAAATCTCTGTTACTCGGATTGAAGGCTGCTCAAGATGAAGATGTCAAACTCCTTCATGCCAAAAGAGATGCTGAATTGATGGTTTGTCAAGGGTCTGATGTTGATAATCAAGATATGTGCTAGACTGAACCAACAGAACAACAAGCTATGGTAGTGAACCATACTGCTGTACTCTGAAGTTAGCAAAAGAAACTCTTCACCAAGAGAGCAAATATTTATGGTTTTTAGATTGAAGACCACGTCTTGCCATAGGGCAAGAAGAGAGAACCAAAAGGAGTGCATAGAAAATGTGATTCTTGGTGGAGAGTTCCATTCGCCCATCACTGATTCTAGGGACAAAATGGTTTCTTGCTAGTTTATCAGGATGGAACGCCATCTTTATTGTCTCACAATGGGCAGCATATGAAGCACTTCAATTCCTGAAGTGTCAGATAAGTTCATCTGTACATATGTATATTTATATAATCTTTGTTTTTACTTTGTGTCATTCATTTTCATTTTTTGGGGCCTTTTTTTTTGGTTAGCATGACTCCATAGCACAATGGCATACTTCAAAGGTACTGGAGATTCTGGTTTCTACTCCCCTAAGCTATTTCAAGTTTTCAACTGAAGAAAGTTCCCCAACTGGAGCCAACTGTTGTCCCCAAAAAATGTCACTCATTTTTGGGACAACCTATGGAATATTTTGGCCTTGCACAGACCAAAATTGTCTCTTCCCTTTTCAAAATTTGTCCTGAGCATTCAAATTCCTCATTTTTCAAGATTCTCAGTTTTTACACACTCTGCAGGCTTAAATCTACAAACTTTGTAGATATGTTTCTACGGACTCATCATGCTTGAAATTAGTAGGTTCAATAGGTTCAAAGGCTTCTGCAGGTGAGTTCAATCAAAAGAACAAGTTTCTAACACTTAGTCATTTTCAGGATTGGTTCAACGCCTTGGTTCAACCAAAAAATGTTCATCAGCAAGCTTCTAAGCAGGGATTGAACCATTGAACTATTGAACCGTTGAACCTTGAACCATTTTGGTTCAATAGGTTCAATGGGTTCAAAAGTTCAACATCATCAACAAGAGTTAAGTGCTTTGTCAAGGTTCAAAGTTCAACCACTTCAAGGTTCCACGACTTCAAACACTTAACAAAAAATAAAGGCTTGAACCGTTGAACCTTGAACCATTTTAGTTCATCGATTCAATAGGTTCAACGACCAAATGGTTCAACACGTTTGGTTCAAAAGATCAAAAGGAATTAGCCAAATAAAGAGATTGAACTGATTGAACCATTGAATTGTTGAACCAATGTTGGTTCAATCGATCGGTTTAATCGGCAGGTTCAAGGGGCTGCCCCAGGGCCGAAGGAACAAATGCCCTTGCAGAGGGCAGTGAACTAGAGGCAAGTGCCCTTGCGAAGGGTGCCAAATTTGGTTTAAGGGTCAAAGAGAAGACATAAAAGATAGAATTCCTTTAGATTTGTTCAAAGGTCGATAGGAAATATTTCCTTCAAACTTTTTGTTAAGTCAAGAGTTTCCTCAAAAAAATGGTTAAGGCAAAATTCCTTCAGACATTTTGTCCGAAGGAATTCACTTAGGTAGAAAGCTGGAAGAAATTGAAAGGAACAAACGGCTAAGAAACAAAATTTTTCTTTCGAATAAATTACCCAAAGAAATTCTTTTAGACTTTTTGTCTGAAGGAAAAGCCCATGGGAAAATGCCCGATGGAAAAAGACAAAGTGTAGTGGAAGCTGCCACATGTCCCTTCTAGAGTCAAAGTGGAAGCCGACAAGTGTCAACATCTGTGGTCTCTCCCTTTTGTGTCGCAAGGACTGTGGTGGGCCTCGAGTGAGGTTCTAAGGTCAGGTAGAGCACGACAAGTGGCATCATCCATGTGAATCCGAATGAGTCCTAAATCTTTCTATATTATTTCTAAAGTAGAGCGGAAGCTGCCATGTGTCATCTTCCATATGACTCTCAAAAGGTTTATAAAGCTTCTATAAGTTGAGTGAAACATGCCATGTGTCTTGTTATAACTCAGTGGAACATGACAAGTGTCTGCATCCGTGTTCCCCTTTTGAAGTTGCTCGGGCAAGAAGTGTCATGGATCCCATTTTTCATAAGTTTATAATAAGTTTCATAACAGAAAAACTTGCCATGGCCTAAGGAGCCAAAAAAAAAACCAAGCAACTGGATAAAAAGAGAACTCGAAGACTCAAATTGCTATAGGAGAGAGAGGATTGAGACCAAAGGACTAGAAATATATTCAAAAGAGTTATTTCCAGTAGGTGAAACAATGGATCAAGTAGACTTCTGAGCACACCAAATCAAGGATGTGGCCTATTTTTCTTCCATGAAGTAATGGCAAATTAGACAACTATGCAGACATCAAGAAAAGGACCAGACAATCCATACTAAAGAAGAGACATATTAGAGGAATGGACACGCCATAGGTATGGCAATGCACTATTCCCAGCATGATCTCTCCAGACAGAATTGAAGGTGCATTGAAGGCATTCAATTTAGCATGGGCCTTTTTCATGAAAACAAGCACCCAAGTCTTTCTTGGAGTGCTATATATTGTAATTTCTCATTTGATACGAAAGAGATCTTTTTCATCACAGAAGCAAAACTCTGCCCAAATTGAAAGGCGAATACTGAGACTTTGAGCTCAGATTGTTGTTCATATTTTTTTATTTGAATGAGAAAGTAAGTTACTTACAAACTTTGTGTTGTTATAGCTTGTGCCATTTTAGGAGATTGTTATTATGTCTGTCTTCTAGACGCATTCTTGTTTATTTAATCTAACAAGCAAAATTAGTGGAAGTGATAAGGAAGATGTCCTAAAGTCAGTTACTTTTAGACTTTGTGCTGTTATAGTTGTTTTTAGTGTGTGTTTATTTTTTTTTCTATGTTGAGGATTTTGGGATGACTTTGTGCCCCCATTATCCTTTGTATCTCACTCTTTGGGCAGCTAAAGTGAAGACTTTTTGCTACACTTCATTTTGCTGGTTATTGCACCCTGCTATCAGTCACTTATCCTACCTGAAAGAACTCTTCCTGTTTCCTGCATGAACACTTCTGAAAGAAGAGAAGTGCCTTCAGTGTCTTCACCAAGATTTTCTCCTCTATTGGTGAACATCATCTCTGAAAGAAGAGAGATGGATGGTGTATCCTACCCCTGAGTGTTATTTTTTGCTTATATATATAGCATATAGCTCCTGCATATTCATAGGGAACCTCCCCTTGATGAGAGGAGAGATTTGTCCCCTGTTGATGTAGTAAACCTGCACATCTGGTTAACCCATCTCCCTATGCTGTGGTTGAAGAGACCTATTTTGCTCACCAGTTAGCTGGTTGACAAAATATTCACCCAACACTAAGGAGATGAGCGAAGTTCCCCATCTAAAGGCACCTAAAATAGGTTTTCACCTATAGACTTATTTTTATCTTTATTTTTTTCCTGATCCAAAGATGCTTCAAAGAGGTTTTCGCTAGAGGATCTCAATGTTTTACCTTGTTTATGAGCAAGGAAATTTGCCTACTCTCCAAAGTAGGCAGTAAGGTCCAATACAAAGTCAAATTCCTATTTATGATCACCAATTGGTAATTTATCTCTTAGGCTCATGAATTTAGTGATGGTTTCTTTATTCTAAAATTCATCCAATGATATAATCAAAACTTGATGGTCCTAATCAATTAGGTTTAGATGGTGAAGGGAAGAGGTAATTCATTTTTTATGGTAAGGATGGCATTGGTATCAAAGAGGTTTGTGTTAACAAGCTCATTGTAGACACTATAATGGGATGTTGTATCATTGTTAGGAGTCTCTTCATCAGTCGATGAAGTGGTTTCACTGTCAAAATCTATAAGGTCATCCCAAGTGACCTGAATACTATTGGAGTTCAAAATTAATTCATAACCAACATGATCTCTCCTATAAACCATTACCATAGCTTCTGTAACACAAACATTATACATAGAGAATAAAATATGCATAAAAGAGTCTCTGTAATGTATTCACAATTATTTTTGTGGGTATCCACAATGAACAAGTCAAAAGGTACATGGGAGTGCCTATTAAATAGATAAGGTGGGTTGTTTCGTGCAACAAAATATTGTTGCATGAATAACTATAAAATTGGAGTTTCTATTATTATTGTGCACTCAAAAAATATGTGCACAAAATATAATAGGATCTCTAACAATATACAAACTCCCAAGATAATGCTTACATTCTTTATTCCAATACCCTCCCTTAAGTACATAATAGGGAGTCAAAGAAGAGAAAGGAAAGAGACTGATGGGTCCTGATAACTAGGTCTGATCAGGTACCCATATACAAATCATAGTGAAATACAAGGTGTCCCTATGGTAACCAATCCATCTTACTGGACTACATGGATGGCAAATCATTATAACCGCTAAGTCAAATAGGAACTAGTAATATGTATGAGGCTAACTCTGTAAAAAACACTGATCTCAAAACACTAGGGGAAAAAGTCACCAAGGATGAAATGAATCACTGCAAGGTGACAAAAAACTAGTAACAACAACTAAAGTTGAGAGATAAAAAACATATGTTTCAAGGTGTCCCAAGAAAGTAAATGACTTAATACTTAAACATAATGTTGAAGAAGTACATTGGATGGAATGAAGGCCATCAAACATAAATGAACTCGATGGACTCAAAATTCTCAATGAAACTCAAATATGCATGAGTGGTCTGGATCCGTTGCTTAATTATAAAAATAACTGACACTAGAATTCACCAAAATAGTTCTTATGAAAAAAGATAGTCAAAGGTGTCAATAGTGTAAAATAGTTCACCAACTGAATTTAATCTACTACCAAAAGATGCAGTGCACCAAGGATTAACAAGGAACATGACAACTAAAGAAGCAAGATTTGCACCATACCCCCTCATACTACTGACTAGGTCGACTGATGCAAAAAAGGTATGTATGAGTGGACTATCCACTACTCGAACACTAACATGTTGACATTGTATTCACCAAAGTATTTATTCTTTAGAAGGAGATCAAGCTCTACAACAAATCTAAAGGAGATTGTCAGTTGTCAAAAAAATGTCAAAGATATAGAAAAATATCTCTCAAGAAAATGACCTTGGTGGTGATGTGATAGTAAAAAATTGAAGAGTAAGTGCTCAACATGGAGCATACAAACATGAAGAAAAAGACTTCATGAATCTTAGTATGACCACAAATAAAGATCCCATACAACAAAAAATACCAAATGATGCATAAAACCTAGAATGCGATCAATATATAGAAGATGCCATCAAGAATAAGAGAGTTGCTCCTAAAATAAGGGAATAATGTGCGACACAAAACTGTACTCAATAATTTAGGATGTTGGGCTTTATCAAAAATGTGTCTATAAGTACAAAAATGGCACAAAAAATACAATGCACAATAAGAAATGAGATGTTGGACTCTATCGATAATGTGTCAATGAGTGTAAAGTGTGATGACAAGAAAAATAATGTGGGCCAAGAGTGTAAAGGCACAGTAACAATGACCTCTAAGAAATGAAGGTAAGATGGAACAAGAACAAGTTTATTTTATCTATGAGGGGATCTGACTTCCTACCAAACTGGACCTCACCCTCCACGTTTGACTAACATGATAAAAGGTAAATATACAAAAATACTTTTGCCCTTTACAATAATGGTCATCCTTTTCACAATAATAACCCCACTATTAAAAAATGTTCCCCAACTTTAATAAATTCACCCCCCAATAAGATGACAAGCCACCACTTTGAAATGACTCCTCCACAGTTAATAAAGTTGGCCAGTAATGAAATCACTTCGAAAATATTACCTCCATATGTTTGGTCAAAGTAGTGATTTTATTTGATTTGAGTTTATTTATTAAAAAAACTCAATGTTTTAAGTGAATGACACAACTAAAAAAGAGTTAAAGACAAAGAAAAAACTACCAACTCTCCATGTATATTTGGAGTGGAAAATAATTGATGGTGGCAAGGGAGACTAGGTAATGGCAGTGAGGAAGATTCTTATCCACTTAGATGTGGCATGGAGATCAGAACTACTAGAGATTTGAATGATGTCCAAAGAGGACAGAGGTAGTTTGGGCATAATAATTTAAAGAAATCAGTGCTAACCCACAACATGGCCAAAAAATTAATAGTTGGATAATAACTTAGTAAGAATGTGGGCTATGGCAGACTATTGATTTGGAAGACAACACATCATATTGACTAAAACAAAGGCCAAGGAGAGTTTGATCCAAGAGCCCACCATGAAACTCATGTAGTGGATGAAGCAAAAAATATAGGCACCCTGTAACGACACATTTTCAAAACTGAAGGGAGTGACTTGTAACAACAAGAAGGTCTACAAGCTTAGCTTTTCTAGTTTTGGTCTCATCTGTAAGATCACATCGTTTATCTCTAGCTGCTCTAGTTTATAGTCTTTCATCCTTTCAAAACACTAGGCCTTACTTGAAGGTCATAAATAATAGTCTGCCAAGTGAAAAATAGTGATTTCTTTGATGAGATATTAGACTATGTGAAGATTAAAGAACCAAGCTTGAACTTGAGTCTTTCAAAGTGCATCTAGGGTTTTTAGGAGGTTGATAATGTTAACAAAAATGCAAAATTCATACATATAGATCCAAGACACAACATCGAGACTATGCTCGTGTAGGTATATGGATTGAACTCACCACCGCTAATCTACCAAACATGAACACTCATCTTGAATGTAAAATCTATCATCCTTTGACATTCTCTTCCTTTGATATAGGTCATCAGTGGGGAATGAGTTTGGGAAAATAGTTTGACAGTTGTAAAATGGCCCAAAAAAGATATGGGGCTCAAGCAAGACAAATTGTGAAAAAATAGTGGGCCAGCCAGCTGTATACAATAAACAGAACTATGAGGAAGAAGGGTCCCGAGTGGTAAGGAAAATAACTTAATGCAAGGTGGAATGGCTTGTATATAGCTATTGTTTGAAGAACATATCCCAAGGAGGATAGAAGTGGTATGAAAAACTACCAACTAGAGTTATAAAACTGTCAAAGAGTTGAAGCAAGATCCATAAGTGGCAAGCACTATGTCAATGCAAAAAATCTTCGATCTCCCTTCATCTGATGCAAACACAAGACTTCAATGAATTTTTTTTTATGGGTGTTTGACATAGTCTGATCCAAATATATCTCAAATTAATATATATGCAGACTTAAATTTGGGCCACTGGGTTGAGTAATAGTTGTAAGAGAAGATCTGATACAATATTGGAGTTCAAAATGAACTCATAACCAATAGGATATCTCATGCAAACCATTATCACAACTTCTATAACAAAAACATTGTACACAAAGAATAAAATATGCACAAAATAGTCTCTGTAATGTATTCACAATTATCCATGTGGGTCTCCACAATGACCAAGTCAATAGGTACATGGGAGTGCTTATTAAATAGGCAAGGTAGGTTGTTTCGTGCAATAAAATATTGTTGCATGAATAACCATAAAATTGGAATCTATATTATTATTATGCACTCATAAAATACGTGTAAAAAATATTGTAGCAAATCCAAAAATAAACAAACTCTTGAAACAATGCTTACATGCTTTACTCCAACAAATCTAAGACCTTGATTTCCTATATGTGTTGCTACAGGTATAAGTTCAAGAATTTTTTGTGTTTTTACTCCTAGGTATTTTCTCTGATAGTCTTGATTATCCATGATCCTATTGGGAATGGGGTACTTAGTGTTTTGGTAGCATGTGGCAAATCCATCACTATACAATCGATCTCCTTTAAAACTGGTGGCCGTAACTTGATTGGGTGATGCATCTTTGACAAATATGAGTGGCTCCTATAGAGCAAACTTGGTCTTCTTTTTTCAGATCATGTTGGGCCTACCAAGGATAGGTTTGGGCCTTCCGTAGGATTTTGGAGATTTGGGATTTTTTTTGACATGAAAAACATCTTAAATGCGGTATGTGGCTATGTCAGCCTCTTCAATAGTGAAGTGAGTGTAAATTGATTTAGGCGATAGATGAGAGGAGGTGGACATGAGGTCACTTGTATCAATATAATTAGACCCGGTAGATTTGAGAACTTTTATTTTATTTTTATTGCCTACATACTCAGTACTAGGGGAATAATTATAGTTACCATACTCAACCTCTTGTTTTTTGTAATGAAAGTATGGCTATAGATCACCAGGAATAGTGACCTCTAATCTTGAATGAGGGAATTTAAGGCACTGGTACAAGGTGGAAAAAAATGCTCATAATTTATGGATCCAAGGATGACCAAGAAGTAGGTTATAGGGTATCTTGATGTCTATGACATGGCACAGGGTGTCATGAGTGACATGCCCAACAATGATTGGTAAATAATAATACCCACATATTCTTTATCTACATTATCATAGGCCTTGATTATGATATTATCCAACTACATGTCTGCTATTGTGTAACCTAAAGATCACATAAGATTTAATGACACTATGTTTAACCTTGAACCATTGACTATAAAAACCTGATTGACTTTATGGTGGGAAATGATGGCCTTGATGTACATGGGATTATTGTGAAGGGGACTAAGGGATGACATATCACTTTGGTCAAATGTGATTTTTAACCTAGGGACAAATGTCCCATCACTATTTGAAACTGGGTTGGATCATGTCATTGGGTGCTTTGGATTGTTAGAAAAAGTCATTTAATATGGTATGATGAACTTTAGATGTATGCAAAAGATCTAAGGTAGAAATTTATGTAGGAATTTTGTTTAGTTGTTCACTAATATTATATGGCTTCTTAGTAGGAAGGTGAAGTGGTTTGGATTTTGGTAGTGTAGTGTCTTGATTGGAGTTGGCATTGGCATTAAAAAGAGGCAAAGGGCCTTGAAGGGTGACTCTTGGATGTCTAGTTGTGACTACATAATTTTGAGTCAGGAAAGAGTTACCTAAATTAGTGGAGTTAGGTGCTGGTCTATGAATAATAATTTTTGATGGTTGAGGCGTAATCAAATTTCTCAGAATTGTGTTAGAATTACCTATAATCAAAGGTAGTGATCCCAATATAGAAAGGATAACACTATAACGAGTGTTATATGGTTTATGAGGCACGACTTTATTAGTAGCAATATAGTTATTTGTAAAACATCTTACAACATCACCATAGTTGTATGGTACACTTTGATATCCCACTTACTTAGTTTGGGTATCATAATCCTGATTATGGTTGACCTAGTTTTGATTTTCGTCTTATCCTTGCTATTAGTTTTGGCCTTATCTGAGGTTTTGATTGGTTAATTGGTGCTAATTATTATGCTTAGGAAAGGGTTTTTTATGGATTCCCATCTCTTTATTATTACTGGGTGCTCTTTTCTCTAACATGATTTACCCATTTTCAAGCAAATCTTCAATTAGATGTCTCAATTACATGTACCTATAGATTGAATGACCAACCACGCAATGGTAACAGTATGCATTATCATGATATAATGTTGGTTTAGGTTGACCCTCAGGAAAGGGTTTTGGATTAGGCTACACAATCATATTAGTTGATACTGACTTTTAGAATACTGTCTCAATGGGCTCCTTGAGGTCACAATTTTTTTGTCATTATAGTCTCTTCATTTTGGGGGAGCTCTTTATAATTCAAGTTGAGGGTTAGGTGGTGTATTTCGAATAGGTGATTGATGCACTATTTGTACATGTCTCACTTTTGTAACTCGACTGTTGAGCATGTTATTATTTTTCATGAAGGTCTTCAATTTTTCAGTTGTGTTGGTCTGAATCAACACTTGGTTTTGGTTCAACATTTGGCTTTGGTTTGGCACTTTGGCTTGAGAATAGATCTTCACAAGACCTTTGTCAATTAGTGACTTTTCAATTTGCACTCCTTTGTCAATTATCTCTTTAAAGGTGTTGGCATAATGAAGTTTTAGATTGTGTGTAACTTCAACATTTAGGTTTTGTACAAAGTTACCTTTTAATTGTTTATCCAGTAAATTATGTGAAAAATAACTAGCTAGAGTTCTCCATCTTTATAAATATGCTAAAAAGCTTTCTCCTCCTCGCTACTTGGCATTACACAAATCGACAAATGTTAGCTTGTGATCTATGTTGTAGGATAAATGGTTGACAATTTTTTTTGATAAATCATCAAAAGTGATTACCAACCCTTTTGGTAATTTCATAAGCCACTCCGAATCTTGTCCACCAAACTATGTGGAAACAAGTGAATCAAATATATATTGTTGTATACTACTTCTTGGCACATGATAAAGAATTCTTGAAAATATTCTCTTGGGTCACCTTTCCCTTTATTCTTGTCTAATTTCAACATTTCAAAATGGGGTGGGAAAAGTACTTGGATAAATCTAAGATCAAATGGATAAGGGTATATGTCATGAAATTTGTACTTCTTAGATGCCTGACTACCTGCTTGAAGTCCTTGATACAATTTACTTCATTGTATCCCATTCCTAGATATTGGGAGCATTTTACAATAAATGTAAGGTACTTTGTTGTGTTTGATGGCCTTGGTTAGTGTAATAATAGGTAGGAATGGCTCCTCCTTACACAATTTTGGCAGGGATATTCACCCTATAACCTATATTCAAATTTTGACGAGGGACTTACTGGTGGTTTTGATTAGGATTGAAATAGGTAACACATTATTGGTTTTAAGGAAATTACTATTTGAAATTGTGAACACTTTAATATTGTTGAATGTAGGATATCTATTTTTGGTTTAGAGGAATTAGTTATTGGTTTTGAGGGACTTGTATTGGTTCACAAGTAATTGTTGTTATAAATTATAAAAAATAGGCAATGTGCATTGGGAACTTCCAAACACTTGATGTGGTGGCAAATTATCAGTAACTTGTGTTTGGATTAGCACTTATTTGCATTTATAATGGCACTTATTATGTATTAGAAATGATTGTTTGGTGGTTGAAATAGGCATGTTGCATATCAAGTGGAACTTGCTACATAACATTCACTAGAATGGCATGCACAACCAAAGCCAATGGTTCTACATTAGATGTAACATTGTTTACGGGTTGTTGTGGTAGCTTGAGCAATTGATTTTTCTCCTAGAATGTGGTATTTTTGAATGATGTTATCACTAAACAAGTAGTTAAGTCAGTAACAAGTTGATTGGAATACCATTGGCTAATTTGTTGAATGGTAGAAGTAATGATTTTTCTATGTTGAGATGGGTCAATAAGTTACCCCTTCCCTTTACTGGATGATGCAATGAATAGTTTTGTACTTTGAACAAGGAGTTGACTTTGGATAACAACTAATTATTTAGGTAACTCTTCTATGCGAATAATACTATGTAATTAAACAATACTATGAAGTTTGGTTTTGGATTTGAACATTCTTAGAAGTTGTTCATCCTTATCTTTCATGATTGGCTATTTAAATTATCCTTGACTAATTCCAACAATGGGAGGTAGGTCTTCAAACACTGTAAGGGGGCCATCACTATCTTTGTTGTACTCATAATTTCAAAGGTAGCTTGAGGGATCGTAGAATTCTTCCTCAAAACTAGGGTTGTAAGAGGCCCCACTTTGCATGTACCTACTCATGGTTCAATTGGTTTTGAACTAGATAATGGTTTGGTCCTTGGTAAATATTTGACCTTATTTGTTTAGAATTTTAGAACAAGGTCAAATGGCTCTTTGGAAATTATAATGGTTTTGGCATAAGAAAATCAAAGTTTTTAGATTTGAAATGAGATTAGAATAATACCAAATGGTCTTGTCACTATGAATTTGTCTTGAAAAGGGTGTTGTCTTAGTTTGTCTTTGATCCTAACTTGGGATGAAATCATAAACAAGTTTAAATGGTTTGGAATATAGAGAGTCGATTTGGCACAAGAAAATACAATTCTAAACCAAAAATAAAATGGGAAACATAATGGTACCAAATGAGATAAGGTTATGTTTCAATTGGTACATGTAACACTATAAAATGTCTAAGGATTCTTTGGAATAATTGTGCAATGTAACACCTTAGTGTGTAGATAGTGTTGGTCCCCAAAAATGTCACTCATTTTTGGAACAACATATGAGCTATCTTGGTCCTACAGGACCAAAAAATTCTCTCTTCCCTTCTCAAAATTTGTTCTGAGCTTTCAAATTCCTCTTTTTTCAAGCTTTTCAGAAATCTATGGACTCTACACGCTTGAATCTACGGACTCTGCAGGCCAATTTTTACGGGCTTCACAGGTTGATTTCTACAGACTCTGCAGGAAAGAAGCAAGCTCTCAAAAGAACAAGTTTCCAGCACTTGGTCATTTTCAAGATTGGTTCAGTGCCTCGGTTCAATCAAAAGAGTTCAATCGGCAAATGATAAAGGACAAAGGTTCAAACCATTGAACTTTGAACCATTTTGGTTCAAAGGTTCAATGGGTTCAACGACCAAGTTGGTTCAACGTGCTTGGCGCAAAAGATGAAAAGGACTTAGCCAAATAACAAAGAATGAGCCCTTGAACCATTGCACCATTGAACCAAAATAATGAAGAATTCTCTCAGGAAGGTTTTCTCAAAAAAATGTTAAGGCAAAATTTCTTCAGACCTTTTGTCCGAAGGAATTCACCTAGAGAGAAAGTTTGAAGAAACAGAAAATAACGAATGGCCAAGTAACAAGAAACTTTCCTTCAGACATTTTGTTCGAAGGAATTCTTTTGGAATTTTTGCCCAATGGAAAAAGCCTGTCGAAGAAGTAAGAACCCACCAAGGAGAAAATCCGAAGAAGCAAGCAAGGCAATTATTGCGAACTTTTTATCCACAAGAAAATGTACATGGAAAATATCGAGGAAAGGGAGCAGAAGAAAAGCCGAAGCAAAGGAAAAGCCAAAGAAATTGCAAGGTGTGACGGGCCCGTGAACGTCAAAATTTACACCAGGGAAAGCAGTTCCGCGAAGGGCACCAAGTAGCCAATGTGGAGGTCTCTGACATGTTTTCTCTAAAGGCATCAGAACATGCTGCATATCCCTTGCAGAGCTCGATGGAAGCCAACAAGTGTCATCATCCGTGATGAATCTGAATGAGTCTCAAATGCTTCTGTATTGTTGTTAAAGAGAGCGGAAGCTGACATATGTCCTGTTCTGCAGGACCTTTAGAGGATGCCTAAAGCTTCTATAAACCCAGCGGATGCTGCCATGTGTCCTACTTATTTCAGTAGTGGAACACACCATGTGTCACTTATTGAAATCAGAAGAAAGACCAAGTGCAAAAATGGACAAAGCATCCAAGTGGTGAAAGGAGGTGTCGACTCAAGGAGTTACTCTAGTAGGTGATACAGTGTCTGTGAATTGATCATTAGGAGGTGCAAATGACAAATGGTGCAGTCCATGATTTCTCATATGATGTTTAAGCGACGTGCTCTTCTCAATGATGGGAATGCGCATGGGTCATTTGTGAAAAGGGCGCCAAAAGTCCTCATTTCTTCCCTTATTTATTGTAATCTCTCATTTGTTACAAAGGAGATCTTCCCCTTACCAGAAGTGAAACTCTACCCATTTTGAAAGAAGAAGACTGAGACTTTGAGCTCAGATTGTAATTTCATTTTTTTATCTGAATGAGAAAGCAGGTTGTTTATAGACTTTGTGCTGTTTTGGCTTGTATCATTTTAGGAGATCATTCTTATGCCTATCTTTTGAAGGTGTTCTTATTCATTTAATTTGGAAAGCAAAATTAGTGAAGGTAAAAAGGGAGGTATCCTAAAAATGACTGTGAGAAGACTTTGTGCTTTCACCATTGTTTTTAGTCTGTGTTTTTCCTTTCTTTTTGTGTTGAGGATTATGGGATGACTTTGTGCCCCCATTATCCTTTTTTTAATACTCTTTGGGCAGTTGAGGTGGAGACTTTGTGCTCTGTTTCATCCTGCTGTTACTATGCCCTTTTGATCATCGATTATTTCACTATCTGAAAGAAACTCCTGCTGTTTCTTGTAAGGACACTTCTAAAAGAAGAGAAGTGCCTTCAGCATTTATAGCCAAGATTTTTTCCTTTGTCTGTGTGCATTATCTCTGAAAGAAGAGAGATAGATGGTTTGTCCCACCCCTGTGTCTTACTTTCTACTTATTTATATTGTATATAGCTCCGCATATTTAATAAGGAACTTCCCCTCGATGAGAGGAGAGATTTGTCTTCAGTTGATGTAGTAAAGCTACACACCAAGATGACCCATCTCTCTATGCTATGGTGATAGGAACTATTTTGGTCCTCAGTTAGCTAGCTGACAAAATATTCACCCAACAATTTTTGGTGACTCTGCTGGGATGAACGTGCAGTTTGAAACCTCAAGTTTCAGATTGAAGCAGTTGCTTCCCTTATCCATTATAGAGTCTAAAGACTCCCATTTGGGTCTTACCCATTATCCATTTATAGCCTTACCCATTTCATCCATTACCATCTTCCTCCACCTCCATTATTTTATCTGTTCTGCAAAACCAGAGCTGCTAGGAAAGAGTGCGTAGTTTGAAGCCTCAAGCCTCAAGCTGAAGCTGAGCTAGTCCTTTTTCATTTTTCTTTTGTAATATAGCCACTCTGTCCAAATTTGTTATCTCTATTTTTCTTAATTGAATCATGGCAGTTCGAGGCCCTTGGGGTAACTCTTTTGGTCCACTCAACTTGATTCCACCTCTGTATGAACTCCCACATAGTTCAAGAAAGAATTTTCCTAAATTATTTGGTGATGGAATAGTTCACCCTAATGAACAAATTGTAGCCTTCATCATAGCCTGTGGTGTTACAGGGGTGGAATTTGAAGATGTGGCAGTCAGCCTTTTTGTAGAGACACTATAAGGTGCTGCTGCAGACTGGTTCTACCATCTGCAAGCTGGATCAGTGACTAATTGGGATACACTTAAAGCCAAGTTCAAAGCAATATTCAAGCCCACAAAAGATGCACATGCCTTGCTGGCCCATCTCACATAGATGAAGAAGGAGCCCCATGAACCTATGAGGGACTTCATTGCTAGGTTCAACAAGCTGAGGCATAGGATTCCCATGATCGCCCAGTCGACACTTCAGAATCTCATGTGTTTCTTCATCAACTCAAAGCTGTTTGAAGTGAGTTTTTTTTGAGACGAGATAGACACATAGACGTTGACACTGCTCAAGACTTGGCTACTAAGCTAGAAGATAACCTTATCTTAGTAGGAAAGATAAGGAGAGATCCTAACAGAAATAGAGCTTCATCATCTTTTGAATATTCATCTACAAGCACCATTGATCCAATGGTGTAAAAGCTGGCAAATGAGTTGCTAGCCTTGAAAAGGTAAATGGCACAAAGTATGTCTTCTGCTCCTCTATATAAAGATATACCAAGGAGGACATTCCTTAATTAGCCATATCAAGGCAATGCTGCCAGAAGTCAAGGGCAACAAAATTGTCTTCCTCCCTCACAGAGGAATCCTACCCTTGAAGCACCTCCAACAAACTCGATAGTTGGATATCTGGAAATAGAGCATGTTTCCTATTTCCAACCTGAGTTAGAACAAGAAAATGGCATTGATCTCTTCAGGGAGGATCTAAAAGAATCAGCTGGCAACTCTCACATTGGTTTCCTAAATTACCAGGATGAACCCAAAAGTGAAGGTGAAGCAGTCAAAAGATCATACACTGTATTCACCAGGTCCAAGAATCAGTCAATACAAGAAGTTGACAAAGAGAAGACAGATGAGTGACCCCAACTAGTAATTTCAATTGCTGAGTAGAGAACCCCTCTTCCTTTTCAGTCAAAGGACTCGGTGATTACCAAAGAAGTAAGTACATTGAACATCTCTGCACCATCTACTTCAACTTCACAGATCAGTCCTCCCCCTCTTGAAAATCAAAAGGATGAACTCCCATCCTCTCTTCCAAATCCATCTCAGTCATTTTCCATGATTAATCATGTTGAGGAATCCAAAATTCAAATGACTAAGTTTGAATCCCTACAAGTCAATCCTGAGCAATTGGACATTGATGGAGAACCAAGTGTGGACCTATCTGAAGCAAAAATTATGGTCACCCAAACGTCGGCCCCTACAGTTCAAATTTTGTTTGAGCTTTTAGGTAGGAGTAATTACTTCTTGACCATGAATGATGCTCTTGTCTTTGCTGATGAAAGTCATGTAGCTGGCAATCTAGGATTTGATTCAAATAAGGCATCAGAAGAATTAGTAGGGCATAATACAAATCAAGAAAGATATTCCATCTCTAATGAAGTGATAGAAGATCAACTTCTAATGATGCTTGGATCTTGGAATCTAATGGCAGCATTTTTTCCATAGCTGGATATAGATATTTGTTGCTCGAATTGAACACTGCTCAGGGTGAAGAGGTCAAACTCCTTCACATGAAAATAGATGTTGAACTGATGGTTTGTCAGGGGTTTGATGCTGACAATCAAAGCATGTGCTGGACTGGACTAGCATAACAACAAGTTATGATGGTGGACCATGCTGCTGCAAATCAAAATCAGGCAAAGGAACCCTTCGCAGGGAGAGCAAGGAGTTATGGTTTTTAGTTTGAAGACCACATCCCATCATGGGGCAAGAAGAAGAAAGAGCCAAGAGGAAGATGTAGAAAATTGGTTTCCTAGTGGAGAGCTCCATTCACCCGTCACCATTTCTAGGGACAGAATGGTTTCCTGTTGGTTTATCAGGATGGCATCCCCCTTTCTTTGCCTCACAAAGGGCAGCGTTTGAAGTACTTCAATTCTTGAAGTTTCAGATAAGTTCACCTATACATATGTATATCTGTATAGTCTTTAGTTTAGTTTAGTTTAGTTTTTTTTTTTTCATTTTTTGGAGCCTTTCTTTTTGGGTAGCATGCCAATGGCATGCTTCTAAGGCACTGAGATTTTGGATTCTACTCCCTTCAATTGATTTTTGCAATAGAAGGAAGTTCCCCAACTGGAGCCAGCTGTTGGTCCTCAAAAATATCACTCATTTTTGGAACAACATATGAGCTATCTTGGTCTTACAGGACCAAACAATTCTCTCTTCCCTTCTCAAAATTTGTTTTGAGCTTTCAAATTCCTCTTTTTTCAAGCTTTCTAGAAATCTACGGACTCTGCAGGCTTGAATCTACAGACTCTGCAGGCCAAGTTCTACGGGCTTCATAGGTTGATTTCTACAGACTCTGCAGGAAAGAAGCAAGCTCTCAATAGAACAAGTTTCCAGCACTTAGTCATTTTCAGGATTGGTTCAGTGCCTCGATTCAATCAAAAGAGTTCAACCAGCAAATAATAAAGGACAAAGGTTTAAACCATTGAAATTTGAACCATTTTGGTTCAAAGGTTCAATGGGTTCAATGACCAAGTTAGTTCAATGTGCTTGGTGCAAAATATCAAAAGGACTTAGCCAAATAACGAAGAATGAGCCCTTGAACCATTGAACCGTTGAACCAAAATAATGAAGAATTATCTCAGGAAGATTTTCTCAAAAAAATGTTAAGGAAAAATTCCTTCAGACCTTTTGTCCAAAGGAATTCACTCAAAGAAAAAGTTTGAAGAAACAGAAAAGAACGAATGGCCAAGTAACAAGAAACTTTCCTTCAGACAATTTGTCTGAAGGAATTCTTTCGGGCTTTTTGCCTAATGGAAAAAGCCCACCGAAGAAGTAAGAACCCGTCGGGGAGAAAATCCGAAGAAGCAGGCAAGGCAATTCTTGCAGACTTTTTGTCCACGGGAAAATGTACACAAAAAATACCAAGGAGGAAAGGGAGCAAAAGAAAAGCCGAAGCAAAAGAATAGCCGAAGCAAAAGAATAGCCGAAGCAAAGGAAAAGCTGAAGAAATTTCAAGGTGTGATGGGCCCGCAAACGTCAAAATTTACACTAGGGAAAACAGTTCCATGGAGGGCACCAAGTAGCCAATGCGGAGGTCTCTAACATGTTTTCTCTAAAGGTAGCATAACGTGCCACCTATCCCTTACAAAGCTCAGTAGAAGCTGACAAGTGTCATCATCCGTGATGAATTTGAATGAGTCCTGAATGCTTCTGTATTATTGCTAAAGAGAGCGGAAGCTGACATATGTCCTCTTCTGCAGGACCTTCATAGGATGCTTAAAGCTTCTATAAACCCAGTCGATGATGCCACGTGTCCTGCCTATTTCAACAGTGAAACGCGTCACATGTCACTTATTGAAATCAGAAGAAAGACCAAGTGCAAAAATGGACAAATCATCCAAGTGGTGAAAGGAGGTGTCGACTCAAGGAGTTACTCCAATAGGTGATACAGTGTCTGTGAATTGATCATGAGGATGTGCAAATGACAAATGGTGCGGCCCATGATTTCTCATATGATGTTTAAATGGCGTGCTCTTCCCAATGATGGGAATGCGCATGGGTCATTTGTGAAAAGGGTGCCAAAAGGCCTCCTTTCTTCCCCTATTTATTGTAATCTCTAATTTGTTATAAAGGAGATCTTCCCCTTACCAAAAGTGTAACTCTGCCCATTTTGAATGAAGAAGACTGAGACTTTGAGCTTAGATTGTAATTTCATTTTTTTATCGAAATGAAAAAGTAGGTTGTTTACAGACTTTGTGCTATTTTGGCTTGTATCGTTTTATGAGATCATTCTTACGTCTATCTTCTGAAGGTGTTCTTATTCATTTAATTTGGCAAGCAGAATTAGTGAAGGTAAAAAGGGAGGTGTCCTGAAAACGACTGTGAGAAGACTTTGTGCTTTCACCATTGTTTTCAGTCTGTGTTTTTCCTTTCTTTTTGTGTTGAGGATTCTGGGATGACTTTGTGCCCCCATTATCTTTTTTGTTATACTCTTTGGGCAGTTGAGGTGGAGACTTTGTGCTCTGTTTCATCCTGCTGTTATTATGCCCTTTTGATCACCGGCTATTTCACTATCTGAAAGAAACTCCTGCTGTTTCTTGTAAGGACACTTATGAAAGAAGAGAAGTGCCTTCAACATTTATAGCCAGTATTTTCTCCTTTGTCTATGTGCATCATCTCTGAAAGAAGAGAGATGGATGGTTTGTCCCACCCTTGTGTCCTACTTTCTACTTATTTATATTGTATATAGCTCTACATATTTAATAGGGAACCTCCCCTTGATGAGAGGAGAGATTTGTCTCCAGTTGATGTAGTAAAGCTACACACCAAGATGACCCATCTCCCTATGCTGTGGTGATAGGAACTATTTTGGTCCCTAGTTAGCTGGCCGACATAATATTCACCCAACAGATAGCACAAGGATGTGTTTGGACTTGTTTGGTTTGAAAACTTGGTGTACTTATTTTTAAATAAGGTTTTAGAATACAATATGGCTTTTAACAAAGCATTTCAAGCAATCACGTAGCAACTGGCACATATTATAATATAGTCACTAAATCCTTTCGATATACTTGCCTTTAAGAGGATAAAATTTAATGTTCATTAAATAAGTTATTATAATTATTGGTAAGTTTTTATAGCTCCCCTTCTCTCAATGGTTCATACTAAAAGGTGATCTTTGGGGGTAGTTACTTTTGCACCTCTATATCAATGAGTTATCCATGGTAAATGTGTTTTTTTAACTAAGTTTTCAATTAACAAACTAGATGGTCCCTTTATACCTTACGATATGTGGGTGCTTTAAAGAAATACATTAATTAGATGCAAGATATTGGGGGACAGCCACCAAAGGGTCTAGTCCCTTTGTGACCACTTCAACCATTGGGGTCTCAATGAAGGGATACTGATGTAATCAAGATTTGAGAAACCACTAGCTAAAATATCCTTGGTGTAAGCCCAATTTATATATCCCATCAGATAATGGGGTTGGTAATATGTTGTGATGTCACTAACTAAATCAACGCACCCCTAAAGGCCAGTGGGAAGGCTATGAAATCCACCTCACGAAGTCAAAAAATAAAAAAGAGAAAAATACATTTCATTTTTGATTCTCAAGACCCCACGAATGGGTAAGATAAGAACATACTTTGAAAACAAATTTTTGAGTAAGGCGCACAAACAAGCAAAATAAAGTGAAACCATGTTTTTGAATCACCCTTAGAAAGGGGAGAGCATACATGCAAAATTTACCAAATCAAAATGCCTTGATCAATAAGTAAATTTTTTTAATGAAATGAAATAACTTTAAAGTAAACAAAATTTTTAGAAGCACCAATTTTAAAATGTGAATGTTTTGTTAAACTTGAAAGAAAATTTTTGTAATTTTTTTTAAAACACCAAAGTGTAAAAAATATGATCATCAAGTTACAAATTCATTTTTTATTACTCAATAAAATATGTAAAAACTCATTACAATTCTGATTGAATCAAAAGAGGAAGGGCAACCTACAAAATTAGCTTCAAAATCATGAAAAAGTTTGTCTCTGGAATGATATCACAATTGCGTAGTCAAGGCAAATAAAAAAATTATAAGTTAATAAAAATCATAGAAAATAACAAAAACATAGAGAATATTATAAATATGATTTTGATACTCTATGGAATGATTTCATGACTTTGTTGAATGATTTCGCTGCTTTATTGAATGATTTCACTATTATGTTCAATAATTTCATTGCTTTGTGAAATAATTTCATTATTCAGATGGAAGATTTTGATGTTGGCTAAAATTATGCAAAAATAGTAGTTATTATACATGATGCTTTGTGAAATAATTTCATTATTTAGATGGACTGATTTCGTAATTCTCACTGATAATTTCACTATTATAACATATAGTTTCACTACTATATGCAACAATTTCGAAGTTATCTTTCATCCGATTTGCAAAGATATGCTTTGTGAAATAATTTCATTATTCAGATGGATTGATTTCATAATTCTCACTGATAATTTCACTATTATAACATATAATTTCACTACTATATGCAAAAATTTCACAATTATCTTGAAAAAATGCAAAAAACATAGGTAAGGTAAAAAGATGATTTCACTGTTGCCTATAAAATTTTTACCTCTATAAAATAGATGATTTCCCTTTTATGTTGTGCAATTTATCTACCAATTGGACTGATTTCACTATTGCTAAAACCTACACGAAAAACACATAAAAAATAAATGATTTCATTAATTACCCCTATGATTTCCCTGATATTAGTTATAAATTCACAGTTCCATAGAAAACAATCAACATAAATTGGCACAAAATGATTTTGCCATTGTCTGGAATGATTTTGTCATTGTCTTGCATGACTTCATTGAAGATTCTTTTGAATTCACAATTACACAATAGTGATTTTGCAGTTTCATAGTCTAAGTTTGAGAGTGCTTTTTTTTCAAGTTTTAGCCAATTTAATCAAAAGTTGCAACAAAAATTGATAGAAGAACATTATAAAAAGTAATTAACTAGATGTGTGGGGTGAGAGGGTCCCATCAAACGTGCCATTATGTATAATAAGAAATATAAATAGGGTTAATACAATGTTAGTGGATGAAATTTAAAATGAATTCAAGAACTAACACTCTATTCTTGCAAGCTGAAGAAATGGTGAACTAAAGTTATATAGACAAATAAATTAATAAAATAAGACAAACAAGATGAAGAAATGGTGAAGCTTCTAGAAACCATTTTTTAAAGGCTTGAGTTCATTTTGTGAATTATGAGTCTTTGCCAATGCACTTGTTCATTCTAATGACATCTCCCCTTGTCCACCAATGGCTTCGATCAATCAAGATGAAGAAATGGTGAAGATTTTAGCATGATTTTGACATTATATCTTTGCACAATAAAACATAATGATTATTCTAAAATGATACTAACCATCCATCTCAAGATCAAGATGTGTGGTCCAAGATTTAATCAACATTGGAGACCAAATGCAATTAATATTTCGAAGAAGGGAACAATTAATAAGCATAACTCAACATTTATAATATTTATTGCATTTATGTTGATATTTTATTATTTTAAATTTGTGATCAATGATATTAGCTTTTCAGATATTTGTTAAATTTTCATTTTCTAGAATTAGATTCACTAATTTGACATTGGTTTTTCACTTAAGCATTTAGTTAAATTTAATTAGTTAAGTGAATTTAATTAGGTTTTTTATAATTCTTAGATTTTGATTAGTTGCCATGTGTTAACATCAATTTGTTAAGTTAAAATTTTATTGGAGATGAATTATAATAATGAGATGATTACGTATAGAATAATGCCCTGATTAAGGACATATTGATGCGATTTGGTAATTACACATGATGTGTGCAGATGAATCAGTGAATTTTAGTAGTTTCTAGGTTTAATTTGTATTATTTGTAAGAAGTCATTCTAATTATAATTTTGACATGATATTAGTAGAGGTTCTTGAAAAACTTCAGAACATGCTAATTACAGGGATAACTTGCATAATTAATAACTAAAAGGAATAATTGCTTACAATTCAAACTTAATGAAGCTATTAAAGACTAAGTCAAACTTATTATATGAAGACATGTAAAAGTAATGTATAAAGAACAATCAACATAAAATTATATGAATAACAAATTAAAATATCTATAATACTTACTGTACACAAATCATAAGTAAAAGATATATAGGAAAACCATCCAGAACATTGTATTAATTTCTATCACACATATAAAACCATTCATAATTCTAAGTGGGTGTTATTTATAGGATTTTACAAAGTGTTGTCTCTTCATCTTCTAGCCTTTTACTATGTCAAAAGGAAAGGACTCTTCATATTTTGAGATCAAATACTATTATATCTAAGGTCAAATACATATAAAAGATAATACAAAAGACAAAATATATCAATTTGCACATGTGTTTATCAACTATATTTTGTGATTTTAGTCATCCCTGTTCTTTATCTAACATTTTATTAGAATTAATTTGTTATCAATTTCAACCAAATGTCCTCAATGATGCTTCAAATGTGCAAGAAATGGTTGAACAAGGCAACTATGAAGACTTGTTTGAAGTGTTGGAAGCAAGCTATATGTTGTTGTCAGGTAATTATGAGTTGACTAATGTAATTGAAGGTAGTCTTGCTAACCCAATTAGTGAGCTATAAGTGGTGGATGAACAAGTTAAAATTCTTCAAGAGGCTATTGAGATCCAAATATGGCACTTCAATCAACCATGGGTGTTTAAAGTTACATCAGTTGATCAATAAAAAGATGAAGTATCACTTGAAGGTAATACTCATGTTTTCAAGTTTGAAGAATATTGGTCAAACTAGAGCCTCAAATGACTACCATTTTTATAAATGTCCAAGAGAGAGTTCCCTTTTAGGATGAATTAGAACTCTTTTGCCTAAGCTAGGATCATCAACCTCCATGTTCAAAAGAGCCATCAGGTGAGAAGATTACAAATACTCCTGTAGTCTAACATGAAGAAATTTTTGAAGACATGGACCAATATGTCTACATTATAGACATGTTTTTCCCATTTCATACATTCGAGAGCATGTCAAAAGGATTGGCAATCAAGCAACCTGGTTCACCAGTTTTGGTGCCATAAAAAACAAGTATTTTTCATCCTAATCCATTTCAAGTGGGTGATGTTAAAAGTTTACCATTTGATCTAAGAATGAGGTACTTATGATTTTGAAACTATTTTATATGTTAGAGTAGATTTTTATTTTTTCCTTTAAGTGCCTTGTGCACTTTCTTTTCAGTTGTGGGTTTCTCTTCCCTAAGTACCTTGGGCACAGTGTTGGTTTTATTTCTTTTTATCCTTCTTGCTTCTAGAGGAGATTTTCAGAAAGGGATAGCCTTGTATCATTTTCATATCAGTTGGGAAAGAAATACTTGTGACTTTGTGTGCCCAATGGATCAGACAAAATAACTAATCTATTTCATGGTAGACATGGAGTCCCACGAGATCACCATAAATGTTGGCCAAAATTAGCCTACATATAGAAATTTTGCATAAATGGATTAGGCTAGACCATCTTAGCATGTCATGCAGGGATAACTAGGTCACTTTGGTTGTGCATTTCATAAGTGTACTTGAAAATTCAACCAAGGTTGAAGAATTGCATGAAAATGATGTATTTTGTGCCAAGGTCATCCCCTACAAGTTTGGTGTCTTGATGTGTTTTCTATTTCAAGATATAAGCATTCAAAGATGATTTAGCAGTGTGGGACATGCCCAAAAATGTCAAATTAAATCCATAAAAAATAGATATTTGGATTAAAAATATTCAACAGGATCCTGAGGTTGAATGCAAGGTTGTCAAGTGTCAAAGCCTTACTTGATCAGATCAAAGATAAAAGACACAAGATCAATCAATCGAGTCAATAAGTCAAAATCAGATCAATGGCATGCATTTAGTCATGTGTCAAATATCTAATGACAAGCACAAGGTCAAAAGTTTAGAAGATCTTGAGAATAAATGCAATGTTACCAAATGTCTCAATCATGGTAAATTGATAGCAAATTGATGGATCATGTTTGATCATATTATTTAGATGAAGATCTATGACACATGTTCCTCCATGTAGATCAATATCGATGATGCAAATAAAGGTCAAAAAGCCAATGAGCTTAGATTGCATGCAAGGCTACCATATGGTGTAAGTGCATTAACTAGATGGAGACTAATAACAGGGTCCATAAAAGACACATGGATATGCCAAGTGGCACAATCTAGAATGCATATCACAAATCAACAACCAACATTGAAGGTTAAAGCTAGGGGACTCCTGAGGAGATCGATAGAGCAAATTTGATCAAGTTCCAAGGGGGACTTAGGATGAATACATGTGTTTGAAGCGATGATGGTCAAGTTTTAAATTGAAATAAGGAGCCTAAGGAAGTTTTACATAGGTGGACACATTAGATCAAAAGATTTCACCACCCAAGCAAGTAAATGTATAAATTTAAGATCAAAATACAATCTAGGTTACCAGAAGCAAACCCTTTAAAGTTGTATGCTACCATTACAACTCAGTTGGACCTCTCAAAAGATTTTAGTCTTAAGTTTTACTTCTTATTCATGATCAAGAGATTAAGTAGCCTACGGGTCTTTATTGAAAATATGACTATATGAAAACAAATAAAGGTGATTGGTTTTCATCTATAGTGGACCTATGTTAAGGATTCAGAGTAATGGCAGAGTTATGATTGTGAAAGGAATGTTAGAAGGGATACCAGTGAAAGAGTTTAAGTGACTATATAATAATGTAAAGAGCATATCAAGATGAACCCTGGTGCTATAAGCTCATTAAGAAGATGGAGAGTTTGGAGGTTGAGAAAGGCAAGTGAAACATTCAATGAAGTTTCAAAGTCTTTGAGGATTTTTCCCTTTTGGATGGATCATGACTCATCATCCTCAACAAGTTCTTTCTTCTAGTGTGTTTCTAAGCCAATGAGAGGGCTTGAAAGATATTTGGAGCTAATGAAAGTTATTTTGTAGAGGCCAATGGAGCATTCAATGATGTTTCAAAGTCTTTGTAAACTTTTCCCTTTTGAATGGATCATAACTCATCATCCTCAACAAGTTATTTCTTCTAGTGTGTTTCTAGGCCAATGAAGGGCTTGAAAGCTATTTGGAGCTAATAAAAGTTAATGTTAATCGATCAAAAGGTGGTTGGACCTCATTTATTGATTTTTATTTACTTATTTCCCTCTCTTCTTCTTTCTCCGATATTTCTCATTTTCTTCCACATTGTAAATAGCTATGATATTTTTAAGAAGACAAATTATCATGTTGAGAAAAAGAGACTCCCATTTGACAAGGTGAAGCCCTATTGAAATTTGTATAAAAGACTTCTTGAAGTAATAAAGATAATTTTTACATGTCTCTTGCCTCTGAATTGTATTTAGCAAGCTTGTGCATGATGACATTGTGAAGGAATGTCTTATATATCTATTGTTCTTCTTTTTGACCTATTTTAGGTGTTTTCTATTGGAACAATTAATGGTTAAGTAGTATTATTTATGTACCCTTACTACATTAAATTATACTAGTCAAATAATAATAAAATTTATTATTTATTATGAGTTTATTCTCATGTAAATAAATAATAAAATATATTAAATGACCTTTACAGAGTTTGGACCCATTATTGTGGTGGTTGGAAAAGGTCATTTATAATGGGTAGATTACCTTTCCTATATAATAAAAAATTTATATTGTAAGATGTAATAAAAAAATAAAAAATGAGAGAAAGAAATATTGTATTGGGTATTCGTTAGTTTTTCATAATATGAATAATCTTTGTGAGTTTTTTTACCTCTTTGAAAGTTTTTTCACATATATTTGTGTTATGGTGTATTCAACTTTACTCTCATTGTTTCATGATGAATGTTTTTGCTATTGATCTCACATCTAAATTTGGTGTTTGTATGCAATCATATTGCTTGTTCTATCATGATATCAGAGCTAGTTAATGCGTGATCAAGTGGCAAGATCATAGATCAAAGTATTTTAACTTGTGTTCAAGCCTAGATTCATCTATTTTTCAAGCCATGGTATAATCATAAAAAATTTCAAGCTTCTCTTTCTGTAGGAAGTAAGTTATTCTACTTTTTTCTTTCTTAAAAGCCTAGAAATCTCATATCTTTGCAATTTTTTATATTTTAAGCCTATTTAAATGTCATAGATTTAACTGAAAATCTTAAAATGGGCTAAAAATATTTTTTTAAGCATTAATTTGTTAATTTTGTTTTTGTTTTTTAAACTAATAATCTATATGAAGGTGGTTGAAGCTCTTTAGTTACAGATCTAACACTTACAGGGAGTTGTAAACATTAAGAGAGATAATAAGTGAACAAATCAGTGTTTGAAATTTATTTTATGGCCTTTATATAGTATTTAAAAAAAAATTGTACATAAAATCTTTATTCTGGTCACTCTATTGGCTTAGTTTGACCATTTTCAAGCATTTTTGACCTTTATTTCACTTGATTTGGATTCTTGTAGCTCATTTCAAATTTTTCTCTCCTTCCAAATGTCATTTTTAACATGTGTGAAATAAAAATTAGTGATAGATTAGATTTTGGATAGTAAATCTCAGTTTTATTTTTTTTATTTACTTAGTTTGACTATTTTCAAGTAATTTTGATATTTATTTTATCCGATTTAGTCTTTTATAGCTTTTTAAATTTTTTTTCTCTCCTCAAAAGCATCATGCTTCAGCTTGTATGGCCATGCAAAAATAAATAAATAGAAACCATGTATTTTCAGTCATTTACTGAGATTTAAAGGTTGGTTTCATGTTTTCTACAATATTTAAACCTGTTGGAGCCATTTTTAGACCCTGAAGATAATAAAAAAGAAATATGATTTTTTTTTACTTCTATTTGAATGTCATAGTACGCCATAATAGTAATAAGAGCATTAAAATATTATTTTACAGTCAAAAAATTATAAATCTAGGTCTACTAGTAGCTTTGAATGACAATTTACAAATATTTTCAAGCTTTAGATAACTGAAAATGGATGTCTAGAGTTCCTGCAATCCTTCTGTGCTCTCCACTTATGTCATGCTTCTATATAAAGCATGCTATAGCAATAAATTAATAGGTATGTTAAAGTTTTAATGCAAGTACTTTAAAAATAAAATATTTATTTTATTGATTTTATTCTACCCAAGCAGTGGATCCCACTTAAGTTTTAATTTTTTTTTTTTTTTCCAAAATTTAAATAAATGCTTATATTTTATTATGAAAGTATTTAATTATGGTTTATTTATTTTAAAAAATAGAAATAAAAATTATCCCAGAAAAATATTAAATATAAGACATAAGTTAGTGCTTAGTGGGTGAGTTGTAATTAGCCAATTTTTCATGCAAACATATGATGGGCCCATGTGTATTGACTTGTATTTTTTAATTTTTAATACAATTATAAAATATTTATTTTACATGCATTTCATCTTTTTATTTAAAAAAGAATCAAAATTAATTAAATCATGTAGCTTGCATATGAAGTCTTGTATTGGACAAAAGAAAGTTTACTAGTATTTTTTAGAAAATATTTATAGATCCAAGGTTTTTAAATTAAATATCAATTCCTATATATATATTTTGATCAAAATTAATTAATTATTTTAAAGATAATTAGTTAAAAAGTCTGGTTATTAGCCATGCAAAATCTCACGCATAAAGCTTGTAACACTTGCAACACCCTTGACTTGTCATATTCTTTATCAAAAATGGTCTTACGATCAGTTGATATTTAAATTTTTGTACCTTTCAAACATATGGAGATGGTATTTTATTTTATTTTAAACCTCTTACTATTGATTTTACAATAATTTATTCAAATAGTGTAATTTGTGACACTATTAATGATACTTGCGACACTTGTAACTTTTACTCTTGTTGCAATTATTTATATTTTTGAATTATTTTGAAATCAATTAAAGTAGTTAGTATTGTTTACACACTAGAATATATGTATTTATTACAAAATCAAGTATAAATCACATTAAAAATTTTGCTTTCTAATTTTTTTTTTCAATTTAGTATAAAATGCAAACTTGTACTGTCAACTTTAAAAAGAAATAAAAATATTCATGACTCAAATTATAATATAAAATTATTCCTAATAATATGTGTAATATTTGGTTAACTTATTATCAAATTATTAGTGAATTTATTGTATATGCATCACATAACTTGTTAAATTTAATATGCTTGATTACAAGCTTACATATATTTTTATTGAAAGTTATGTTAAAGATTGATCTAAAAACTATGTAATAAAGCTAACCCCTATTTACAAATATCTTGTTGGTATTTTTATTTATCTAACTATTATTAGGATATATCTTTTATGAGATGATGTTGCTTCTAGATTCATGTAGGATCTATAATTGGATCATTGAAAATTAGTAAAGTGAATACTTTCTGTATATAAAAAAAACTGTAAACTTTGGTTTACACTATATTTTTTTGATTAAACTAATTTATTTAGTTATTATGATGCTAACCATACTATGATGAGTCTACTTATGGATATATGTTTATGTTTGGTGTAGGTGCTATCACTTGAAGCACTTCATGTGGAAGTTACTAAAGAAGCCTTGTGGCTATGAAGGATGATAGGAAGAACATCATGTGAAAGTTATTCATTACACCAACCTTCTTGGTGATAGTCAAAATTTTATAACTTTGATGAAAAACTAATGTATCACTAAAAAATTAAAGCCTATGAAAGTTCATTTAATGTTGAATTTATCGAAGTTGTCATTAAGGAGGAGTGTGCATGATAATGTCACTTTTTAACAATCATGTGGGTCATATGTTTCATTCTATTTCTCTATAGTTATTATAAAGCATTGTAATATATCACTTTATGTGATTTTATTAAACTTCATATGAAAGTCTACATTGTACCTAACACATAGTAGCATGAAGGTCTTTATGTTATAAAAGACTCTAATATGTTTGGTTGATTATTCATAAGAAATTATGAGATGTATTCTCATTGTGAGATGTAGTCTTACAATTATGCTAGCCTAAACTCACTTTATGTGATTTAAAATAACATAGTGTAATTCTTTTAAAGGTGCCTATAGGGACATAGTGTAAAACTTTTAGGTGTCTATAGATGTATAGTGTAATTCTTTTAAATGTGACTATGTAATTGTGGTTACATAGTGTAATACCTTTGGGTATCTATAGTTGTATAATATTATTTTTTTAAATATGATTGTGTGATTGTGGTTACATAGTGTAATACTTTTGGGTGTCTATAGTTAAATAGTGTAATACTTTGAGTGACAATGTTTACATATCATAATTACTTTAAAGCTGATTATGGTATGATGAAGGATGTTCCATTCAATTATTACCTCTTAAAATTCATCATGTGGATGGTTCATGGAGTGTAAATGTGTTATGTTGTTACCTCCTAAAAATTGCCATGTATCCCCACATAACATTAAAGGGGAGTATTGAAACAATTAATGGTTAAGTGGTATTATTAATGTATCCTTAATACATTAAATTACATTAATTAAATATTAATATATTTTATTATTTATCATGAGTTTATCCTCAAATAAATAATAAAATATATTAAATGACCTTGAGAGAATTTGGACCTATTAATGTGGTTGTTGGAAAAAGTCATTTATAATGGGCAAATTACCTTGTCTATATAATAAAGAATTTATATTGTAAGATGCAATGAAAAAAGAAGTGAGAAGAAGAAAGACTGTATTGGGTAATCATTAGTTTCTCATAATATGAATAATATTTGTGAGTTTTTTACCTCTTTTAATTTTTTTTACATATATATATATATATGTGTTATGGTATATTCAAATTTGCTCTCATTATTTCATGGTGAATGTCTTTACTATTGGTCTCACATTTAGATTTGGTATTCATATGCAATCATATTGCTTGTTCTATCATTTTCAATCTATTTGCAAGTTTGAACTTGTGCTATTACTACCATTAATGGATGCATGGTGTGAATCTTATAATTCTTCTTTGCTCCATCCATTGCTTAGTGAGCCTAGTTTATGAAATACTTATGCAAATTAGTTAGTTTATGAGATTGTGTGAGTAAATATTATTTTATGCTTCATCAATGTTTATTTAATGATTATGTGAGTACTCATTTATATTTTGTGTATCACCTTTTATCTCTCTTAGTTACCCTTTACCCCCTCTCTATCCCTTTTCCACGCAAAATCATTAGTCTAGGTGATCTACCAGGAGGAAGTTGACCTTCTCCAAACGTTCAACTTCACTATAGGGTACCCACAGCTTGAGGTTTTTAACATATAATGGCTTAGTTGGAGAGAGCCTACATAACCCTATACAAGGGTGAAAAATAATGCCAGAATAAGAACCTCAGTGGAATGTTCAAACTAGGGGAGTTTATATAAAAAAGGCTACAATGAAGTAGTCTCATTATTATGCTTGAGGTGTGTAAGTGGATGTTAAGGATGAGTCAAGGGTTCAAATGAAATGAGGTAGGTAAGTTATGCCTGGAAGAGATCATCTACCATGAATATTTTCACTCAAGGAGCCTAAATCAAGATTGAGGTGTTTAAGTCTTGAGGAGCTAATAACCTAATGACGCTAGTGAGTGAGTGAAAGAAAGGAGGTTAGAAAATGAATGTAATGAGATGAGTGGATGAGTGTGAGGTTTATATAGGGTCTAAGGATAGTGATAAATGATTCAAAGGAGCTTAGTGAATAGGGTCATGCATGAGGAGGCTATCAAGCCTAGTGTGTAGTTGAAAGATTATTGAAAGATTGAAGTTTAAGAACACAACAAGATATTTACAAATTGAGATAAGTGATCAAGAACAAAGCCAATGATGGTGGAATGAGGTTGATCTCATAAACCTCTAAATCAAGTGGGATGGATGGCAATGAAGTGAGTAATAAAGATTATCTTGAAGGTTTATTAAATTATAACTTCTGATAATCCCCCTCAGTTTGAAGTTTGTTTACAACTTATTGTTGCTAATAGTGTTTACAAATGGTATAAAAATAATGGCTTGATAGCTTATTATGTTGGTTATATCCCCTCTAAGGAATCCATTAATGCTTAGATTCATCATCACTGGGAACCCTTGGGTTTCCACATTAATGTTTTTTGATATCTCATCGAAGGTTTTTTCTTTTTTCTTTCAAAGAGCATTTTCATGTAGAAGCCCTCCTTTATAAGTTGAGTTGTTGGTTCTTGAGAAATACTCTCATGATCATGTCCCCTTAGACCCATATTTTCCAAGTCTTAGATTATACCTCCCTTAGGGTGCATGTTTAGATCAAACCTATTATCTTTTTGCTTCCTCTATGTATTTTTATTGATGATATTGTCAAACTTATAGGGAAAGTGCTTTTCCATGAGAAAATAAAGTTGAAATTTTCATGCCCTAATAAACATGTTTGTGTTGACATCATTTTGACTAAGGACTTGAAAGAGTCCATTGATATTTAAGTAGGGACATAACACTTGGTGTAAAAATTCACCTACTTTAATCTCTTGAACACCTGATTTTGATGTCAATCACCTAACCATAGGACTTGTGATTGTCCACTTATGGTTTGGTCAAAGACCTCTATCGAATAGGTGCCATATTAAAATAAAAAGGTGATGAAGAATAATTATGGATGGAAAATGGTGGCTAAGAAAACAATATTCCCCCTAAAATAATGGTTATAGGCCAATCAACTTCCCCCTTGTTATGAAATCCTTTTCTGAGGAGTGAATGGATGTTGTTTCCCCTATTAACCCTTTGCATTCTCATAACTCTCCTACAGTCTCTAAAATTTGAGTTTATCAAGTTATTTAGCCTCAATTAAGTTTTTCCTATGATGGGAAACCCTCTGTAAGTGGTATTACCCTTTGGTGGTCACACTGAATATCTTCAAGAGGACAATGGGGATAAACACTACTCCATTTCACTTTGGGATTTTATGTTAAACCATTAATATCTATTAGGGAACTAGTTTGGGGTACTTAGAGCCAATAAAGACATATAGGACGGTCAAGAATTTTTTATATAAAAGATTACCCATAATGAATATAATATCATGGAATTTTCAATTTCTCACATAATCCTTGTTTGAGTTTTGTCAATGATGTCTTCAAGGTGACCAAGTTTGTTGATGAGGTGTCATGTGTGTTAGATTGACAATGACAAAGTGTGTTTCAATGTGCTTTAGTGTTCTTGCATGGTTTTTCAATGTTTGAATTAGTAAGGATATTTATGGATGTTATTAATATTATGGAAATATTTCATATACCCTATCGGGTGTTATGAGTGCTTTCAGAAGTGAAAGGAATTCATTAGAGCAATCATATGAGTGTTTATGTTTAAGTAGTCATTTTGATAGATAAGGCTAAGTGAGTAGATTAATGACATAGTATTTCACACGTATAAATATTTCAAGAGTATTTTGATACATGGATGGATTTCCCTATGAGAGGTGATTGTGTGGTTTAAATTTTAGGTCTTGACATTAAGCGTAGTAAAAGTTATAACAGTGTAAAGTTGGCTTCTCAGACAAAGTTTTACTAGGTTCCCATACTTAGCTAAATTTACAAGAAGAGATCTATGGAGAGAATTAAATCAGAATAGATAAGGATCTAATGGCATGGTTCAAATTTAAATAGTCAAGATACACACTAGTGACATGTGTCATAATCATGGAGTTTGAGCAACAGATCTAATAATGAGTGTGAAACTTGTTAGACAAAGATCCAAAGGTGAGTGTATGATCATGGAGTTAGTGATAAATAGAATGCATTAATTCAAATAGTCAATATTGTACAAAAATTTCAAGTGGTATAAGTGCATTAATTGAATGCTATAGGGTGTATAGAAGGCATGCAGAGTTGCCAAGTGGCACAATCATAGAAGCACAGATCTAAGATCAATGATGAGCGATTACACATTTAAAACTAGGATACTCGTAAGAAAATTGATAGAGTGCATTTTTTCAATTTTTTTAGGAAGCATGAGATGAGGTCAAAGTGTCTGATGTTTAACATTAACACAATGATCATTGGAATTTGAATATTCAAATTAACGAGGGAAACACAATCTATAGTTTTTGAGATGTATAGTTTGATCGAGGATGAATTTATTGATGCAGTAAAAATAAAATTTGTAAAAGAATTCAAGGCACATATAGAGAATCTAGTTACAAGGTTTGAATGTTCTTACATTCAAAGTTATTAAGCTTTAAAGTTGACTATGTGTTTGACCCATGTTTTGTAAGTGACTAGAGAAGAATAGTTGAGTTGTTATTGATAGTGTTTTGATGTTTCAAGATGAAATAACTATTGGAGAGTGTTTTAGACTCCATGAATAAAATTTGTGTGGATTTTGGAGGTTTGAATAATCCATATTCAGTTTGAATGATTGCGTAGAAGTTGACTATGTTTGTTGAATGCATTGGCAATTTGAGTGGCCATCTTGCAGAGGCAAGTTGAAGGTGTTTTAAGTGAAGAAAATGAGTGTGAAGATGTTGTAAAAGTATAAAAATATTATGATAAAGTATTGGATGTCATGATATGCCGCAGATCAATTATGGAGAATCAAAATAGCTTGACTATATTTGATTGTGTGTGACCAGTCTGAATGGTCATTTTGAGAGACTTGTATTGAGTACTTAGAGCCTATGTTGATGTGTCTAAAGCACATAGAGATGTAGTATAGGTCCTAAAGGGTTAACCCATGTGATATAATCATATGGATATGTGAAATATTTGAGTAGTTACTTTAGATGTTTGAGACTATGTATCTATGTTTGAAGACTTGAAGAGGAAGGAAATCTAATTGGTAGGTTTGAATGTGAGTTGGTGTTCTTGTTTGCATGGATCCATATGAGAGTAAGAAAGGGGATATTAGAAATAGGTTTGATGTGTTATAATCATTGGTAAAGGATGAAGGTGGTTCAAGTAGTATCACATGTAATGTGTGAGTATAAAGGCCTAAATGTTTTAGGTGTCACCAAGACCTAATGGTGGTTTGGGGATAATGAGGTAATGACCAACCTATGAGAATGGATTTGTGATATATCTTAACATGTTATAAGTATTAAGGTTAAGGCAAGTCTTATGGATGACCAAGAAGATAATATTCATGAAGACTCTATAAAGAGTGAAAGCAAAGGTGATGCTTTCTAGACTTGAGTGTGTAGAGTTGAGTTATTGTGAGTGTGTGTGATGAGAAAAAGATTTGTGAAGGTTGTGAGAGCTGTGTGGATGTCTTGAGAGGTATATTATAGTGAGGATTGTATGTATGATCTTCTGGTCATAATTCTATTATTAAATTTATAGGTTTGATGCATGAGAATAAGTAAAGGGTTTCTCCATTAGATTGAAAAGCAATCAAGAGTTCTAGAGTTGTTTTCATAGATGTTGTGTTGGTGTTCAACATCTTAGGCAAGTTGGTGCTTGTCATATTCAAGGGTTGGTACTCCTTGTGAAGTGGGTTCTTAACTAAAGTTTGTTATTTTTAATCATCTTATAGGATAAGTAGTTCATGTGTTTGTAGGCTTGAGAGTGGGTTTTCTCCCCCAAAAGGGTTTCCCATATAGATCTTGTGTTATATTGCTTATCTTTCATGATCATTGATATGAATGGGTTATTTTATTTTTGATTAATTATGGTGTATGACTAAGGTTTTGAAGGGTTTGGATTGAAGTTTCAAAATATTTTGATTCACTAATTCACCCCCACTTTCAGTAATTGTACCTCTAACAATTAGTATCAAAGAAGGACCTTCTATATAAGTTTAAACACTTAAGGTAATATTAGGTACTGTGGATCAAAATCCACCCTTTTGATTATCTTGAGAAGATCACGTTTGGTCTTGGGATTATTCAGTGTATTTATAAATTGCCTTTCATCCTCTTCCTTTCTTAGGCCCCCCTTTTGTATATTTCGCATAAGTATTGGCCTCCCTCTGCTTCTGACACATTGCAGCCTAGTGATTTTTCAACAAAAAAAGTCCTTGACTCATCTTAGAGTAGTTCTTGATTGACATGTGGTGACCCAATGCTCATCCAAAGCCATTTACTTTTGGTTAGAACTCTGAGTAGCAATATTGGCTAATGAGGTGATGGATGGGATGCACTGAGCAGTTATTCAATGGAAACGTGATTCCTCCATGTGGTGCCTTTGTGCTCATTGTTTCAAAGAAGTGCCCAACTTCCCTAAAGAAGCATCTGCTTGACACGTGGCATCATAGTTATTATCCAAGAGTAGTTTATTTTTGATAGGCCTTTGAGCAATGACATTGGCTGATAAATAAATGAATAGGACCCACCATGTGGTTATAACAGGGGAGAGGTGAACTTTTCCACATGACACTATAGTGATTATCAAGGGAAAAATTTTCCTATCAGAGCTACAAGTTGCATCATTGGCCAAGGAAAGTGGACTTCTATCTCTAATGGCATAATAAAAGAAGCTTTAGAGATAGACATGTGGCATCACTACGCTCCTCCTAAGCATCATGACCATAAAAAGGTAGATAAATTGCACCATGTCTAGGATCTAGGGGTTAACTATAATCATGAACCTGAGTCCTTCATTCAGTTACAATAGGATCATCATATGTGCAAGTGCCAAGATTTCTAGGTGTCACCCCCATAAAAATCCACTTCGCCTATATATTTTGGGCTCATCCCTTTTGAAAGGGGTTGGTTATCATTTACTTTGTATTTTTTCTATTTTTAAAACAACCATTTATAATAGAATAGTAGTATTAGCTAACAATTTTTTCATTCTATGACCTTAGTAGGTGCCCCTCACAAGTGTGATTGGATATTTTATATTGTGCCTTTGAGTCCTTTTGTATTTTTTTCTCCACCTAACAATGAAGAGGATATGGTGTTCTATGTCAATTTGAGTGAAGATTTATCTCTAATTATTATTCTCTTTCTTCTACTTCTATAGTACTAGTCCTTGCTTGCATCATAGACTTTAATTCATGCTTTATTATACTTTATAGTCTGTAGTGTTTAAGGATTCAATCTATTTTATGCAATTATAGGTTAACACTTTAAATATCATGGTGCATCACCTTAGTTTTATTTTAGTGGTATTTGAATTTATTTCTTATCCCTAAAATAAATTGAAGAGCAGACTTCTAAAATCCTAGATGTTGCTTTATAGACTGCAATTCAGTCCCATGCCTGTAGAGCTTCCCATAGAGGTTGTTTAACCTGAAGTGAGAGTTTTAAGCATCAATATTTTTTATTTTTTAGCACGCTTAGTGGGATAGATCTACTAGTCTACTTGATTAAATGCCTAAGTTTATGAGCCAAATTCCCATTACAAGGTCATAGATAGCAAAGAATCCAAGCATGCTAACACCACCTATAGGATCTCTAACTTTCCAAAGGATCATGGGATCTAGCACTGCTCAACAACCACAACAATAAATAGCTCTTTTAGGACCGCTAAGAAACTATATATCATGGGGTAGTAGCATCCCACTTATTCCTTTAATGACCCTAAATACATGGGACCCCATCCTTATAAATGCCTTGAAGGCACTCCCTAAATTCTTAGGAGAAGATTTCAAGACCACAACATAACATCTCCAAGATGCTATAAATGTGTGTACTATACATTATGTCAATGTGCAAAACATATCCTTGCGAATACTAGCCATTACCTTTAAGGGGTGATATCTTGATGGCTACTGATCCTTGCCACCTAATTTCATAACCACTTGGGATGAATTTGGCAAAAGATTCTTTGAGTGGTTCAATGAAAAGGTAGACCAATCATCCCTCCAACAACTGATAACTATCAAAAAGACCCCATAAGAAGCCATTATTTATTTCAATTACAAGTTTGAGAAGACCTAGTAAAGGATTCCAATAACTACTCATAAACCCATGGGCATGTCCATCATTTTCTATCTTAAGGCCTTCAACTTAGATATTGTTACCATGATTGAATCACTTGGAGGATAGACATTGTTAGACACTTATGATCTAATAGTAAGGTCAAAAAATAATTTTATAGATGTAGGAAAGCTTCTTACTCATACACTAATGTCAATATTCCTAAAAATATCAATTCCATCATAAGAGGAAGTCCCAAGTACCTTAGAAGCACCACCTTCTATGTATATGTATCCACTATTTAAGTAAGCACACCTGATTCATCTTCACTTGCTGTAGAGATGAATAATATACAAAGTATTTTACAAAACTTCTCCAATGAGATAATAAATATCAAAAGGTAGTAGGCTATGCGTCTAAATTCCCCTTTCAATAAATACCAAGAAAGGAGATCACCATACTAGTAGAGCCAATATCAAGAGAGGAAAGGCAAAACCACTGAGCACTGAACCACCAAGCACCAAATAATTAGACGTGGCCTATAAATCAAATGGTTGTAGTCCCTGATCTCGTACACATTATATTTCTAAATGCAAATAGAGATCTAGTCATTGGCCAAAACAACTTGGTAGATGACTCTAATTTGTGGTGTTTCCCCTGTAATGAGGCTCATAGACCCCAAAATTATCCGAGGGGCAATCTAAAGTAGAAGGTTGCCAAATAATGGAGATAAGGGAATGCACCTAATTTGGCCTATGTATATCAATCCCTGGGGGTTGAGAATGCAATATTTATGGCACAAATAAAAGGGATGTCCCTAGAATAGGTAGAGTAAATAGCCCTAGAGCACACACTTTTCTCCTAGATAGAAGGTGAAGATGTGGTCTATATGAATGAAGTTCCTATGTATAGAGCTTCACAAATTCAGTTAGAATACTATACAAGATCTAAAAAAGGTTGGCCAAGAGCCTTGAAGCTATGATAAGGCCCCAAGTGAATTTTGGAAAGGGTCTAGGATCCTAACCTTTACCTCTGACATATCAAAAGTGGAGCGAAATGGTGACAAATAAAAGACCCTGAGGTTATACCCCTAGGGTCATACAATGTGGTGGAGCAACTGAAAAAGGTTCTAGCTAATGTTTTGCTCTAGGATGTCCTATCTATCCCTAAATATAAATATCTATTTAAAGAGGCCTTGGAATAATGAGGGAAAACCATGTGGGAAAAGCCAGCTATGGAGTCTATACAAATAAAAGGAAAAGAAGCTAGCACGAGTGCACAACCCTAGATACCATTTGCATTTGTCAATTCCAGAGAAGGGGTAAGCAAGATGAAACCTACCTCATTCTATTTGACACTTATTATGGGGAAGAAATTACTACATAACCCCATGATTGATTTTGGTGCTAGCACAATAATGATGCCCAAATAGATAGCAAATGCATTACAGTTATAGTATGAACCCTTGAATAAATGAATGATGTAGTTGGATAGAAATAAGGATCAAACCTTAGGAATCATTAGGGCTCTCCCCCTCATATTGTATTCTTTTCCCAACATTTATGTATCACAAGATGTTGTCGTGATAAACATCCCTCCCATCTTTGGGCTATGTCTATTAAGAGATTTTACTGCTAAGATAGGAAGGTACCTATCATTGGACTAGTCCCATTTGATTCTAAGGACCAAATATGGCTCAAAGTTAAAGGTGTTTTCTGAACCAGTTCATCTAGAACACATAGTAGATGAAGTCATGATGAACTTCAAAGTGACACACACCTCTTTCTCAAAAAGGGAGACACACTATGTGAAAATGCTCAAAAGGGAGAAAGTAGCAGACATTAGAAACCAGGAGGAAGAAGCCCTCTCCAATATATTCATTGAGAGTGACCCATTTGAAAACTTTGATGCCACCGGTCTCAAAACCTATGTAATCTACATCAAAGACTAGGCCATTCTCAAAGTCACAAAGAGGAAGGAGGACTAGAGCAAAGGGGCTAAAAGTGAGTCTAAATTTTTGACTCTATATTTTGATGGTACAAAGTGAAAGATCAGATTTAGAGATAGCATTTGACTAATGTGTCCTTCCAAAGAAGAGACCCTTTAATCCTTTCTATTCTAATTTGCCTAGACAAATAATGAGGTTGAATATGAAACACTGGTCCATATACTCAGCATTGTCAAGTGGATGGGCGTAAAGCAACCAAAAGTATTAAGTGATTTCAAATTAGTGGTAAGGTAAGAGGAGGAGTTACAGTTGTGAAGAATGTTGGCATGAGATCCTATCAACACCATATATGGGATTTGATTAAAACCTTAAAATGTTTCAACATTCAAATCATCCCTAGAGATGTGAATGCAAAGGTTGACAAGATGGAAACAATAAGATCCCAGTTTGATCTAGTGATAAACTTGTTCACCAATGAGTAAGCCATACATGTTATCATCATACCTGCCATCCCTGACAAAGACCAAAATTGGCAAGTATTTTAAATCAATGCTTAGATTGCCATGTTTATCTAATAATCATGCAAATTCATGGAATAATTTCAACCAAATATTGAAGAGGCCTATGGGGACCAGATCATGTAATAAAAAACCAACAAGCTACCAAAGGTGTTCATCACCTTAGCTAATCTATTCAATTCTAATGATGCCAAGAATGACAAATGTAAATTTGTCATGGATAAAGATGACTACTCTGATATTAATGTCAGACATGGAAGAAAGATAAAGGTGGGAAAGGAGTTTCCCCAAAAAGATAAGGAGTGGTTGGTCTCATTCTATGAAAAGTATGACAGTGTCATTGCATGGACCTATGATTTCTTGAGAGGATATGACTATAAGGTCATTCAACACACCATATACTTAGTAGAGGGAACCAAACCTATTTGATAGAATTAAAGGCCAATAAACCCAAAAATTGAGTCCCTCATGGTCCAAGAGCTTAGGAAACTAATCAACTCAAAGATCATATACGTGATTAAATATTCAACTTGGGTATCTAACTTAGTTCTTATGTGAAAGAAGAGTGGAGAGATCTAGTTGTGCATAGACTTCTGAGACTTGGATAAGGATTCCTTAAAGGATCACTACCCACTTCACTCTATGGAATAAATATTCTAGATATTAGTAGGTGTGGAAATGTTATCTTTGCTAGATGAATTATCTAGATATAATCAAGTATGGTAAATGAGGAAGATCAACACAAGACTACTTTCACCACAAAGTGGGGAACCCTCATGTATGTGAAGATGCCTTTCAACCTTTCTAATGTTGGGGTTATATTATAGTAAGCTATGGATGTGGTATTTAAGGGCCTAATCTATAAGATTATCCTCATCAATCTAAATGACCTCACTATGTTTTCAAATAAGAAGGAAGACCACTTCAATCATTTGAAAAATGTTTTCCAAAGGTGCCAACCCCAAGAAATGTGTCTTTAAAGTCTCGTAAGGCAAGATGCTTGGATACATGGTATCTAAAGAAGGGATCACCATCAATCTGGAACGATTACAAGCCATCAGAGACTTAGCCTTATTGGTAAATAAGAAAGGGGTCCAATTTTTCCTTAGGAAGATTAACTTCATCAGTCAGTTCATATCTGACTTCACAAGATTGGTGAGACCAATCACACTGATGTTGAAGAAGGACTAGGCCTTTAAATAGACACCTGAGGAGAGAAAAACATTTGATAAAATCAAGGATGCGATATCCACTACACTTGTACTAGTTAACCCTAACTTTTCTAAATATTTTATTATGTACATCTATGGGAGTGAGCATATCCTGACAACTGTGTTAACTCAAAAGGAAGATGTAAGAGGAAGTGAGCACCCAATCTCATTCTAATCAAGAAAATTGCATGAGTATTAATTCATGTAAAATTGCATAGAGAGACAAGCTTTCACCATTTTCAATGGCCTCAAAAAGTTTAGGCACCTTGTGGTGGGCAGAAAAATAATGGTGTACATGGCACACTTCAATGTTTGTGAATACATAATGGAAGGAGAAATCACCAAAAAATGGGCCAATTAGATCACAAATATCCTTGAGTATGATATCAAGGTCAGGCTAATTAAGGTGGTTAGAGGAAGAGGAATCTATGGGTATTTATACCAATACACAGATGTCATACTAGAGGAACTAAACACATCAAAAGTAGTCCTACTAAACCAATAAAAAGCCGATGGATCTTGGGTGGTTGATAGGATCTAATTCATGTAAATTAGTCTTGATGGCCTTCCCATGCATAAAATGTATTTCTATAGGCTACAGGGGTTTAGCTATACATTGGTCTAGGGAGTCTTGTTCAAAAGAAAATTTGACAAAGATATACTTTGATGTGTCAAAAGATAACAAGCTAAGAAAATACTCTAAGATATGTATTTTGGTCCCTTGGTTTGCCACTTCTTGGAAAAAATCACCATAACCAAATTCATGTGTGTGGGGTATTATTGGCCAACCATGTTTGTAGACTACCATCAGGAAGTCAAAAAATATAAGAAATGCTAATTCTTTATCAGGAAAAGGAAAAATTTAGAAATTCCACTAAATCTGATTGTGACTGATGAACCCTTCACATAGTGGGGTTTATATTTCATCAAAATGATCAATCCCATCTCTAGCATCAGCCACAAGTGGATATTAATAGCTATTGATTACTTCACTAGGTGGACTGAAGCAGTCCCACTAAGAGAGGCATTCAAGAATATGATACTCAAATTCTTGGAGGAACTCATGGCAAGGTTCAGGCCACCCAAGATAATCATCTCTAACAATGCATAATCCTTCCTTGGGTCTAAGATTTCTGAATTCATGCTCTATAATAATATCTTTTTAAAGACTTCATTCAATTACTACCCATAGGGGAATGGGTTGGCAGAGTCAACAAATAAGAATTTGATAAGTTTGATCAAAAGGGTGGGTGCCAAAAGGCAAAGGGGGTGTCATACGCACATAAATATGACCCTATGAGTAGATTGCATCACTCCCAAGTAGATCCTAAAAACTTTCCCATTTGTAATCATGTATGGCAAGGAGGTAGTCATGCTTGTGTCATCAAATATCCCTACCTTATAGCTTCTAAAATATATTGAGATTTTGTGAAATGGAGCAATGGGGGTTAAGTTCACAGATCTACCAAGCCTCCAAGAGGCAAGAGAGTAGGCAAGTAATGAAAAAATCACTTGATAACAAGCAGTCAAATGGTGGTCTGACAAGAAAATATTAGACCCAAGATTCAAACTCAGGGATCTGGTTCTCAAGTATGATCAAAGAGCCATAAAGCTAGGCCAACATGTGAAGTTTGATTCTTGATGGAGAGGACTATTTTGAATCATTATTGATAAATATGGAAATTATTTTGAGCTAAAATATGAAGAAGGAAATGCATTGGAGATCCTAGTTAATATAAGGTAAGCAAGTCATACACTTCCACCCCCACTCAGCCAAAAAAAAAGGTGCCAAACATAAAAAAGATAGACAAAGGGCATTACAAAGACCAAGCATTGGTCACCAATTTCATAGATGAGACATATGACCCCAAGCTAGATAGAAACCCCAAGATCTTGAGGGAGGGCACCCACTCCCTAATGATTAAGAAGGTCTGAAGGAATGACTATGACTCATTTGGGTGCAAAATGTGGGACTACACGATAGCTTAGTTCATGGTTCCATATGTTAATCCATGCCTAAAAATCATTTCCATCTATACAAAAAGGTATGATGCCAACATTGGCATAATTGAAGGTAATACCCATTTGAGGGTGAAAATCAATGTGGACACCATTAGGGAGATGCTATGGATCCCAGGTGCCCTAAAGGCCAAAATATGTAGCACGAAGAGCCTCTAAGATGTTTGGGACACCTGAATCCATGACAAGGTGCACTTCATCAATTTATTCCTCTAGAATGGCTACATAGAGGTGCCTCCTTTACCCATCCCCCTAGTGAGCTTCCCCATGAAGTACTAAAGGATGCCCTATCCATGTTGGACTTTATCTTCAAGATGGACTCATATGCCAACATCATCAATTTTTAGTTAGAGTTTCTCTTATTCCTAACTATGGTGAACAATGGGGAAGTATACAAAATGGATTTTTAAAATGCCATCACCACTACCATGAAGAATTAGTTGCTAAACTTTTCAATGCTAGATACCTTTTGATATTCCTCCTACCTCTTACATCTCATTCTAATCCATCACTCCCAGTTCTTCTTTGCATATCTCAATCTCAACTACTCTGAGATGGGCATTTTACCCAACATGGTGACCCTAATCATAATAAGGACCCACATCCTGTCAATCACACAAGACTATTATAAGTTTTTATAACTCTTTTTATCCCCTATCCTCATTGACCTCAACCAAGAGGCCATTATAGATAAGATGATGGGAATGTAGAAATCATGGCTTATCAAGAGCAAGGTTTTGGTTGACCAGTTCTTTAAAATCCATTTCACCTTCATCTAAGCCCATGGGTTTAAGGGTAAGCCATTCTAACTCCAACACATGCTAATAGATATAACTTTGGCCTTGGAGTTGGCCTACCAACTTGATGTGATGGACTCTATCTATGGAGCATGAAAGAATAAGAAGGATCTATATGATGTCCCCTTCAAAAAAATAAGAATCACAATGGTGAAAAGGTTGAGAAGTGCCTACTCACATCTAAAATTATAGAGCTTGGCCTCGACTTAATTGATGATAGGTGGAGTTATGACCCAATTGGTTTCATAACCTCCTTAAAAACTACCAACATGACTAATCATTAGCCTTGACCATACCTCAAGGAGAGGATGTCACCTATGGAAGATGACCCTAAGTATTATGTAGATCTGTCTCAGGTCTCATTAGACACCCAAAGGCCATGGGAGTCCTTCTATGATGTTGTCCGTATGTTCGACCCCTCCTAAAAGTTGACAAAGGGACTGAGGGCACAACTCACTTGAAGGGATCAAAGTGAAGAAAAAATATTTTCAAAGAGAAAATAGATACCTATACAAAATATAGGTAAGATATCAACAAGCCATACTCAAAATTTGAGGATGAGAAAGGAGATGAAACCTTAAAAAGTGTCTGGGATGAAAATCATCTAGAAGAAATCCTAACAAAAGTAGGATTCTTTCATAATATAGTATTAGGATAATAATAATAATAATAATAATAATAATAATAATAATAATAATAATAATAATGAAGATACCCCTAGGGAAGAGGTGGGGGATGTAATTCCGAGAAAAGAGTTGAAAGCATGGAGTTTTGAAAGCCTTTGACCTGGTCACCACCCATGTTCCCATACCCCATGACCCCACAATAATAACAAGCCTCTTCAGGGAACCTCACAACTAGATCATCATAATAGAAGTGGCCTAATGCATCAAAATCTAGTCCTCTACTAGATCCCCCACAAAAGAAGATATGCTTCTCATAGCCCCTTATTTCCACCTCAGCCTCTTTCTTTGCCCCCACATTTCCATCCATAGTTTCACCTCAGGTTGTGACACTCTATACTACCTAGATAATTATTTTCCTAGCCCCACTCTCCTCTTCATCCACTTAGTCATCCACTAAGCTCACACCACTTTCCTCTGTGGTCCTAATCTTTTCCCTCATGCCTTTCCTAATTCCTCCACCTTCATCATCTGCATCATCTTCCATCATGGCATAATCACCCTTCACCCCACTCTATGGATTCCCACTTTTCTCTCCTTCCACCCTCACCCTTAATCCATTCACATCTAGAGGAATAATGTCTACTACTTCATAACAAGAAGTGACCATTCCATTTGTACTGCCTCAAGAATTCCCATTCGTAGGGGAAACATTCAGTCACCAAAGCAATACCATTAATAAATGGATGTGGAAAGAAGGGATTGAGAGGCTTGGATAGAAAAGAGGAAGGGAAAATAGTCCAAGTACCTAGTAGTTACTCACATGTAACCATTCTTTGACCTTGCACAACAATCCCTCATGATTGTGCACATGGTTCTTCAAGTAATCAAGCCCCAAGATCAGATGCAGTTGAGGGACTATGCAATACAAGCTGTTGTCCTCAACCTTAGCTAGGCTAGACCTACTAATAGGGTTGAGATGATGGAGGATGGTATTGAGATATGTGTTAACATGATATAAGTCTTAAGAGTTAAGGTAAGTATTATGGATGACCTAGAAGTTGATATTCATGAAGAATCTATAAAGAGTGAAGACCAAGGTAATGGTTTTTAGACTTGGATGTGGATGTGTTGATAGAGTAAAAGATAGAGATGAAGGGAAGAGGTCAGAGGGAGTGTGATTAGTGGATGGATTGAAGTACAAAGTATATTGAGGATAAGTCAAGAAGCCTAGAGTGATCCAAAAGGGGTGTTTGGATGCATTGCTTGTATGATCAAGTTTGAGGGAGTATGATGAGTTAAAAGAGAGAGTAGAGTTGAGAAAGTGGGGAGTCAATCAAAGGAGAAAGACTTTGAAAGAGAAGGTAAAGGTTAGTAAGGACCATTACATAGTGAAGAGGATCAATCATGCTTATTTGATTAAGTTGATGAAGGTAAATACATAGGTCATTGGACCTAATAAGCCTAGAAGATCGAGAAAGAGTGAGTAAGCTCTAGAGGCTATTTGAGAGTGATCCAAAAGGGTTTTTTGATGCATGACTTCTATGTGCAAGTTTTTAAGAGTGTGAAAGGGGAAAGAGTGAAATTAGGATAAGTCCATCATCATGTGTAAAATACATTTGATCAGAGGTAGAGATCATATCAAGGTAGTTGAGTGGGTGTTTGGTTGCGTAGGGGCTTGGTTCCTCTTTGTGGGATGGGTGTCTCACTAAATTAAGGGATGGGTGTTCCTTAATTAGTTGGTATTGGTCTAAATTTGGATCTTGTTATTATAGTACTATAGTCAATTTTGTAGGTTTTAGTGGGTTTTATTCCCCATGAGGGTTTCCCATGTAGATCTTATGTTATGTGTGTGATCTTGCTTATCTTTCTTATTCATTGCTATAAATGATGTGCATGTTGCATGAATGATAAATGTTATTTGGTTAAGGGTTTGAAAGGATTGGGATTGAAGTTTGGATTATCTAGTATCACTAATTCACCCCCTCTCTCAGTGTTTGTACCTCTAATAGAAGATTCCTACCATGGTAGAGTTGGGCACCAAGTGTAGATTTCTATGAAAAATTATGATGCCATATGTGATCTACCTATCTACCATGAATGTGCCTTGTTTTTCCTTGATGACCCCTTAAATAAATTTTTGGCACTGAGTGACCAAAGTTTTATTGCAAATTTTGTAAACCATGGAGCAAAGGCTCATGGGTCTAAAATACTTTAGTTGATTTGCTATTGGTTTCTTAGGGATGAAGAATAGGAATATGTTATTAAATTCCTTCAAGATAGTTCTTTTCCTAAAGAATTAACAAACTATAGCCTCCACCTTAAGATGGATTATGTCTCATAACTTTTAAAAAAAGAGAGGGAGAAAGCCATCAAGGCTAGGGTCCTTATTTACTTCCATTGAGAAGACCGGCTATCTAACCTCCTATATGAAGGGGGTTTGTAAAGCTCATGATTAACCATTTGGGAGATGGTAGAGGGAAAGTTATGTAGTAGACCATCCTTTACCTAAGGGTCAATAGAGTCAATTTCCCTTATCAAAATTTTAAAGTGGTGAATGATTTTTTCATTGATGACTTATTCATCTCTGCATTTAGATCCGTCTTCAAGAAGGAGTTCATAGATCCTATTAGAATTTATGTTTTTGGACACTGATTGGTTTAAGAATTTTATGTTATGTCACATTACTTTAGCCAGGTACATTTGGAATTTTTATTCTATAATGATTCCTCTTTAGCATCTAGATTATGTTAAGACCTTAGTAGGCTTTTCTCAATATTGACCAAATTTTCATCAAACCCATTGATTCCCTTTTATTCCTCTAGGATGAGAAGGTCTTCCAATAGGGCATTATTTTGGATTAATAATCATCATATACCTATTTTTTCCACACTCTAAGTTTTTTTTGATAAACTTAAGTTTTATGGCTAATATGAACATATCCATGCCAGCAACCAATTCCTTCCACTAATCGTTGATAGAGTTGTGGATGTTTGGATGATGGAGCTACATGCTCTCAAATTTGAATGGTAGATTTTTGACTTTTGAAATTTTATCTCCTTCAAAGGAAATCAATTTGTGGTTAGAACCAATTCTTGGAAGAGAGGAAAGAAATATGGAGAATTGTAAGTCCTAGTTAAGAGAAACTAGGAATATGTCTAGTCTTACCTAAATAAGTTCCTCCCCCATTCCTCTGTTGGACAATGTGAAGGAGTTTCATTTGAGGTTGATATCTAATAATCTGATACTAGTGATGAAGTCATATAAATCCACCATGCTATCAATTAAGTCTAAAATTGTGCCTTTCTTTTTTGATAGATTTAAGGGTGAGATAAAGTCCCCTGCCACTATCCATTTCCATTCACCACATAGTTTCCTAAAAACTAGCAGTTCATCCCAAAGTTTCTTTCAACCATCTCTGGTGTTGGGATCATAGATATTAGAGAGAATACATTATTACTTATTGGATTTATCTTTGAATAAGATGACTATGTAGTTATTTATATGATTTAAAACTTCTCCTTATAGACATTGAGTGTGCTATAGGATTGTCAGCCCTCCCAATTCCCCAGAGGAGCTCACGCTAGTATAACTTGATTTGAACCAAATTTTATCATTTTAATTATTGATAATTGTCTCAAACATTTTAGTTTATTGTAATAGGATTAATAAATGGCTATATTTATTTCCCATGTTTTTGACTAACCTATGTTTACTGGGGTAGTTGAGTCCCCTTATATTCTATGAGATGAGCTTCATTTTTTGAACTTAGCAAAGTGAACTTTAAGGGTTTTTTAATTCCCTTTCACTATCTAATTAGTAGTTTCATTATTCCTATATGAGAGGTTTGATATCCTCCCTAATGATCTAGCTTATACCACACATATTTTCTTTCTACCCTTTTTTGCTTTGATTGGGGTCCATTGGTCCTCTTCAAACTTGATAGCTAGTTTGGGAAAGGGGGAAGTGTACCATTGACTATGTTCATTGATTCTCTCCTCATCCTAGTTTTTGGGTAGAGGATAAATTAGAATCCCATGAGGAGAGGACCAATTGGAGGAGCATAGGTCCTTTTTAAACTTACACAAGGTGACTACAAAGGTTTAGGTGGGATAGTTTGGACTCAGCCAGAACCATTAACATTAGAGCTAGGGATAACTATCATAAGATTTACCTAGTCATGACTAAGAAAAAAATGTGGGGGAGTAAGGTTTAGCAATTATAATTTATGTTAAGAATCCATTAAAGGGGCCTAGGTTAAAGAGCTTATCCTATAATAAACTAACTAGGGAAGGGGGGTTGGCAGCAAGTCAGATAGAGGGGTTGAAGGTGGGCCAACCTTGAGTGGGTAGGAAAAGGGTGGGAAGGATTGCTCAAATTAAGTGGAGCCTCCAAATTTGATTGGGTTTTCAAGGTGGGAGATATAAGGGATAAGGTCAGGTAGGCTTTGGTAAAAAGGGGGGAGTTGGGACCTTGGTCAGAGAGGCAAGGGGAAGATAGGTGGGGGTTTTCTGGACTAGATCACTTTTGGGATCTAGGGCTGAGGCTAGGGATGAGTTAAAGGATAATATTTTGATGTATGACTCAAGATGTTACATTTATTGCAAAATGAAGTAGATTTTTCATACTCAATGGGTTGAGACCAATCACCATATTTGTATTTGATCTTTATTTTATGTAGGATCAACTTGTTTATTAGGATGAATACATGGAATCACATAGCCACCATTATTTTTATGGATTTCGTGATTGGGTCAATGGCAATGTGCTAACCCGAAGCTTTATCAATGGACATTATAACCTATGGTTCCCAAAACTCTAAGGGGATCTTAGGAAATAACAACCACAAGAGAATGTCTCCAAGATCTATACTATCGAGGTTGGTTCCCACTTTCCATTTCTTGGTACTAACAATATATTTTTGCATGAACCAGGGGACTTTTATGAGGACCTTGAAGTAGTATTCCTAGAGGTTGAAGTTGATGAGGAATAAGGCCATTGAAATGGATACTACCTTCAGTTGGCATTTGGGATGCCACTTATTTTTATCCCACTTACGAAAGGAGTTGATGTTAGGCTGAAAACCATTAACTTTAGTGAAAATGGAATTGGCCAATTTATTATCAACCTTTTCCACCATAATGTTCGAGATATTGATACATGTTTCATCATTTTATATGGTGGGATTAGTATAATACTTAGATGATTCTTGGTTCACAGGTCTCTTTCTCATGTCACGTTCCACCCAAAATAATTTTGATTGAGATATTTTTGCATTTCATGGGAGTCTTTGTTAGGGGAATGGTCACTCAGATCTAAGTTAACCCCATATTTTTTTCCTCTTTTCCTCTTCTCTTGGTGGGGATTATATGTTTTTTTCACCCAAATTCCATTTTTTACGACCATGCCATACATCAAAATTTTGAATGTTTCCCCTCTCATTTGATCCTTCCACATCTTTTACTCCTTCTGAATTTCAATCCATCCTATATAACTGAGATCATAGAAAACTAAATTCATTAAAAATATATACATTTTAGATAATCTCAATGTTGTCTAGGAAGTAATGGAATGGTCATGAGCCTTTCATTAGTGAACCATATTTATTAAACTTGAATTTGAGAAGGCCAATGATAGGATTGAGTGGCCATTTATTCTTGTTATGCTTTATATTTTAGGTTTTGGCCAATTTTTTATTTTGATAGTTTAGACATTATTTTTTAAGCTTCCACTTACCTCACTATTAATGATCTCAAATTTGATAGTTTTGGACTATTCCCTTCCATAAGATGAGGTTTCATTTTGGCACTAACTCTGTATGTTTTATTCATAGAGGCATTTGGATGTCTTCTTGCTTAGAGAGCAGAGTGAGGGCTCATAAGGGACATTATACTTATTGATCAACACCCTCAGCTCATCAATGGTCACTTTAATGATCATAATTTTATTACTCTCTATGAATAATAAGAATATTTAAAAGAGGCATTGCATTGCCTTAATATTTGTTATAAAGCCTCAAGTTTTAGTTTGTAATGGCATAAAACCTAATGCTATAGATAAAACATGATGCCAATGTCAGAGTGGATTAAAAAGTATAAATGGAAGTGGATTGAAAAATGGGAGAAGTTAAAATTCATTGGTATATGGTTTTTATTTTATTTCTCCCTTTTATAGCTTTGGCAACATGTCATTAATCAAATGGACAAAAATATTAAGTATTATATTTCCAAACTGCTTTCTTTAGCTGGAAAATATCATGTATATTCTAAGATTGTGATATCCACTCATGTCTATTACTCTTCATATTATACCCCTTCTAAATCATCTTTCTATAAGTTAGCAAAGGTTGTTAGGGATTTACTTTGGGCCAATGCTAAACAAACTTGAGGGTATCATAGGGTTGCTTGGGATATTTTTTGTCTTCCTCATGATAAATGTGGTATGGGAATTAAAGACATTTTTATAAAATTTGTTTCTTTGTTTTCTAAATTCATGGTTTTGGAAATTAGAGACAATAAATGTTGGAAAATTATTCTACGACACTGCATTGATTTTAGTTTGTGTTATGGTAAAGCTAGTTGAAAAAACATTGGGTTTCACGCTTTGATTATTACCACTAATCCCATCAAGATTGAGGGATATTTTATTTCCAAAAACATTTGAAAGGATTTTGAAATTGTCAAGCCCTATTTAAAATGGATGGGAAATGGTTTTCATAGTGGTTTATCCTTCAAAGATCATAATATATAGTGGTCTCTTGTTCTGACCATGTGGTCTTTTTCTAGCATAATTACTAGGGATGAAATCTTTGAGGCTTCAAAAAAAGGTATTCATACTGTTAAAATTTTTATTTCTAAATTGATACTATTAAATATTTTATTTATTCTCATAATTAGACTCCTTGGCCTATGCTAAAATATAAATATAAATTCATCAATTCAAACTTACCTTCCATTCTATGCATTCAATAAATGATGCTTGATATCATGCTACATAAGATGAGGTTGCAATCTCGACATGATTTATTGAAGGATTGGAGATGTAATTATGATTCTCATTTTAAAAATTATTCTCTGGGTGACCTCTATCAAATCATGAGCCTATTCTTGCTAGCTTTGGACAAGTTGAATAGGTGTTAGAATCTAAATTCCTTACCTAGGACTTGGATTTACATAATTAATATAATTAGGAATGCTAAGCTTAAGTCCAAGATCACTAAATTTATTTTGTGTTTGGTATATCATGGCCTTCCCATTGGGGAGTGCCTTTCACATATTCAAATTTCTCAAATCAAGTGTCCTGACTATTCTAAAACTTAGTCCATTTAACACCTATGTCAGACTTGTCCCAAATATCAATCTACTTGGCATTGGATTCAAATCCTTTTTCAGCCCTTCCACCTATAACCATTTTCCTAGTTTATGTATTTTTTGGTGATAATGGTCAATGGCTAGTATACATAATTTTTATATGAAATTTATTCAAGCCTATAATTTTATTTCAACCATGTAAATCTAGGGATTCAACTTCGTTTAACAATGAAGAAGCATCTTGTCACTTTTATATTAATGACAAGGTCATTTTTATCTCTTCAAATTTTATATAGATTCAAGCTCAAGTAGAGAAAATGTATCAAAACTTTCAACAGTTTGATGAAATTAGGGGGCCAAATAGGGGTCTTAAGTGGACAATATTTTGCTAAAAAATGAAAAACCTCAAATTATACATATTATTTGTTATTATAGTAACATAAATCTGGTCACAAATACTTGATCATGTTATTTTTACCCCTTTTAATCCTTAATTAAATTACACAATTAATTATTACCTTTTTCCACTCTTCACCCTATTCGAAGCACATGTGAAGACCTATTTCTATTTCAAATTGCCTTATATCACACTTTTTTTTATGATTGCTAAAAATACCCTTAAGCATATGTATAGACAAATGAAAATCCAAAAATTAGCACTTTTTCTTGGGGGATAACAACATCCATTCGGTACAATAGTGGGAGGTGTTCCTATCCCTATGGAACGTTACTATGTTTTTATTGCCAATAGTTGAAAATTTCAAATTAACCCCTCCTTTAGCTTGTATTCCATGTTTTTAGGCTTCTTAATGTGTGGTTATATTTTTGGATTTCTATAAAGGAAAAATCAAGTCAATTATTATCCCACTTGTGAATTTCAATATAAAGTCACATTTACATTATTGAACACTAGGTAAAAATTCCTTATTTTTCCTAATTCAGATTTTAAGCATCTCAAATGGGCCTTAACCAAGTCACATGCCTATTTCATTCATCCCTAAGCAAAACATGATCAAATATTCAAGCCTATTATCTAGGCATTCATATAGTCAAAAGAGCACAATTTCAAAAAACACTTTAGGTGGGAAAACTAGTTGGGATTTATTTCCCTCCTTGGAGTATTGGATAGGTAGGCAATGTTTAGTCATTGTGGGGGTGATTAAGGCCAACTCAGCCTAGTTACAGTCCACATTTTTTAATTTTTAGGTATTTTAATACTTTTAAGCCCTATTAGGGTTTTAACCTTTCAAAATCTATTTTCAAGTATTTTACACACCTTCAAAAGTCAAATGAACATATATAGACCTAAACTCAACTATTATGAGTAATCATGGCTTAATTTATATATTTATACAAAAAGAAAAAATCACCCAACATAAATAATAGTGGGAGTTGATCTTGTCCCTCCTTGTTTCTATCCTCCTAAAGTCTTAGATCCATCTTCTATGTGTTGGGGATCAACCAACAATGTTGATTACTATATGAAAGCAATTAAATACGAAATTAAACCAGAAAGATAAGTAACTAGAATCAAAAAACAACAAACAATAAGAGATACAAGAAACCACACTGAAAACTTGTATTAAACTCTTTACAGAAGGAATACAATTGAAGAAACTTCTTTTCTTCCACACCTCTCTCAGATGTACAGATCTCTTTGTAGATCTCTTTCCCTCAAGAGCTCTCTCTCTCAAATTACAATCAACTCCAACAACCTGGAATGATTCACATATACAATTTTGTACTGTTTAATTCAACATTACACACACTAAGCTATGAAGAATTATCCCTATTATATAGAATTAGGGATCATGAGAAATGCAATTAAAACCAATAGATGCACCTCCTAATCAAGGGATCTAAATAGTCTTACTAAAGATAGAGATGCGGACTTAAGACTAACACTTAATCCTATCATGCAAACATTCTATTCTGTCCACAAAAATAACATTCTGGACGCACAGGTGACCGACGTCGGTCCTTGCCTGTGATCGACATCGGCCGATACATGACCGATGCCAGCATCTCTTAGTCGACTCCTATCCGACATCGATCACTCTTGACCGATGTCGGTGATTGTGTAACTCCTGCAACTTGTAAACTCACTCATTTGGTGAAGCTTTTAGCTCCACACCTCAACAATCTCCCACTTGGAGATAAACAACTGCACTAGTACCTGTATAGCAACATCTTTTAGCTCCTCCATCTTCAAACTCAATCATGAAGACCTACAAAAGTTGAATGAAGATTCAACTTCTCCTTTGTTATCGGCTTGGTTAACATATCAGCAAGGTTCTTATCTGTATGGATCTTCTTTAGCTTCAACTCACCATCCTCAAATACCTGTCTTATGAAGTGGTACCTAAGCTGTATATGCTTTGTTCTTGAATGAAAATCTGAATTCTTAGCCAAATGAATTGCACTCTGACTATCACTGTATAATCTGCAACTCTCTTGCTCCTTTCCTAGCTCTTCCATGAACCGTGTCATCCATATCATCTCTTTGCTAGCCTTTGTGACTGCAATATATTTTGCTTCTGTAGTTGACAAGGCAACAACCTTCTGCAACTTTGATATCCAACAAACTACCATTCCACCAACAGTGAAAACATATCATCTGGTGCTTCTCCTACCATCCAAATCACCTACCATATCTAAATTTACATAACCATGTAGAGAAGTATCTGAACCTCCATAGCATAAATGCCTACTACTGGTCCCTCTCAGATATCTAAGGATCCACTGAACTGATTTCCAGTGCTCTTTCCCTAGATAGGCCATATACTTACAACTCTCACTGCTTGGGCAATATCCGGTCTAGTACAAACCGTTGCATACATTAAACTCCCGACTGTGGAAGCATATGGAACTCTACTCATGTACTCTACCTCATCATGTGAATTAGGACACTGTTCTTTACTCAATTTAAAATGTCTAGCCAAAGGTGTGCTTACCGGTTTTGCATCCTGCATATTGAACAGTTTCAACACCTTGTTCACATAATCCTCTTGAGACAAAATCAACCTATGATTTTTCCTGTCTCTCTTAATACTCATGCCAAGGATTTTCTTTATTACTCCCAAATTATTCATGGCAAATGTGTGAGCTAATTTCACCTTAAGCTCAGAGATGTTCTGCATGTGTGATCTTGCAATCAGAATATCATCTACATACAATAATAGAATAATATATCTACCATTATCCAATCTCTTAAAATACACACAATGGTCAAATTGACACCTAATGTAGCCATGCTCAGTCATAAACCTGTCAAATCTCAAATACCATTGTCTAGGAGCTTGCTTGAGACCATACAAGCTTTTCTTCAATCTGCACACTAACTTCTCCTTACCTTTGACCTCAAATCCTTCTAGCTGATCCATATATTTTCTTCATCCAAATCTCGATGAAGAAATACTGTCTTAACATCAAGCTGCTCAAGATGTAAATCCTCAATAGCAACTAAAGACAATACAGTCTGTATAGAAGTCATTTTACCTATAGGAGAAAAAATCTCACCAAAATCAATACCTGATTTCTGTGTAAATCCTTTCACTACCAACCTGGTCTTATATCTCATCTGTCCATTCTCACCTTCCTTTAACCTGTAGATCCATCTGTTCTTCAGTGTCTTCTTTCTTGTTGGCAACTCAACCAAATCCTACGTTTGGTTCTCTTTCAAGGAATCAATCTCCTCATTCATGCCTAGCTCCCACTGATTCTTGGATTCCACCTGTATTGCTTCATCAAAACTCTCTGGTTCTCCACCATCAGTAAGCAATAAATAGAATAATGAAGGGGAATATTGAATTGGAGGTTTACTTAGCCTTTCTAACCTCCTGATGGGCATTTGAGACTCATTCACAACATGCTGTCTGCCCAAATTCTCTGACAGTGACTGGCCTCGGTCACTTTCAGGCCTGTTACTGGACGACGTTAGTTCTCCCTGACCGACATCAGTTCCTTCTTGGCTGACATCGGTCACTATTTAACTGACATCGGTTCTTGTATTACCGTCATCGATTCTTGCCTAATCGACGTCGGTCTCTATGTTTTCCTATCTATGATTAATTTTTCCTATGAGCTCATTTTGGATCGTCACCTCGTCCAATTCTCCATTGCTCTACCCAGATTGATTCAACTTCTTGAGCTGATCACTATACATCACTTTTTCATTAAAAATAACATCACAGCTCCTAATTATTTTGTTAGTTCTTAGACTCCAAAACCTGAATCTAAAATCATCAGAGCTATAGCCAATAAATGTGCACCTCATAGACTTAGCATCCAACTTCTTTCTATTTTCCTTATCAACGTGCACAAAGGCTTCATAACCAAAAACTTTGAGAAATGAGAGATCTACCTTTTTACTTGTCTATGCCTCTTCTGGAATTCCACCATCCAGAGCTGTAGAGGGTCCTCTGTTAATTAGGTACACTGCGGTATCCACAACTTCTGCCCAAAACTCTAAGGGCAAACCAGCATGCAATCTCATACACCTTGCACACTCCATTATTATTCTATTCATCCTTTCAGCAACTCTATTTTGCTGAGGTGTCCTTGGAACTATTCTTTGCCTATGTATTCCATGCATATAACAATACCAGTTGAACTTGTGGCTGCAAAACTCACCACCATTATTAGATCTTAGGCACTTCAATCTCCTACCTATTTCATTCTCAACCATAGCTTTCCAAATCTTAAAAGTGTCAAAAAAATCAAATTTATTCCTTATGCAATAGACCCATACCTTTCTTGTAGCATCATCAATGAAAGAAACAAAGTACTGTGATCCTCCAATAGAAGCAACATGAGCTGGTCCCCACACATCTGCGTGAACAAGCTGAAACTTGTGCTTCTTCTTTGTTGACCCAGTCTTGAGAAAACTCACTCTCTTCTATTTCCCAAAAACACAGTGCTCAAAAAAATCTAGATCTATGCTTTTCAAATCTAAAAGCTTACCTTTTGACTTAAGAATGGACATTCCCTTTTCACTCATGTGGCTAAGCCTAGAGTGCCACAACTTTGCATCTACATCTGAAGTAGATAATACAGAAGGAGAATTATCAGTAATACAATTATATAAATAGAGAGTACCTACTCTCTTACCTCTGGCCAATACAAGTGCACCCTTGGTCACCTTCCAAGATTTAGCTATGAGAGTTATTGTACAACCCTCATCCCCTAACTTTCTTGCAAAAATCAAATTCCTCTTCAAGCTGGGTACATGCATGATGTCTCTCAACACCCATGTGTTGCCATTCTACATTTTCAGCTGCACTTTTCTTTTGCCAACAATTTTACAAGGCTCATCATCCCCTAAATAGACTATTCCAAAATCTCCATGGACATAGTCACTAAAATATTCTCTATTAGGGGTAGCATGAAAAGAGGCACCAGAATCTAACACCCAAGATTCTATATTATTATGCAAAGAGAATATAAGAGCATCTTGTGCAATACCTGCAACTTTTGCTTCTTCTTTACCTTCATGCTGATTGTCTTCTTTAGGCTTTAACCAACAATCTTTGCTTATGTGCCCTATCTTTCCACAATTCCAGCATTGTGGCTTCTTGCCATTTCTGGATTTGGATCTACCTCTCACCTTTGACTTAGACCTTGATCTCCCTTTCTTGCTCTTCTCTTTTTGCCTTCCCCTGTTCTCAAAACTTAAAGCATTCCTAGATGTTTCCTCTGTGCTTTTCCTATGAATTTCTTCATTCAAGATTACACTAACAACATCCTCTACTTTTAAAATATTTGAAGCAGATGTAGTATTACTAATTGCCATTACCAAGCTATGCCAGCTTTCAGGCAAAGAACATAATATTAAAAGAGCCTTAATTTCATCATCAAACACTATTTTGACTGAATTTAATTGATTTACAATTCCATGGAAATCATTAAGATGATTAGATACAAATCCACCTTCCTGCATTTGCAAATTAAATAACTGGTTCATAAGATATACCTTATTTGAAGCTGAGGGTTTTTCATATAAATTTGCTAAAGTAGTCATCAACTCTACCGTTGTCTTTGCCTGTGATAAATTAGATATCACAGTAGATGCCAGACTCAATCTTATAGATACAAGAGCCTTTCTATCAAGAACTTCCCATTCTTCATCATCCATGTCTTTGGGCTTCTTTGAAACCCCACCTAACGGTAAGTATAGATCTTTATGATACAGATAATCCTCTATCTGCATTCTCCAATGTTGATAATTCTTGCCATTAAACTTCTCCATTCTCAGTTTACTTTCTTCTACCATTGCTTCTCCCACTCAAATATAAATCCTTGTGAGTAACCTGTAATCAATACACACTAACCAGATCTGAAACACCTGTTAGTCAACTTGAGCTCTGATACCACTTGTTGGGGATCAACCAACAATGTTGATTACTATATGAAAGCAATTAAATGCGGAATTAAACCAGAAAGATAAGTAACTAGAATCAGAAAATAGCAAACAATAAGAGATACAAGAAACCACCCTGAAAACTTGTATTAAACTCTTTACAAAAGGAATACAATTGAAGAAACTTCTTTTCTTCGACACCTCTCTCAGATGTACAGATCTCTTTATAGATCTCTTTTCCTCAAGATCTCTCTCTCTCAAATTATAATCAACTCCAACAACCTGGAATGATTCACATATACAATTTTGTACTGTTTAATTCAACATTACACACACTAAGCTATGAAGAATTATCCCTATTATATAGAATTAGGGATCATTAGCAATGCAATTATAACCAATAGATGCACCTCCTAATCAAGGGCTCTAAATAGTCTTACTAAAGATAGAGATGTGGACTTAAGACTAACAATTAATCCTATCATGTAAACATTCTATTTTGTCCATAGAAATAACATTTTGGACGCATAGATGACCGACGTCGGTCCCTGCCTGTCTGCCTTTGACCGATGTTGGCCGATACATGACCGATGTTGGCATCTCCTAATCAAATCCTGATCGACGTCGGTCGCTCTTGACTGATGCCGGTGACTGTCTAACTCCTGCAACTTGAAAACTCGCTCATTTGGTGAAGCTTTTAGCTCCACACCTCAACACTATGAATTTGCATGATAAAAATTATTATTTTCTTATTTCCACTCTTTGTCAGTCAATATAGTCAACCATTAGACAATAACATCTAAGTTTTTTTTGTTTGCATAATTATCCTTCTTTAAATCATTTGTACCTTGTCAAATTCAATCATTTTCCTTTCATTTTGCTTATCAAAATATTATTTACACCACTCTATTATATTCTATTCATTTTTATTAATTAGGATTAATTCACATATTTAATCCATACTTATTTATTGATAAAACATTGTAAACCCTTATTTTCATTTACGGTGTAACATAAAATCTAAAGAAGATGTTAGTCAAATGTTAGTAGATAAATCTAAAAAAGAATTTGAGACTAAAATTTTATGCCTAGATACTTAGGTGAGAAATTGACTAACAACTAAAAAGCCAAAAAGAAGACAAAAAACTAAATTTTACCTTCCTTGAGAGTCTTTCTTGTCAATCGACATAAGAGAGTGCTTGTGCTCAGCTTATGGATAATGAGTTCCTTGTCAATGATGTGCGTATATCATCTCCCCTTGTTCACTTTGGAAATTGGTTTGGCATGAGTTGATTATGAAGCTTCCTCTTAACAATTTTGTATGATAAGTTTGGCTTAAGAAGCTTGTTGAAAGTGTGTGAGGACCTTACTATTTATAACATGATTGAAATGATATGGACCATCCATCTTAAGATATATATGTGTGGTCCAAAATTAAATTCAACTTTGGAGACCAATTTCAATAAAGATTGTAATTAATATTTGGAAGAATAGAGTAATCAACATGCATGATTCAACATTTTTAATATTTATTGCATTTATGTTGATATTTTACTTTTTTGACTTTGTGATTGCCTATGTCATAATGATGTTCCCTTTTCAGATTTTTGTTGAATATATAAATTTATAAAAATTAAAATTCATTAATGTGATATGGATTTTTCACTTAAGCATTTAATTGGATTTAATTATTTAAGTGAATTTGATTAAGCTTTTTGTAATTTTCAAAATTTGATTAATTATCATACACTATTGGTCAAAAACATCAATTTGCTAGGTCATAATTTGACTAGAAGTGAATTAGTGAGAGGTTATAATTGAATACAAGGTATTACCTCAAAAAGGGATACCTTAAACATAATTTAGGGTATTTAAATCCAATGTGTAAATGAATTTGATCATTTTAGTGATTTTTAAGCCTAATGTACATTATTTGATATAAATCAGTCTTATGTCTGTTTAGACATGGAAGTCGCCAAAATGAGTCTCTAGATTTCCCCATATTTGATAAGGCATTTCAAGACATAGGTAAAATAACATATTTTTAAAGAATTAAAAAGTCATTAAGAAGACAAATAAGCTAATGATTAAAGAATGATACTCCAAACAAATTTTGGGAAGCCTATGATGCCCCTTAAGGGGGTGTGCAAAACATAAGATTGATGGATAGTCCCTCCAAAAGAAGCACGAACAAGAATGAAACTAACTCATGGATGAGATTAATCCAATCGAGATAATGCTTGAATAAGCTGATTTCCAATGATGAGAATAAAATTAATGTGCCAATAGGTATGGGTTTATGCACTAAAGGGTAGTCTAGATTGAATAACGATTATGTCCCAATAGGGTCGATTTTATCATGATAAATTTATTGTGTCCCAATAGGGTAGATTAGTAAGCATAACTCAAGGATATGACCTATTAGACAGATTAAATATGAATAGGGAAAACATAAGTATAATGGTATATTACTTTTTTAAGACTAAATAATCCACAACAAACCAGGCACATGAGGATTCATGAATTGATGAAAGAGATGATTTGAAGAACCCAATAAGGAATAATGGTATAAATGGTGATAATGGTGATGGCTGAGGTGACCTGAGTTACTCCATGTATCCAAGAATTTCCTACATAGTCCAAATGGACCTTAGTCCAATGTAGTTCTCCCAAAAGTGGGATAAAATGGAATGAAGAATGAATAAATAGATGAATAATAATTGATCAATGTGCATGATTTTATTGTACCTACTAATGCATATATGCATGTCCTAATTAGCATTGATACAACTAAAATGTTTAATGGGTTTTTATTTGATTAAGGAAAATGTAATAATTGCCAAAGTAAATAAGGAGAATTACCATGACACCACTATCCATTATTTAATTTGGCATATGACATTATGCACCACCATTATAAATGAACAATGATAATATTGGATGTCATAAGCATAAGGACTAACTCCAAATCTGATAGAAAATTGAAAATAATACATCAATGATAAAACCATGATAAAAATGTTGATGTATGAATATAGATGGACTTAAGTACAATGCAAAAGGAATCAACCTATGAATGCATATGCATTGAGTCAAGGCAATAAAAAGAAAAGAAAATAAACAAGAGAATAAATAAACAAACAACTGATCAAATAAACACACACAAAGCTTGAAAATAAAGGCAAAAGAAAGCATCATGTCATTAGCTAAGTCAATATCTATGTGTGAAGGCTAAATTTAATGATAAATGAATGGTGCCCCCAAGAAAGGCTATATAAAATGGAATGACATGTGGGGATAAGATATCCTGGTATAAGCTACATGATTTGATTTTATTGAGTCGGGTGAAAGCTATGAGCATGGCTTAAAAGTGTAAATTAGATGGTACCCTAAACAAGGATACATCTAAAGGGAAGGACACACCCCCAAAGATATTTGGCCTAAAATTGTGAATGGTAACCAACCATGAATTTGCCTTTGTAGAGCAGATTTGGGAAGGACACATCCCAATAGTTTTTGAAATAGTTACCTCAAGGACTAAGTTACCCCAAAGTGGGTGGATTGAGGATTGTTATCTAGGTTTAGGAAAAGATAAACGTTTTTGGATTTTGGGGGATTTATATCTCTCTAGGGGATTGTAATCCATTTTAAAATGTTTAAGTTTTTGACATATTTTTAATATTTTTAGAATGTTTTGGGGATATCTTAACTCATTAGATATTAAAAAGATATAAATGGTGATTGATTTCCAAATGATAAGAGTATTGGCTTAGGTTGATCACAAAATGATGAGAGCATTATGTTACTCATAAAGTAGCGAGAGCGTTAGGCTTAACTTGCATGTAATATAGTAAGAGTCTTATGTTGATCTTAAAATGATGAGAGCATTAGGCTTAGGTTACTCATAAAAAAATGAGAGCATTGGTGTAAGGGTGGATAAATTGACCTCAAAAAATATTGAGCACTTCTTACATAGTCAAAATGAATATCAAGGCATTATAGTTTACCTTATAGTGTAGAATCCTGACTAAGTAATAGTAGGTTAGGAATAAGAAAATGGAAAAGGTATTAAATAATAATAAGGCAAGAAAAAGGGCAAGGCATGAAATAATGGTAAGGCAAGGTAAATGGCAATGCATGAAATAATGGTAAGGTAAGGTAAAGAACAAGGCATGAAATAATGCTAAGGTAAGGCAAATGGAAAGGCATGATTCTGTCATTCCTGCTAATACAAAGATATATCTTTTGATTAGCATAGGGTACCACTATAATGTTAAATGGGATATAATGGTTAAATGGATAGAATGGAATGGCTTATAATGGTAATAAGGTTACCCATAAGTGGAAAGGTATTTATAGATAATGAATTATTGTGTTTTTGTATTTTTTAACATCTCAACTCAATGGAGGATTATTGGATGCATAATGTTGGCATGTTTGATGCCTAACCCACACCCACTCTGAATAGCTATTCTATCAGGAACCTATTTTTGGTTGAGAGTACATTATTACTATTGTGATCTTCATTGGTAATTGATTTTTTTTCCTCCAAACCTCTAGATAATATATTTTCACAACCTCAATGAAGGAAAGTGTAACCAAGAATGGTAAATATTGATAGGCATTGGATAAATGGTCTGATTCAATAATGTAATATAGGTCTGGAATGAATAATAGGATCATAATAGAGTGTCAAATTATTGGGGCAAAAATGAAGATCAAGATTTTTAGTTACACAGAATGTTGATGATTCTAGATTCGACACAATTTTGGTTGTGGTGGGGCCTAAGACTTATTAAAATGATCTCAATAGGACCATACTATTTTTTTTCTATTTAGGTTTGAGAGATGCTGAAATTTGATTATGTTATATATTGTCATTTGTGTTGATATTATATTCAATAATGTATTCATAAAGCAATAAAGAACTATTGTGATAAGTGATTGGTGACTCAAAGATGTTTTCACTAATAAAATGATCTTGATTATCCCATAGTGCCTTTGAGAAGGTTTCACTAAGGAACATTGAATTTTGACTTTGATTGTCTTCTAATGCCTCAAATAAGGTTTTACTAGAAAGTGTTGAGTTTGGATTTTGATTGTCCCCTAACACCTTAGAAAAAGTTTCACTAGGAGATTGTTGTTCTTTAGCCTAAATTTTGTGTTAGTCCCCTCGATGTTTTATAATTGGTATGTTGTCCTGGATGCAGTTTAATAATGTATGATTTTGTCTTTTTAATCAACACTTGTGGGAGGTGGAATGTCAATATAATGGCTAGGATGATTGGTGTTAATGGAAAGTAGAATGGTAATGGATAATAAAATGAAACATAATTCTCATAAAAGCTACTAGCATAACTTTTTTTGATGCTAAAATACATCCCCAACAACCGTAGAAGGTTCATAAATGTGTTCAATCTAATTTTCAAGGATTGCATAATCAACATTGTAACATGCACTAATGTATTCTAATTATAAAGCTAATTCTGACTCAAAAGAGTTTGAATTCGATGTTGACACTGATGTTGATTCTACTTCTAATGCTAAATATAATATAGGTTTAAAAATAGAACCTGACTCTAATTTTTATTCTTCTTCTAGTGGGTATGCTAAACATAATGTTGGTTTGAAAACCAAAACATGTCTCTGATGTATATGTAGTTAAAAAGATGTCATTTTGAATGTTTGGCAATGGATGAGTATTGGCATATGACGTATAATAGGCTATTATTTGGTAATAGGCTCATCTTAGAGGGGTTCAATAAAGACTATCTTGTCAAAGTGAGGTTCTTCGAAGATAGGGGAATGGTTGAAGGGTGACTCAACAAAGAATTGATTATCAAATTGAGGTACCTAAAATATAGGGAAATGGTCTAAGGGTGACATATCATAGGTTAACTTATCATGAATAGGTGTTTCAATAAAAACATGAAGGATTGGTTAGTTGTCTTGGCCTTGGCTTAATCTTATTTGAAAAATTTTAGATTGGGACACAATTTGTTATTAAATAAATGATGGATCTTGGAGAGGTAATGATTGGCTCTATTGTGACTCGAAGACTAGTTTGGTTTTTGGAATTATTTCTTATTTATGAAGAATACTATTCAATCATTCTATAGGAAATAAAGTTAGACAGGAATTTGGATCCAACCTTAAATGCTTTTATAAGGGATACATCTCTATTCTCAATAAGCCATTTATCAAACTAGATTTGAAAATGGGTTAGAGATGTGATAACTGGCTTAGGTGGATGGAAGTTATAAGTCAATGATTGGTGTAGTTATGGCTAAACCATGATATCCCCATGGTTAATCAAGGTTTGGACATCTTATTTTAACCTCACACATTAATTAAGTGAATGGACTTGAATCCTATGATATTCACAATATTCATCCATTTGGTACCAGGGAGAATTTTTAACAAAAGGTTGAGTATGTGGACACATAATTATGTTTTTAGTGACCAATTGACAAAATATGTCTCTCAAGGTTGCATTGGGTAAATTTTCCATTTGATACAAAAATATTGGTCTTGATAGAAATCAACCCAAAGAAGGGTAGTCCTGGCACTTGATTGAAAATTAGAATGGGTTAGCTTGGCTTATGCTTGAAATTGGCCCAAAGAGGGAAATTTTGGTCTCATTAATTGGCATGTCCAAAAAAGAGGGTGAACTTGGTCTCTAAAATTGGTATGAGCCCAAAGAGGATGAACTTGGGAACATGGTTAAAGATGAATTAAGTCAAATTAGCATGGTATGAATGGGTATGGGGGTCAAAAATAAACCCTAATTTGGCATTGGAATGGCCTTGTAATAGGCATGTGTGAGTTCAAATGAACTCTGATTTAGCATGGTTTAGATCAAAATAGGCAATAGGTATGTGGGTTTAAACTAACCCTCATTTGGCATGGTTAAAAATGTAATTGGATACTTGATGTTTGGAAAAGGTCTATGTGAAAGTGGTCTTGAATTTGGTCTAAAATTGGACTTAGAACTTGGCACTTGGAATTTAGTTTGATATGGGAAATGGTTTGAATTGAATGGACATGAAATTAGTCTATAAATGAAAATAGACTTGGTCTAGGTTTGGTATGATATTATAATGGAATTAGGTCTAGGTTATGGTTTGAAAGTGGGATTGGTCTAGGAATAGGTCTTGGTTCAAAATGAAATAGGACTTGGTCTAGGTTTGGCATGAAAATGGAATATAATTAGGTCTAGGTTGTGGTTTGAAATAAAAGGTACACTTGGTCTAGGTGAAATTTGAAAATAAGGTCAAACTTAAGATTGGTCTAAAAAGGATTTTGTATTCCAAAATGAAAGATTGAACTTTGGTTAAGTTAAAGATATTAAAAAAAAATTAAACCCAATCCAAGTAACACAAACTAAGTACAAAAAACAAACCACTCAAGCCCAAGTACTAGGCAAGACTAGAGTGTAAACTAATTATCCTTAGATTGAAACTTGAAAGTGGATTTTGAACTTGGTTTTGAGATGTATTTAGACTTTAACAAAGGCTCATGTATTTAAGCAAACATTGTAACAATGATAGGTTTGAATTGGACTCAACATTTTTAGGCTTTATACTTGGTTGTGATTGGGTTTTAAATGAGAAATAGTCTAGACAAAAAATAGGCAATGTAACAATGCCTTTCAAAAACTAAAGCATAAATTGGTTTTTTGATCTTTTGGACTACATTAAATGGTTTAAAATAATTTGGGTAGCATAAAGTTTCTTGGTGAAAATGTGTATGGATTTGTTTGATTTGTGTGTAATGATTTTAGACTCAATATATAAGTGAATAAGAAACACACAAGTACACACTCCTATCTAATAACTGACATAAGGTTGCATCCATCAAAATTTGTCGATGTACCTATTATTGAGAGTAATTAAGTGTTAATATAATAAATAAAAGAACATGAAGGTAGAGTTTTTATCCCCTCTTTATATATCAATAACTTGTGTGTGGCATAGAACTTAGAATGCAAAAGTAACTCAACATTGGTAAGATAATCCACAATAAGTGGGGTTTCTTAGTCTAAATTTTTTGCATTGGATTTATAAATGGTCCACAAGTATCAAAAAATACTTGGGCACAATAAAATATCTATGAAATGGATAAAAAATATTTAGCTTGTTACAAAAGGGTCTTGTCCCTTTAACAACCACTTCATCTATCAATTGATTAGTGAAGTGGGATGTCTATAAGGTGCATACTCTAGAGATCTACTATTCAACTTGTCAGTTTAACCACTCAACCATTATCCAATCAAATAACACACCTAATTTGTATACCCTACCAAATAATTGTGGTTATACGATGCTAGGAGATGAAGCCCTAAGTCAATGCACCCATAGAGAATTTGTGAGGAGGCTATGAACTCCTACTTACTAAGCTAAAAAGAAAAGAAAAAGTGAGAAAGTCATTTAAGAGTCACCCACTTTCAATAAAATGATAGGAGAGCATACATAAATTAAACTCCAAACTACAAGGAATAAGTAACTTAGTCATGTTTATAAGTCACCCTAAATATGGGAAAGCATATTACTTCTTTGCTAAACAATGCTAAAAATTAAAATGCAAAACAAAGGAGTTTTATAAACCAAAATGGAAATGTTCTTGAAATACCTTGCTTAAAACTTGGAAATAAAAACTTGCTTGGTTGAAAGTTGTTTGGTTGATTTTAAAAAACTAAACAATTTGTTTGGAAACTTTGAAGAAAAAAATGTCTTAAGATTACAAAACAAGCATGAAAATGGCCTTGTTAGTGCATCAAATTATTAGTGGCTAAATTTTATTTGGTTAAGTTGCAATATTATAGAAAAAATTTAAACTTTTTGAAGTCTCAAGTTTATGTCTTAGAGCAAAGTCACCATTTAATAGTCTATGTTTTCATCATTTTCCTAAAAACTAAAAAGAACACAAAATTTGTTAAAGTAACAATTTAGAAGTGGTGAAGTCACCAATTATCAAAATCAAAGTTGATATTTTTTGGAAAATAAGTGGTGAAGTTACCGATTTCATAAAATATTTTTACCTGGCAAAGTCATCAATATTCAAGGAATAAGTCATTCTTTTCCAATATCGATCAAAGTTATCGATAACCAGGGTCAAATTCACTGATTTCATGAAAAACTATATAAAAATAAAGGACACATGAATAGTCAAAGTCACTATTTTTCATTGGTAAAGTCATGGTTTTTGCAAAAAAAGTAGCATTGTTTCTGATACATAGGTCAAAGTCACCATTTTATAATTAAATAAAAAACATGATGGTTTTAATTTAAAAAAATCTAAAAATAAGGTCATTAATGAGTATTTTTTGATTTTAAAGATCCCAAAGTACTCTTAAGATGAATGTGGGGTGCGTGGTTCCACTGAACATGCCATTATATAACACATGAATCTAAAGAAGATGTTAGTCAAATGTTAGTAGATAAATCTAAAAATGAATTCAAGACTAACATTCTATGCCTAGATACTTGGGTGAGTAAATGACTAATAACTAAAAAGCCAAGAAGAAGATAAAAAACCAAATTTTACCTTCCTTAAGAGTCTTGATTGTTAATTAGCATAAGAGAAGGCTTCTCCTCAAATTGTGGACAATGAGTTTTTATTTCAATGATGTACATGCATCATCTCCCTTTGTTCACTTTGACAATTGGCTTGACATGAGTTGATTATGAAGTTTCCTCTCAACAATTCTGCATGGTAAGTTTGTCTTAAGAATCTTGTTGAAAGTATGTGAGGACCTTGGTATTTATAACATGACTAAAATGATATGGACCATCCATCTTAAAATCAAGACGCGTTGTCCCAATCAATTTAACTTTGGAGAGAAATTGCATTAAATATTGTAATTAATATTTGGAAGAATGGGATGATGAATATGCATGGTTCAACATTTTTAATATTTGTTACATTTATGTTGATATTTTGCTTTTTTGACTTTATGACTGCCAATGTCATGATGATGTCACCTTTTTTCAATATTTTTTTAAATTTATGAATTTACAAAAGCAAGAATTTATTAATTTTATATGGATTTTTCACTTAAACATTTAATTAGATTGAAATATTTAAGGGAATTTGATTAGGCTTTTTGTAATTTTTAGAATTTAATTAATTATCATGCACTATTAGTTGAAAACATCAAAATTTCAGGTCATAATTTGATTGGAAGTGAATCAATAGAGATTATCATTGTGTATAAGGTATTACCCCAAATAGGGATACCTTAACATGATTTAGGGCATTTATGTCTAATATGCTGATAAATTTAGGCATTTTGGTGATTTATAAGCCTAATGTGCATTATTTGTTAAAAATAAGTCTAATGTCTATTTAAAAATGAAAGTGGCTGAAAATGAGTGTCTACATAGGGTTCTAACCTTTTATGGTTTAGATAAATTATGGAATATTCAACACTAAATGATTTTTTTCAACTTTGGATACATTGAAAGTATTTTTATTTTATTTTAAATGATCAAACACCAAAAATATATTCTTTTGACCTTCTATTTCATAAGAATTTACTAAATTCCATACACAATTTTTTTTTGTTCCTAAGCATTTATTTTTTGTCTTTTTTGTAATAGCTTTTTGATTGGGTAGTTAAAATGTTCCTCCTCAACCCCCTCCTCCTTAAACAAGACAAGCAAATTAATCCAAAGGGTATGATTTTATAGATCAATTAAATAATACCCATGTAAAATTTTGAATTTTAGATTTACTAAAGAGATCATCAATTTATAAATACATTCTTTATGGTGCATTGATGGATAATACTATTTGTCATGATATGTAACCTGCCACTACTTTTTTCTTCCATCATGAGTACTTTTAATGATACTGAGATGATGATAAATTTTGAAAATGAAGAATTTCTAATACAAGATATAATCATGAAAAATATCCCATTATTTATTCAAATAAGAATGTAAAATAAAAGTAATCAAGAAGGTATTGATTTATGTTGAGTCAGGAGTAATTTTTTTAATATTTCATTCTTAAAATAATTGGGTATTAATATTGGTAGTCTTTAACAAATAAATCAAACTATCAAAGGATTTGATGATTCTTTAAGACAAATTTTAGGAATTATCACTTTAGATATAACATTGGGACCAAGAATAATGTTTACTCATATTCATGTTATGCATAATCAATTTCATTAAAATTCACTATTGGAGAGACCATGGATACACATGATGGAAACAATACCATCTACATTGCACATATGTCTAAAATTCATGGCGCATTTCATTACTCCTCCTCTTAGACCTTAGGATTCTAACGTTATCATCCAACTTCCATTATTCTCTCATGACTTATATTTTTTATTTATATTCCATGTTATTAATAACCAATGAAGTAGGCCATCACATCATGGAGGTAGCCAACATGTGTCTCCTCAACTCCCTCCTCCTTCCACAAGACAAGCAAATCAATCCAAAGGGTATGATATTATTAAATAATGCCCATGTAAAAATTTCAATTTTAGATTTATTAAAGATCTCATCAGTGTATAAATACATTATTTATGGTAAATTAAGGGATAATACTATTCCTAAATACGCAACCTACCACTAATTTTTCTTCCATCCTATGTACTTTAAAGGATACTGAGATGATGATAACTTTTGAAAATAATGAATTAACAACACAAGATATAATCATGCAAAATCTCCCATTATCTATTCAAGAGAGAGTGCAAAATAAAAGAATCAAGTAGGTATTGATTGATGTTGGGTCAAGAGTAAACATTTTTAGTATTTATTTCTTACAACAATTGGGTATTAACATCGGTAGTCTTCAACAAATAGATCGGGTTTGATGACTCTTCAAGATAAGTTTTAGTAATGATCACTTTAGATATAACATTAGGACTAAAAACAATGTCTACTCTTATTCATGTTATTCCCAATCAATTTCATTACAATTTACTATTGGGACACCATGTATACACATGATGGAAATAGTCCCATCTACATTGTACATATTTCTAAAATTCATGCATGAAGGATACTCTTATGAATTTATTATAGATGTTAATCCTTTTTGATTATGTAAAATTTAGACTTCCCAATCAAAATTGGATGAACCAAATATTATTACTCCTCAAATTATTCCTTGTGCTAAAAAAATCACATATGAAATTAGAGAGTCAAGTAATAGCAACAAATAAGTGTATCAATTTAATTTACAAATGGACTAAAAAATATTATATGAAGTACAAAAGAAACTTGAGTAGTAAAAAATATAAGAATAAAAATGAAAAAAGAACTTTAAAAATTGCAAGAAAAACAAGCAAGATGGCATAAAGAGCATTTACAAAAGATATAATTAGAAAGTAAAAAATTAAAAACAAGGGACAAGGTACAATTAAACAAATAGAGCCATAAGTGAAACAAAAATGTATCAAAAAAGAGTATTAAGACAAGAAAAAAAAAAGTTGATACCTAATATTTGTTAGGTTGTGGAGCTAAAAGCTTCACTGATGCAAACAGAGGAGAAGGTTTCAGGAAGGGTTACGGAGCGTCTCAGACGCTGGCGTCGGTCAGGCCAATCGACGTCGATAGGATTAGACCAGAAGGCAACCGACATCGGTCAGAAGTCAGCCGGTGTTGGTGACCCCTAGGCAGACAGGGATTGACGTCGGTCACCTATGTGGTTTGACTGTGAGTATATTACGGGCAGTTAGTTGACGAACCATGTGTTTGCATGTTGAGAGCCAATTTTAGACTGAGAGCTGCGGATCTAATTATTGTATTAGGTGTCTAATTATTGTTTAGATGAGATCTATATAATAGACTCATGGTTGTATTGTAAACTTGTGCTAGAGAGTAAGAGAGAAAATAAGCTCCGTCAGAGAGAGGTGAGCTATGGTGTGTTCCTCCTAGTGCCACAGTACCAAGGTGGGTGCTGGTTTTGGAGAGTCAGCAGGATTCTTCAGGGGTGTAGGATCTTGGTGAGCAAGTGTGCATGGCCTCTGTAGGAGATCTACATGGTAAGTAAGATCATTGATATGCAAGTGTATGTGTGCGCAAGGTCAAGGTTCACAGGTGTGCAGAACCAAATTGATTTGCAGGTGTGCAAGATCAGAGAGGACAGGAACACAATAGGGAGCAGTATCAGGAGAGATCTACTTGGAGTACAGTGTGTACTCAGAGCAAAGAGGAAGGCAAGGAAGATCCTTCCATAAGTAAGGTCTATTGAGGTGCAGGTTGTTGCACGTTTAGGGTAGATCTACTTGAAGTACGTTGAGTACTTGTAGAGTGCGTGGAGCACTTGTGGTGTGCATGGAGCACAGGTATAAGGTGAACACCAACTCTGTATTTGAGTTGGATGTTGGGACCTAAGAGAGAGATCTTTGAGGAGAGAATTACTGTTCACTTGAGGTGTGGGAAGCCTCTGAAGAGGTGGTGGAGAAGAAGTGGCATCTTCTTCATTGCATTCTTTTCTGGATGAGTATTAATACAAGTTGTGTATTGTCTCTCATATCTTGTGTTATTTCTGGATTCTAGTTACTTATTGATTCTAGTTAATTCCGCATATTAAGTTGCTTGTATTTGGTAATCAATTGTGTGCTTCCGATTATTCATATCCCAACAATATTTATTTATTGGTTAGTTTAGAAGTGAAAGATGGTCATGTTTCTAATTATTATGATAGTGATGATAATGAATATAACTTGGTTAATATGATATATGATCAAATACATCAACTAAGTTTCAATCCTTTAGATGTTCATTTATCTCATAATTTATTGACACTTATTGTTTTATGATTTTATCATAATGACTCAAATCAAATTAATATAAATCAATTAGATTAAAAAGATAAACAAATCTTAGGTATGCCTAAAGAGGATAATTTGAGTAATGGTTACAATAATAACTCTTATATAACACTTATGAGCAATTCAGTGAATAATGTGTAAATAGAAAATACAAACACTTCAAATTTTTTAAAAATCATGCCACATCAAGATATCCCTCAAATCACTTTAGAAATGTTATTAAATAATAAGATTATCATATTACATACTACTAGACATTGATCAACAACATGTCTTTTGCATACATAAGGTAAATCATTTTTTGTTTATTATATAATAACATGACATGGCATAAAACATTATAAGACATTATAAGAGAAAATTGAAAAGTATAATCATGAAGGGATTATTAGATATACACATAATCAACAAACACCTCCTACGACAAGGATTCACAAAACATTAATTACAACTATAATAGGGTAAAAAAATCATCAACAAGAGGATTTAACCATCACATTCTATATACAAGGAGATTATTTTAAGTATAATCACATTGATATTACTATAAAGGAAACTATGTGCAATGTAAACAAAATATCAAAAAATGGATATGACTTGCACCATAATGTAGATTTCAAATAAACCCTTGGATATATAATATACCTAATTTATTTTGGACCAAAATTTGTAAATATAATGGTATGGGTTATACCTCATACATATCTAAAACCATTTACATTAGGAAATTCATGTTTACATAAAATGAAATCTATGATAGATACTAATCAACAAGGCATTATATTTTTGCATGGAGGAAAAAATTCTATATGATGGTAACAATGATCAATATATTGAAGGAGTAGAGAAATATGCTATGTATTTACATAATTAAAAGAATTTTAATCCTAATGAGGATGAATTACTAATTGATTATTGACTAAAAATTCAAAAACATTCAAATAATTCAAAAGAGCAAAAATATTATTATATAGCTTCTTGACTATTGCATCATATTATGCTATTTACTTGCACATGCGATCGATTGATCAATTCTTCTAGGCCATTATCTCTTCTTGATGTGTTATCCCCTTGGCTCTTCTATTTCACTTTCCAAATTTTAATAGTTCAAAACAATGCTCATTTTTTTCATAATTTACTATTTATCTCTCTATTTTTACAATCTTCATTGATAAGATGTTATTTTTCCTCAAAGATGGAATCAACTAGTATAAGAGAGAATCTACTACCAATACTATCATAGTTGATTGATCTTGTCTTATGTTAATTTTTATTGAGAAATCATAGTTATAGCACATAGAGCCTTAATACTTCCAATTTATAGATATTTCATCTAATTTCAATATGAAAATAACTATTTTCATAAAAAATATTTTCATTTCAGATCTTTATTGTTCATACATGCGACATATTTCAGCAAGGGCACATTTTATGACATGAGGATGTGCAATTTGTCCTATGCATATTCTTTTTAGTTTCCTGTATATTTCTCAAATTTACAACACATAATGAGAGCATCTTGCTTATACAAGGCCATACAATCACTTCTAGTGCATATTTCACATTGACACATGTCACAAATTGTTTCGATCTTTCTCACTTATTTATTTTTTGATACCTTTCTTATCACTACTTGATGTTGTTTCTATTTATAATTTTATAAAAATGCAAAAATAAATAATACTAAATAAACCATATATTTTCAAAATGTAAAAACATTAATTTTTTTTAAATTTAAAATTAAGATTTGAGCATGATTAGGCTTCTAGTTCACATCTTCACAATATGTTATTTATGTCATGATTAGTAGACAACACATTCTTTTTCTATCACACATGAATTTCACTAGTATTCATGAGTTTTATGCAAAACATACAAACTTTACAAGGATCAGGATGTTGAACTTTCCTTTACTCAGTAGCCTTATTAAATTGGGGGTATCTTATCCATAGGTGATAGTGTATACAAATGTTATCCTTCTATGACCCTTATATTTTTGAGATTTATACTATTTACAAATGTCATGTTAACATCTCTATTTTACGATGTGTACATAACTATGTTATTTTCTAGGTTATGATCAAATTGCATATGCATAGTTTAGATAACATTTATATGCCTATTTTCCATTGATGTAATTACTTGTACATAGTATATTATATTTTACTTATTTATTATGTGTGGATCTTGGCCATTGTGTGCAAAATTGTTTGGACACCTCTATGAGATCTTATTATGTATGTGAGACACTTGAACATGTCCATTTTATTTTGGTCCTTGGTCCTATGTTGGGTGTGGCATTTGAACATGTCCCTTGTTTATAATATTATCCATGTCCATTTTATGTGTAATCTTTCATTTTGTGACATTTGAATATGTCCATTATGTGTGACCCTTGGCCTCGTTATATGAATTTATATTTGTGGTGTGTGCTTGTTGAACTTCTTGAGTTTGGTAAGTGTCATTATACATATCATGCACTACTCACATTATATGATAATTCTACATTATATTTCTATGAGATTCATTGATACATTCTATATGCCTTTCCTTATGAGTTACATATGAAATTTAAATCTTACTATGCTAACATACTTTTCACATATGCTACATTTTTCAATGATTAGATTTTACTATGCATGTTACAATTTAAATTTTATTTTGAGATGAGTTAATTTTAGGATCAATTACCTCACATCAAAAGGGGAACATTTTAGTGGGATTCTCATACATGAGATAAGCCTTTTCAAGAGTACAATCAAATTTGGCACAAAAATTAATTTTAAAAGATGTAAAATGTTTTAAAATACAATCATTAACATAAATAATAGTCGTATATGCCATGCATATACACTCATATTTCAAGATTAAAGTATAAATTTACATAGTTTCAAAGCTTCAAACATATTTTATAATGAACATCTACATACAATTTCAAATTCTAAATTTATAATGGGGGCATGATACAAATTCATGCAACAATTTTAAAATTCTATTTTGCTAGTTATGGACATGGTAGGAGCATGGGTATACTCCCTTCACTTTTGATCATGCATTTGAAAAATAAAGTTACAATTGAATCTACAAACCATCTGGAGTGGTTGATTTAGTTTAGGTGAATAGTGCATAACTTAGAGTTTTAGTGCCCTCTAACATTATGTATGTGAATCCATTTTGGATTTTAACACAAGTTTCATGTCTTTAGGTTAATTAAAAAATTAAAAGTAAATTGAGGTTTTAACATCCCTCAATGAGTATTTTCTATATTTTACAAATGTAAATTTAATTTTGGGTTTGTTCACCTCCATTTTATCCAATGGTTTAGCTAAAGAACCATCTTCTCCAAGTGATTCATAAGAGGCACTAATTCTTCAAAGCTTCAAGGAAACATCATCTCCAAGAAAAGTCACAAAAGAAACATTGGTTTTCACACATATAAGGTATATTCTTCCCTTGCTCTTATTTTAATTTCAAGTAATTTCAAACTTTGAATTCAAGCAAGTTTAAAATTCAAACACTTTCAAATAACAAGATTTAAACAATTTTTAGATGTAAGCTTTTTAAAATTTCAAATTTTAAAAGAATAAAGTAACCACTTCATGTGTTTTTAAAGGTTTTTCAAAGAGTATGATGCCTTGCATGATTGGAATATTATCTCAAAGATAAAGTGTGTCTTACACACTAAGGTATATATTTCCTTTAATCTTTAAATTTCAGTTTTATACTAAAGAGGTATGGGGAAAGGTGAAATGTAATAACCTAAATTTGTCCATGAATACTTGATCATATTAGTTTTACCCCTTTTATCTTTAATAAACTTGTGAACTTAATTATTACCTATTTTTTCACTTCACCCTCTATTAAGAGCATGTGAAAACCTATTTTTATTTTAGAGCATCATATGTTGCATATAAAAGTGTTTTGATTGCTAAATTTTTTGTTAAGCATATGTATAGACAAACTAAGATCAAAATATTTGCGCTTATCCCTATGAGAAACAATGTCTAATAGGTACAATAGTGGGAGTTGTCCCTATTTCTATATAGGGATGTTGATATCTTTTTCCTACCAATGGTATTTTCTTAAAAACTAACCCCTCCCTTAGCTTGTCTTCCATTTTTAAAGCTTCCTAGCATGTGGTTACACACTTTGGATTACTATAAAGACATACCCAAGTCACTTATATTCCCCATTTGAAATTTCAATAGAGAGGCACATTTACACTATTGCATATTGAGCAAAAGTTCCCTATTCTTTCCAATTTGGATTCTAATTATCTCAAACAATCTTCAACCAAGTCACAAGCCTATTTTATTTGGCCCTAAGTAAATAATGATTAGGTATTCAATATTAGTATAGATGTATTCATATAGTTAAAGTATCACAATTACATAAATCACTCTAGGTGGGAAACCTACATGGGATTTATTTCCCTCAGAGTATTGGATACATAGTCAACATTCAGTCATCATGGAGGTGATTAGAGATATATCAATATAGTTATACTTTATCTTTTTATATTTACAGGTCTTTCAATCATTGCCTTATTAGAGTTTCAACATTTCAAAAACTATTTTCAAATCTTTCACATGCCTTTAAAGGTCAAATCAATGCATATAAACCTAAACTGAACTATCATAACTAATTGTTCCCTCATTTCTAGTTTTCTATAAAAATATTAATTCACTAATAAGGAAAATATTAGGATTTGATCCTATCCCTCTTTTCCATTCTTGTGTTCCTACAATCTCAAGTTTATCTTATGGAAATTTGTATGATATAATCATTATTTTCCTATTTTTGGTCTTTATCAATCATTATATTCAACCATCAGACAATAATGACTAAGTTTATTTTTATTTGAATAAATAAAATTCTTTCAGTCATTTTTACCTTGTCAAATTCAATCATTTTCTTCATTCTACTTGTCAAACTATTATTTACAACACTTTGTTATATTCTATTCAATTTTCTTAATTAGGGTTAATTCATATATTTAATCCAAATTTTAATAGAATAGAGATACATACACTTAGATTATGAAAATTATATGAGAACATGAATTATATAATTTTGAGTTTACTTTGTAAAATACTAATTTATTTTGAAAATAATCAAGTATAAATAGGTCAAACAACTGAAATTCAAAGAGGTACTCCTATTTTTTAGAAAAATTGGATAGATAGATGGTCGTGCTAGTCATGCCCTATAAACACATAAATTAACATTTATTAATAAAAAAATATAATTATGACTGATTCTTATACACACTTAGCTCATGCCTAGTTCCATAGTCTTTGAGTGTCATTCCTTTACTTCTATATGGATAAATTATTCCTCCAAGAAATTAATGATCAATTAATGACCATATTTCTCATTCCAAAGAACTCAAGCTTACTTTTTGATTGATCCATACTTCCATCTTAACTATCTTTACTCTTCAGATACAACTACTCTTTCAATATAATCTCACTCATCAATAGTTGCTAAAAATACTAGTTGTGTCTTCATGCCAAATAATGACTAGTTGCTCAAATTCAAATTCATCAAACATGCCATCCCACACATTTCACAATTCTAGTCTAAAGTAATTCTAAAATGATCACTATAGAGATACATTTTTAATCCATTTTTTCACTAGAGTTTCATATAAATTAAAATCACTAGAACATATAACTACACATTGAGAGGAATGCATATCTTCTTCCCAATTTTGAGTCCATACAACCCTAACAACCTTGAACTAAGTTTGAATACACCTCTAAGGTCATACATCATTTTTGAAGCACTGAATCACACCATGATTTCAATAACATATGAACTTACACTAATCTTTCACACACACCATCATAACATGGAAGAACTACATGGAGTTTGATCCCTCTTCAGAGTATTGGTATGTAAGTGACACTCAACACATGGGGTGTTGATATCGATCATAAATTCAATCACTTGCCCCTTTTTCTCATTTATTCTATTTTTATTCATGAACTATTGAGATAAAGTTCCAAGTGAAAAATAAGACACATAATGTATTTCATAGTAAATCACATAGATTTGATCACACATATGAATCCAATAGATAGAGATGCACATGTCTAAACTTTAAAAAAGGGATAAAACCCTAATGGATGTCAGTTCACCTTAAGGACATTAGTGAAAGATGCCCCTATCCAAATAGTGTAACATTGTCATAGCTTCAAATGAAACATTATTTTTAACTCACATCATCATCATACAATCATACATGAAGTTTCATAGTTGCATTTATAGTCATGCATATCTTATTTCTAGATAAGTTGTTCTTTTTTGGTACTTTCTATTTTAGCATATTTATATATTTAGCATGTTACAAATAGATTTATTGCATATCTATAGCATTCTCATTTTATGTAATAGTTTGTCACAATCAGGATTATCATCTATCTACTTCCTAATTTTTGATAAAACATAATGGTGAACCCGTCTATTGATTGAACAATTGTAAAACCTTAACCATTCATGTTTCTAAGGTTTATTTCCTTCTTTTCATTATTTCCCATAGATTTTTTTTGGTTTTTAGATTTATAAAATTATTTATTAGAAATAATCTTCTAAGTTTCTATTTCATATTTTGTGCAATTTAAAAATGTTGTTTCTACCTTTCTTATAAAAAGTCTTAGACTAAGAGGTATTGTAATTGAGCATACTCAAATATATTTTGATAAGACACATAAGATAGATAAGAACAAGGATATATCAATACCTTTTGATACTAATGCACATGATGAACATGTATAAGTGTCCAATAACACTTCCAATCATGAACAATATAATCAAGATAACCTTTACTCTCAATATGAGCAAGAATATGTCATTCCACTTATAGATGATGAATAACTAGAGCCTAATAAAATATAAGTTTATAATAAATTTTGAGAAGAAATCCATAAATAACCTTAGGATTACCATACCATTTTAAAAATTATTTTGGATATAAAAAGTGAAATCATGGCTAATACATTTAATACTTTAACCACTATGGATTCTTTACCTTTCCTCACATCATTTGATACAAATTTTTTACCACCATCTACTATGGGGGCAACCCATGATTTTATGTATATTAATTTGCCAATTCCTACTCAATAATTTGAGATACCACCATTGGTTATCACACATTATCTTATTAATGTACAATACCTTATGCATATTTTTCAAGCTCTAAAAACTAAGGTGTTACAATTGTAACAAAGTACTTCAAATCATAATTAGATCTTTGATTCATAGATTTATTGCATAATCCATTTGCTCAACATATTTTTACATATCTTTTACAAACTAGTTTTATGGCACCTAAGCGTATATTTTATGGTAGAAAAGGTAACCCCTAAAAATATTTGGGAGCATTTCATGCAACATGCTTGGACTATGCATCCAATGATAAGTTGTTGACCAAGTTTTTTCTTATAAATTTAAAACAATACACACTTATGGTTTTATGATTTACCACGTCAGTTAGTTCATCCATTCAATCCTTTGCCATATTTTTTACTTGCACATTTCTCAATAAACATTAGTGAATTTTTTTCATATGCTCAGATTTATAAACTCAAACAATAATCCAATGATCCTACTGTAAAATATGTCTTAAGGAACAAGACCATGTTATCCAAAATAAAAAATCTTATGGAAAATAAGGAATTGTAAGACATCTTCAAACAGAGTTTGCTTCCACCTCTACATGAATTTACTATGTTTAAAAAGTTTATTTCATGCATGGATTTAATTCAAATGGTTAAGGAAAAAGAGGTTAAGTTGTTGGTCATGAATAAACTCATGTATACAACCAGCCCAATTTTTACTTCTCAAACAAAAAATATGAGTAAGCCACTATACAATGTGATACCAAGTGAAAATAAAATTGATCAAAAGGCAAAAATAAATTTAGTTTTAGAACCTACTTTGTGTATCCTAATATTTACTTCTTCAAGAATATAGTTTACAAACTTACTAATAGCTCCCTACAAGGTATTATAAAATTTATTAGAATGTAATGTCATATCACTCCCTCTCATAAAAGAGGATGATATGAGTAAGCCTATTTAAAAAGGATTTTATTAGAATGTTTTAATGATTATCATAAAGTACCAGGACATACTAATAATAAATGCATCTTTTTATGACATAAGATTTAGTAATTTATCGATGAGAACAACATTGATGTGAACACACCTAATGATAGTACAAATGCATAACTAAGTAAGAGTCTAATAATGAAGATGCTCAACAATTTTTTCCATAAGAATATAGGTCAATAAATAATATATAAATAAGAAGTACATTACACATATAATGCACATCCTCCAACAATTTGTTATCATCCTCATATTGAGGCTCAACATTCTTTAAATGGAATCATTGGTACATATCATATTTTTGTGCCATCTAGACTAACCACATTTACATAGCATTATATTATTGATAATGATTTTGATTTGCACTCTTTATTCATTCGAGTTTATATTGATCATCAACCTACACAAAGTGTTATGGTTGATAATAGTTTAAATATGCATATGTGCACTATTACACTTATCATCTTAGATACACATATTAGGATATAGTTCTACAAAAATAATAATGAAGGGATTCAATGGTCATATTTAGATTTATATTGTAAAGATCATATTACAATTACAAGTTGGTCCAACACACATGGCCACCATGTTTATAGTAGTACCTAGTGCAGAGTCTTATATATGTTATTGGGATGTCCTTGGATTCAACAATTTCATAAAATTCCTTATATAATACACACATATTTGAAATATATTTTTGTTATTGAGGTTGTCAGAGGTAATTCTTTTATATATGAATACCTTATACAACCAAGGTCATTTTTCCTACACAATATATTATAGTTGAGCAACCTAAAAATGTTCAACCTATTTAGAACATTTAGAAGCAAGTGGATTATTTTCCAATGAGACATATCCTTAAAAGGCCACTTAATCAAAGATTTTTCATAGATTATAGAGATCCACTCTCTTCTCCAACATGTCCTAAATTGGTATTATAAATCACTAAGAGCATTATAAAAAGGACACCAACATAGAGTTCCTATACTCCATAATGGGTTATGAAGATTCCTAGAGTTAATCATGACAAAAAACATACATAAAATACAATAGCTTATCATCATGACAATATCACTTTTTCTAGAGAGTCAAATCAAATTTTAAATCATGAGTTGAGATCATTTAGTTCATAATGGAAAGATACTTTCCATTCATAAGAGGTCATCATTTATATGCTTTATATAAGACCCATTGATTATGAGTATTTTGTGGGAGTCATTGGTTAATATGTTCCTTTTCAATTTCGTATATACAAAAAATACAAAAAAAAAATATTTTTCTAGAAAATTATAAAACTAGAACCTATGCATGTTATGTCTCAACAGTTGATTTTATGCTTAGTATATGTAGTGTTTATGTCTATCTAGTTTTATATCAAACATGATTCAGAAGTCTACTTGAGTGAGTTGAATAACATAGATGTTGTCATTTCCAAATACAATTTTATGTGGAGATATTGTCTCAGACCCAAAAAATGTACATAACTAAAGCCACTCTAACCCAAACTCTAACACATTGTACTCTTGTATAATTTTAGTAGACTTGTCCTAGTGAACACAAGCTATAATTTTTTATATTCAAAATAATCAAAGGATTCTATAGCTTTTTAAAATCACATCAAGTTCACTAGAGGCATCTTTTTACAAAATATTCATCATTCTATGACTATCCCTAATATCCTTACTTTTGTAAATTACATTGAAAAATTAATTTTTCACTTAATTTCACATTGATAGATTACTGGATACCTAAGTTAATTAATATAATTATGTTACAAGTTGCTTATATAGATCAATTTTTTTATTCATGCATGCTTTACATGCTTATGTGTATTCAACTTGTAGATTGTGGAGATTTGAACATGTCACTGATTGTGGCTGTAAGCTTTATTATATGTTTTATGCATGTAAGTGACATTTGATAATGTCCCTTGTATGTGGACCCTTGGTTTTATCTTGTGTGATTGCTATGATTTTATGTGTGCTCTTTGTGTATGTGTCATAGCCATGACACTTGTTTTCTCAGTCGCTATGTTTTTTATGCCATGATGGATATTATGCATCTTCCCAACTTTGTTATACCATGATCGATATCATGCATCCTCCTTGAGTTGTAATTTTTAATTTAAAATACTCAATATATGATCACTATTCACTGTATGCATAATTTTTAAACATCTATATTGACAAGAAACTATGTATGTTTGGTTCTACATGCATCTTATGTTACCATATTTATCAGTTTATCTATGATGATGCCATATATCCAATGTTATCACTATTACTATACATTATAATATTTTATATATCATCATTCACATAACTTTATTATTTTGATATAAATTATTACACATGATTCACAACTCACCTCAAAATAGGAGGCATATTCAGTGGCTTGTCTTAGAGACTAAGTTACAAAGTACGCTACATAGATAGGAAAATGTGGGTTTTACTTAGTTGATCATAATGATTACCTAGAAATTAGTTTCAGACAATAACATTCTATTTAGACAAGGGAGCATGACATCCATGTCCAAAACAACATGTCCCAATAGTCAAAAAATAATGATTTCTAAAATTTCTCAGAATCATAGGCAATTATATGATAGTTTACAATGTTAGGTACCCATAATTATTTTATATGACTAATCAAGTTTATATCAAATTTTTATAAGTTTGGGGGCATTATGTGTGGCATGTTTAATAGAGTTTAAAAATATTTAGCTTATAAAATTACATAATGTTACTTAATTTTAGAATCCATAAGCACATAGATATCATATTGGGAGAATGTTGAAACATATGACCACTTCATTGCTAAGTTTTGCACTAGTTTTTAAAAAGGAATAGAAATTCATGTCATTATCTATGTTGTATACACCACACTTAGATTATGCTATTCTTGCACCAAAAATGAATCTTTTTATGTCTGTAAAAGTTGATACATATTTTTTTACTAGTTTTGCACCATAATGATCCATTACAATTCATAAAAAGATTTAAAAATACTCTAATACTTTGGGTATGCAATGATAGAGTCAATCAGACCTTGAGTTTTGAAGCACTCTCTCCTCTCAATAAATATTTGGGTAAGCATAGTCCAATCCAAGTGTTTCAACAAAATAAAAATATCCAAGGGTACTACCCTCTATAGTCACTAGTTTTGCACCACAAAATATAATGGGTCATGAACCCAGTTAGGTGTATTCATTCCTTGTTATTTCATCTATAATTTTATTATATTTACTTTTATATTTTCATCCTAAGTAAGGATTTATTTATACATGTTTAATTATAGGTTTGCATGAAGTACAATTTAGTGTGTGGCCTACATTTAAGATTGTTCATCATAGTTAGGTTCAATTATAACTCTTATTAGAATAAAATGAAAGCAAATGTAGACACATAAATTAACATATATTGATAAAATAATGCACTTGTGAACACTTCTTGTTCACACTTAGCTCATGACTAATTCCACGGTCTTTGACCACTATTACTTCACTTATATATGGATGACCTATTCCTATAAGCAACTAATGATCAAAAAATGTTTGTATTTATCATTCTAAATAACTCAATCTTACCTTCTAAATAATCCACATTTCTAGCTCAATTGTATTTTCTCCTCAAACAAGGCCACCCTTTTAGGATAACTCTACTCACTCATAGTGGTTGAATGTGTTGATTATGTTCTTTTTCCAAATAAAGTCTAGTTAGTCAAATTCAAATTAATCAAATGGTTTATCCTACACATTTCAAAATTCTTAATCAAATAAATTCCAAAATGATTTCTATAAATCCACATTTTCAAGCCATTTGTTCACTAGAGGCTCAAATAAAGGAAAAACACTAGAACATATAATTTCAAACTAAGAGGAAAGAATATATTACAAATTATGATTACACATAGCCTTGTTATCCCTAAGATAAATTTGAATACACCTAGAAGGTCATATGTCATTGTTAAAGCACTTGATCGCACTAGAATTGCATCAGCATATAACATTACACTAGTCTTTCACAAACACCACTGTAACATGGGAGATCTACATGGATTTTGATCCATATTTATAGTATTAGTATGTAGGAAACACTGAACATAAGAGGGTGTTGAGGTTAAACACAACTTCAACCACTAACTCCATTTTCCCATTTATTCCATTTTTTATCATGACCTATTAAACAAGGGTTACAAGTGAATAAGAAGGAACATAATGAATTACACAATGAATTGCATAGATATTCTCACACACATAGATCCAATAGACATAGTCACACATGTCCAAACTTTCATAGAGGGCCAAAAGCCTACTGGATGTTAGCATGCCCTAAGGACACCATTGTAGGCTAGCCCTATCTAAATAGTGCAACATTTTCCTAGATTTAAGTGAAGCTTTGTTCCTGACTCACAATGCCATCATACAGTCAATTTAATAGTTGAATTTATAGTCTTACACATCTTCTTTTTAGCTTAGTTGTTTTTCTTTGGTACTTCCCCTTTTTAGCATATTTCTATAGTTAACACGTTTCAAATCAATGTGTGATTTAATGCATATCTATAACATTCTGATTTTGCAAAAAAAACTGTCATAATTAGGATAATATCTATCAATTTTTTATTTTTTTTTATAAAACATGCATCCCCACATTTTTTGAGTGTCAATTAATATTTTTTGAAACCCTTTGGTGAAAAGTTGTATAAGATCATCTAGTTTGAAAACTATATTTTATTTTAAAATTATAATGAATATTTATGTTTTTAATAAGTTTAAAAGTACATAGACCTTTAAAATTATAAAAAATGGATTATACCATGCACCCCCTTAACTACCTCAAAAAAAATAAAAAATTAGATTATTTAAAAAAATGTGCATAGAATTAGGGCTAGTTTGCAACCCTATATTTTTTTCCCAATTTGGATGAACCAAATGAAAGATATGTAAAAAAAAACATACATGTATAGTTTGGGCATATGATTTCATATAAATACATACTTAAAAATCAATATAGATGGAAACCTTAAAGTAGTATATATATATACCTATTTAGAGAGAGGAGAGTGTGCTTGACATCATAGTAATATTTTTAGGAAATGTCTCAATAAAATTTATAGTTTTTATCATAAATGAATTTGGATTTTTTTTTCTTAGTAAAAAACATGGATTCAAATATGTGTGTCCAGGCCTTAGGCTCAGGAATCCAATCAATTACCAAGCTTATAGGCTTGTATTTGAAGTTTCACATAGAAAAAGAATGTGCATGCAAAAACATGTATGAGAAAAAGTGCATACATATATTTCTTTGCATTGAACTCATGGGATTTAAAATCAATAAATGCCAAAAAAATTATTACATAGAGATACAATGTTTTAATAGTCTATATAAGTAAATAGTTATTGTCCCTAAAGCTGAACTGTATGCCAAGAGGGATGTAAATGAGAAGTTTCATTTATTTTTTTGGTTATAATAGTGGTGTGTGTCAATAAATACACTACCATAGGGAGGAAATAATTGAAAATGTCTTCTTCATTATAGTAATGCCTCTGATTCAAGGAGCAACTTCAGGTAAAAATTGTGTAAGATTTTTTTAATCAATATCTTACGTTAGATTTTAGTGATCTATCCTCAATGATAATGAGGAGAATGGATTATAGAATTAATTTATTTTAAATAATGATACCATTGAAGAGCCAAGATTCCAAATTGATTTATCATAGGAAAAAATAAAATTAGTTAATTGTTGTAACCCTAAAAAGATACGCTACATAAAAAATTATATAAGTACATCAAGTTTAAATGATAACCATTATGTTTCTTTGCTTTTTATTGTTAACTTTGATCAAATATTATTTTATATTATAATCTATCCTTTTGGAGAAAGTTAAACTAATTATTAGAACCTTATGATGTATATCTATCTTATAGTTCACCATAGGTTGATCAGTTTATGGTGTAAATAACACTCTCTTACAACTATAAAATGTGATTTGGGAATAAACTAGCCCCAATTTGATCATAAATTTATTTAATTAATAAATTGGTGCATCGGTGATGTGATTTTGGTCATGTTGAGCCATAAGAACCTAATTTCAATTGTATGGGATGTGATTTGAGGCACAATCAACCATAAATTCATCACATAATAAACCAAAGAGTTTATTTTTTTAATCATGGAAGAAATCAAGGCAATTTTGAGCCCCTTAAACCTAACTAAAATTATAAAATATTATTTAAGGCTAAATTATCTTTTATTTCATTATATATGATCTAATTAGTCAATTGATGTAATTAATGAAATAATTTAGGCCAAATTGAGCCCTCTAAACCTAATTTTGATTGTATAGAATGCGATTTAGGCCTCAATTGACCCCAATGTCATCACATAATGAACCAAATAGTCAATTAGTTCAATCACAAAGGAAATTGGGGCAAATTTAAGCCCTTTAACCTAACTATGACAATAGGATGTGATTGGGGGCTCAATTAGCCCTAATTTTATCACATGTTGATCTAATTAGTTAATTAGTACAATCAACAACATGATTTGGGGCAAATTTAATGCCTTTCAAACATAATTATGACTATATAAGATGTGATTTGACTTTAAATAAATCCCCATTTCATCACAAAATCAAAAATAAATTGATTGGTTCAATCACAGACACATTTGAGCCAATTTAATCCCTTTGAACATAACTATAATAATAAGATGTGATTTGGGTATAAAATAACTCTGGTTTCATCACAGATTGAGTGAATTAGGTAATTAGCATGATCAATGATGTAATTTAGTCTAAATTAAGCCCTACAAACCTAATTTTAACTATAAAATATGTGATCTAGGTCTCAATCAATCTCAATGTCATCATAGAATAAATTGAATAGTCAATTAGTTTAATTACAAAGGTAATTAGGGCCAATTTGATCCCCTTCAACCTACTTGTGACTATAGGATGTGATTGTGGGCTTAATTAACACTAATTTTTCATAGATTAAGCCAATTAGTTAATTAGTGATGTGATTTGGACCCAATTAAGCCCCTTTTAAACATAATTCCAACTGTATATGATGTGATTTAGTTCTCAATTGACCCTATTTTCATCACAGAATGAACAAAAGAATTGATTGGTTCAATCATAAATGCAACTAGGTTAATTTGATCCCCTGAACCTAATTATGATAATATGATGTGATTTGGGGCTAAATTAGATTTAATTTCATCATAGATTGAGCTGATTAGTTAATTAGTGTAATTATTGATATAATTTGGGCCAAATTGAACTTTGTGAACCAAATTTTGATTGTATAAAATGTGATTAGAGGCTTAATTGACCCCAATGTCTTCAAATAATGAACCAAATATTTGATTGGTTTAATCACTAAGGGAATTAGGGCCATTTTGAGACTCTTTAAACTAACTAAAACTATTAGCGCTAATGTTATCATAGATTGAGCTCATTAGTCAATTGGTGTAATAAGTAATGTGATTTGGGCTAAATCGAGTCCTTTTTAAACCTAATTATAATTGTATAAGATGTGATTTAGGGTTTAATCAACCCTATTTTCATTAAAAAAATAACAACAAAATTGATTTCATCAATCACATATGCAAAGGGGGCCAACTTGAGCCCCTTAAACATAACTACAACAATTGGATGTGATCTAGGGCTAAATTATCTCTGATTCCATCATGATTTGAGCCAACTAGTTAATTGGTGAAATGAGTGATGTAATTTAACCTAAATTAAACCAAGTAAACTTAATTTTGACTACATATAATGTGATTTGGGGCTCAAATGACCCCAATATCATCATATAATGAATCAAATAGTCAAGTAGTGCACTCATTGAAGTTATTAGGGCTAATTTGAGCCCCTTCAACCTAAATGTGACTATATGATGTGATTGGGGGATTAATTATCCCTAATTTTATCATAAATTAAGTTAATTAGTCAATTGATGTAATTAATGATGTGCTTTGGGCCAAATCAAGCCCCTTTCAAACTTGATTTTGACTATATAAGATGTGATTTAGGGCTCAATTGACCCCAATTTCATCATATAATGCACCATAATTTTGATTGGTTTAATTACAAATGCATTGGGGCTAATTTGAGATCTTTGAACTAACTTCAATAATATGATGTGATTTAGGGCTAAATTAGCTTTGATTCCATCATGAATTAGCCAATTAGTTATTTGGTGTAATCAATGACATGATTTGGGCCAAATTGAGCCTTATGAACCTAGTTTTGATGGTATAGGATGTGATTTATGTCTTAGTTGACCCTAATTTTATCAAAAATTGTAGTTAGTCAATTAGTGTAATCAAAGATTGATTTAGGTGACATTAAACCCATTTCAAACCTATTTTTGAGTATAAGATGTGATTGATTCATTACATTCATAGAAGCATAGTAGTAGATGGTAGGAATATAAAAATGCTTTAAGTAATGCATGTGAATTCCTTTTATTAAGAATATAGTGAAGGCCCAAACATCAATATTTTGCCATATTGAGAATGTTGACCAAATTTGACCCTGTATGTCAAATTGGGACCCTTATAGGTAACGACTTATTTTTTAGGTGTTTTAGGGGTCTAATATTTTTTCATAACATGTATTATAGGTCATTTTATGTCATTTCATGTTACATTAGCCTTGGTCTTGGTCATTTTAAATATTTGTCTTTTGAGTCATTTTAAGGGTTAAAAAGGAGAATTTATTGACTTGTATGACATACTTGGGAAATGTGAAACTTTAAAAAGGTGATTTCACATCCCATGTATCTTAATAATTCTTAAGTAAATGCTTCTAACTGAAAAATGGTAGGTTCTTCAGAATAATGGGTAGTTTTCTTAGAAAAAATAAGCATTTAATGAGGTGTAAAAACTTGTACAACCTCTTACAGCTGATGACACTTCAAGAGTGTCCCTTGGTATTCCACACACTTATTAAAGTGATAAATTTTATTAGAAGCTCCAAAAAATGAAGAAAACCACTTATCTTTTCTTTCACTAGACTTGGCATTTATAACCAATCAATAGGTTTATGCTTAGTACAACCAACATGGGAGGTTTAAAGAAAAATACACATGGGAGTGTCTTATAAACTTAGTAATATTCAATTTTATGTTTGGTTTTATAATAATGTCTTCTTGTGCTTTATGAACCATTTTTAAGAAGGTGGTCTATCTAATTTACTTGCAAATTTGTGCACCCTATAGGTTCTATTTTGGCTTGGATAAGTCTATATAATCCAATTTATAATATTGATTATAGAGGTATTTTACTCCCATATCACATATTACCCATCCTTTGTTTCAATTTTTGAGTTGTTTTGATGAGCCAATCATCTCAGGTTTGCATATTTCTCTCATTGGAGATGACATGCATGTTTCCACCATTTTTAGATATTCATGCTTTGATAATGTTTTTTAAAGGTGATGATAGGTTTATTTAAATGTTTTAAATTCCCTCTTATTCCCCTCACATTTCAATATCATTCCACAAAAGCAATATCCATGAGGATGCAGTCATAAAGTGCCATACAGTCAATTGCCATATGACTGCCATACAAAGTCAGCCAAGTGAGTTGTGCTAAGCTCTGAGACACATATATGGATTTTTGGTAGAGGTCATATAATTTTTTATCACATTATAATAGTAAGATAAATCAATAAAGCCTTTCACTTATTAGAAGAGTGATTGTGACAGTCAACATAGTCACCCACACAATCATATTAAAAAAAACACCTATAGTTGCTCTCATGTAGGAATTCATGTTGAAAAGGAGGTATTGATACTTGTTTTAGATTATTTATAGTGTGAAGATGCATTTTGAGATGTTAAAATAGGATTATAACTCATTTTATGTTTAATAAGATTCACACTATCCAAACTCATACTTATTACCTGTCTATATGCAACTCAGAATGTTCACCTACAAGTGACGTCACAACCATGAAGGCACTTGTACAAAGGATTAGAGCATGGTAAAGTTTTATTTCAAATCCTAGCATGTAGGTTGATCATGATAGACCTATTTGAGGTGTCAAATGGGAAAAATAAGGTGTAAATCATTTTAGAAGAAGTAAGGACTGAGCTCAGGGAAATTTTCCCTAAAAAATGAAAATAGAGGTCTAAGTCATTTTTCCAAAGCCATATAATACGGTTACAAAGATTTTTGAGACATCTAGATGACCATACTTTATGTTCCCCACATAGGAGAGAATTTATTCAAAATATGAGGTCAAGAAGGTTCATTGGAGTTTGGTTGTTAGAAGGATCAAAGATGCCTTTTAAACATTAAAGCCCTACATTGATATCTATAGGAATTCACTTTTGAGTGACCTAGCACCCAAGGTTACAAACTAGATCATGCCACCATATCTAAATGGTTCTAAATAGTTGGAAAGAATAATCATAGTCTAAAGTATCACTTAAAGAGGGTGATATCATGAAGAGGAGATAAATTTTCCCCAATAGATGTGTAATGACCCTATAAAATTCCAAATAAACCTATGAACATTTCATTTGAGCTAAACCATGCAAGCAACCTACAAGTACCTTCCAAAACAAGAAATACACTCAGGGATTGTATACAGTCTTGACTAAGCAAGGTGTGGAGAGGGGTATGTAGGATTTTTAAGTGATGAGAAGTATTGAATCAAATTAAATATGATCATTATATCCTATATACACTCTTTTTAATTGGAAACAAGCAGAGAAAGGGCTATGTAACACAATCAAAAAATCCATTCTTTAAACCTTACAAATAGTCAACTACTCCATAGTCTGTCTTGGTTTTTTGAGAGGTTTGGGGGTCAGATGACCTAACCAAGATCTAAAATTATATATATATATATATATATATATATATATATATATATATATATATAATATCTATGTCTTGGATAACCTCATCCAATAATCATCATTGTCTGATAAAATAGGGGAGTACCCTTTATTTTATCTCAAGTAGAGGGCACTCCCTTTATGCACAAGCCTTGCTTTTTTGAGGAAGGAGGCTAATAAGAGGAACCCAGAGATAAATATAAATTTAAAGGAGGTTTTTGAAGTTTAAAAACACCTAAGGAAACATGAGAAATGCCTCACAAAATAAGGTAACCCAACAAGATGCTATGGACCACAAAGGTTGTAGTCAAGTCTATGAGGCATGGTTAAGCCTAGTGCTCAATTAGGGGTCCAACTTAATTTATAACCTTAGGTATGATTTATAACCTATTGGATAAATTTTATGGGGTCATTAAAAATGTTTTAAATCTTTCACCTTGATGAGGAACCACATGGAGAGCCACTTTTGGTTTAGAACCAACTCAAACTTGTAGGAAATGGAGAAGAGAGTTTGAGTGGACAAATTTGGAAGCTCATAACTACCTTTATAGCTTGCATGGAGACAAAAAGAGATATGACAAGTTATATATGGTTTTTAGCATCAATTTTATGGAATTAATTTGAGATTTGAATATCAGACCTTTATAAAACATCACTAAAGGTCAAAACTACCTAAAACCCTTGCAAACCCTTGGAAAGGACATGATTGAGGAAATGAAGATGTTGAGATAGCTAAATGGGATAGAGTTACCATGAAAGTGATTTAAAATTTCATAATACTCTCTCAAGATCATCCCCATCCTTTTGGATTGTATGAAACTATATGTATGGAGTAAAAAATAGGGTATTTTTGATAATTTTGTGCATTATACAAGCTATAGGAGGTTTCAAGAGATGAAATAATCTTTGGAAGGAATATTGAGACTTAAGATAACCACCAATGTCAATTTCATACCTTGGAAAACCTCATAAGTATTCCAATAAAAGCTCTCATCTTAGCTAGTTATAAATGGCATAGTGAACATGATGGTGAGAAGGGTGAAAACTTCAAGTGGGAGCCTTTTTAAGATGTGCCTGATGCTTATAAGGACATGAATGATCTTGAAAAGTGTAATCCATTCCTTTATATGGATTTTCATGGAAAACTAAATCCATTTTGGAATCCAAGTGTACAAGGTGTATGAAAGAGGGGTTTTATTTGACTATAGGTAGTGATGGCTCACTTATAGGAGATTATAAATGACTAAGAATACAAATAATGAATAGAGAAGCATGTATATGACCATTACCTCTCATTATAATCATTATACCTATCCATAATTAGTTTTGGGATGATCAAATAGGTGTGAGTGATGAAGGTAGTTTCCTTGTACATAATGAAAACTCCTACGCCACATTTCAAGAGTTTCATGACTTGGGGTGACACTTGTGATTCTTAAATTTGCATGATAAATTTCAAATTCACTTATAATGCACATGTAACTCATTTTATCAACTTGATAAGTATCCTTGTGACCTTTTTACTTCTCTCTTCTCTTCTCTCTCTTAAGTTCTATAAAAACTAGCCATTTTGGCTATGTTGAACATGATCCACCAGAGTATGGTGAAGCCCTACTCATTTACATACCATAGATAGAAAAATACTACTAATTTTTACCTTTTTCATGATTATTCATAGTGTGTTCACTTGAATTATTGATCTTGCTTATGTGATGATTGTTGTTTCCTTAGTATTATTGTCTCATTCTCCCACCTATTTACAACTTGAAAGCTTCTTGTAGGTCATGTGAAGTGTATTATGATGTGTCAAGGTTCAGTGAGTTAGTCTATTAAAATATTGACATTCTAGGCCTCTTGTCTAATCCTCTTAGCCTAAACATTCATCATAACCTCATAATGAAATATTTATGTGAGAAGATTCAGATTGGAGAAGTGTATTTTTAGTTAGTCTCTTGGTCTCATGTGTGATATACAACTGGTTAGTATTCATCAATAAATTTGGTGTATCACCTCCTTTAGGATAGTTTCCTTTCAATTTTATCTCCCTTTTTCCTTGCAATCATAGGTGTAGTAGTGATCCAAAAGTGGTACATCAAGGGATCTAACCCTATCTAGAGATTTGTCTCATTCTCAGGCTACCCATATCCTAGAGGTGTTTCCAATTTTCCACTTGGATGAGGAGAGCTGAGACATCTCCTCAAAGAGTGCAAATATAAGTGATAATAGTTTTTAGCATGCCTGGTGGGACAATTAGTTCAAGAATTTGAAAGATTTTTGGTATTATCTTTCAACACATTAGCCTTTGGAGGAATCCATCTAAACATCAATGGTGACTCTGAGATTAAATCAACTAGTCAAATAATCTAGGTGTTCCTTTTAAATATTGTTGATAATCATTCCTTGTGTTCTTTCTTTTTAATAAATTTCCATGGCTAATTTTGATATTGAGTATTGTTTTAAACAAGTTGGTGAGGTTTATCAATATTATGGCATTCCCCATTAGCCTTTGTATGATTCTTATCAACCTTATCATGATCCTTACCAACTCTAATATGACCCTTATCAACCTTGTCATGATTTGTATCAGTCCTATAATCATCCTTCTCAATACCTTTCTCCTCCTAGTCAACCTAGTCACTTCTCAATTTAGTCCATTTCAACTTTCAAGAAAAATATCTTGGGCTATGTGAGGTACATTATAGATCTTGACACACTAGGGGACATGGTCAAGATGTTACTAGTCATATTATTCATAATGTGAGAGATGTATTAGAGCTAGTTAAAAGAGAGTGGGCACCTATTGAAAGAGATAATTGGCAAAGGCTTAAAAGTGAAATGCTAGATATGGGTGGCCTAATTGCATCCTTAGAAGATAGGATAAGAATTCATGAGGAAAAACCTCACCAAGTCTATCAGACCTCATATCCACCTTCCCAATATTTCTATTAGTCCTAGTAACCCCTACTTATGAACTCAATCAAGCTTGTAAAATTCTTCTTTTCCCAATCAACTAGAAGAGAGAGTTAGGAAAGATAAACCTTGTTTTGAAGCAAAACTTGATAAGCAGATCAAGTTGGCTAATAAGAAGATGCAATAGTCCATATCATTAGAAAAAAAAGTGGAATTTAAAACCTCATTTCCCTCTCCCATTACATCCCCACCTCAAGAAGAGACCTCTAGATATGAAATCCCAAGTTGGAGACAAAGTGGAGAACCTAAGCTTAAGGATATCCCAATTTCCTTGGACATTTCATCCACTCCTCAAATTACATCACTACCTTAAGAAGAGACTCCTAATCCTAACATCCTAAGCTATAATAAGATAGTGGAATAATGGGTAAGGAAAGGGGATACAAGCCTTAATAAAGAGTGTGAAGTTAAGGAAGAGCTTGATCCTATGCAAGTCCCCCCCACCCTTCTTCAAGAGACCTCTTGTATTCCATGCTAGTCCTATTGTACTCATTCTCCTCATGATTATTCCTATCAAATTCAAGAGAGACTTTTTCAAGAGAACCTAGCCAAGAAAATTGAAGAGCTAGATTTGAGAATGAAATTGCTAATTCAAGGTGTGGTGGAAGGTTTAGATCCAAAAGAAGATCATATGCCAAAACACACCCCATCTAACCTTTCTCAAGAGAGTGATCAAGATGAATTGGATGTAAATGAAGTGATTTTTAAATGAAAGGAAGAAAACCAAGATATTTTAGCCCAAGGTCTACCTCCCCTTTCTCAAGAGCTTCCAAAAGGATCCCCTCTAATTCATTCTCAATCTAATGTTGAGTTGTATGTGCCACCTCCACCAACTAGTTCATCTTGTCCTCACCCCATCACCCTTTTCCTTAATAGACCTATGGTATGGGAATATAAAGAGGAGCATTTGGTTGAAAAAAATTTAGAACTCTTTCTTGAATAAAATATAGCTCTTTGGCAGCCTCATTGAGCTAAGTCACATGATTACAAGATGCCTAGTCTTGGCATCACCAAAAAGGAGATTGAAGATCTTACAGCCCTTGAGAAGCAAATTCAGGTTATTATAGTTGAGATACAAATTGAGAGCCCTCAATAGGTCCTAAATGTTGAATAAGATGTGAAACCTTGTGTTAAGTCTTCTTGTTGTGTTGATAATGAATAATGCCTTCCTTGTGTCAAAGAAGAAATCTTGGATGAAGTCCTTTTGGATTATAAAGAAGAGGATGAAATATCTTCTCTTATTGTTCCCTACCATGACACTGATCAAAGAGAATATGAGGACTTTTGGCCAGTAATTTTTAAGCATTTACAATGAGTTTGAGTCTCTCAAGGGGTCTACAACTTCCTTAGAGTTGATTGCAAGTGATGTCAAGCAAGATGACATTTTAAAAAATGTCATAGATGAGCCAAAGAAAATTTCACCTCAGCCTTTGGAGGTCAAAACAAGATTCTATTAGCCTTAATCTTCCAAGGAACAAGAAACTAATCCTTTTGAAATCATGCCTATAAAGAAAATGCAAGTTGATCATGAGAGGAAGAGTGGGCAACAATATGAGGTATGTGTACAAGGAAAGAGGAATACATTTACATTGGAGACCTATTTGAAGATAGTTTACTTGAGTGCATAGCAAGTGAAGTGCCAAGAAATGGGTCTGATTTATCAAGTATCTAATCCAAAGGGCAACATACTTGGTACCATGATTCATATTATGAAGAAAGAAATGCAAAGAACTTTCCTTTTGATCCTAGAAAGGGAGGTATGATTAATTGTTAGTTGTGCATAGTTATTTGTTTTCTATTTTCCCAGAGTGCTTTGAGCACATGTGTGTGTGTGTCTTATTAGCTTTTTTTCTTGGTTTTGTGTGTGTCATTTGTTTTATGTAGTTTAAGGTAGTCAGTTGGTCTTATCTTGATAAAATATTGTTATCAATGGTCAAAGTCCTCTTATTGTGTTTCATAATTTAGATGATTCCCTAAGCCTAATGGATTGATAAGGCTACTGATCTTTAGCATAGGAGGCATGCTACCCTTATGAGCCACCAATTTGTTGACCAAATTTGACCCTACAAGTCAAATAGGGACCCCTATAGGTAAAAACTATGTTTTTTCAGTGTTTTAGGTGTCTAATATTATGTCATATGGTGTATTATAGGTCATTTTATGTCATTTCATGTCACATTAGCCTTGGTCTTGGTCATTTTAAATATTTATGTCTTTTGAGTCATTTTGGGGGTCAAAAAGGAACATTTAATGACTTATACGACCTCCTTGGGAATTGTGAAGGTGTTAAAATGTGATGTCACATCCCATGTGTCCTAATAATTTTAAAATAACTAGTTTCTAACTAAAATTTGGTAGGTTATTTAGAAGAATAGGTAGTTTTCTTAGAAAAATGAGCATTTAATGAGGTGTACAGACTTATACAGCCTCCTAAAGATGATGACACTTAAGGAGTGTCCCTTGGTACTTCCACACACTTATTTCAATGATTAATTTGATTAGAAGCTCCAATAAATGAATAAAACTACTTCTCTCTTCTTTCATTAGACTTGGCATACATAACCAATCAACAAGTTTGTGCTTAGTATGGCCAGCAAGGGAGGTTTCAAGTAGAATAATTTTTGGGGTGTTTTCTATGTGAACTAGGAATTTAAATCAAGAGAGGTTTTATTATCTTATTAGTGACAAAATGAAATCAAATTGAAAAACCAACACATTAGCTAACATACATCTCTAGGCCTAGTTACTAGGGAGAGCTTAGTGATAGAAAGCCATTTGAGAACACAACTAAAAATGGAAAGAAATAATAAATATGAACACAAAACACCAATTTCTTACCAAATATTTGATTGCTCCAAAAGGATCCTTCTTTGGCTTGTGCTTCAAGAGATCTTCTTCAATGGAGTGTGGCTACCTTCATCTCCTCTTGGCACCTTTGGCTTGGATTGGATTGGCTCAATAATTTGGAATTATAAAACTAAGATATAATGATTTTTTAATACATCTAGGAATTATAAGTTTGGCATAAAGAGCTTAAAATTCAATAGGCAAGGCCTCCTATTTACAGATTTTTGGAATGGTTTGAGGATCAACCATGACCATCCATCTCAAGATTGAGATGTGTGGCCATTAATAAATTAAAATATGAAATTCACTCTATAAATATCACCATTAAAATTTTGGATAGAGGGGTATTGAATAGGCATGGATGGTCTTAGTGAGGCATAGAAGACCCATAATTCTAATATTTTACGCATTTATGGCTTATGGATGCCATCCCATATGATGATGTCACCTGATGATGTAATTAATAGAAATCAATTTAAATAAAGATTTATTCAACAAGTTCCATGGAAACTTAACTTAAGGCCCTCATTTTGTTTAATTAGCCTAAAATAAGATTAGTCAACATTAGTGCAAATTTTGACTCTTAGTGCACAAATTAATCAAATTGGTCAAAATGTCTTGTTATTGGTCCAAAAGTTGACTAGATTAGAATTGAAAGTCAATGTCAAATGTATTTAATCTGTTATCTCATTTAGGATGTTACCAACACCAAATAACAAAGTCACATGTCTCGTGTAAGAGATTTGATAGAAAAGAGCAATCTAGGGCATCTAGGTGTGAAATTGGCAATTTGACTTGAAATGATCTGATCAAATTTAGCTAGCCCATAAATTACATTGTCCCATATAGTGATACTCTAACCAAAATTGGCACTTGAATATATCAATTTCAACTCATTTAATGCATTTTAGTATTTTTAAGCCAAATTATGCACTTTAGGTGGAAATTGGTCAAAAGCCTTGTTAAAGGTCATTAGTGGCTAGATTTAGGTGTTTACAATTTGCCCCTATTTGGGAAGTCATTGAAAGATATAAACATAGTAACATCTTCTCAAAGAATGAAAAGGTCTTCTATGTCTACAACTGCAATGATGATAAACTAAATGTATGATGCCCCCTCGATGAAATGGTTGGCACAAGTAGGTCGACAAATGGTCCCTCGATAAGAAACAAAATGAGGGGACCAAAGCAAATAAAGATGATGGGGTGAAAACATAATGATTTTGAAAAAGTAGGAAAAATCACTGAGAATGCAAGTGGGATAGTGTACAATGGTTTGCCCAAAGGTGGTTATAAGCATTATACCCTAATAGTGGCAACATGGTATGATAACACAATGATTTTCCCAAAGGTGGTTATAATCGTTAAGAAGATGGAGCTACCCTAGTTAAGATAGATAAATAAGATAACAATGTGCCCCTATATGGATAAAAAAAGTAAAGTCATGAGAACATAATGATTTGCCCAAAAGCGGTTATAATCATTGAGAAATATAGGTGAGATGGTGTACAATGATTTGCTCATAGGTAGTTATAATTATTGGACTATGATTTTGGAAAACACAATAAACTTATTCAAGGATGGTGATAACTTAACACATAGAGTAATGATGAATTGAAACAACCTATTAGTAGGGAGATGCTCATCTAAATGAATAAAGGTTGAAACTATTTCATGGTTAATTACTCTATTTAGGATATGGTTGGGATTGAATCAAGATGTTAGTCTGAAGATATGTTGATGATGCCATTATTGAATAGACTTATTGAAGCTGAGGTTTGTTGTATCATGTGTTGGTAGGTATCATGGTATAACATCATGAGGACTGGGTTGAAATATGCATGAAGACTAACTCCCATAATCCAATACTTAATAGAAAATAATTCACCAATGATAGAAACCATGATGAGAATGTAAACATATGAATATGGATGGATTCAAGTATAAGTGTGGGAAAAAAATCACACAATGAACACAGATAAACCAAATCAAGGCAACAATGTTGAAAGCAAAAAAATAGGTAGACAAAAAAACAAAATAAGCAGAGACAAACAAACAAACAACACAATAGAAACCATACAAACATTGCCCCTAGAAAATAGGTGACAACTTAACAAATGAACAAAATGGGGGAATAGAACAAAAGGAAGGGGGTGGCCAAGCTATCTCCATATGCACTAGGCAAGTGGATAATGCCTACATAGTTCCATGGATGTAATATCCAATAAAAAAATCTAGGCCAAATGTAGTTCTCCTAGGGAATGGGAAGAATGTGATAACTGATGAAAACAAACACAATGGATGTGATAGAAGAATAGGAATGGTCTTACAAAATGACAAGTGCATGAGAGAAAAAGGCCAAAAAGGATGGGGAAACTAAGAAACAAGTTATTTTTCTTACAACTTAGTAAGGGTTCCCATAATCCTTAAGGCAAAAAAGTGGTCAGTGTTTTTGGTTTTTTTAACGACTTTACATAATATTTTTGAAATTTTTGAAGTATCTAAACTTGATGAAGAATGATGAAATAGTAAATAGTTCAAGCTCACAGAATAGTGAGAGAATTTAAACTTAGATTTTTCATAAAATAACAAGAGTATTCAAAATTAGGTTACTCATAAAATGGTGAGAGCATGGTGGAAAGGGTGATTGAGATGACCTCAATAAGTATTGAACACTACCTACATAGTCCTAGAGTAGAACCTCAAGTCACTATAGTTTTTCCCTTATAGCAGAGGAACCAGACTAGCATAACCATCAATTCAAAAAAAATAGGCATAATTGGTAAAAAGGCAAGTATGGCATATGAAGTGGCAAGTTGGTATGTCAAGGCTCAATAAATAAATGTTGCCCCTAGTTTGCCTATAGGTGGTTATAACTAGGACACAACAACATAGATCAATAGTTCTAATTTGCTCAAAGGTGGTTATAATTAGTAGCAATATTGGTAATAAGAAAGGAAAAACAAATGAAGGATGCAACTATCAAAACTTCTATCATACTACTCCAAAATAAAATCTCTATTTGAAGTACTCAAAATAACTGATGAAATTGATCGAATTCCTTGGTGCTGAAAAGGTGTAAGCAATGAAAAAACCAAGGTCAAATGGGTTAGGATTTATAACTCATTTGGTTGACATATTAGAAATGTAAAGTGGATACGGATAAGAGGATGAATAATAATGATATTTGTATAAAGAAGAATAGTGATAAAATGGCACCATTGAAATAGTCCTTATAGATAATACACCTTAGTGCTCAAGCATAGTACTAGTTGATGTGAATAATATTCATCAACTCAGGAAGTTCATCTCCATCTGGTGTATCAAGCTTGTATGCTCTTGATCCATAATTTACAGTAATGATGAAAGGTCCTATCCAATTTGGTTTAAGTTTGCCTTTATGCTTCTTCTCAACTATGGTATTCTTTTGGTTTTCTTTAAGAACAAGATCACCAAGTTCAAATGTTCTATACTTGACACACTAATTGTAGTAGAATTTGAGTCAATTTTGATATTCTTGAAGATTTTTGAGCATAGCTATGTTTTTTTCATCAAGCAGGTCTAGCTCCTATAGGTGAGCTACTTGATAGTCATGGTCATCTAGGACATGATTGGAATATATGCATAGTGAAGGTAATTCAACCTCAATGGGAAGGATGGATTTAGTATCATAAACAAGTGAGTATGGAGTGGATCCTATGGGAGTATGATGATTGGTATGGTATGCTCAAAGGGTGGGAAATATCTAAAGGTGCCAATCACAACCGATATCTTTGACAATATTTTTGAGAATATTGATAATGGTTTTATTTAATGCTTTAGCCTAGCCATTACCTTGAGGTTAATATGCCATAAAAAAAATTCTATGTGATGTTGTATTTGATACATAGCTTATTAAAATAATTGCTTTTGAATGATCCTCCATTATCAGATATAATGTCAGAGGGGATACCATAGCAGGGAATGAGATGGTTGAGGATGAACTTGGAAATTTGCTTTCCAGTCACGTAAGTTAGGGGTATAGCTTCAACCCACTTAGTGAAATATTCGGTGGTAGTAAGGATATGTTTATGGCCATCAGATGAAATGGGGTTGATTTTCCCAATGAGGTTGAGTCGCCATGTAGCAAATGGCCATGGCATCAACATTGGTTTTAGAGTTTGTGCTAGGGCATGAATTAGATTAGCATGTCATTGACATTTGTCACACTTATTTATATATGTAGTTACATCTGTGCCTATCATGGGCCAATAATAACTAGTATGCAAGAGATTTTTGGATAGGACTACCCCACTATAATGAGCTCCACATACTCCTTCATGAACTTCTCTTAATACTAGTGTATAATTTGCTAAAGTTAAACAATGAAACAAAGTTCCATCAAAATTGCAGTGGTAAAGGGTGGATCTAAGTAGAGTATAATGAGTGAAATGATGAATAAAGGCTTTGGTTTTTTTTTGAGATAGGTTAGGTGGTATAACTTGGTCATGAAGGTAGTTGTAAAGGTCTAAGTACTAGATAGAATTAAGACCAACAATATCACAAATCATTGCAATGGTTGAAGGTTCATGAGATGGTGTAAACAAATTCTCAACAAGGAACTAATATTCTCTAGCTTTGTCTATTTGTTGAATCAAAGAGCTAATAGTAGCCATGGCATCTACAGTTCTATTATTGGCCTTTGGTATATGATTGAATTGGATATTTGTAATTTATTATTTTAGGGTATAAACCATAGCCTTATATGGACCTAGCTCATCATCTTTGGTTTGGAAATGGTCCACGACCTCATTGATGATTAACTGAGAATTACCATAAACTTGGAGATGAGATATGCTCCAGTGTAATACCTGTTAAAGTCATGCAACAATTGATTCATACTTAGCCATGTTGTTTGTACAAGGAAGATTTATTTTGAATGATTTAAGGATTAAATTCCCATGTGGTGTAATAAATAAGAGGCCTACCCCTGATCCATGTATAGTAAATAAAATATCAAAATATAACTTCTAGTGCTGCTCCTCAAGAGGTGTGTCAATGATGGTGATTATGGATTGATCAAGAAAATAAAATGTGAGTCGATTTTTGTCTATAGGGGGTGCTTTAACAAGTTGATCTACAAGGACCTATCCTTTGATTGCCTTCTTATTGACATACTTTATGTCAAACTCACTAAGAAGCATGATCCATTTAACCATTCTAACTTGTAAATTTGTTTTAGATAGTAAATACTTGAGTCGATCTACTTTTGAAATGACCATGGTCTTATTGTTCAACATGTAATGGTGCAGTTTCTGAACTATGAATACCATGGCTAGACAAGCTTTTTACATAGGCACAAAGTTGTGTTCATATGTGACCAAGGTACAACTTAAGTAGTATGATACATGATCTTTTACATTGCTATCATGTTGAGCCAAAATTTCTCCCAAGGCATTGATGGTAGCTAATAGATACAATAAGAATGACCTTCCTGGCATAGGAGGTAATAAAATAGGTGGATTAACTAGATAGTCCTTAAGTTGTTGAAAATTTATTTGGCAGTGGTCATCCTTGAAAAATACAACTCACTTCTTTATGAGATGTATAAATAGATGACACTTGTTTGCTAACTAAGAGATGATGCATCAGATTGACTAGATCTTTCCTACAAACTATGAAGTTACTTCAAATTGGTTAGTGGTGGCATCTTGATTATAGCATGGACTTTAGCCAGATCGACTTCAATGCCCCTACAAGACATAATGAAGCCAAGTAAATTTATTGAGTTTAATCCAAACACACATTTATTTGGATTGATTCTGAATTTATACTCTTGTAATATTTCAAATATCCTATGTAGCACTACTAGATGGTCGGCCTTGGTTTTAGATTTTCCTAATATGTCATTGACATAGTCTTCAACAATATCATGCATCATATCATGGAATATGATATTCATAGATTTTTGATATGTAGCTCCAACATTCTTAAAACCAAATGGCATTACCTGATAATAAAATATTCCCCATGGAGTGGTGAACATTATTTTATGTTGGTCTTTTGGTGCTATTTTGATCTAATTGTATCTTGAAAAGCTATCCATGAGTGAAAGCATTTCATAACCTACCATGGAGTTGATGATCATGTCAATATTAGGTAATAAATAGTCATCCTTAGGACAAGATTTGTTTATCTCAAAAATTAGTACTGATTCTGATTCCTTCAAGCTTTTTGCTAACAGGTATAACATTAGATATCTATTCTGATTAGTCAATGGACTGGATACATCCTACTTCTAAGACTTTTTCAAACTCTTTCTTTACCAAAATATCAATGTAAAGATGCATCTTATGCATGTTTTATTTCACTGGTTTGGCATCAGGATTGACCAAAAGGTGGTGCAGAACCAAGGCATGATCCAAACCTAGCACGTTAAAATAAGCCCATGCAAAGATATTTATAAATTCTCTCAATAGAGCTGTAAAGACTTCATGTTTCTCCTCAGTGAGGGATATGCCTAATTTTATACATTTTGGGTCTAGATGACGTCTTGACGTTTACCTCTATTGTATCTTCAACTAGAAGGGTCGAACCATCTTCTAGGATAGTAGGTAAAGACTTGAACTATTAGACTATATTAGGGTCCTCTATTAGGACTTGCTCTTTAATGTCTCCTAGGCATGCTGAATCTGAGATCCCTAAATGGGAGATATGGCCATGTGATAAAAATAGTCAAAAATTCTTGAAGAATTTAATCAAATACTTATTATTGCATAAAACTGAACTCAGATCCATAAGTAAAGTCATTATTGGTGGTCTCTTGGCCTAAATTCAAAGAAGAGTAAACACCCCCATCTAATGGCACCTAAAACAAGTTTTCACCACTAGATTGGCATTTATCTTTACTTTTTTCCTACTCAAAAAATGCCTCAAAGGGGTTTTCACTTTGGGACCTCAATGTTTTATTTATTTGTTATTGGCTAAGGGTGTTCACCCACTCTCCAAAATAGACTTTAGGATCCAATGTAATCGAGAATCCTAATTTATGATCTCCCAACAAAACGTTGTCTCTAAGGCCTAGAAAATCATAAAATGCCTCATCATTTTAAAACTTAATCAACTGGTAAACTAGATTCTTGTTGGTCCCAATCTATCAGTTGGGAATAGTATAATGGCAAGGGGTTGTGATAAATGATTGGGGTAAGAGTACATATGGTATTGTTATCGAACATGTTAGTCTTAGCTAGGTCATAAAAGTTGAGGCTATGATCAAAATTTGCTTTGTTGTTAGCATCATCATCACTAGCCAATGGTGATGGAACTCGAATAAGATATGTGGGGTCACCCCTAAGTGGTTTAAATCTAAATTCATAGTGTATTTTATACTTAGTCATAGAAATTAGCTCAATAGTTATTTGTTGATTTGGTCTGAGGTCTCTTCCTTAATAATCTTGATGCTCCATGATCTTATTGTGAATCAGATACTTTGAAATTTTATAACAATCATCTTGGTTGTCATTGTACAACCATGATTTGTTCCCATTCAAGAGGGTTTGGTTCTAGGCTAGATACTAGTACAAACATGACAAGTCCCTTATATTTGTTATTTTGTTACCAATGCATGTGTGGGGTATTTTTGTCACCTAAAGGTCTTTGGATTCTGAGGAAGATTGGCAATATGGAAGGTATCATGGGTCACATACTCCCTTGGGCCATTATCTAAAATGGCGAAATGATTAGAATCTTCAAGAGGTGGCATGTGGGAAAGGGAATCCAAGGTATTAGGATCTATGTAATTATCCTGTGGAGGATCAACAAGTATGGCCTTTCCTTTATCTTGCTTGAAACTTGGATTCATGCTGTATTGGTAATTATAGATTTAAAACTCAACCTCAAGATGTTTTCAGTGTTCATATGGGTGTAAATCTCTTGGAATATTCACTTTCATCCCTGAGTGGAAGAACTTGATACATTGATGCAGTATTTATAGGACTACATGAATCTCATGTAACTAACGCCTACCTAAAAGCATATTATATGATAATTCAAGATCAAGCACATGGAAAAGTATATCATGGTTCAAAGGCCCAATGATAATTGGTAAGCTAATGGTGCCTTGTGATTCTCTTTCTTGATTATTATAGGCTTTGATAGTTATCATGTATGGCTGGAGATCTACCATTGTGTACCCAAGAAGCTTGATGAGCTTTAGAGACACTATGTTGAGGCCTGATCCATTGTTTATAAGGACATGTTTCAATTTATGCCACTTTCTATAAACTTCTATGTAAAATGGATTATTATGGAGCAGGCCAAGGGAAGACATATCACTTTGGTTAAATGTGACTTATTGGGCTGGAGCTAGGTGTCTAACCAAAGCTTAAAATTTATTAGGGGATATGTCATTGGCAATAGTGGATTGGGTTAAAAACTCATTCAAAATATTCTTGTGGATTATTGACATTCACAACAAATCTAAAATATAAATTTGTGCTAGTGTCTTCTACAATCATTCCATAATATCAAACTTCTTATTTTGGTTAATGGTGAATGGTTTATTTTGAGGTTGAATGGTTAGTTGGATAACATGCAAAGTGGTAGATGGTTGTGGACTTGGGATGGTAATATTTGACCTCTGAGTTGTGATTGCATTATTGGGATTAGATGCTAGACCATAACTACTAACAAATGCTAGGAATGGTGTGAGACTAGATAAGACAAGTATCAACTACCAGTGCACTTGTATATGGTCACGTGGCAAGGGTGAGTTATCAGTATATGGTCCAAAATTGTGAGTCCTAATTTTCTAGTTTACCTATGTGTAGTCCCAAGTTAAAGAAGGATTATCCATGTAATTTAGTTGAGTGGTATTGTTTAGCAATGGTCTATATTGATTAGTTCTTAGTCTAGGATTAATGGAGATGGTATTAACATTTGTCCCTATAATATGACCTACAACCTTGTTATAGTCCTATGCAATTGCATGGTAGGTTTATTAGTTGTTACCATCTTGACCTTGGTTTTGCCTATTATTCTAATGTTGTGAGTTTTATTGTTGATTCTTCTGATTTTTCTAGTTTGGCCTTTAATTTTGATACTATTGATTTTGTTGTTGCATTAGTTAGTGTTGTTGTTGCTACTAATTATTATGCTATTGCTATGTGTTATGTTGGAAAAAGGGGTTTTGATAAATCTCAAGAGTTTGATTGGAGGTGGAAGTACCATTATCCAATGTTATCTCCCCATTCTCCAACATATTCTCAATTAAATGCTTGATTTTCACACATCTTCATATATTATGCCCATTGACCCAATGATATTCACATAATTCATTTTCATGGTACCAATCAGGATAAGGATTGCCTTGTGGATAAAGCTTTGGTATAGGCCAACTAAACATATTATTAGTGACAAGTTTGTAAAATATATATTCAATAGGCTCTCCTAGGTCACTAAATACATGACGTATAGGTACAATTATCCTTGGAGGAGGGGTTTGTAATGGTAAAGGTTATTACATTTATTGCATGGGTCTTGGTTGTTGTGCTTGCAACATTGGTTGGAGAGGTTGTTTGGTATAAGTAAGCTAAAAAAGTGGTGCAAATGATGTTTTCACTATTTGGAAATGATGTGACTCAATTACTCCATTACCCACAACATTCCTATTATGGTTGAATTTGTTTGGTCTATCTTAGTTATTGGCTTGTGTTAGTTGTGATGTTTGCATTTAGATTGGATGTTGGTTTTGGCCACTTCTTTGATTAATACCTTGATTCTTATTAGTTGATGTAAGATTGATGATCCCTTTATTAATAGGGCTCACTCAATCAACAAGCCTTTATCGATGATCTCCTTGGAAGTATGTGCATATTATAGTTTCAGATGATAAGCTATCTCACTATACAAATTTTTAGTAAACATAGTAGCTAATTATTTATTTGGTAAATTATGGGTGAATCAACTTGCAAGGGCTATCTATTGTTGTCAGATAACTTGCAAAACTCTCACTAGCCTTTTGTCTTGCTTATGTTAAGTTAACCAATGAAATATCATGTTCGAGATTATAGGAAAAGTAATGCATAAAATTATTATAAAGATCATGAAAATCTATTACTAAATTCTTGGGAAACTTTAAAAACCACTCCAAGGCTTGTCCAACCAAGCTACTTAGAAATAACATCAAATGGTATATATCACTATATGCCACTAGTTGACATGCAATAAAAAAGTTGATTAAATGGGCCTTAGGGTCACCTTTCCCTTTGTATTTGTCAAATTTTAGTGGTCTGTATCCTAGAGGAAATGGTATCTATAAGTACTCCATGTTGAATGGATAATAATACACATCATCCAACTTAAACTTTTTAGTCTGTTTCCCAACCTGAATGGTAGTAATTGCATCCTTCATCTATTGCAATTATTGGGATAGGAAACTAGAAGGAAAATTAGTTTGAGGGAGAATATTAGTTTGGATATATGGTTGGGAGGTCATAAGTGGTATACTTTGACTAGGGTATGATAGAGATATATGTTGAGGTGTCTTAGTTTATTTGGGAAATAGACTAGGAATATGCATACATGGATAAGATGTACTCGAAATTGCACATTTGGTTGTGTGATATTCTAGTTTGGGTTGATTATGAAGGTTTGACATAGAGAATTTTGTGGTTAGGATGGAGGGATATAACTATATTGTGCTTGTTGTGGTTGAAAAGGGACATACTACTGACTAATCAAACTTTGTTGTTGAGTGGGAACTTATGGACCAAGACCCTATCGATGAACTTGTGGCACATTTTGAATGGATTGTTGTCTAGTAGGTACTTGAGAAACATGAGAGCCTCCTTGTTACATGAATCCTTATTGGGAAGTGAAAGTATGTTGAATATTTGGCATCTTTTGTTGACCAATATTTACATGTTGTTGGCTAGTCATCATTTGGTTTTAGATTAGAACACAAGTCTACGACTAAAGAGTTGTATTTGCCACTATTTGACGAGGTAAAACATTAGTTGCCCCTTACTAAGGTGGAAATATATTTGACTTTGTTGTCTTGGTACATTATATTTTTCTTGCTGTTGTGGAAGACTACTTGTCCCTTGTTGATGAGGAGTAGGATTTGTCACATTTTATTGTTAAGGTGTGACATTGGGTGTTATTTGACTACCTAATCCTATTAGTTGCATGGCTGATGAAGCAACTGGTTGAGGTTGGGATGTAGAAACTCCCACTCCCTAGTATGATGGTCCACTCATGGTATTAATTACAGGGGCATGTTGTTGACTAGTTGTTTGTACATTAGTACCACTTTGATTTGGATTGGATGTTGCTTGCACATTGACCACTATATTTTGTTCATTATTCTACATAGAAACAAAAGACACTTATTCAATAATGGGCATATGTAGCAAGTTATCTAGTGAAGTTTTTTGCATGAATGGGTCTAAACTTTGATTTTATTGACCAGTTAACTCTATCAAAACTCTTGTTGAAGGAACTAAGTTAATAAGAGGTTTGTTCACCATGGTCATCTGATTGAAATTATGTGTTAGATTCAAGTAGGTTCGATATGCCATCTACATTTGGTTAAAGTGGTCTTCCATGAGGTTTTTGGCTCTATTAGGAATATTAGGGTCCTGATATGTTATTTGGACTAGATCCAAAGGATTGTTAGAAGAAGCCTGTTGATCATAAATTATGTTGTGAGGCATTCTTAGTAGGCTTAGTAAATTCTCATGAGGGAAGTCTATTGGAAACTTAGCCCCTATCTCTATGGCTCTAATTAAAATATCATATTTTTTCTGTAATAAATGATGCTCAAACAAAAATGGATCATATGTGAAAGGTGTATTAGTAGAGTATGACTATTGAAGAACTAGTTCCTCAGTTGTGGGTATTGTAGCTAGGTATTGTGCAGTTTATTCTTGGTCTTATTCTGAATAAGGTGGTGTATTAACCAAATAGTTAGCCAATGGATCTTGGTTTTGTGCCCCTAATTGAGTATTATAAGAGGGATAAGGATCCATCTCATAAGAAATATTACTTGCATAGGGGTCACCATTGCACAACCACATTACTAATCCTTGAATTGTACATGAGTCCACTATGAGTGTAGGAATACATGTTGGGATCCATAGTCAATGCTTTGTAACAAAGGGAGGTCTTCAAACTCTAAAAAGACACTATCTAGAAAGAGATAATATTCTAACTTGGTCAAGATTCATCAAAAGGATCAAAAGGTTTATGTAAAGATTTTGATAACACAAGCTAACATTAAGTGTCTAACATTACACATCTTACACAAAAAATATTAAGTAAATGAATCAAAAATAAAAATGCCAAACACTAAGGTTGAAGTGTTTCAAATAAATATAATCTAGGAAATTAAAATTTGCTAGGTCTTTTGACCAAATGTGGAATCAAAAGCTAGGCTCAAAAAAGACATGTGCTAGGACTCTTGTCCAAATGGCATCCAAATCTAGACTTTAAAAATAGATGAAATTTTTAATCTATCAGATTTGAAACACTTCGAACAAACATTAAGAATTTGATTATTGGACATGGAATCTGATCAAATAGGTATAATTTATGAAACAAAAGGCACTTTATAGATAGTTTATCTTGTCACAAATAATGGTATAAAAATTGGTTCTTTTGACAAATAAGCTAGACAAAAGTTAATGGCGTTACTGTGCTAGATAAAGGTTCACAAAAGTATACTCAAATTGGTTTGAAAATTTAGGAACAAATTTGAACTCTATGTAAGAGAGCCTATGAAACAATATCTAAAATGTTTTGGGTAGCATAATAGTGCTAGACTACCCAAAAGATGTGACAAAATTCTTGTTTCAAAAACTCTCTAAGGCAAAGATAATTTCTCTCAAATTTGGGAGCATAACACTACCTTTATTGACTCAAAATGTTGTGGCACATAGACTAAAAGTTCAAGTGTTTAGCATAAAATGACTTAAGCCTATCAAGTGATGATAATGATCATGAGTCTTAAACAACCTTCAACTCAAATGGAAAATTGAATCTAAGTTCCCTCAAGTTTAGTGAAAATGGTGAACACACTTAACACATCAACCCTATGAAATTATAAAGGTGAAATTTTGAATTTAGATTATAAAAGGACTTAAACAACTTTGGAAAAGGTCTAGACTCAATTGGGAAGCATAATTGTGCAAAAGTGGATGATATGACTCTAAGTTTTGATGAACTTTGAACAAGGCAAATTGATGATTTCACGTGGGAAGTATAATGCCTCTTTATTCAAAGGAAAATAAGGACCATGTGTTTTGGTTTGTATCATTTGTTTACACCAATTTTTGACTCCAAATAATACTTTAATCTAGGACAAAACCAATTAATTAATCACTTTTAGATCCTAAACTAACAAGGTTGCTTGGTATTATTGGAATCCATCAATATATGTCATTTGAGAGAATTTTAAGTGTTTATCTAAAAATAAATATGCATTATATAGTAGGGTTTTTACACCCCCCTTCTCTCAAATGATATTACTATAACATGGAACTTGAGGCACACCTTACACCAATAATACTTTTACATTAAGTGGCGATTTATCTAAGATTTACAAGTTTTTGAACGTTTTAGGAGAATAAATTGCACAATGACTTTCATGTCAAACAATGTAAAAGAAAATCATGGATTTTGGGTCTGTATCACTTGGATTTTTGTAAAAAGGTGTAGTCCTTTTTGCAACCACTACATCTTGTTATTCACTAAGTGTAGTGTAATATCCAAAGTGCCACTACATCCCATGTGCAACTCCAATATAGAGCCAAATGAAGTCAGTGTCAAGAGGTGAAACCCTGGGTCAAAGATTCCATAAATAACTCATGGGAGGTAATGGTGTCCACCTCACAAGCCAAGTTTACATGAAATAAATAAATCAAAAAATAGAAAGACTTTAGGGTCGTTGTCAAGGTCACCCAATACTTTTGTGAGTTTTTAGGAAGTGCTTTAGATGACATTATTTCTATGCTTTGGACTAGGAAATTTATAAATAAGAAAAGCACTTTTGATTCCAAGGGTTTTTTAAAAGGGAAAAATGGAAGAGCATACATGCAAAATCCTTGTATTTTATGAAAACAAAGTGCTAATTGAAACAAGTAGTGAACACAAAATCTTTGAAAGATGAGTTCATTTTTAAGCCCCAAATCAAAAGGTGTCATGGTGTTATTTTGACCCTTTGGTCTTAAGTTGTAAATTTGAAAGGATAAATATCAAAAATTTATTTTAATCACCTAAATTTTCCATTAAGTACTAAAATAAAGTTCTTAGTTCATTTTAAAGCATGCAAAAGATGGTCTAAAACATGTTTTAACAAATTCGAAGTCTATCGGTTATCTATCTACCCTTAAGGCATCACCCCAAAAGCAAATGTGTTATGTTATAAAATTTTAACACAAATATAAAGAAAATATTAGAAAAAAACAATATTAAATAAATGAACTCTTGGAAAAAACAAATTAGAAGGCTAAAAATAAAATATAACACAACACATAAAATCCTGCACATAAAATATTAAAATCTGCAGTTAGTATTTTTAACATAAATTTTAAAATATAAATTGGTTTGATATGAAATTTTTAAAAGTTTCAATAACTCCAGGATACACATATATGAAAAATTTTAAGTCCAAAAATTCAATAATTTTTTTATCAACTCTATTATAACCATTTTTACCAGAAAAATAAAAAACAAAAAGTGACAGTCACTAAAACAACTATAACTTCTAAAGAATTTTTTTTGTGAAATTTTTAGAGAATATCAATGACATATTTAGATATATTCATATAAAAATTTAGACAAAAATATTAAATAAATAAAAATTTATGAACTCTTTATTGACCGTTTTTACTCAAAGCAAAAACAATAACAAAAAAGAATTAAAACTATAAAATACAAAAAAGTTTGTGGGTTGCACTCTCATGAAGATAGTCCCACCAGGCATGCCATTATGTGAACTAGGAATTTGACTCAAGAGAGGTGTTAATATCTTGTTAGTAACAAAATGAAATCAAATTGAGAAACCAACACACTAGCTTGCATACATCTCTAGGCCTAGTTACTAAGGAGAGATTACTGAGGAAATGCCATTTGAAAACACAACTAAAAATGGAAAGAAATACAAAATATGAATACAAAACACCAATTTCTTACCAAATCCTTGATTTCTCTAAAAGTCTCCTTCTTTGGCCTGCTCAGTTTGTGCTTCAAGAGATCTTCTTCAATGGAGTGTGGCTACCTTCATCTCCTCTTGGCACCTTTGGCTTTGGCTTGGATTGGATTTGATCAACAATTTGGAATTATAACACTAAGATAAAATTATTTTTGAATGAATTTGGCATAAAAAACTTGAAATTCAATAGACAAGGCCTCTTATTTATAGATTTTTGGAATGGTTTGAGGATCAACCATGACCATCCATCTCAAGATTGAGATGTGTGGTCATGAATAAATCCAAATATAAAATTCATTATCCAAATATACCTATTAATATTTGGGATATAGGGGTATTAAATAGGCATGGAGGGTCTTAATGAGGCATGGAAGACCCATAATCCTGATATTTTATGCATTTATAACTTATGGATGCTACCCCATATGATGATGTCACCTAATGATGTAGTTAATTGAAATCAATTTCCAATAAAAATTTATTAAACGAGTTTCATGGAAAATTAAATTAAGGCCCTAATTTGGTTTAATTAGCCTAAAATATGATTAGTCAAATTTAGTGCAAATTTTGGCTCTTGGTGTAAAAATTAATCAAATTGGTCAAAATGTCTTGTTATTGGTCCAAAATTTGACTAGATTGGAATTGGAAGTCAATGTCAGATGCATTGGATCTGTTATCCCATTTACGATGTTACCAACACCAAATAACAAAGGCACGTAGGTGCAAAATTGGTAATCCCATTGGTGCAAGAGATTTGACATAAAAGAGCAATCCAGGGCATCCAAGTGCAAAATTGGTAATTTGACTCGAAATGATTTGATCAAAGTTAGCTGGTCTATAAATTAAATTATCCCATTTAGTTATACTTTAGCCAAAATTGGCACTTGAGTTTATCAATTTCAACTCATTTAATGCATTTTAGTGTTTTTAGGCCAAATTGTGCACTTTAGGTGGAAATTGGTCAAAAGCCTTGTTGGAGGTCATTGGTGGCTAGATTTAGGTGTCTACATTATACAATCAGTTATATTCTATTTAATTTTTGTTTATATAATAATGGTGTCCTGTGCTTTATAAACCATTCTTAAGAAGTTGGCTTATCTAATTTTCTTTCAAATCTATGCACCTTATAGGTTTTGTTTTGATTTGGAGAAGTACAGACAATATAACTATTGAGATTGATTATATAGGTCTTTTATTTCCCTCTCACATGTTCCCCATATTTTTTTTCAAGTTTGGAGTTGTTTTGATGAGCTAATCATCTCAGGTTTTCATATTACTCTCATTAGGGATGACATGCATGTTTCCACAAATTTTAGATCTTCATCATTTGATAATATTTTATGAAGGTGATGATAGGTTTATTTAAATGTTTTAAATAACATATTAATCCCTTCACCTTTAAATCTCCTTCCCAAAAATCAATCTTCATGAGGATGTAGTCATAAAGTGTCATACAGTCAACTGCCATATGATTGCCATACATAATCAACCAAGCGAGCTATGCTAAACTTTAAGACAAATCTATGGAGTTGTGGTAGAGGTCATAAGACTTTAAACACATTATCATGGTAGCATAAATCAATAAATCCTTTTAATTTTTAGAAGAGTGACTGTGATAATCAATATAGTCACCCACATGGTCATATAATAGAAAAAATGCAACTACAGGTGCTCTTGTGGAGGAATTCACATTGAAAATGAGATAATGGTACTTGTTTCAGATACTTGATAGTGTGAAGATTAATTTTAAGGTGTTAAGATATAATTAAAACTAATTTGATGGTCAAGACAATGCACACTGTCCAACCTTATACTCACTGCCTGTTTATATGTAACTTAGAATGTTCACCTAGAGGTGATGTCACAAAGCCATGAAGGAAATTATATAGAGGATTAGACCATGGTAAAGTTTTATTTCAAATCATATAATGTAGGTTGGTCATGATAGACATGTTTGAGGAGTCAAATGGGTAAATGGAGGTGTAAACAATTTTACAAGAAGCAAGGATTGAGCTTAGGGACTCTTTCCTTAAAAAGTGAAAATAAAGGTCTGAGTCATTTTGCCAAAGCCATATAACAGGGTTACAAAGATTTTTGAGACATATAGGAGAGGAATTATGAAAAATATGAGGTCAAGAGGGTTGATTGATTTTGGTTGTTAGAAGGCTCAAATATGCCTTTTAAACACTAAAGCCCTACATTGATATCTATAGGAATTCACTTTTGAGTGACCTAGCACCCAAGGTTGAAAATTATATCATGCCACCATATCTAAATGGTTATAAATAAGTTGTAAATAACACTCATGGTATTAAGTATCACTTAAAGAGGGTGATATACTGAGTTTCAACCCTATTTACACCTACAAGTGTCCCTTCACAAGAAAATACCCACCTACAAATGATTGTAGGCAGACAATAAGCTAAACATGGTGTATATGTGATGGTGTATAAGAATGTATTCATGGTAGATGGTTTTGAATGGTGAAAATTAAACTAATTGTGTTTAAGGGTTATCCATATAAATCAAGATATAGGATATGACCCCACAAACACTTATAGGCTTCTACTTGTCTCAGTAAAATCCTTTTTAGTTGACTGTATGAAATAGTGATTTGAAAGGAAATGTTTTTGGTGTACAATCAAAACAAGAAATACATTCAAGGATTGTATACAATCTTGACTAAGCGAGGTGTGGGGAGGGGTGTTTAGGAGTTTCAAGTGATGATCAAACATGAATAAAATTAATTATGGTCATGATAGACTTTATATACTCTTTTAAATTGAAAACAAGTAGAGAAAGGGATATGTAACATAGTCAAATAATCCATTATTTAAAGCCTATAGACAGTCAATTACTCCATAATATATATTGGTTTTTTGAGAAGTTTGGGGGTAATATGACATAAAAAAGAGAATAAATATTGTGTAGATAATCTATATGGATTGTATAATCTCCTCCAATAATCATCATTATCTAATAAAATAGGGGAGTGCCCTTTGTTTTGTCTCAGACAGAGGGCATTCCCTTTATGTACAAGCCCTACCTTTTTGAGGAAGGAGGTTGATGAGAGGAACTAGGAGATAAATAAAATTTTAAATGAGGTTTTTAAAGTTGAGAAAAACCTAAGGAAATATTATAAACACATCAAAAAATAAGGGATCCCAACAAGATGATCTGAACCACAAAGGTTGTAGTCAGGTCTATGAGGCATGGTTATGCCTATTGCACAATTAGGGGTCCAACTCCATTTCTAGCCTTAGGTATGATTTTAAACATATTTTATCATGTTTATTGGGTCATTAAAATTGTGTTAAATATTTCACCTTGTAGATAAACCACATATAGAGCCACTTTTATGTTAGAACCAACTCAAACCTGTAGGAAATGGAGAAGAGAGTTTGAGTGGACAAATTTGGAAGCTCATATCTACCTTGAAAAATTACATGGAGACTAAAAGAGATAGGAAAAGTTAGATATAATCTTTAAAATTGATTTTTTACCATTAAGTTGAGATTTGAATGTCAGACCTTTATGAAACACCACTAAAGGTCAAAACTGCCTAAAACCCTTGTAAACCCTTAGAAAAGACCTAATTGAATAAATGAAGTTGGTGAGATATATAAGTGGGAAATAATGACCATGAAAGTTATTTAAAATTGTATAAGACTCTCTCAGGCTCATCTCCATCCTTTTGGACTGTATGAAACTATATGTATGGAGTAAAAAATATGGTATTTTTAATAGTTTTATGCATTATACAAGTTTTAGGAGGTTTCAAGAGATGAAATAAACTTTGGAAGGAATATTGATACTTAATATAACCCAAAATGTCCATTTAATACCTTTTAAAAAACCTTAATGTTCCAAAAAAATATCTCATCTCAGCTAGTCAGAATTGGCATAGTGAACATGATGGTAAGAAGGGTGAAAACTTCAAGTGGGAGCCTTTTTAAGATGTGCCTAATGCTTATAAGGACATGGAAGGTATTTTAAAGTGTCATCCAATAATTTTTATTTATTTTAATAGAAAAATAAATCCATTTTGGAATCCAAGTATACAAGGTGTGTGAAAGAGGATTTTTCTTTGACTGTAGGTAGTGATGGCTCACTTCTAAGAGATTTTAGATGACTAGGAATGCAACCAATACATGGAGAAGCATGATTATAACCATTCCCTATCATTCCAATCATTAAATATATCCAGAATTTGTTTTGGGATGTTAAAATAGGGGTGAATGGTGAAGGTAGTTTCCTTGTGTAAAATGAGAACTCTTTTGCCATATTTCAAGAGTTTCATGACTTGGGGTGACACCTATGGTTATTAATTTTGCATGATGAATTTCACATTACCTTCTCATGTAGATGTAACTCATTTTATTATCTTGAAAATTTCCCTTGTGACCTTTGGACTTTTTTCTTCTCTTCTCTCTCTTAATTCCTATAAGAACTAGCCATTTTGGATATTGTAAACATGCTCCACATTAGTATAGAAAATCCCTACTCATTTTCATACCATGGATCAATAAAAAATACTTATTTTTACCTCTTCGATGACTATTCATAGTGTGTTCATTTGAATGATTGATATTGATTATGTGATGATTTTTGTTTCTTTAGAATTGTTGTCTCATTGTCCCCCTATTTATAGCTTGAAAGCTTCTTCTTGTATGTCATGTGAAGTGGTTTATGATGTGTCAAGGTTGAGTGAGATAGTATATTAAAATAGTTCCATTCTAGGACTCTTATCTAGTCATCCTATCCTAAACATTCATCACAACCTCATAATGAAATATTGATGCGAGAAGATTTAGATTAGAGAAGTGTATTTTTAGTTAGTCTTTTGGTCTCATATGTGACTTGCAACTATTTGGTATTCATAAATTAATTTGGTGTATCACCTCCTTTATGATAGTTTAATTTTAGTTTTATCTCCCTTTTCCCTTGCAAGAATAGGTGTAGTAGTGATCCAAAAGTGGTATATCAAGGTAGTTATCCATATCTAGAGATTCCACTCATTATTAGGCTACCCACATCTTAGAGGTGTTTCCGTTGTGCCACTTGGATGAGGAGAGTTGAGACATCTCCTCAAAGGGTGCAAATCTAAGTGACAATAAATAATTAAGTCCCCATAGTTCTTATCTGAATCATTAAGTACTCTACACAATGTTTAAAGTTATAAATTAATAATTTAATAATTTTTTTCACCTTTAATATACTATTCCCTTAGCCAAGAGTTCATCTAGGTATATATGCTACCGAATTGTAGCTTACATGTTGAGTATGATGCTAATATGAGCACTCAAGTTCTATTTTTATAATTAATATTTTTTATTTTTTAGATTTTTTGTAAGGATATTTAATTTATTTATGATATTACTTAGTTTTTTGATCACTTTAAGACACTTTCCAATTATTTTCTAAAAAATAGGTAAAACTACTAGTTTGGTCTAGTTTAATGTAGTTCACTATTTGAATACTTGGTGGAGTCTAAATAATAATACACTCATTTTAAAAGATAATTCATGTGGTTTATTGATTATATGACTTAAATTCAATTTAATTTTCTTTAATTAACTTAGTTGGTTTATTATGATGACTTTCTAGTTGCATGTTTGACTTTACTATTAAAGAGGTCTTTTACATGATGTCTAAATCTTTATAGTAAGTTAGATTTAGTTTATTTAGTATATTTTTAGTTTTATTAATATATTTTTAGTTTAATTAGTGGTCTAGGATATCTTTATTATATTTTAATATTTAGACTGTGCTTACATTGCAAGTTACCTTTTAATAAGCTTATTTTAACTTTATTAATAAAAATTGAAAACAAAGGTTGTGTAGTGTGTTATTTTGAATTAAGGAATTTATTATATGTTTTATATCTAATATTATTATACATATACAATATTTTATACCATCTATCATATATTTATAATAATGAAGTTATTCAACACACTTTTGATCAACAATTTCACTCACAACATAGCTAGTTTGATAACTAGTAATTTTGGGATAATTTTGTTGATACATAGTTTCAATTTTAGAGAGATAAAAATATTATTTTAAATAGATAAAATAATTAAAAACCTTAATTTTATATCATAACCACATGAATTAGTGGGTTCTCTTTTGTCTCATGAGTACAAGATGAGATTATATACATGAAATCTAGAACATGGTTTAAAATAGGGATTTGAAACCAAGGAAAGGGTATTAAAGAATAAATATATAAATAAAAATTATAATAAAGAGAGTTTAAAAAAATTAAACTCAAATAATTTTTTTGAAACAAAATTCACAAGAGCAATAAATAATTTACCAGTCATTTCTACAAAAAACTAAGACACATGATAAAAGATTGCAGGACACTAGCAGTTAAGAATCAAGTCAATATATAAAAATAAGAGAAGGATTTTAAATTTAAACAATGATTTTTAAGAGGGATTAGATTATTATATCACATTTTTTTTGGGAATAGATGAATAAAATAATTTTTTGTCTCTTAATTCAAGTTGCTTAAATCAGGTGACAAGTCATAAAGATGATTTTAACAAGTTAGATGATTCTTTCAAAATTCAAGAGCAATTAGGATATGGAGAGTCCATCCAAGTTTAAATAAATATTATAATAAAAATAAACACAAGAAAATTTAAGTGTGATATTTTTTATCCTAAGAGTATTGATCAAAATTTCATAGATTATAATGATGAAATCAAGGTATCCAAGTTTTATAATCATACTAGTAAATCCATAATTATTTCTAAGGATTGTAATAAATTTTTGAAGATAAGATGTATCATGATTTTGATAATGTAGCTATATAATTAATAAATTAATGGTGTAATACTCTTTAATTTTATTTTTAGGGCTTACAAAATCTCATTTAGGTTTCTTGTTCATCAAGAAACAATACTAGCTCTTTACAAGAGACTAGTCATCTATCTAAATCAACACCAAGCAAGAACAAACATTTATTGAATAATCATATTAATAATAAAATGTTAGATCAATATTATTATATTATGATCAAAAGGATATAACATCATGAAGTTAACTTATTTGATGATGTTTATGATTAAAATACTATGTTTGCATTATCATCAGTGACTAGTGAACCTAGAAGTTATGCATAAGCTAGTTAAAAGAAAGAATGGGTTGATGCTATGAAATTAGAGATGAATTAAATTGAGAGGAATTATACATATAATTTAATTAAAAATTTGTTACAAAGTGGGTCTACAATACTAAATTTAAAAGTGATGGTATATTTTATAAGCTAAAAGTTAGACTAACTACTATATTTATGGGTAAACTATCACTCAAGCATTTGAAATCAGTAAAGAGAATTTTAAGATATGTAAGAGGTACTTATAGTTATGGTATTAGTTTAAGACCATAAATTTATTTGTCTCATTAGATACATAGATTCATATTTGGGAGGATATCTTGATGACAAGAAGTCAACTTCAGGTTATTGATTCATATTGCGAAGTGGATTGATTTCTTGGTCTTCAAAGGAACATGCTGCAATCATATTATACTATATTTAAGACATGAATAAATGATACACATCCTAACACAATACTCATTTATTTTAATACATATGTCTTTCACCTCTCATGTAATCATGCACACTCCTTTACTTGAAGCTTGTTCATAACCTTGTGCACAATTCCCATGCCTGCTCATAGACTTTCATGAAACATTCACCTAAAATAATAAATTATGAAATCTACACTACACAACCCTATGTACTTCATGGATATTTTCTCATGAAGTCATTGGATCCTTTGGGTTCCACCTTAGCATAACTATGTGTTGGCCTACCCCAACCACATGATTTAAAATATGGCCCAACTATTTGTTAGATGTTAATTGAGGATCAGAGGATTATGAATCATTAAAGATAGTCTAGACATTAACCATTTATATCATTTATAACTACCACACTTGATAGGATATTGGTGCAACTATCAACATCCTTTTTGGTATTTGTATAATAATTGACATTGTTCTTGTATTATGCATGTTAAATATATAACATACACATTTGGGTAAACAAGTAAGTCAAGGTCAATTTAATACACATTCGTAACATAATTATCTTACTTCATGCATCTACTTTGTATACACACACTATAGGCATTATACTTTGTATTCCCTATTATTTTATTTATGAATAGATGTTGCATTTTCTATAAGTAAGACTTCTACTTCATTAAATGTGTGTTTTATTATTTTGTCTAAATACTCTTCTCACATTCAATTTTCATAATTAATTTTTTTTCCCTACACACTCAATCATGGGCCCCATGGTGTGGATCATTGGTATCATAGTTTTTTTTAATTCTTTTTTATCCATATGATCGCATGAGCACAATGAAAGTAAGAAGGTTTAACAGTTGGTTCTATTTTAGATACTCTAAAAGAATATCATGGTAAAATAAAGATGGTTAGTTCTTATAATTAACCTAAGACACCCCCATAAGTTTTAAGGTTGATCACCAATGCACTAGAGACACAATGTGCAAATTTTTTGGGTCAGTTCCATGAGTTGATGATGCAAATCAACTTGATTCCTTCCCAACCATCTCAACAATACACTCCATAATGGTTTTAGTAACAAACACCTTTAAAATTACAATTCAATCTTGATAACCATTTTTTAAGGTAAATTCAATGCCAAAATAGTGGATGCATGGGTTTGAAAACTAGAGGCGTAATTCTTAGTCAACTACTTCACTAATGCTGAGAATATCACCTTTGCAGTACTAAAGATGAAAATTCTAGTTGTTCACTAGTGGGAGAACTTAAGTACACAATGTGTGCAAGATTAAGTTCCAATTGAATCATGGAAGACTTTTGTTGATGTGCTAAAGGAGGAATACTACTCTTTCTAATACTTTGAAAAGGAATAAATCAAGTTATAACAACTTCACTAGTACAAGGATCAGTCAGTGGAAGACTAAAACAACATATTCCATGACTAATTTGTGTGCCTATAAGAGAATTTGATCAAACATCATAGGGTGATAAATTATATAAATAGACTCTCACCCTATTTCCATGAGAATATAAAGTTCTTAACTTTTGACACTCTGGGTAAAACATATTGCAACACTAAAAAGATCAAATTGAAGGAAACTATGAATCAATGTACCACCTCTTCATCTAACATAGTGCACAAGGATCATCCATCACACAAATACACATCATATCCCCTTGCATAGAACCATTACCATTATTGTAAAACTAAGCAACCTTAGAAGACTATGTGATACTTGAAGGCTATTGTGCCTTCTAATTTAGATAAAGACAAGAAGAAGTTTGGTGATAAGAAGTGCCATCACTATTGCTCATACTCAAACAATGACTCTAAATGTTTTACATAGTATTCCTTACTTGTATAATCTACATCAAGACTAAAACCAATGGATAATACTAATCCAAATTCCTCTTTTCTAAGAACTATCACCACTGTGATTGACATCTTTGAAGAGTGTGAACATCTATTCCACACTAAGTTTCAGGTAAAGGGTCAACCTCTCATCATCATTGATAGTGGCAGTCAAAACAACATCATTTTTAACCCTAAAAAATATTAAATACCTTGGTCTTATGAATATTGTGCACCCTAAACCATATTAGGGTGGATATAATTGTTAGGAGTGTGGAGCTAAAAGCTTCACCATGGAGCATACACAAATAGGTTCGGGTCTACACAGACGCCGGCGTCGGTCAGGAGCGACCGACATCGGTCAGTTGCAGTTACAGAGGCGCCGATGTCGGCAGTATGGTCGGCCGGCGACGGTCACAGGCGAACAGGCAGGAACCGACGTCGGTTACCTGCGTGTCCAGAAAGCAATTTCTGAGGACAGAAGCGAGTGTTTGCATGATGAGTTTGAGTTGTAGACTCAAGCTCGCATCTCTATTGTTAGCAATATTATTTTTAGAGCCCTTGTTGAAGAGGCTTAACTGTTTGTTGTAAGAGCATGCTCAAGTTCCCTATTTCTATATGTAGGAGAGATCTTCTAAGCTATTGTATGAGAGAGTGTAATAGAGTATGAGTAGAACATTGTGAATGTTTGAAGGACAGTACTTGAGAGAGAGCTCTTGAGGAATAGAGATCTAGTGAGAGATCTTGTGTGCATCTGAGAGAGGTGTGGAAGAACAAAGTTCTTCATTTGTATTCCTATTGTAAAGAGTTTTTAATACAAGTTTTCAGGGTGTTTTCTTGTATATCTTGTTTTGTGCTATTTATCATTTCAGTTACTTATCTATCTGATTATTTCCGCATTTATTGATTTCACAAGTGTAATCCATTGTTGGTTGATCCCCAACAAGTGGTATCAAAGCTCAGGTTCACTAACAGGTGGTTCAGATCTGTGTAGTGTGTTCGGATTACAGGTTGCTCACAGGGATTTCTGTTTGAGTGGGAGAAGCAATAGCAGAAGAAAGTAAGTTGAGAATGGAAAAGTTTAATGGCAAGAACTATCAGCACTGGAGAATGCAGATAGAGGACTATCTGTATCAGAAGGATCTTTACTTACCGTTAGGTGGGATAGCAAAGAAGCCCAAGGACATGGAGGATGAAGAATGGGAAGTTCTTGACAGAAAGGCTCTTGGGTCTATAAGACTGAGTCTGGCCTCCACTGTGATATCTAATTTGTCACAGGCAAAAACTACGGTAGAGTTAATGACCACGTTAGCAAATTTGTATGAAAAACCCTCCGCTTAAAATAAGGTATATTTGATGAAGCAGTTATTTAATTTGCATATGCAAGAAGGTGGATCTGTTTCTAATCACCTGAATGATTTCCATGGTATTGTTAATCAGTTAAGTTCTGTTAATATTGTATTTGAAGATGAAATAAAGGCTCTTTTGATATTATGTTCTTTGCCTGAAAGCTGGCATGGCTTGGTAATGGCAGTTTCTAATAATGCTTCTACTTTGAATATTTTAAAAGTAGAGGATGTGGTTAGTGTTATTTTGAATGAGGAAATTCGCAGGAAAAGCACAGAAGAGACATCTAGGACATCCGGGAACGCTTTAAATCTCGAGAGCAGAGGAAGGCAAAAAGAAAGGAGCAAGAGGAGATCAAGATCTAAGTCTAAGGGAAGAGGCAGATCCAAATCCAGGAATGGCAGAAGGCCACAATGCTGGAACTGTGGAAAGTTGGGGCACATAAGCAGAGATTGCTGGTCAAAGCCTAAGGAGGATAATCAGCACGAAGGAAAGGAAGAAACAAAGGTTGCAGGTATTGCACAGGATGCTCTTATTTTCTCTTTGCATAATAATATAGAATCTTGGGTATTAGATTCTGGTGCATCTTTCCATGCTACCCCTAACAGAGAATATTTCAGTGACTATGTCCATGGAGATTTTGGAATAGTGTACTTAGGGGATGATGAGCCTTGTAAGATTATTGGCAAAGGTAAAGTGCAGCTAAAGATGCAGAATGGCAACACATGGGTGTTGAGGGATGTGATGCATGTTCCTAGTTTGAAGAGAAATCTGATTTCTGCAGGTAAGCTAGGTGATGAGGGTTGTACAGTAACTCTCACAGCAGATTCTTGGAAAGTGACCAAGGGTGCACTTGTTATGGCCAGAGGTAAGAGAGAAGGTACTCTCTATTTGTGTAATTGTATTACTAACAAATCTCCTTCAGTTTTATCTACTTCAGATGTGGATGCTAAATTGTGGCACTCAAGGCTTGGCCACATGAGTGAGAAGGGGATGTCAATCCTTAAGTCTAAAGGTATGCTTTCAGATTTGAAAAGTATGGATCTAGAATTTTGTGAGCATTGTGTGTTTGGAAAACAGAAAAGGGTTAGTTTTCTAAAGACTGGGTCTACTAAGAAAAGGTAGAAGTTGCAGCTTGTTCACACAGACGTGTGGGGACCGGCTCATGTAGCCTCTATTGGCGGATCACAGTACTATGTTACATTCATAGATGACGCCACAAGAAAGGTATGGATCTACTGTATTAAAAAGAAATCTGATGTTTTTGAGACTTTTAAGATATGGAAAGCCATGGTTGAGAATGAAACAGGCAAAAGATTAAAGTGCTTGAGATCTGATAATGGTGGTGAGTTCTGCAGTCTTAAGTTCAAATTGTATTGTTACATAAATGGAATCCGTAGGCAAAGGATGGTTCCAAGGACACCTCAGCAGAATGGTATTGCTGAAAGAATGAACAGGACTATTATGGAGCGTGCAAGATGTATGAGATTGCATGCAGGGTTGCCCTTAGAGTTTTGGGCAGAAGCAGTTGACACCGCAGTGTACCTGATCAACAGAGGACCCTCTACAGCTCTGGATGGTGGAATTCCAGAAGAGGCATGGACAGGTAAAAAGGTTGATCTCTCATATCTCAAAGTTTTTGGTTGTGAAGCCTTTGTGCATGTAGATAAGGAAAATAGAAAGAAGCTTGATGCTAAGTCTACGAGGTGCACGTTTATAGGCTATGGCTCAGATGATTTTGGTTTTAGATTTTGGAATCTAGGAACTAACAAGGTAATTAGGAGCTGTGATGTTGTTTTCAATGAAAGAGTGATGTACAGTGATCAGACAAGGAAGCTAGATCAAGCTGGGCAGAGCAATAATGAGTTGGACGAAGTTATGGTCCAAAATGAGCTCGCGGGAAAAAGAAATAATCACTTATAGGAAAACACAGAGACCGACGTCGGCAGGTTTGGAACCGGCGTCGGCAGTACAAAAACCGATGTCGGTCATACAGAGACCGACGTCGGCAGAACAGGCACCGGCGTCGACCAGGAAGAACCGGCGTCGGCCAGTAACAGGTCTACAGGTGGCCGAGATCGGTCACTGTCAGAAAATTTGGGTGGACAGATTGTGGAAAACGAGTCCAAGACACCAATCAGGAGGTCTGAAAGGGTAAGTAAGCCTCCAATTAGATATTCTCCTTCTTTATATTATTTATTGCTAACCGATGGTGGAGAACCAGAAAGTTTTGAAGAAGCTTTACAGGTGGAGTCTAGGAGTAAGTGGGAGCGTGGCATGGTTGAGGAGATGGAGTCCTTAAGAGAGAACCAAACATGGGATTTGGTTGAATTGCCAGCTGGTAAGAGAACACTGAAGAACAGGTGGACTTACAGGTTGAAAGAAGGTGAGGATGGACAGATGAGGTATAAGGCCAGATTGGTTGTGAAAGGATTTGCACAAAAGCCAGGTATTGACTTTGGTGAGATTTTTTCTCCGGTTGTTAAGATGACTTCTATAAGGGTTGTATTGTCTTTGGTTGCTTTTGAGGATTTGCATCTTGAGCAGCTAGATGTTAAAACAGCATTTCTTCATGGAGATTTAGATGAGGAAATTTACATGGAACAGCCAGAAGGTTTTGAGGTCAAGGGTAAGGAGAAACTAGTGTGCAGGTTAAAGAAAAGCTTGTATGGCCTCAAGCAAGCTCCTAGGCAATGGTACTTGAAATTTGACAGGTTTATGACTGAGCATGGCTACAGTAGATGTCAATCAGACCATTGTGTATATTTTAAGAGATTTGATAACGGTAGATATATTATTCTATTGTTGTATGTAGATGACATGCTGGTTGCAGGGTCTCACATGCAGGATATCTCAGAGCTTAAGGTGAAGCTAGCTCAAACGTTTGCTATGAAGGATTTGGGAGCAGCTAAGAAAATCCTTGGCATGAGCATCAAGAGAGACAGAGAAAATCACAGGTTGATATTGTCTCAAGAAGATTATGTGGACAAGGTGTTGAAACGGTTCAACATGCAGGATGCGAAACCGGTAAGCACACCTTTGGCTGGACATTTCAAGTTAAGTAAAGAACAATGTCCCAATTCACATGATGAGGTAGAGTACATGAATAAGGTTCCATATTCTTCCATGGTAGGAAGTTTGATGTATGCAATGGTGTGTACTAGACCGGATATTGCCCAAGTAGTGGGAGTAGTAAGCAGGTATATGGCCAATCCAGGAAAGGAACATTGGAAAGCAGTACAATGGATCCTTAGATATCTAAGAGGAACCAGCAGTAGACACTTATGCTATGGAGGTTCAGATACTTCTCTACATGGGTATGTAGATTCAGATATGGCAGGGGATTTGGATGGCAGGAGGAGCACCATAGGTTATGTTTTTACTGTAGGTGGAACGGCAGTTAGTTGGATATCTAAGTTGCAGAAGGTTGTAGCTTTGTCAACTACAGAAGCAGAATATATTGCAGCTACAGAAGCTAGCAAGGAGATGATATGGATGACACGGTTCATGGAAGAGCTTGGAAGGGAGCATGGGAGTTGCAGATTGCATAGTGACAGTCAGAGTACAATCCATTTGGCTAAGAACTCAGCTTTTCATTCTAGAACCAAGCACATACATCTAAGGTACCACTTCATACAGCAGGTATTGGAAGATGGTGAGTTGAAGCTGGAGAAGATCCATACAGACAAGAATCCTGCTGATATGCTAACAAAGCCGGTTACTAAGGAGAAGTTGAATCTTCATTCAACTTCTATTGGTCTTCATGATTGAGTTGAAGATGGAGGAGCTAGAAGATGTTGCTGTACAGGTACTGGTGCAGCTGGTTTATCTCCAAGTGGGAGATTGTTAGGAGTGTGGAGCTAAAAGCTTCACCATGGAGCATACACAAACAGGTTCGGGTCTACACAGACGCCGGCGTCGGTCAGGAGCGACCGACGTCGGTCAGTTGCAGTTACAGAGGCGCTGACATCGGCAGTATGGTCGGCCGGCGACGGTCACAGGCGAACAGGCAGGAACCGACGTCGGTTACCTGCGTGTCCAGAAAGCGATTTCCGAGGACAGAAGCGAGTGTTTGCATGATGAGTTTGAGTTGTAGACTCAAGCTCACGTCTCTATTGTTAGCAATATTATTTTTAGAGCCCTTGTTGAAGAGGCTTAACTGTTTGTTGTAAGAGCATGCTCAAGTTCCCTATTTCTATATGTAGGAGAGATCTTCTAAGCTATTGTATGAGAGAGTGTAATAGAGTATGAGTAGAACATTGTGAATGTTTGAAGGACAGTACTTGAGAGAGAGCTCTTGAGGAATAGAGATCTAGTGAGAGATCTTGTGTGCATCTGAGAGAGGTGTGGAAGAACAAAGTTCTTCATTTGTATTCCTATTGTAAAGAGTTTTTAATACAAGTTTTCAGGGTGTTTTCTTGTATATCTTGTTCTGTGCTATTTATCATTTCAGTTACTTATCTATCTGATTATTTCCACATTTATTGCTTTCACAAGTGTAATCCATTGTTGGTTGATCCCCAACAATAATAGGGGTAAGATATACAAGTCCAAAAATAGTGTGCTTTACATTAAAAAGTCAAACTTATGGAGGATAATGTCACTTGTGACATCACACCTATATAGGTCTATGAAATATTTTTGGGAATATCATATATGTATGACTATGAAGCTACATATGAATCTAAGCCATTATATTGAACTATTCATGTGCAAGACTATTTTTACCACTTGTTTGAGTCAGCACCCATAACTAAATTCACCTTGGTATCAACCAATAAATGTTGTAAACTTATACTGCATGCATAAAAGTTCATGTTTCTCATGGTTTAAACTTAAACACATGTTTATAATATGATACAACACACATTAGAAAGTGGTGGATAAATATTACAATGTCATAGTAATAACAACTCAATAAGTTACTCGAGTAGCATAGATAAGTCTTTGTAGAGCTTAAAGGCCTTTTAAACACTACACAATAAAACACTTCATCAATTTGGTCCATGGATCCCCTCTTCCAAATAGCCCTTATATCATAAATCATTTTGGGAGAATGATGAAATATAATTCTAGATACAAGATCTCCTCGATCAGAGTAGAATCAAGCTTAACACTTCACCTTGTAGGAGTATGATAGTCTCGCACCTAGGAAGGATGGGTCATAGTGATTCTACATAGACTATTGTGCACTTAATAATATGATGATGAATAATTAGTACCCATTTCCATGTATTGTCAACCTTATAGAATAGCTATGAGTTGCTCAATACTTCACTAATATCGAATTGAAGTTAGGTTACCATCAAGTTCTAGTCCATCTTGAAGACATGTGGAAAACAACATTCAAGACACAAGAAGGATTGTATGAATGATTGGTAATTATTTTTGGCCTATCTAATATGCCAAACACATTCATGAACTTGATGGATGATCTACGTAGGCATTTCCTCAACTTTATAATCATCTACTTAGTGATATTCTCATCTTCAACAAGACCTAGGAGGAACATCTAAAACACACCTCATATGTCTTCAACACCTTGTGTCAACACAAGTAACAAGATAACTTAGCAAAGTGTATGTTTGAAATTATGTAAATCTAGTATTTGGGATACATCAATGATCTCCTAAGCATCTATTTATATCCAAATAAGATCAAAGTGATCTAATATTGTCCTACTCCATGTAATCTCATAAAATTGAGGAGTTTTATTGGACTTGCTAACTCTTACCACAAGTTCATCCTTGGTTTCTCACACATCTCTTAGGCTCTCATCTAGATAACATCTATGAAATCTAATTTTAATTAGAATCATGTTCAACAACATGCTTTTTAGACACTCAATCAATTCCTCTATGTAATGTCTTTCCTTGCAATGCATGACATTATACATTCCTTCAAATTTCACATCGATGCGTTTGACTGTGCACTTGGTGAAGTGATCATGCAACATGGATATATAGTTTTATAGTACTTAGAGATATTTAGTGACAGTGTAAAGGTACTCAATATATGAGACAAAACTTATTCTATTATGTAATTAATCACGTAATGACAACACTACATTTTGGGGAAGGAGAGAATTATTCATTCAGACTATAAGAAACTTCAATTCCTATAGATGTAGAAAACAAACTAGAGAATTCACAACACAAGAAATGGATGAATTAACTATAATAGTTACATATCATGATCAAGAAAAATAAAGGGAAAGATAAAAAGGAATTATATTACCTTAGCTAACCATGAGTTCACACAATCATCACAATGTTAGACACACATGGCCATAAATTCATAGACTGGGTACCTCTCTATTCAGATGATTAGGACTTCATAGTAACTTACACCAAATTAGTAAAGGTAACCAAGTTCATTAGTTCTACTTGTCTAACCAACTTCTCTATAAGCTCAAACATATTTATGTTCCTAATGGCACACCTAACCAATGACTCATCTAAGAGGCACACTTTAATAAGACCTCATGACACTTTGACATGAAAAAGACTCTAGTCATGTTGTATTCATTCTTCTGCTGGCCTCACATGTGCACAAACATTGAATGCAAATCTTGTAATTTGTGTTGCATCATCAAGCCCATGAATAGAAAGCTAAGACTTTACACACCTCTACTAGTTCCATCTAGGCCATGAGAATGTATCATCATAGATTTCATGACTGGATTGTCTATGACAAGATGCCATCACGACATTATGTTAATTATAGTGGACAGGTTTTCAAAGATGGCTATCATGGTCAATTGTAAGAAAGACATTAACAAATCTAGCACTACACAAGATTTATCCAACGATGTTTGTGTTCATTTTGGGATTCAAACATCCATCATATTTGATTGATATATGTGCTTTGTAAGTTATTTTTAATAATCATTGTGGGACTTGATGGGTACATAACTAGATTGATTGACAAATTTTCATCCATAAATAAATGGTAAAATTGAAGTGGTCAATCACACACTTGTTCAACTTATATGAATGTAAAACCATGCAAATGATCATACCTGGGATGATAATATCTTGTATATTTAACACACCTACAATAGATCCTTTCATAGTTCTATAGGCCATAATCCATTCTAGACATGTCTTGGGTTCTAACCTTCTACACCTATAGACATCTACCATGCACTAGATGACACTGAGATGTGTACATAAGAACAACAAAAAGAAAAATATGATAAGTTTCTATGATATATCTAGTCTATTTATCAACAGTTTCAATAGATCTTCTCTTTCACACAAGTAAAGTACAAGAAATTCCATGATGCACATCATGAACCTCATACATTTTGAGTATGTAACAAAGTTTGGTTACACCTTCATAAGTAATGATTCAAAGGTACACACCAAAATATCAAACCTATATAATATGGTCCTTACACCATTATGTGTATAGCTAGTGAGAATGCCTTCATTCTTGATCTATCCCAGTACTTGGGCAAGTACTCAGTCGTCAATGTGTAACTTCTCAATCCTTACACTCTCCCACTTTTTGAGTCAAAATAGTGACACAACATCCTTTTGATTTAGATCCTAAGCACTTATGTTTTGTAGATAAGGACTAGATCATTGAAGTGACATACATGTGTACCCACCATGGTGCATATCAAATTTTTTAAGTGGTTAAGGTTGGACTATATGTTGATCAAGCTAAGTGATACAATTCTCAACAAATTTAAGTGTGATACACTTCTCAAAAACTTTGAGTGTAGTTTCATCAGTTATATACTGATGTAATGGAGACCATTTATCTTAAATAAAGGAGAAATGATATGTGCATAACTTTTGCAATCACATCCTAACAAAATATTTTTTTGTTCTACTATGTAAATCTCACACCTCTCATGCAATCATTTTCACTCCTTTACTTTAATCTTACTCATAACCTTACACAATTCTTTTTCTTGATCACAAACTTTCATGTAACATTCACCTCAAATTGTAAACTACACACTCTATACTACATAGCCTCATGCACTTTATGGGTATTTACTCATAAAATTTCCAGATCCTTTGGGTCCCACCTCAATGCAACCATGTTTTAGCCTAACCTAACTATGTGATTCAAAATGTTTCCCAACTAGTAGTTAACCACTAAAGATCACGAGATTGGGAATTATTTAACATAGCCTATACATTAACTACTCAGACTATTTCCAACTATCACCCTCAATAAGAGATCGATATGCCTATCAACATTATCCTCGGTAGTTGTATATTAGTTTATAATTATCTTTTATTATGCATGTTAAATATGTAATAAACATATCTATCTAAACAAGTCAAGGTTGATGCAATACATAGTTGTAACATAGTTAGCTTGCTCTACACATCTACTTTGTTAGTCCAAATAATTTGTTAGTCCAAAACTTGAAAAAGGATATAATACAAATAACTCTCAAATAGTACACATGTACATATATAGTATGTTATGGTGACTATCTCCTATGCCTCGGCTAATAAGGACCATCTCTTCTATAAATGTATAACAATACCTAAAATCATCCAATCAACCGACACTATAATTGATTTTATTGCTGCATGGAATAATGGACACCATTATGATGCTACTTTTATGATATACAAATACATGTATATGTGATAATAATTATTTTTCCTCTGATCATTCTCCCCCATTCACTCTATTAAGTATGTGGCATAAAATTAGGGTTATGATTATATAATTTTTATTAATATTATTTTATTTATAAATATTGGTTATCGAAGCACATATTTATAAAATTTTGTCTTATAACAACATTCCTTCCTCCTTAAAATGGTGAATTGATTTTCTAAATACAAGTGTAAAATAAATTACATATAGAATAGAATATACCATATCAACTATTTATATATCTATGTCTATATTATCTATACGATGTTTTCACAAAAAACTCAATTTAATTATTATATTAGCTTTATTTTTTTTTCTTTCCCTATATGCTATTACACTTCACTAAAAAAAATTGCATTTCCATAGTTTAATTCTTTTACATTTCCTATGTTTTATTATTATGTAGTTTGGTATAGCCACAACACTCTCTCTCTCCCCCTTATCCACCACCAATGACTTATCCTTCCTAATATGTAAGATTTCTTCTACTAATCTACAACTTTGCCTCTTAAATATCTTAAGTTAAGTCAACACAACTTACATTACAATTTGTAATGCAATTGGCACATTAGAGGTAGGGACTATATGCTAGACGACCCTTGTTATATTTTTATGCTCATAATTTACTAAAAATGGAAGTTACCTTTTAATAAGCTTATTTTGGATTTATTTATTAATAAATATTGCACACAAAGGTTGTGTAGTGAATTAATTTGAATTGAGGAGTTTTTTGTATGTTTTATCTCTAATATTATTGAAGGTATATAGTATTTTATACCAACAAGCATATCTTTTCAAGTTTGAAGCTATTCAATATGCTTTTGATCAATAATTTCACTCACAACACAACTAATTTGATAGTTAGTAATTCTAGGATAGTTTTGTTGATACATAGTTTCAATATTAGAGAGAAACAAAGTTGATTTATACTCAATCCAATCATTTAAAATCCTTCATTATGTACCTTTCATATTATCTTATTGCATTTCTCTATGTTCTTAGTACAATCAACTTATGGAATAACCATGGTTAGATAGAGTATATATATGAGGCAGTGGTTAATTTTTTAATCATCATATTGTGAATCCTTCTCTTATTGCATTCTTATGGAGGTTTCCCCATCAAAGAGGCTCAATTATAATTATTAAGTATGGTGCTCCTTTTGTCAATTATTATTATGGATATGGTTATCCAACTCTTGATCTTATTGATATATTATTTCATTATTATGAAAAATCAAAGTAATTTCATTACAAGTGGTATCAATGCATCAATTTGGGCCAGTTTCTATGACATTATTTTTTAGATCTAGTGTTTCAGTAATCAAAATAGCTAAATGATAAAAAAAATATTACTTTTGATCTAGAAACATTTTAATTTTTTCACCATTGTAATATTGTTTAAAATATTTTTTAACCAAAAAAAGACTTTAATTTTTTCTCGCACCCTTATGAAAATTAGTAGTCATTAGATTCATCTCAATTAGATGATAATAATGGTACAATATATTGCTACACTTTTTTTAGGATTGAAACCCTCCATCCTAGGGTTTTTGCATGGTTAGTTCTAACACTTGTAGAGGCAAGAAAGGTCAAGTAAATCCAAAAAATACTCATAAAGATGACCTAGAGTCTGGAACTTTAGATCCGTTAGCTTTTGAGGTAGTTCAATAAATTTAGTTAGATATACAAAGCATGGTAAGGAAGGATGATCTCGATACACTAAAAGGGAAAATAGATTATATGAAGAACAAATTGTAAACTTTGAGTGCTCAATTGGTCACTATTGTGGCTCAACTTATATAAAATAATCTTTTACCAATCTAATTGAGATCTCTCAATTTAAACAATCAAAACTCTAATAATGGTTCAAACACATATTGCCAAAAGTAGAAGTGTGAAAGTTTGATGGTAAGGATCCACTCACTTAGATCAATCAGATAGAAAATATATTTGATTTACATCAAACCCCATGTATGAAAAAAGTGATCATTGTTAGTGAAGGTTTTTATTTCATTTAATGGTTTTTCCTTAAACATATTGTTTAGCTTACTTAAATGTCACTTAGGTGTTTTTTCGTTCATTGTGAAAGATAATCCCACATTCATGAGGATGTGAGGACATGTTTATATTTAATATATATAATTTACCTTCATAAAAATATTATGGCTAATGATAATTTTACTATAATTATGTAATTTATTCATCTAGATCATGTTTGATTTTAGTTATACAAACAGGGAATTTTTCTATGCATCCAATCCTATCTAAACTTATCCTTAATTATGGACCATTTGAACATGGTATAAGAGAATTTATGGTAGCTAAATACCATTATTCTTATTGTGAAACCTTGAGTTTTATGTCATAGATATGTCATTCATTGACCTAGCTATTGAAGATTCAATTTTTCTTAGATTTTACTCTTCTTTTGGGGTCTTTTTCTGACGTAGATTTAGAAAAAGAATAAGAGAAATGTATATCCTACCATTCATATTTTATTTGGTAGGTTTTCATATAATAAAACCTATGCCATTGGATTCATAAGGTTTCAAAACATTAGGATTGATGTAAACATGAACTAGTTTTATGACAGTTGATTTCAACAATTTTAGAGGGTTTCAAGGTGTTTTCATGAGTTTTACACAAATATGTACCATCAAAGTCTTCAAATAAAAATATATTTCTATGTTTTTAGAGATCCTTCATGGGTCTTTGGTAAAATTTTTAGTATCATACTAGTTCTAGTGTTTTTCATGGTTTGGCAGAGTTTCCATACATGTGTATACTTAACAAAAATCTTGACTACATTGATAGCCCAAAAACCTAACAATATAACTAGAGGCTTCATGTGTAGTCCATAATAATGACTATAGGAAGGACCTAAAATTATAACATCAAAACTTTAGGATGATTGTGTAGTCATTAAACTTGACTGTAAGAAGAGTTGACAATCTTGATAGTGGGACTTCATGGTGCGTGTGTGCATGAAGGGTCCCCAATCTTGAAATTAGGAATCAATGTTGTGTGTGTAGTCATCAATACTAATGTTAAGGAGGATCATAATTTTACACAACTATGGTGAATAAATACAACCTTGACATGTTTTTTTTATGATTATAGTCAATTATTGCATCTATAACTGAAAGTTCTGACAACTACAAGCTTGGGCTATAATTTTTATGTGAAACCTTGATGACATAGAAACTCTCACCTACATGTGAAATATACTTTCACAATGTAAATTTTTTGACAATTGCAATCATCAAATGTAACTAATAACGACAACCTTGATAGGTTTTTTTGATGATTACAGTCAATGATTACATCTATGACTGAAAGTTCTAACAACTGCAAACTCAAAATATAATTTTGATGTGAATCCTTGATTCCATCAAAACTCTCACCTACAAGTGCAATATAATTTCCTAATTATTACAAAGAAATTCAAATTTTTTGACAACTACAATCATCAACTGTAACTCTAGTAGAAAATCTTAACAACTATGAAGACAGTCTAAAATTCTGATGATGGTCTAGAGGATGTCAAATTTAATTGAGTGGAGAGAAGTACTATTCATTTTAAACATGAATCCATTTTTGGGGTGACATGCACATTAATTGAATCAATCTAAATGGGGGAGAGGGAGAACTCATCCTAGCCCTTAACTCCCTAGTCACATGGGAATTTAAACCCTTAGTCACAACCAACCCAAAAGGACTTAACTTTTTCTCACAAAAATTGGCCAAATTTTTACACAAAAATACTTATGCAAAGTGTAGAACATTATTTTTGTGAGTAATAAACATTCAAACTTTCATAAATTTTAGTCTACATCTTTTTTTTAGGTGCCATTTGTTTTGAAAGTGTGATTTTTTTGAGCTCTACACATTGTTGATATATTTATGCCTTGTGAAATTAAACCTCGATAGATTCAAAGAGGTTACATATTTAATTATCTTTATTTCACTTATAGTTTAACATATAATTCCTTTTTATTCATGGATCAAAGTCATGTTGCACTTCTTACACCATTCAACTATCATGACTGGAAACCCCAAGTTCAAATCCTCTTGAGGACCAAAGGTTTACATTGAATCATGGTGGGTATAGAAAAATGATTGACACTTAATGGAGAGAAGGTGAAGTCATTTAATAAAAGTGATAAATCCTATGGTTTACTATGTCTATCTATGTCTCTCAATCTACTCTTTCATATTGTATCTATAACTACTCCTAATGAAGTATGAACCACATTGGAAAAACTCTTTGGAAAGCAAGACATGATGAGAGGTCATGAGTTGGAGAATGACCTCATCAGTTTAAGCCCAATTGAATTTGACACTATACAATACTTATTTACAAATTTCAAATCACTTAGGTTGTATTTGAAATTGTCTGGTATTGATAAAATGGATAATCAATTGATTCTTTCCATCCTTGATAATTTGGGTTTAGACTATTATGTCTTTTCATTTCTACCTTCCACACCACCAATCATACCCTTGGAGCTTCATTGACCATGTTGTATTTGGATGAATTTATTGTTGATTTAACTTGATATCAAGATGAACTTATTCAAATAGGTACACTAAAGTCCTCCAAATACAATTCCTTAATTGTCAGTTATGACAAATAGAAGATTGTTACAGTAGTAAGGAAAAGAAATAAAATAAGGACCTAGAGCAAAGAAAGGGTTAAAAATATGATTCTAAGTCCAAAAAATAAAAATAGTCTTCATATTTAGATGAGATACCTAAGAAAGAGTGACTCATATGTGCCTACTACAATAAATCTAGGCATGATGAATCCAAATGCATGGAGAAACAAATTGACCAATTGACTAAAATGCTTGAGAAGTACAATATTAGTGTCACTGATTTAGGCAATTAGAGTTTATAAACATAGGCATATTATAATTCCAAATATAGTAAAAAAGGAAAATATAAGGGAAAATCACTTGTTATAAATACGTCCTAGCCTTTCACATGGTAAATTGATTCTGGTGCCTCACACCACATGGCTTCATCTCAAGACATGTTCTCATCCTTGAAGCCTTATTTTATGCATTCCATCTTATTGGGTGATGATAATTTCATAGAAGTTAATGGGAGAGGATAATTTGAAGTTAATTATGGGATATTTCATAATGTTCTATGTGTTTCATATTTATTTATCCATCAATCTCCCATCAGTTTATCAGATCATTCACATTAGTTCGAGTAAGAGAGTTGAGTTCTCACCTAATTTAGTGGTTATCAAGGAAGTATAAAAGGACTCCATTGTTGCATTTGGGAAAACATATCACCAGTCATGGATATATACTTTCTCACATTTTTCTCTTGATCAAACCTCTACTACACTGCTCACTCATTCAGATGGGTTGAGTAAATTATGGTATGAGAGATTTAGCCATCTCAATTATTGCTTCTTAGAGAAACTCAGTTGTCATGACATGGTTTCAGGATTCCCACTTGTTCATTTTTTTGATGAATTTTTTTAAGGTTACATACTTGGTAAGTATCTTGAGGAGAAGTATGACAATGGCAAATTGTGGAGAGCTACATAAATATTTGAGCTAGTTCATAGTGACATTGCCAGACCATTTCCAACACCTTCATTAAATTGGACTAAATACATACTACTTTCATTGATGAATTTTTGAGGTATACTTGGGTGTATTTTCTTAAGCTTAAATCTGAATTATTTGATCATTTTTAATATTTCAAGGTGCTTGTGAAAAAATGATCAGGTAATTCCATCAAGGTTTTGTACATCAACAATGTTGGTGAGTATGTAAGAATCATTTTGAATAATTATGCACTTTAGAGGGGATTGAAAAATAATGTACAGTTCTATATAGTTCTCAGTTGAATGGTGTTGTAGAGTGTAAGAATAAATCCTTGAAGGAAATGGCCAATTGTATACTACACTCAATCCCTTACACCTCAATATTGGGCCAAGTTCATCCATTATGCTTGTTATATCCTGAATTGAGTTCCCCATAAAGCATTGAAGGGAGTCACTCATTTTGAAGATTTTAATGGTCAAAAACCCATCGAGAAGCACTTTCAAGTGTTTGGATATCCTACTATGGCTCATATTCTAAATAAGAAACATAAGGTAATGCAACCTTAGATTCAACCTTACATATTTATTAGATATCCTAAGGATGTTAAGAGATACAAGATTCTCCATCTAATAATTCATGAGTTATTCATCGAAATGAGTTTTCACATTCAAGAGGATCCTTTAGACCTCTCACATGACACTCCTCCCTCTTCCTTGGATGCATAAATATTTGATGAAATTTTTATTGAATCAAATATGCTTGAGCAACTTCATGATGATCTTGATTCTTTTTCTAGTTTTGATGATGACTCACCTCCTCCTTCTCCCAGAATATATTTAGAGGATGAGGAATCTCCTCCTGACTCTCTGATCACTATTCCTATTTGATCTAGATAGACACTATAAAGTCCTAGCTATTGGGTTAGAGATTCATTAGACACCAAGTGAAATGATTCACAATTATAGAATGCCCCACATGCTTTCATTACAACTACTTCTAATCCATAGATTTTTTGTGGTCATTAGGCACTCTTGAGTGGGATAGTACTATGGAAGAGGAGTATGGTTCCTTGTTGAGAAACAACACTTGGAATTTAGTCCCTCTTCCTAAGGGAAGAAAACTTGTTTGATGTATGTGGATCTACCAAAACATTTTGCAGTAGATGGGTTCATGGATAAGTTCAAAGCACATTTAGTATCAAAGATTTTTTCTCAGGGACCTAGCATTAATTATACTAATACATTCATCCTAGTTACCAAAATAAACTCAATCCAAATCACTCTTACTATAGCTACAACACACCATTGATATGCTCATCTGATGGATGTGAAGAGTGTCTTTCTTCACGTTGACCTCAAAGAGAAAATATACATAGAAAAACCACAAGGATTTGTTGAAGATTCCACCTTAGTTTTTAAACTTTAAAAATATATCTATGGTCTCAAACAAGCCCCTTAATCTTGGTATGCCAACATGTACTCCTTTCTTTTGGTTGGGTTCACTAGATACAATTATGATATGAATATATATGTTTTATAGTAAGATGATTCACTATTGATTTTAGTTCTATACATGGATGACGTATTGATCATAAGGAGTTATTTATCTACCATTTCAGTAATGAAAACTATTTTGTCTGATAGGTTCGCAATGAATGACTTGGGCTTGTTCCATTACTTTCTATAGATTAAAATTTATCAATTTGACTCTGGGATACCTATTACACAATCTAAGTATGATCTTGAATTTTTACATGGTTTAACACAACTAACTATAAGATACTTATGACTCTTTTTCTATCTGGTGTGAAACTAAAGGCTAATTGTCCATATCCTTTGGTTCATACTACCTTATATCAATAGCTTATTTTTAGTCTCATCTATCTTACACACATTAGACCTAACTTATGTAGTGGGTATGGTCTCTTGATTTATGCAAGAACCACATAAGCTACACTGGAAAGTAGCTAAGTAGATTCTCCACTACATTTAGGGTACTCATAATATTGGAATTCACTATAGATTGGGTATTGATAATGACTTGATTTTTTACATATATTTAGATTGGTCTAGCGATATTCAGAATCATAAGCCTACTTTAGGCTACATTTTCTCCCATTGTTTAGGTCCAATTAATTGGTCAAGTAATTTTTTTTTATTAATTTATCTTATATAGATACAACATATATAGAAGATGTTATTTCTATCACTGAGGCTATTTAGCTTCAGTGTATTCTTATTGAGTTTGACATCTAGTTTCAATGACCAATAGTCATCTTCTATGACAACCAAATCACAATCCAGAATTTTATGAACCTAGTCCTCCATCAATAGACCAATCATGTCAATATTCACATGAATCTCATTTTGGAACTCATCCATGAGTAATTAATTAATTTCTACTACATCTTGACAATAGAGCAAATTGTTGATATATTCACCAAACCCTTCATTGAGACCAAATATCTCTATTTTGGGGCTCTTCTTGGGGTTTGAGTAACTTTGACATCCTCATATGGGTAGATTTTTATTGTACTTGGGTACCTCATTAGGTATATGTGTTAGGACCCAATTATACTACCCACCTAAGCTATGCTTAAGGGGGTGTTTGTAGGTTTTTATTTTATATAATAGTTTTTTCCTACACATGTTTAGTTTGCCTAGGTGTAAATTAGGTCATTATGATGTATAATTTCACATTTAGGAAGATGTGAGGACATGTTTATCTTTCACCTATATAATGTACCTTCCTAAATCTTTTATGGCTAATGAGCATTTTATTATTATGATATAATTTATTTATATATCTCATGTTTGATTTTAGTTATACAAACATGTAATTTATTCATGCATTTGATCCTATCTAAACCAATCCTCAATTGTGGCCTACTCCAAAAATCATGACATCTCTCTATATATAACTTGAATTATTCATTTGTTATAAGTGGTTGTGTGCTCAAAATAAAAATAAGGGCACTCTTGTTACCTAGTCGATGCTTACTAAGGAGTTACAAAAGCACTATCATAACAATGTCTTAAAAAACTAATTCAATTAGTTAGAAAAGTTATGATAAACAAGTATTTCTAAGGATTATATTCAAAAATTAAATAATCCATCCTTATGCATAAATTTAATCAATTAGAACAACATGATTGATATGTTCTGAAGAGGGTTCAAGGATACCATCTAACCTGAGGTTCACATGTTTAATACAACATCTATTTCTGAATCCATACCATTCATAATCTAGGTAGAGGTAAAATATTTAGTCAAAATAAGCTCTTTTACTCATGGCCATGAACACAATTTCACATGGCCACCAATTCTACAACCTACAAAATTGACCCTTCAACATATTTAAGAGAAGCCTAGAAAAGGGTTATGTTTTGGTTATGAAAGTAAGTTGAGCAAAGGACATAAATGTGATGAGATAAAGTTGTTCTACATTGAATAAGTAAATAAATATGAAGAATATGATGAGGCCTTAGATGAGGGTATGTAAGAGCCAAATGATTAATATGAATATTCTCCCCCTACTATCTCCTATCATGCCCTTACAAATATAAGTACCCCTCAAACTCTTAAGGTGGTGGGATTCCTCAAGAAATAATAGGTGACAATGTTGATTGAATAGGGAAGTACACATAATTTCATCAATAGTAAGTTGGATACTTGTTTGAACTATTTTATTTATTTAGCTAAGGAATTTGAAGTCATGATTGCAAATGGTGGCATAGTAACCTGTTATGGAAAATTTCATAGTATTAATATTTCCATGGGGGACTACCTAATTAATTACCCTATGTTTTATATTCCCATGGATGGGGATGACATTTTTTTTGGAGTATAATGGCTCATAATTTTGGGCACTATAGAGATGGATTTTTCAGGAACTATTCATGAATTTTCATTATGAAGGTAGGATATTTAGACTACATAGATTATAGGAAAAGTATCCCTAATTGGTTCTTTCTCATCATATGATGAATATTCTTAAAGAATGGGTTAAAATATTTTTAGCATGATTTATTTCCATACAAGTTTATCCAACAAATGTATCTACACATCTTGATTTATAAATGATTCTTGATGACCACCCAATTTTTTTGGCATAATGCCAAAAGTCCTACCACCAAGTAGAGAATGTGATCATTCCAAAAGATTTATTCTAGGGATTAAACCATCAAACATCATACCATATAGGTACCCATATTCTAAAAAAAGTGAAATTGAAAATTTGGTACAAGAGATGCTAAAGGTAGGTATTATCTGACATAGCCAAAGTGACTATTGGTACCTAGTGGTTACGGTAAAAAACAAGTATGACACATGGATGATATGCCACAAATATAGAGAACTAAAAAAGTACACCATCAAAGATAAGTTTTCTATTTTAGTAATTGATGATTTGTTATATGAATTACATGGTGCTATTTATTTTTACCAAACTAGATCTTTGTTTTAGGTATCATCAAATTCAAATAAGAGATGAGGATATACCTAACATAGATTTCATAAATCATGAAGGTAATTATGAGTTTATGGTCATGAATTTTGGTCTCATAAATACACCATCTACATTTTAAAGTTTCAAGTGTATTTTGTAAGGCCTTTTTAAGGAATATTTTATTAGTATTTTTTTATGACATTATAATCTACAACAAAACTTGGGAAGAACATTTTAAACATGTGAAATAGGTACTATTAGTTATGTAGCAACATCAAATTTATGTGAAACCTTCCAAATGTGATTTTTGAGTCTATGATATGGAGTACTTGGCTCATATAGTTTCACATGAAGGATTCAAAGTTGACCCTATGAATATAAAAATTATGATGGACTGGTAAGTTTCAAAGACTCTCAATAACCTTCATGGATTTTTGGGGCTAACAAATTACTATCATAGATTTTTAAAAATTTATGGTAGCATAACAACTCAAATCATAGCCTTATTGAATAAATATTTCTTCCATTAGATTGAACCAACTACTAAGGCATTTGATAAGTTAAAAGAGGCTATGTGCACTACTCCAGTTTTGGTAGCCTCTAATTTTTCCAAAACATTTGTTGTTGAATGTTATGTTTCAAGGTATGGTGTGGGGGAAATACCCATGAAATAAATAAGACCCATTACATTAAGGAGTTTTCAACTCAAGGGAAAAACAAACTCAAAACAATCTATGAGAAAAATATGATGGATAATCATCATGCAGTAAAGCAATGAAGACCTTATCTTATGGGTAGACACTTTTAGGTAAAGACCAAACATGATAGTCTAAAAATGCTTTTTGGATTAGTGATTATCATCAAGAGAACACCAAAAATGGGTGAAAAAAATGTTGGGATATGACTTTGAAATAGTCTATAATAAATATAAATATAATGTGGTATCAAATACATTTTTTACGAGGGATGAATCAATTGAGGCATTGTTATGCGTAATGACCATTTCGAAAGCAGATTGGTTAGAAGAAACAAGATAAAAATGAGAGAATTATAAGAGTAAATAGGGCCTAATTTAGAATCTTCAAAATAGTTTGAGTGTTTTTGAAATATTTGAGTAGAAATGGAATACAATATGGTATAAAGATAGATTATACCTATGTAAGCATTTTGTCCTTAAAAATAAGATCATTTATGAATTTTATGAATCTCCAAGAGGGGACACATAGGATTTTTGAAGACATGTCATTAAATCAAGTGAGGTTTATTTTGGGAAGGACTCAAATGATATATATATATATATATAGCAGAATGCATGGTTTGTCAACAACACAAAGGAGAAATAATTAGGATGATAGGTATTCTACATCCATTATCGATCCTTAACTAGAGATGGGAGGAGGTTTCCATGGATTTCATTATAGGGTAGTTGAGGTTTGAAGGTAAAAATGTCATCATTGTAGTTCTTGATAAAATAAAAAAATGCTCATTTTTTTCCTTACCACAACCATTTTTAGCTAGTATAGTAGATGTTTTTTCTATACAGTTCAAAATTTTCATGGTACTCTCAAAATCATTATAAGTAATCATGATCCTATCTTCACTAGTAACTTTTGGACTAAGTTATTTTAATTTTTGGGTACTATTGTCACCAAATATTGAACCCTAAGGGAGGTTTTTCAAGCCTCCTTTAGATTGGGGCAACATGGGAATACTTCTAAGTATGTGGGTTTACCTATAGTACAAGTAGAAATCTAGGTTTAAGGGTTAAATCCCTAAATTTACCTTGAAGTGCTTATCACCTACACTAACTATTGATTGTGGGAAAGGGGATAGAAATATGCATGAAATAGATATAATCTAAGGGGGTGATACACTATAAGGATTTACACAAGACCATCATACTTATTTTACTAAGAAACATGGTCTATAAACTAGCTTCAAAGTCCTAAGAGATTATAACACAAGTGTTTCAATATAGAGGTGATATGCATAAGACAACTCAAGGTAAGTAAACTAGAGGGTAGATTACACACTCTAAGGACAATTATACACTTTAAAGGATTCTAACACACTAAATACACTCTATATGACCTATTATAATAAGAACTCTTGCATAAACATGAAAGGATAAGGAGAAGCAGGGATAAAAGATTATCACTCAACATCACCATACATCACTTAACACACTTAGAAAAAATGTTCATGAACTCAAAACTAGATTGTTTAAATTATTCAAAGGTAAAATATGACATCAAACTATTAGGGATTTGCCATACCATGTGTGGTATTAGTCTACAAGATCCAAAATGGCTACTACTTATAGAACTTGAGAGAAAAAAGAAGAGAATGAAGTCTAAGAGTCCTCAAAACCACTTGTTAAGATGATAGATGGAGTTACATATGTAGGAAAAAGGAATATGGAATAGACCATGCAAGGTATACTTGGAAAAATGTCCCTAAAAGCATGAAACTCCTAAAATGTGGTGTAGGATTCCTCATTTGCTTGTCTATGAATTGCCTTAATCATTTGGCCTCCTTAAAACTCTCTAAAGTAGACTAGGGATAGATGAGATGATTTAATTATGAAGGGGGGGTTAGAAACAATCCCAAATATGAATTGGTTATGTACCTATTCAATGAAATTCCTTTGAAAATGAGTTATCGCTACCTACAGTCATAATCACCCTCCTTTCACTCTCTCTTCGCACTTGGCACCAAAGAGGTTTTCAATCTTCTAATCCAATCCATACGGAGCAATGCATGACACTTATTAAGATCCCTTATGCCATTAGATTAATTAGGCATACCTTAAAAAGCCACCCAATTGGAGTTTTCAGCTTCTCACTTGGTGGTCATTCATTGTTCACTATGCCAATTTGGATCAGCTGAGATGAAGGTGTTAGCAGAGGCACTTGTGAGATTAGCTGATGCAAGAAATGGGTATGAGAGGTTAGTGTTGACCAAATTTGACCCTATAGGTCAAATTGGGATCCTTATAGGTAAAAATTGATTTTTAGGTTTTTTATGGGTCTAATATATATTTATTAAGGTGTATTAATTTCATTTAGTGTGATTTCATGTTATATTAGCATTGGTCATTAGTCATTTTAGTCCATATATCATTTTGAGTCATTTTAAGGGTCAAAAGGGGGCATTAAATGACTTGTATGACCTATTAATGAAGTGTGAAGGTGTAAAAATGGTGATTTAACATGAAATGTGTCCTATTATGTCCTAGGTAACTACTTGTAACAAAAAGTGGCAGGTGCTTCAGAAGAAAGAACAACTTTCTTGGGAAAAGAGAAGAGTTTGGCACTTATATGGCCCATGGGGGAAGGTGACACATGGGAGAAGGTGATTTAATGTATATTAATATTAATCACCCTCATATTAGTGATTTAAATTCTTTGGAAGTGCTAAAAATTTCTCAAAACCATTCTACTCCTTTCTTGCCCTTTTAGACATGCAGAAGTGATCAACAAGTTCATGCTTGGTATGGTCAGTTGAAGAACTTATAGGTCAAATACCTTTGGGAGGTGAAATAAAATTTATATAGATTAAACTAAATAATAATATTTTTAATAATGGTATCCTATGATTTATGAACCATCCTCATGAAGTTGACTATGTTTTTTGGCTTGCTAATTTGTGTACCCTACATGTTTTACTCTTGTTTTGATGATCCCATACAATATATCAATTTAAATTGATTATAAAGGATTTTAAATAAATATTATAATTTTATCCATGTTTTTTTTGTAATTTCAAGGTGTTTTGATATGCAAATCATCTTAAGTTGCAAGAGGAAGCACTTTTTTGTGTTGTAGGTAGTTTTCACCATTTCTAAGATTTTTATGCTTTGAAAATGGTTCTATAGGGTAGTGATAGGTTAATTTGTATGTTTTAAATTATATAATAATTTATTTTACATTTAAACTTCAGTATTAAAACCAATCTTTGTATTTTTTAGTCATATACCACATATACAGTCAGTCTGTTGTATGACTGTCATATCAGTCAGCTAGCTGACCACAAAAGGGTTCAACATTGAAAATGAGTTTTGAGGAATTGTATTAGGCAATTAATTTTTTTTAATTTTTCATATAATAACTTATTTATAGTATATAAATTATCATATAAGGTATATTTCTTGAATACATGGACCCCCATACTCACTGCCTACCTGCACACACTAGATGTCCACCTACAAGTGGCTGAATAGAGATTAAGAAGTGTTGAAATATAATTTTAGGAGTTTATTTAATATTTATCAAGGTTTATAGAGTATGAAGAGTGAATTTATAAGTTTTTATATAGATATACAACTCATAAAAGGTTAAAACAATGCTCACTACTAATCCTCATCTTCACCTGTAGATATGAGAGTAACCACCTATAGGTGGTGTTGGCAGAAAACTGAGTGTATTTGATGAAGAATTTGGAAAGGTTATAACTTTATTTGGAGTATTATATTTTTTAATATATCATAACACATATGATTTAATCCATGAATTGGACAAGTTATAATGAGAAACCATGGCCATGAGATGACTGTAGATTCAAGGTTCTTTTCCCTAAAAGTGAAAAATAGAGGTATGAGGATTTTTTCAAAGTCATATTACAATGGTTCAAAAGAATTTTTATGCATCCTAATGGTTTTGGTTTTCAACCCATACATAGGACAAAATATTTGCAAATTTTAAAGGGATGAAAGTTAGTGGAAGACAATTGTTAAAGGCCCAAAGATGCCCCTTGAACCACTGAATTCAGGTAGTATACCTATAGGATTTGGAGATGTAAGATGACTCTATAAGAAAATGTTAAAAACTATAAATTTAATTAATTTTTATATGGTTATATATGGTTTAAGATAACAATTATGATCTATAGATCATCTAAAGAGGTTAGAACACTCTATTTTTGAGTTTCATACACACCTATAAGTTTCTCACCTGAGATGTTGGTATTTAGTAGACTGTGAAGTCTTTCATATGGATATCATTAACTTAGATATATAAACCTATAAACATAGATATAATTGTTATCTAAATTTTTTTCTAAACCCTCAGATGGTTCCCATGAGTCTTATGACATAGGTGTCATGAAGAAAGCCACCTACATGTCTCTATACAGATAGTTGTAGGTCACTGTTATATATAATGAACTGATCCATAACATCTAGGTGTTGGTATTGATTAAAATCAAGGAAATAAATGAGTCTAATAAAATTTTAATGACCATAAATGATATAATAAATATTCTAGATACTACCCTCCAGCCCAAACAAGGATGGTCACCTATAGCTACCCCTCCAACACACAAAAATATAGTCAACTGCCTTGACTAGTCTTAATAAAAATTCAACTTCAAGGTGAAACCATGAGTGATAATGGTTTTAATAAATTATGAGAACTTATAAAATGGTATTTATCATCATTTAAAACTCAAATAGCATATAAATAGGGGAGGAAGAGACTCTAAACAAAGTACACACAATACATATTGAGAACCCTGCACACTACACCTTAAGCAACCAACTTAAGGGTATGACTTGAAGGGTTTAACATGAGTAAAAAAGCATGTAATAATTTTTCTAGTGTAAATTTATCCATAATGATACACCAATATCATTAAAATAGATGAAAGGGGACCCTCAATCAAGCAAGACATAGTCTACATCTTATAGCCAGCACAATTTGCCTTCAAATAGTCTAGCTTAGAGATCTAAGGATTTTGGGGAAAAATAGAGTTATAAAAGGATCAAAAATTTGTGAATAATGTCTCCATAACTTGGATAACCCTCTAAAACATTAAAAAATATCTCATTAAATAGGGGAAATACCCTTTATTTTGCCTCAGATAGAGGGTACTTCCCCTTATACATAAATTGGAAAGTTTGAGGAGTGACAAAAAGTGATCCAAGGAGATAATTGAAAATTTAAAAGAGGTTTTATGAGTTTAAAAAAACATAAGGAAAACATGTAAATATCTCATAGAGGGAGGAATCCCAATGGGATGGCCTAGACCCTAAAGTTTACAGGCAAGCATAGGAAGCAAGGTTTAGGCCTAAAAGCCAAATGGAGAGTCACTTCTAACTCTAGCATGGGATGAGATTTTTTAATCCATTTGGGAATTTTTTTGTGGGAAATATAGAGGTGTAATATCTCTTTTTATGTAGACAAACACAAAGGCCACTTTTAGGGCTCAAAGGCAACATTAGGCCTGTGTAAAGTAAAGGAAGAGTTAGATAGGCTAAGTTGAAGTGCTCACATCTTATTGGAAGATTTGAATGGAGGAAAATGGAGTTTATAGAGATTAATATGGTCCTTTAACATCACATTATTGTAATTTTTTTTCAACTTCAATGTTACATATTCATGAACAAACCTTGAGAATAAAAAACACTCAAAACCCTTGTTAAACCCTTAGAATGACTCGATGAAGGAAATTACGATGGGAAGCTGCTCAAATGGAATATTTTGAGCATGAAAGTGATTTTAACTTTCATATTACTAACTCAAGATACCTACCATCAAGATTAGTTATATGAAATCTATATGGATAGGGTACAAAATGGGTTCTTTTAACTATTTTGTGCATTGTGCAGGTTTTAGGAACATTCAGGAGATGAAACCAAGTTTGGGTGAAAGATATATATTTATTATAACGAACCATAGAAATTTAATGTTACATAAAAAAATCTTAAGTATTCAATCAATATCTCTCATCTTAGCTAGTTAAAATTGGCATAGTGAACATGTCAATGAGAAGGGTGAAAAGCTTCAAGTGGGTTGATTTTGAGGTGTGTTTGATGCCTATAAGGCCATGTAGGGTATTTGAAAGTGTAATACACTCCCACCACCTCCCCACCCCCACCCCCATATATTTACATGTAAAACTAAATCCAACTTTTAGGCCAAGACTAAGAGGTGTGGTAAATAGGAGTTTCTTTTTATTGTAGATGGCGATGGCTCCCTTCCAGAATGATTATAGATGATTAGGACTGCAACCAATACATGGAGAGGAATGTGTAAAAACCTTACCCTTAATTATAATCATCAAATTGATCCCTAATAATGTTTTGGGATTTTTAAATAAAAGTGAATAATGAAAGTAATTTTTTGAGCCAGAATGAGAACTTCCATACCACTTTTCATTATTTTCATGACTTGAGATGACACTTGTGCTTCTTGAAATTGCATGGTTCATTTCAAAATATTATTCTCATGCATATTCAACTCCTTTTATCATCTTGACAAGTGTCTTTGTAACCTTTGAACTTATCTCTTCTCCTTTCTTTCTCAAGTTCTATAAGAACTAAGCCATTTTGGCCTTTGTAACATATGCTCCACCTAATTATGGAGAATTTATACTCATTTTCATACCATTTGATCAATAAGACTACTTATTTTTACCTCTTCCATAATTTTCCATCACTCTCTTCTCTAAGTGTGCTTACTTGAATGTTTGATCTTGCATAAGTGATTACTCTTCTTTCCTTAGCATGGTTGTTTCATTCTTTCACCTATTTATAGTTGGAAAGATTCTTCTTACAAGGCATGTGAAGTGTTTTATGATGTGTCAAGGTTGAGTGATTTAGTCTATTCAAGTAGTGGCATACAAATCCTTTTTTCTATTCATCTTAACTTAAACATTCATCACAACCTCATAATGTAACATTGATGTGAGAAGATGCAAATTGAAAAAGTGTATGTTTGGTTAGTTTTTTGTTTTCATGTGTAACATGCATCTAGTTGAAATTCATCAACTTATTTTGTGTATCACCTCCCTTATTATACCTTTTGATTTCAATTTTCTCTCTCCCTTTTCCCTCACAAATTTTAGGTGTATTAGTGATCCAAAGTAGTACATCAAGGGAGCTAACCCTATCTAGAGATTCACCTCATTCATAGGCTACCCAAAAGAAGCTTAGGGGTGCTTCAATTGTGCCACTTGGATGAGGAGAGATGATACATATACTCAAAGGGTGCAAATATAAGTGACAATAGTTTTTGGCATGCCTGATGGGAATCTTAGTTTAAGAAGTTAAAAGATTTTTAGTGTTATCTTTTAATAATCAACCTTTGGAGGCATCTATCTAAGCATCAATGGCAAATCTGAGATTACATCAACTTTTCAAGCACCCCAAGTATTCATTTTTAATATTTTTGATAATCATTACTCATGTTTTTGCTTCCTAATGAAGTTTTATGGCTGATTTTGGTGTTGAATTTTTATTTTACACAAGTTAGTGAGGTATATCAAGCCTATGGAATCCCCTATCAACCCTATCATGATCCTTACCATCTCTAACATGAAGTGTAATATATCCAACATGAAGTGTATCACCCCATTCATGAAGTGTATTAGTCTTATAGCCAACCTTCTCAATGTCTTGCTCCTCTTGGTCAACCTAGCCACTTCTCAAGTCAATCCATTTCCACCTTCAAACAAACACTCTTGGGATATGAAAGGTACATGATATATCTTGACACACAAATTGGATATTTTCTAGATGTTCTCATTATTAATTTCATTCATAAGATAAGATATGATGCATTAGATCTGGTCAAAAGAGAGTGGGCACCTATTGAGAGAGCCAACTGGCAAAGGCTCACAAGTGAGATGCTAGATGTGAGTGGCCTAATTTCATTCTTAGAAGATAGGATAATAATTTATGAGAAGTAGCCACACCAAAACTATCAAAATTTATATCCACTTCCACAAGATTGATATCAGTCCTATATGGTTCTCACTCATGAACCCAATCAATCTTATCAAAGTCATCCTTTTCCTAATAAGTTGGAAGAGAAAGTTGAAAAGAGAAACCTTGTTTTTAAAGCAAATATTTATAGGTAGATTGAGTTGGATAATATGTATATGCATTATTTCATGTCATCTAAAAAATAAGTGGAATATAAACCCTCATTTCCCTCTCCAATTACATCCCCACCTCAAGAAGTGACCTCTAGATATGAGATTCCAAGTTGGAGACAAGGCATAAAATCCAAGCCTAAGGAGATCCCAAGTTTCTTGAACACTTCATCCACTCCTCAAAGTGCATCAATACCTCAAGAAGAGAATCCTAATCATAACATCCTAATTTATAATAAGATAGTGGAGTCATGGGGAAAGAAAGAGGAGAAAAGCCTAGATAAATAGTGTGAGCTTGAATAAAAACTTGATCATATGCAAACTCCTCCCACCCTTCCTCAAGAGACCTCTTGTCTTCCATGTAATCCTTATCCTCATGAATATTCCTATAAAATTCAAGAAATACTTTACCAAGATAACCTATCCAAGCAAATTGAAGAGTTAGAGTCAAAGATGAAATTGCTAAGTCAAAGTGTGATGGAAGGTTTAGACCCAATAGAAGATCCTATGCCTAAACACACCCCATCTAACCTCCATCAAGAAAGTGTTCAAGATAAATCAGATGTGAATGAATTTATTTTAAAGTGTAAGGAAAAAAATCAAGCCATTCTAGCCCAAGGTATGCCTCCCCTTCTTCAAGAGCTTCCAATAAGATCCCCTACAATGCATTCTCAATTTGATTTTGAGTCCTATGTTCCACCTCCACCAACTAGTTCATCTTGTCCTCAACCCATCACACTTTTCCTTTATGTACCTATGTTATGGGAACCTAAATAAGAGCACTTTCTTGAGTATAAATTACAACTCTTGCTTGAAGAGAACATGGCTCCTTTGCATCCTCATTGGGCTAGGTCACCTAATTTCAAAATACCTACTCTTAGCATCACCAAAAAGGAGAAGGAGATGGAAGATCTTTCAACCCTTGAGAAGTAAGATCAGATTATGATAGCTGAGATAAAATTTGAGATCCCTTAAGAGGCCCTAAGTGCTAAAGAATAAGTGAGTCCCTGTGTTGAGTCTTCTTATTTGGTTGATGATGAAGAATGCCTTCCTTGTGTTGAAGAAGTCTTGGATGAATTCCTTTTGGATTTTAAATAAGAGGATGAAGGAGATTCTCTTTTTTTTCCCCTTCATGATGTTCATCAAAGAGAGGATGAGGAATTGTGATAGTAGTTTGAAAACATTTTCAATGAGTTTGAGTCTCTCAACGGGTCTACAAATGCCTTAGAGCTGATTACAAGTGATGGTAAGCAAGATGACATTTTTCAAAATGTCATAAAAGAGCCAAAGCAAAGTTCACCTCAGCCTTTGGAGGTCAAAACAAGACTTTATTTGTCTCAATATTCCAAGGAACAATAAACCATTCCTCCTTGAAACCATGCCTACAAAGAAGATACAAGTTGATCTTGAGATAAAGAGTAGGCAGGAATATGAGGTATGTGTACAAGGCAAAAAGGAATACTTCTACATTGGAGACCTATTTGAAGATGGTATATCTGAAAGCATAGAAAGTGAAGTGCCAAGAAGTAGGTATGATATATCAAGTGTTCAATCCAAAGATCAACATGCTTGGCAACATGATTTCTTTCTTGAAGAAGGAGATGTAAGAAACTTTCATTTTGATATTAAAAAGGGAGGTATGCTTAATTTTTAGTTGTATATAGTTTTTTGCTTCCTATTTTTCCTAAGTGCTTTGAGCACATGTGTGTCTTTTTAATGTGTTTCTTTGATTTGTGTGCATCCTTCATTTTGTATGGTTGAGGTAGTTAGTTGGTCTTGTCTTGATCAAAACTTGTGGTCAATGGTCAAAGTTTTCATTGTTTGGTTTTAGACTTTAGATGACTCACTAAACTTTATGGACTAATAAGGCTATTGGTCTAGTTAGTATAACAAGCATACTACCTCTATGAATCGCCAATTTATTGACCAAATTTGACCTTATAGGTCAAATTGGGACCGCTATAAGTAAAAACTTTATTTTAAGGTGTTTTATGGGTCTAATAGGATGTTGTAAAAGTAATTTAATACCCCTTTTTGACCCTAAAAGTGACTCAAAATGATAAATGGACTTAAATGACTAATGACCAAGGCTAATATAACATGAAATCATAGCAGATGACCTATAATACACCTTTATATATATATAAAGGTGTATTATAGGTCATTTGCTATGATTTCATGTTATATTAGCCTTGGTCATTAGTCATTTAAGTCCATTTATCATTTTGAGTCACTTTTAGGGTCAAAAAGGGGTATTAAATTACTTTTACAACATCCTATGGAAGTGTGAAGGTGTAAAATAGGTGATTTCACATATCATGTGTTTTATTATGTCCTAGGTAACTATTTATAACTAAAAATGGTAGGTGTTTCAGAAGAAAGAGTAGTTTTCTTGGGAAAAGAGAAGAGTTTGGCACTTGTACAACCCATGGGGGAAGGTGACACATGGTAGAAGGTGATGTAATGTATATTAATATTACTCACACTCATATTAGTGCTTGACATGCTTTGAAAGTACTAAAAAAGTCCCAAAACCATTGTACTCCTTTCTTTCCCTTTTAGACATGCAAAAGTGATCAACAGGTTCATGCTTGGTATGGTTAGTTAGAGAATTTATAGGTCAAACATATTTTTGAGGTGAAATTAAACTCATATATATTAATTTACATAATAATATTACTAAAAATGGTGGGATGTGCTTTATGGACCATCCTCATGAAGTTGACTATGTTGTTTTGCTTCCTAATTTATGCACCCTACATGTTTTGCTCTTGTTTGGATGATTCCATACAATATAGATGTTGAGATTGATTACGTAGGATTTTTAATCCAGATTATAATTATCTAAATGTTTTTTTTGGAATTACAAGGTGTTTATATATGTAAATCATCTTATAACTTTCAAGAGGAAGCACTTTTTTGTGTTACAAGTAGTTTTCACCATTTCTAGGATTTTCATGCTTTGGCAATGGTTATAGGGGGTAGGGATAGGTTCATTTATATAAATTATCTCCTAATTAATTTTAAATTTCAAATTAAATCATCAAATCAATCTTTTTAGTTTAAAATCATATACCACACATATAGTTAGTATGTTATATGACGGTCATACTAGTCAGCTAGGTGCCTACAAAAGGGTTCAACATTGAAAATGAGTTTTGAAGACTCTTATTATGCCTTGAAACAAATTTATGTTTAATTTTAGAACCAATTTAGAGGATATAAATTATCATATAAGGCATATTTATTAAATACATGGACCCCCATACTCACTACCTGCCTGTACACACTAGATGTTTACCTACAAGTGGCTGAATAAAGACTAAAAAATGTTAAAATATCATTTTATAAGTTGAATTAATATTTATTAGTGTTTTTAGTGGATTAAGAGTGAATTTTTAGGTTTTAATATGGATATAAAACTTATAAAATGTCAAAATAATGCTCACTATTAATCCTCATCTTCATCTACAGATATGAGAGTAACCACCTACAGGTGGTGTTGGCAGAAAATTGAGGGTATTTGATGATGAATTTGGAAAAGTTAAAAATTTATTTATAGTCTTAAGAGTGTTTAATATATCATAATATATATTCTTTAATCCATGAATTGGACAAGTTATAATGAGAAACCATGACCATGAGATGATTGTAGATTTAGGGTTCTATTCCCTAAAAGTGCAAAACAAAGGTCTAAGGATGTTTTAAAGGTCATATTACAATGGTTACAAAGAATTTTGATGCATAATAATGGTTTTTTTTTTCAACCCATACATATGACAAAAACTTTTCAAATTTTAGAGGGCTGAAAGTTAGTGGAAGACAATTGTTAAAGTGCCAAAGATGCCCCTTGAACCATTAAATTCAGGAAGTATACCTATAGGCTTTGGAGATGTAAGATGAATCTAGCACCAAAGGTTTAAAACTAGACCTTAAATTTATTTTATAGTTATATATATGTTTTAATATAACAATTATGATCTAGATATCATCTAAGGAGGTTAGAACACTCTATTTTTGAGCTTTAAACACACCTACATGTGTCTCACCTAAGATGTTGGTATTAAGTAGACTATGAAGTCTTTTATATGCATATCATGAGCTTGAATATATAAAACTATGAACATAGAGATAATTGTTACCTCAAAATGTTTTATAAACCCCCAAATGGTTCCCATGAGTCTTATGACACAGGTGTCATCAAGAAAGCCACCTACAAGCCTTTGTATAGTCAATTGTAGGTGACTGTTACAGATAGTGAACTAATCCATAGCATCTAGGTGTTGGTATTACATAAAATCAAGGAAATGAATGAGTCCAATTAGTTTTTAATGACCTTATATGATTTAATAAATATTCTAGATACTACCCTTAAACCTAAACAAGTATGGTCACCTACAAGTGCCCCTCCAACACACAAAAATAAATTTAGTTACCTTGACTGGTCTTAAGAAAAATTCAACTTCAAGGTGAAATCATGATTGATAAGAGTTTTAAGGCATGATGAGAACCTAAACATTGGTATTTTTCATAATTTTACACTCCAATATCATATAAGTATGGTAGTAAGAGACTCTAAACAAGTACACATAGTACATATTGAGAACCTTACACACAATCTACACCTTAAGCAGTCAACTCAAAGGTATGACTTGAAGGGTTTAGCATGAGTTAAAAATCATGGTAATAATTTTGGTAGTGTAAATGGATAACTCATCATACACCAATCACATGAAAATAGATGAAAAGGGACCCTCAATCAAGCAAGATACAGTCTACATCTTATACCTTGCACAATCTACCTTCAAATAGTCTACCTTGGAGATCTAAGGATTTTTGGGGGGAAATATTGATCAAAGGATAAAAATTATTGAATAATATCTCCATCACTTTTATAACCCTCTCAAACATTCAAACTATCTGAGTAAATAGAGGAAGTACCCCTTGTTTTGTCTCAGACAGAGGGTACTTCCCCTTATACATAAATTGGTAGCTTTGAGAAGGAGTGACAAATGGTGATCCAAGGAGATAATTTTACCTTTATAAAAGGTGTGATGAGTTTAAAAACACCTAAATAAAACATGGAAACATCTCACAGAGGGAGGAATCCTAACACGATGGCCTAGAAGCCAAATGGAGAGTCACTTCTAACTATAGCATGAGATGATATTTTTAATCCATTTGGGAATGTTTTTTTGGGAACTAAAAGTGTGTATAAGATCTTGGTATGCAGACAAAACACAAAAAAGGCCACTTTTGGGTATTAAAGGTAGCATTAGCTTGTGCCAAGCAAAGGAAGAGATCGATAAGCTAAGTTGAAGTGCTCACATATTCTTGGAATATTTGCATGGAGGACAAAGAAGTTTAGGGAGGTTAATAGGGTCCTTAAACATAACATTAGTGGAATTTTTTTGCAACTTCAATGTCAGAGATTCATGAATAAACCTTAAGAATAGAAAGTACTCAAAACCCTTAAAATGACCTGATGAAGGAAATGAGGATGTTAAGATTCTAAAATGTCATAATTTTACCATGAAATTTATTATACCTTGTAGAGTACTCATCAATTCCCTACCATCAATACTAGTTGTATGAAATCTGTATAGACATGGAACAAAATGAGTTCTTTTGACTATTTTGTGCATTGTGCAAGTTCTAGGAACATTCAAGAGATGAAAAAAAGTTTGGGTGGAAGATATATAATTATTATAACCTAAAATGTCCATTTAATGTTCCATAAAAACTCATAAGTATTCAAACAATATCTCTTATCTCAGCCATTCAAAACTGGCATAATGAACATGGTAGTGAGAAGGGTGAAAAGCTTCAAGTGGGTTGATTTTAAGGTGTTATTGATGTATATAAGGCCATGGAAGGTATTTAGAATTTAATACACTCAATAATATGTATTTTCATGGAAAAATAAATCCAATTTTGAGGCCAAGTGTAAAAGGTGTGGGAAAGAGGAGATTTTTACTGCAGATGGTGATGGCTCACTTCCAGATGATTCTAGATGAACAAGACTATAACCAATGCATGGAGAGGCATGTATAAAAAACTTTAAATTAATTAAAATAATAATACATATCTTTAATTAGTTTTGGGATGTTCAAATAGAGGTGAATCATGAAGGTAGTTTTCTAAGCCAAAATGAAAACTTTCATGGCACTTTTCATGAGTTTCATGACTTGAGATGACACTTGTGCTTCCTAACCTTGCATGGTTCATTTAAAATATTATTATAATGCATATTTAACTCCTTTTATAAGCTTTAAAATTGTCCATGTGACCTTTATACTTCTCTCTTCTCCTCTCTCTCTCTCAAGTTCTATAAAAACTAACCATTTTGGCCTTTGTAACATATCCTCCACCTGAGTATGTCAAAGCCCTACTCATTTTCATACCATTTGATTAATAATACTAATTATTTTTACCTCTTATATAATTTATCATAGTGTGCTTACTTGAATTTTTGATCTTGCATAAGTGATGACTCTTATTTCCTTAGCATGGTTATTTCATTATCTCACCTATTTATAGTTGGAAAGCTTCTTCTTGCAGGGCATGTGAAGTGTTTTATGATGTGTCAAGGTTGAGTGATTTAGTATATTCAAATAGTTCCATCCAAGGCATATAATTTAGTCTTCCTATCCTAAACATTAATCACAACCTCATAATGTAACATTGATGTGAGAAGATGCAGATTGGAGAAGTGAATGTTTGGTTAGTCCTTTGTTCTCATGTGTAACATACAACTAGTTGGAATTCATCAATTTATTTGGTGTATCACCTCCCTTAGGATATTTTTATTTTAGTTTTATATCTCCCTTTTCCTTCACAAATTTTAGGTGTAGTAGTGATCCAAAGTGGTACATCAAGGGAGCTATCCCTATATAGAGATTCACCTCATTCATAAACTACCCATAAGCTTAGAGGTGTTTCAATTTTTCCACTTGGATGAGGAGATATGATACATATCCTAAAAGGGTGTAAATACAAGTGATAATAGTTAGCTTAAGTCCCAACCTATCTCCCAAAGTGACTTGAATCTCTTGGAACCCTTTTATACCTACACAACACACACAACTATCAAGAAAAGCCATTTTCCACTCTATCCATACAAGTAGGGTAGAACTCAAATTATTTGGAAAAAGTCATGGAGGTTCTTCTACAATATTATATCACTTTAATGCTCATTATATCTCATCTAGAAGCCCTTCCTTCTTCATCTTTCCAATTAGGTCAAAAACAAGGGTTTTGGAGGGTTTTAGGTGTTTCTAACCCTTATAATTTGTTCATAAAGGTCTGACATTTAACCAATGAAAAAATTCCACAAAATGCAAGTTTTTAAACCTCTTCAACTTATCCCAACTCATCAGAATCCCATGTTAGTCATCCATTTTGTTGTGAGCTTCCAAAATTGGCCTCTTAAGTCTTCCAAGGAATTATGTATAAGTTTGAGTTGGTTTGAACCAAGGTTGGCCTCTCTATGGATTTTTTATGAAAAAAAAATTTGTTTCCTACCTTATAATTCCCCATGAAAATGATCCAATTTTTCTCAATGCTAATCTATCCCTATAAGTGGTATTAGACCTCTAAATGGGTAATAAGGCTAGTCTAGACCTAAAGGTCTTGACTGTGCTTTGTTACCCACAATCACTTATCAATATATTCATATTACTATGATGGATATTATATGTTTTTATAAGTCCAACAAAAATTATTACACCACCATTTAAGGCACCAATATTTTATATCTCACCTTCATATCATTTGTTCACTAAACCTACAAGATTTGTTCATCTTGGAGTGCCCTCTATTTGGGATAGAATAAAGGGCATATACCCTATTGACTCATGAAAAAAAAGTATATAAGGTGATTTATAAAAATAATGGTGACACTATGTATAAATTTTTAGGGTTTTTTTATACTCCTAACAACCTCAAACACCCTAATATCCAAGATAGACTCCTACATGGCTCACTTACTGTAAGGTTTGCAAGTATGGACTATAGTTTGTTCTTGAAAACACTTATGTGCTCTATTTATAATATATGAGAGTATTATGAATTAAATATAAATATATTTAATCCCATCTCATATATATCAACACTCAACCTTTACCAACTCTTCAATGTATAACTTTCTCTTGACAAGGTCAAATTGACAGTCAAGTGTGACTATGTATTTTTTCATAAAAGATACCTACTTAAAGGTGTGTACTACAAGGTTTAGTCCTTGTTTCATAATATAAGACCTTACTGAGATCATATATAATCAATTAAAATAAATTTTAACTTGTATCATCATACTTATTTTAGGCTATCCTCTAAATCACTATGTTCTAGCTTACTGTCATGCTATAGTCAACTGTAGTTGACCATTTTTGGAGTATCAAAGGTATTATAGGTGCATTTCAACTCTTAAAACATGTGTTACATGGTCTAGGATACCTTTTAATTATTTTAAAAAAATCCAACCTATAGGTGTTTGTGTTTTTATACCTAATCACTAAGGTTCACCTATGAAGTTGTAAATAGGTACCTACAGTCAATTGCAGATAAGCCTTTTAGAGGACAAGTCACACCTATAAATGGTAGTATGGGTCAAAATCATACAACCAAACTTATCTCCAAGTTACTTGAATTATTAGTATCTTATTACCATAATGAGATCATTTTCCATGGATGTATGTTCCTGTACTACCATCTTGGAGTGTAAAGTCATTTGAGGTTCAAACACTATAGAAAACATTGAAAAGTTGTAATGAACAATTTCATGATTTGGAAGCCTCTTAATCGATGTTTTCAATTTTGTGTTTGAACTAATTTTTATTCAATTTAATGTTCAATTTATACATATTTTGGCATTATCCAAGGTCTTTTTATAAGTTTCATTCAAGGGCGAGAAAGAATAAAAAATCATTTTTTTATACAAACACAAACACTAATTGGTCGGAGTAAGATATTGTAATGTAGTAGAAGAATTTGTAGTTTGTGATACCACAATGGAATACGCCATTACAAACACATTATTAAAAAGTATTAACTACTTGAGATATGGATCCCTACTTTATGAAGGTAGGAAAAATCATGCATTCTTTTAAAATACTCAGATTTTATTATAATTTCTCTTGATGTGGTGTGATGCTTGGTGTACTAATGTATTTCAGAAAGGGAGTGTGTGGGAGTTGTATATATTGAATAATCCCATATTGAAACCATATTATCCTTTCATTTGATAAATTTATCTCCCTTAAGATAGGGCTTCATATTTGAATCATCTAGACTCATCTAGACTTCATGATGACACTATTATATAATGGCATCAAAAGTACCCAGGGCTCTATTTCAAAGCTTTTAAGGAAACTTATCCCTGAACTGTGGTTTCAACATATGCAGATACTCGTCAAACCTACTTGTCACTTCATTTGGATTAAAACATGGTTCTTATGAAACCATAAACATTTTAAGACCTAAAATAATGTCTCAAAACATATTCAAACATCTTTGTATAACATTTCAAGTCTCTATAGGAGCCACCTGTAGGTGAACATTTTAGTATACAGGAAGTGGAGGTAGATGTGAGCAATATGTATTTTGTATGGCTTAAAATCATATTTAAAACTTATTAAGGGGTTAAAATTAATCCTTAAAACCTTTAAGGACTTGAAAAAAGTTTCAATACTTCAATTCCAATGTCCTCAGTCTCCTATAAGTTCACACCAATGGTGCATGACTGTGCATATATGAGAATTGACTATCACAGTCAATAATATGTTATTTTGGAGGTTTGGATTGATTAATAATGTAACAATAATGTATTTAACACATATTTTACTCTTAATATCATATCCATGAACATCCTCATGACCTCACACACCTCACTTAGTTGACTTTGTATGAAATCATGTAGGAAGTTGACTGTGGGTCCTTATTTAACTAAAAATTTCAAAATGTTAGCATTGGAGAGTAATATTGGAAGGGAATATTTATTTCCATGACATGAAAATCATAATATATATAATGATACATCAATTTGAGACAACTACAAGAAATGACAACCTCTGTTGTTGATGATCATGTCTGCAACTTGGCAATAGTGACCCTAACCTATAATTTAAGATGTTTAGTTCCTCAAATCACCTCCAAACATGAAAAACAATATGGAAAATTGAGATAAGGAATTAAAAATCCTTTAGAATCCATTTCACCAACTGGATTGTATGGATAAGCCCAAATAAAAGTAAAACCTGTAGGGTGTGTGGATTAACAAGCAAAATGAAATAGTCAACTTCTTAGGAATGATTCATAAATCATAGGAAACTATTATTCCAACTCCTACCATGAATTAAATTATAAAAATTTTAATATCCATAACCAAGATCATTTAACCTAAAACCTCTCCTACTAGTTGTACCATCAAAAGACCTATTGACCAGTTTTGTATGTCTAGTAGAGTGATGGAGAAGAGAAATGGTTTTGGTCCAATTTTGGCACTTATAAAGAAGATAAAGCATGGAAATGGAGTTAAATAAGATAAAGGTTCACTTCATAAGATTTTTCCCATGTGCCACTCTCATCTATAGGCCATATAACTACCAAACTCCCTCTTTTTCACTTGTTTTCTTGATTTTTAGTTAGGAACCCACAAGTTTCAGTTAATAATAAAATTATTGACAAGTTATTTGATGTAAAAGATTTTAGAACACTTAGATACATTAGAAAACTATACTACCTTTGTTTATGATACATTAGAAGAGAAATGGTTTTGGTCCAATTTTGGCACTTATAAAGTAGATCAAGCATGGATATGGAGTCAAAGAAGTTAAAGGTTCACTACCTAATATTTTCCCATGTGCCAATCTCCTCTATAGGCCATATAACTACCAAACTCCCTCTTTTTTACTTGTTTTCTTGATTTTTAGTTAGGAACCCATAAGTTTCAGTTTAATAAAATTATTGACAAGTAATAGACATATTTGATATTGGAAAAGAGTTTAGAACACTTAGATACATTAGAAAACTATACTACCTTCGTTTATGACCCAAATATGATCCCTAAGTGACACAAATTAACACAAGGACTAAATTGTACTATGGCCAAGGCTAAAAACATATTAAATGACATAAAATTGACCATGACACACCCTATGAAACTATAATATACTCCTATATCAATTTTTGGACTATAGGAGGTTGACCTATTTTGAATTATAGTTAAAATAGTCAATAGGTACTCAGTTGGCTCATAGCTCATCTTATCATCCTCGACCTGATGGAAAAATAGAGGTTATCAACAAATTCCTAGAAGGGTATCTCTATTATTTTGCATCAAATAACCATGAACATTGGGTCTATTGGTTTCCACTACAAGAATGGTTCTACAATACTCCTTCCATACCTCTTCTAAAATGTCTCCCTTTTTGGCACTTTATGGATATCATCCCCCACCCATAACCTCATCTTTTAAGATAAAACCCAAGGTTTGAATTGTTGAGGAACACATTCAACATCAAAAATAGGTATTAAATATTTTAAGGGAAAATTTATCAATAACACAAAATAGAATGAAGTATCAAGTTGATCAACACCATAGTGAGAGGTATTTTGATATTAGTGATTGGATATTTATGCACTTGCATTCATATAATAAGATATCTTTAAAGCAACAAAAAAATGAAAATAAAATTTCTCCCAAGTATTATGGCCCTTATCATACAATTTGGAGTACCTCAATCCACTCACATACATCATGTATTTCATGTATCTTGTTCAAAATAAGGTCATTAGAATAGAGAGTTTTTAAGCATACTTATTTACCCTAAATGGGTGAAGAAGGTAGAGTCAGTCTAAAACCTATGAAAATCCTTAACACATGTACAAGAAAATTATAAACAAGAGAGCTCAAGGAGTATTTTATCAAGAAGAAGAGTTTGAATCATGAATATGCAACATGACAAGATGAAGCTTTTCTACAACAACATCTAGAGTTGATTCAGCATTGAGGCAATAATGTTTTTAATGGGAGGGTAATTATACATCCTTAACCTATAATGTGTCTAAGGATATGTGTGGTGAACTTGTGGTTTATATACCTTTCATATTATCTTATTGCATTTCTCTATGTTATTAATATGGTCATCCTATGGAATAACCATGGCTAGGTAGAAAACATATAGTAGGTATTGGTTAGTCTTTTATCATCATATTGTGAATTCTTCTCTTATTGCATTATTATGGAGGTTGGCCCCTCGAAGTGACTTTGTCATAATTATCAAGTATTATGCTCTTTTATTAATTATTATTATGGATATGATTATTCTTATCTTAATAATATGATATATTATTTCAGTATTGTGAAACATGAAAGAAATTTTATTACACAATAGTTGTCAACTTTGTCTAATCATGGGTGACAACTTTTCTTCAAAAGCTAGGAAAAAGTTAAAGCACAAAACACTAGAATAGTTAAAAGTGTTGAGAGAAAAAAGGGATAAATGTAAATATTTGGTGCAAGACAAGGTATGTATACTATCCCCAATGAACCAAATGTCATAGATAATGATGAAATGAGTAATGATGATGGATGTTTACTAAAATTATATATTATATTACAAGTCCACATTCAAAATATGTAGTTTTTATTTTTGGTGATGATGATAATATGCATGATGATTTAACCCCTAGAAATGAATAAAATTACATGTATACATATAATGGTGAAAGTAAAAATGAATAAAATTAAATAAAAATATTGAATAGTGAAAGCAAAAATAAAATAAACTATATGAGAACACAAAATGAAGAAACTATTAATGAAGATAATGATATAGAAACACCAAATAAAAAGCATTTACCATTAAAATAACATGTCCTAGGATTTTTCATTGAAAAACCATGTACTTATTTGAATTTGATGAAAATATTTTGAAACCAATGCCTAAGAAAATGTTTGAGTGCCATTCAAGAAGAAAAACTAGAAAATTTTGGGATAATTACATTAAAATTTAAAATGTTACTCGAAGATGTCAATCATTTGTTTCACTAATTAATTTTTTTAAGATGAGACCTATAATGAAGAACCTAGGACTAATAAAATCAAATATTGATGGTAAAAATAAGACAAGTTTTTAAAATATGCAAAATGCATAACTATTATAGGTGTGAAAAAACACACCAAAGATAGTATGCTTCCTGATAGGTAATTGTGACTTGTATAGTAAGTGGTCAAATAAGGAAAAAACACTTGATTAGACAAACAAGTAGAGAATTTAACATAGACATAAAAAAACTAATAAAAGTAATTGGGAGCCATAAAAGACTTGATGTCAATAGTAATGAATTATGGGCATTTTGAAAAGACTCTTATAGAAAGACAAGGCTATAACCAATGATCTCAAAGGTCTACTTGCACAATTATAGAAACATAGCACAAGGATTTCACCCAATATAGGAGATGTAGTGAAAAGAAGAGTTGGTTCTCATAACCATGATAACATCCAAAACATTCCTTAGATATGAAACAAACACAAATGTACTCTAAGTTATTACATAAATATCCAAAAAAAAATTATTAGTCAAAGATATTTTGAGATGGCCAAACCTTCTATGTCAAAATAAATCACACACGCACCACTTGTTTTTGTAGGTAACATTTTAGTTTTCAATGAATTATGATGGTTTTCATCTTGTATGTTGTAATTTTCATACTAAAAACTTGCAACATTTGTGGTAGATTGCCAAAATTAAAAAATTATATCCATAAAGATAGTACAAGTGGAATTGGACAAAAAATAGTTGCTTTTATCAAATAAAATTTTGTGATGAGCTATTTAAAAGAAGGAAAGAAATATAAAAGGTGTGATCTTGTTACAAAATAAATACTTTTTTCAAAATTTATGATTAAATTTAGGAAGAAATTAGTTATGAGTATGCAAAGCACACACATAAAGCTTATTCATTACATGAATAATTAAAGTTAAGCAATGGCAAATTCCTACTTAATTATATTGTTTTAGAATTAGAATTTGTTGAGAATTACAGTGTAACCACAAATGGTGATCCAGTCATATTATTGAAACTTAGTACATGTTTCCATTTTTTTTACATATAACATTTATGCATGCCCTTGATAATATAAAGAAAGATAAAAAAATATTAAGAGATTACCATTTCTATTTCAGTGATGATTAATCAATCTATACAGAGTATGTGTAAGGTTGTTTTGAGATGTTCTATGGAAAGTTGATTGAAAGTAACATTACTTTTCATCAATAATATATTTAGTCAAATAATTATACATCTTAATTTAAAAGCCTATAAATGTTTCATAGGTTGATCAAGAATGTGACCACCAGTGTACAACATATTTGGAATTTCATTGAGGCTAACCATGGAAAATGGGAGTATGACGTTGTTAGTTCACATGTGAAAAAACCCTTGTGAGAGAGGAATTGATGTTTAAAGATTGGTTGATACCATTATTATAGAATTCCATATTCTTTTGAGGATAGAATGAATATTATGTCTCCTTATTGGGCACTCTCTGAGGCCAATAACATGGTATTAGGCATTATTCACCACCCCTGAGATGGTGATGATGTCATTTTTCAACCATGAAGCACCGATCATGGAGATCTCCAATTGCATCTTAAATGTTGACAAAGTTTATTATCAATGTTTATAAATGTTAGAGTAGTAGAAAAAACATGCATCTGGGTGGATTCAAAGGTCATGGACTTGGTAAAATATGTAATTTTCCTATCTTGAGGTGTTATAAGTTATGGGTTTGTAAGGGGAGGTCCTAGAAGTGAAAATGTCAATTGGAGGAAATGAACTTGTATCTTGACTACATAAAAATAACATTTTAGGACTAATTACTATATCAATTTCCATAAGTTTATATTTTGTTTTTTTTATTAGCATGCTCTAGGGTGAAATTATATGGATTTGTCATGAACATGAATTTTATTTTTATTTTTTTAAACACCTTATAGTTTTCATTTTAGGTGTGTCTGAAATTTGCCTTAAAAACTATATGTTTTTAATATAAGGAAGGACATTATTGAGGTTCGAATGGGTACTTCCTCTACTAACTAGACATTATTTGAGGAAAATAATTTGGTCCTAGATGTTATTATCCACCCTTGATATGGTGAAAATTATAGTTCTTAGCCATGAAGCACTAAGGGTGGAGATCTCTAACTACAACTTGAATGTTGACAACATTTGTTTTCAAGGTTTTTGTGCTAGAGAAATTGTGAAAATTTGTATCCTAGTGGATTCATAGGTCATGGTCCTGTGCATATGTAATTTTATTATCTTAACATGTTTAAAGTGGTGTATTTACAAGGGGAGGTCCCGAAAAGTGAAAATATTAGTTAAAGGAAATGAACTTATCTATTGACTACATAAAATAACATTCAGGATAGATCATTATATTGTCTAACATGGATTTGTATCTTATGTTTGATAAAAACACTCCAAGGTGAAATTATATGGATTAAATATTCACATGAAGTTCATTTTGGCTCATATAAATGACTTACATTTTTATTTGTATGTGTGTCTAAAATTTGCCTTAAAACTAAATTTTTTTACAAGAAAGAACATTCTTGAGGCTAGAACAGGTACTCTATTTCCTAATCAGGAGTAATCCAATGATAATAAAATGGGACTAAATGTTATATGACACAAGCAATGTTTTGGAAATGCTAATTTTCAACCACATAACACTAGAGGTAGAGATCTCTAACTTCAGCTTGAATGTTGACAACATTATTGTCAATTTTTTGCATGTTGAAGGAATTGAAAATTAATGTATCTATGTGGATTTAGAGGTTGTGATCCTAGGAACATATGTAATTTTTCTATCCCAATGTGTTTTAAGTGATGTATTTTCAAGGGGAGGTTCCAGAGATAAATAATTATGTTGGAGGGAATGAACTTATCTCCTAAGTGCATAAAAATAACATTTCAGGACTAACCAATATATCATCTACCACATATTAATACATTGTGTTAGATTGGCATGTTATAAAATGAAAGTAGAGTAATTATACATGCATGTGATAGATATTTTAATTTTTTTAAATGATTTATGGTTTTCATTTTACATGTGTATGAAGTTCACTTAAAAAACTTCAACTTTTTCATATAGGGAAGGACGTTATTGAGATCAAAATGGGTACTTTATCTCATAGCTCTAGGAATAATTCAAGGTTGATAACATGGTACTAGATGTTTTTCTCCACCCAAAACATGGTGATGATGCCAATTTTTATCCATGAAGCATTGAAGTTAAATTTATTTGATTGCAACTTGAATGTTGACAACATTTGTTAGAAATGTTTTTGCATGTCAAAATAATTTCAAAAATGTGTACCTAGGTGGATTAAGAGGCCATGGTCCTAGGAACATATATAAGTTTACTATCCGTAAGTGTTTCAAGTAATATATTTGTAAGGGGAAGTACCAAAAGTAGGAATATCAATTACAGGAAATGAACTTGTCTCTTGAATGCATAAGAATATCATTTTAGAATTGATCACTATATTATTTGCAACATTTTTATCTTATATAAGATTTAAGTGATCTATGGTGACATTATAAGGCTTCAACATACATGTAATGGTTCTTGTAGTTTATGTAAAAGGATTATGATATGAGTTTTATACATGTTTGAAGTTTGCATAAAAAATACAATTTTTTCATATATGGGAGGACATTCTTGAGGCCTAAACATTTAGAGTAATTAACATAGACATAAAAAAACTAATAAAATCAATTAGGATCCATAAAAAAATTGATTTAAATAACAATGAATTCTAGGCATTTTATAGCAGACTCCTACAAAAAGACAAGGTTATAGCCAATGCTCTTAAAGATCTACTTCCATAATTCTCAAAAGACAACACAAGGGTCTCACCCAATATAAGAGATGTAGTGAAAATAAGAGTTAGTTCTCATAACAGGAAAAACATCCAAAACTTTTTTTTGGATATGAATCAAACAAAAATTTACTCCAAGTTATTACATAAATATGTAAAATTTTCTATTATTTAAAGAGATTTTGATATGGTCAAACCTTCTATGTCAAAATAAATCACATATATACCACTTGTAGGTAACATGTTTAGTTTTCAATGAATTATGACATTTTTCATCTTGTACATTGTAATTTTCATACTAAAAACATTTTTTATGAGTGTGTAATTAAAGTTTGTGTGTGTGTGTGTGTGTGTGTATACACACACACACACACACACACACACACACACACACACACACACACGTAAAAACACTAGATGGATAATTTTTTTTTAAATAAATCATATTTGGATGGAACTTGAAACATTTGTGGTGGATTGTCATATTAAAAAATTATATTCATAAGTAGAGTACAAGTGGAATTGGACAAAAATAATTTTCTTTTATCAAACCAATAATTGTGATGAGCTAATTAAGATATGGCAAGGAATATAAAAGGTGTGAGCTTGTTACAAAATAAATACTTGTTTCAAAACGTATGATTGAATTCACGAAGAAATTATTAATGAGTATGCAAGGCACACACATAAATCTCATTCATTGTATGAAAAATTTAATTTGATCAATGACAAATTCCTATTTGGTTCTATTGTTTCAGCATTTGAATTTGTTGATAATTACACATTATACCTCAAACAGTGGTCCAGTCATATTATTAAAACTTAGTACGTGTTGCCATTTTTGTGTATATAACATTTATGCATACACATAATAGTACAAAGAAAGACAAAAAAAATTAAGAGAGTACCATTTCTATTTCAGTGATGATGAATCAATTTATATAGAGTATGTGTAATGCTGTTTTGAGATGTTCTATGAAAATTTGGCTAAGAGGAACATTACTTTCAATCAATAATTTATTTAGTCAGATAATTGTTCATCTTAACTTAAAAACTTAAAAATGTTTCATAGATTGATCAAGATGCATGTGACCACACTGTACAACATATTTAGAGTTTAATGAACGATAAACATGGAAAATGGGATCATGACATTGTTGGTTGTAGTCATAAAAAATATCCAAATTGGTATCTTGAGTGTGGCTTGTGACACCCTATCCATAGGACCTTGTTTCATGCTCTCTTGACCCTCATAGACACCTTTTTTCTCATTGCCATTCATCCATAGCCTTCTAGATGGTCATTTTAGCTTAGATAGACTCCATTTCCTAGGCCAATCCTATCATCCTAGGTCTTGAATCTTTAGGATAAGAGATCCATACTTAGACTACAACACCGAACCCTAGGGTGTCCCATTTTTGGCACTCTTATACCTTTGTAAATTGAGCCCAAACTATTATTTTCATCTAATCCTTATCTTTCATCATGTCATCTTACCATAAATACATTTAACTTGTGACCAATAGTTCCTTATAAAATCCCATTCAAAGTTGATTTATAAAGAGAGGTGACAAATATTACAAATCAAGCAAAAATACAACCAAAATACTATGGTAAACTTTCTTATTCTCTGCATACAATCACCTAACACAGCTACAAACATATTCAAACCCTCATACCAATCCCTAACCACCTCAATCACTCTCAATTTGAAACTTTTACATCTGCATCACATTATTTCATAAATCATATTAGGTGGGAGAACTACATATGACTTGATCCCTCTTCAGAGTATTGGTAAATAGGTGTCATGCCCACACAAGGGATGTGTATCACACATTTAGTGCATCTTACACACACTAACCCCCTCTTTTCAAATGATTCAAATCTTATTCATCAAGCATGATGGAAGGTTAGCATTTTTAAGATTAAAATAGCTCTATAGTGAGTTTCATCAACATTCAACACTCAATATTTCACAAGTAGACTCATACAAAAACAACACAAAGAATCCAAAAAAATTAGGTCTCTGTGAGCAATTTGGACAATAGCAACAGAAGAGGATAACAATGTTGGACCCTAAAGTGTCTATTTTTTAGCAGTCTTATCCTTTCACCAAATAAAATCTAGAATATAATTTATGACAATGTCCTAATCTTACACATCCATTTTTAATCCTTGTAACAGTCATTTCATCCTATTTCTAGATAAGTTATATTTTCTCTTTATTTATTGCTATTTTTAAAAAGGTGAAAAAGATAGATAAATTATGTAAATCAGGGTTATAATTATTGTAATATTATTTACTAATTTATTAATCCAGACCCTTAACTAAAATAGGAATAAAACTCCATTATTCCCAAAAAATAAATTATTTGGTGAATCTGACTTACTTCGTTTATGTACAAAAACCCTAGAAACCCTAGAAAAAATTTCTTACTGATTTTTCCAACATTTTCTAATTTTTTTACATATTTAAATCAAAATTTCACATTTAATTTTAAAATTTACCTTATGAATTTTTTTAAATCATTTATTTCAAACCCTAGTTGCATATACTATGTCCCTTTGCTTTTGAGGTATCACCCTACATCCAAATCAGATTTCACATAAAAAAATAAAAATGGATTTCACTCATTTCAAAACATTTTTTGCAAACAATAATGAGTCTATACTCAGTCCTATCATTAATATGAATGATGAAGTTTACTATATATTAATGCAAATCTTCATTCTTTCCCTTTAATTCTTACTTTTCATAATATGGAAATATATCAAGAAATTTATTGCTAGACATGTTCAGATCCCTTTCCTTCAAAGAAATGTTTACCTTTCATTAATACAAGGTTTTATTAATTCTTTTATATACTCTATCTCTATCATGAAAAATAATTTTCAACTCTATCTTGCTAAACATATTAAAAATGTCATGTTACAAGTCAAAGTTTTTAATGCATTAGTGCAAAATTCCATGCTCTCTATCCCTTGTTTGCTATCTCTCATATGGAATGTTCTTCATGATCATATTGATATGTGAATTATAACTCCAATTACATGCATTTCATCTCACACATATGGTTTCTATCTAGATGTAAACAACTCTTTGGCTACTTTTGAGTATCTCCCTATCACTACTAGACACAAGAAAACACAAGCGACTATATCTATTCCTCCTCTCTCCAAGAGGGTGATAGCTACTTTCCCTCTAACTAGGAATATGCTATAATATCTCCAAAAAGTGAGTTAGCCTATATTATTGTTCCTAATGCATACATTCAGCCTATAGCTTCTTCAAACCCTCTTCAACATATGTGCTTACATGTTCAATTAAAATTAACTAGGGTTTACACTTGTGAGACTCTAAGGGATCAAATCATCAGTATAAGCAAGTTTATTTTGAATTTAAAAATGTAGAATCAGATATTACATGAAAAGATCACAACATTGAAAAATCATATTAAAATATAAAAATGTCAAAGGCATCCTAGTGTCAATCATGTATATGCACCTTCACCTAGTAAATAGGTTGTAAGCAATGTTACATATCAACATAATAAATCACAACAAAGTAACTATAAAACTAGTGATTAAAAAAGAATTCAAAGATCAAATAAGAGTTCAAATGAGGTACTAGGGAAAATGATTAAGTATAAGTTAATCAAACTACTTCCTCTACATCTAGTGATAAGATCTAGATATTATTGTGCATATCATAGAATACATGGACATCACACAGATTTATGTCTAGCATTGAAAAAACATATACAACAAATAATTGATAATGAGGAGCCTATATAAGGTAAATTCATCAAAAAACCCACAGTGATGCAGGAACACATTCACAAAGGGTCAAATTCAAATAGTACAAAAGTGGTCATCAAAGCATAACTTAGAAGACAAAAGGATCAAAAATCAAAATTAGAGCAAGAAACAGTACCATAAGCACAGATAAAGCATGAAAAATATGCAAATCTCCCTCTCCAAATTGAGGCTCAAATTTCAAAGTAGTATGGGTTTGGTTTAAAATATCTATAAAAGTTCGATTATCAAGATCAAGGGTTGGGCAAGCGTGCTCAAGGCATCACTACTCTTATTATAATAGTTGATAATGTTTGTCACCAAGGTTTGGGATTTATTGAATATCCTAAGAAAAATCATTCATAGACACAATTTATCAAAGGAAAATATCCAGATATAAGAAAAGTCAATACAAGCATTCCATTGGTTCAGATTCAAGATGATAATGATGAGTGGAACAATACAGATTATTATGATTTTCAAGATACCGATAATGAATCCAAAGATTCAGAGTCATATTCACAGTGATTCCCTTGTGCTTCACAATCATGCATGATCCCTTTATTTGATACAGGACACCATGATAAAGAGTCTCTTATGAGACTCATTGGTTAATATCATTTTTCTCAACTTACTTGTACATAGTTTCTTTTCAAATTCTTAAATTCTTGTACATAATTATCCTTATGATTGATTGTACATAGAGAATACAAAAATATTCAAATATTTTAAAATGATCCAAAAATTGGGTTTACCTTTTAGATAAATCAAAATAAAATTTTAAAATCAAATACTGAAAATCTCAATTCCCTGAATTAAAATAGAATTGGATGCATAATTCTCAATTTTTTTAAAATCAAATAGAAATTAGATTTAATATTCAAGAATCAAACATGAGTGAATAATAACTCAATAAATATGATTTTGCATTCACTAATACATGAACAATAATTAGCCCCTGTTAATAAATAATGTTTTATTCAAAATAGATTTTAAAAATATAATAGGTCATTTCCCAAAATTTAATTAAAAGGAATTGACTTTTAAACTTTGAATGTGAATTATATTCACTCAATAAATATGATTTTACATTAACTAATACATGAACAATAATTAGCCCCCTGTTAATAAATAATGTTTTATTCAAAAATAGATTTAAAAAATATATAAGTCATTTCCTAAAATTTAATTAAAAGGAATTGACTTTTAAACTTTGAATGTGAATTATATTCACTCAATAAATATGATTTTATATTCACTAATACATGAACAGTAATTAGCCCCATGTTAATAAATAATGTTTTATTCAAAATAGATTTTAAAAATATAATTAGTCATTTCCCAAAATTTAATTAAAAGGAATTGACTTTTAAACATTGAATGTGAATTATTTGAATATGAGTGCTATGAAAACTCATACAACTCTTTTATTCAGTTAAACCATTTCATTCATATTTTTATCCCTTCAAATATCTCATAATCAATTTTTCATACTTAATTTTCTAAATATTAGTGAATAAATCAAAATTCATGAAATACTAAAAAATTGAAAATAATAGAGAGATAAGAGATTGTTTATGCGGTTCACCAATTGACTATGTCCGTGGGTTCATTTGAACCGTTTCATATAAATAAGATGTAAATACATAATTTAAAACTTACATCTATGTATGGATTAATAAATCTTGCAACTTTGTGTAATATGAAGAACTCATTTGTAACATGTAAATGTTCTTCTCTTCACCCAAACAAATACTTACAACTACTTATAACTCTCTTAAATAAGTTATTAATTCTCTCAATATAAGGAAATAATATTCTCAAGGATTTATAAAAATATCTTTGACTACAAATCTCTCTAATTTATACAAATTGAAAAGGAGTCAAGAATAAAATTAAATGTGATCAATAAACTGAATTAAAAAATAGACTTTTCATTTATATGAACCAGTCTATGCTTGAAATTTTCGATAACATTTCTTCTCTGTCAAAAAATAAGAAACCTATGCATCTCTGTTGGCTTTCAAATGTTCTCTATAAACTACTGTCAAAATAATCCTAATCTTCAATATTTAAAAATTGTCATATAATTAATATTAACTAGCAATTTTCTATTTTTTCTCCAAAATATAATTATCTTCGAAATACACTACATGCATCTAATAAAGAATAAAATCCCATAAAAAATGAATAGTTCTAATATCAAACTTTATTTAATAAAATACTTCCTAAAATAAAATATAATAAAACCAATGCATCATCCATTTAATTATCCATATAAAGGAGGGGTGGATAGCATGCATGTTTAGAGTCAAACATAAAACATATCCCATGCATGTTTATTATATTAAAATCATATCCATGTAACTAAACTTTCCCCCAATCCAAAGCTCCATGTGAAAAAAAGAAATGTTAAGGTTTTTAAAGACATATCCCACTTAAATCGGTTAAACATATCCAAATGCACCCCCATGCAAAGTAAATGGTATTCCACGTGGTAAATGGTAATATGGAATAAATAAAGTTTATAAATTTTAATCTTAAAACATATCCCACTTAAATTAAAACCCATACATAACCATTTGCTTGGGATTGGGGTGGATTAAAAATTTGGGATTTGGAATAATTATCCAATGGGATAAATAAAATATTAAATTGGGTTTTTTTTTTTAAGATGAAGAATATTTAAATTTTGGTATTTAATAAAATTGGATTTAATTAAAATATATCTTATGATTTTTTTTAATAATTATAATATAGGATATTAGGATTATTTCGGAAATGGGAAAATGGAGGAATTACAATGGAAAATTAATTGGATATGTGGAATATCTCGGTGGCTTAATAGGATTATGTAGTAAGTTGATAAAATTAGATGTTGATAGGTTACAGAGAATATGGGTAAATAGTCATTTTAGTCCCGCATATGCAACATAATATCCATCAACAACATAAAATAATTTCAATATAAAAAGTAATTGTATCAACTCTTTATATTTTTCCCACGTATCAATTTTTTATTACGACACTTATCTTTTCCACATTTTTCCAAACCATATAAAAATTCTTCGGATCATAAAATACCAAAAACATTTCAATTGTATGTATTATCCATGCTTTACATTTCTACTACCATGCTAGACTTACATTTTGTTGTTCTATGCTATTATTTATTGATTTATCTACATTACCATGCTTCACTTAATCTTCTTTGAGTGGGTGCAATGACACCCAGATCCTTGATTTCTTCACTCTACCCTTTGAGGGGGTATCTTACTTCTACATTTGAGACATACATCGACATATCTATCCACTGAAGGCATATTCTACATGACTACACCATCCATGTTATGTTATTCCTACACCACACACTCTAGTTATCATGAAGTACATTACTTACTAACTTACATAGATTATTTTATTGACACTCACTATTATATAGCACTTGTGTATTTCTTAGCATCTACCTAGTCTTATACTACATGTTTTGCATACTTTCACTTCTTTCTTTGATTAGTTAGATATAATTGTATTTTCAGCGTTTACATGCCTTCCTTTCTTATTTTACATGGCTAGATAAGATTACATTTCTCAGTTCCTGTTTTATCTCTTGTGTGTGCCTTAGGACATTTTTCAATGTCCTTTACTTGTACTCTTTTATGTGTTTGTGGCCCTCATGCCAACCTTGCTTATTTTCAATTATAGGTGTATGTGGCATTTTAATATGCCTTGTATGCTTGCTTTCCTAGTTTGAGTGACATGTAGCCATGTCCCTTGTTTGCTTGGCCATTTTTGTGTGTTTCTTGCTTCTTGAATTTATGTACTTGTTGCTTGTTTTCTTCTCATTGTTTGTAATGATATGATCCACATCATGCATTATCTTGCTTTCTTGGATGCCATGATGGACATCATGCTCCATCCCTCCCTGACAATTAACAACTAACTAAATTTCTATTTCCAATTTAGTATATTGCACATGTTATTACATTGTTACATCTATGTAGGCATACCCCTGTTGATCTAACAATCTCCAATACAAACTATATTATATCTTGAGATATCTTTTCAATTATAATCGCTATATCATGTATTTCATAGCATAACACATTTATAGGGCTCTTTCTTCTGAGGGCAATCAATTTAAGGTCTTCATTCCTACCTAGAGGGGGCAACAATCAGGTGTTTTGTCACAAAGATCAAAGCCTTTGACCGATCAAAAAATTAGTTTTTAGAACACTCAAAAGACAACCAAAATCCAAACCAAGTAGAATAGACCAGAAAAATGGTGACAAACATAGAATAGTGATAAAAAATAACAAAGGACAAGAGCACCATACTTAGACTATAGTTTTAGATAGTAAAGTGTCCTATTCTCGATGCTTCTATCCAAATAGTAAAAAAAAACTAGATTCTCCAAAAATAGACAAAAAGGTAAGATTACTTATAATTTTTTCAGCTACAGTTTAGTTCAAATTTAAGAATTTTAGTATAGTTTTTCTTAGAAAATCTAGACATAGGAGGCATCATGTATGGTATGATGGTTCTTGATTTCAATTTCATATTGGGTAATTGGTATAACTTATAGATCATAATCCATGTTACAAATATCAGTGATTAAGGGTAATGTACATGGTACATTTACCTTTTTTTCTTTTTAGTTCATTGCATTACCTAGGTCTTCTCAGTAGTTAAATGCCTTATTCCATATGCAAGTGATTGGCATCATTCTTGAGTGTATTCCATATAAACCTAAATTTTAGTTTTGGAGTGGATTTCATACAAGCTTAATCTCCATCTCTTGAAGTGGCCAAGATTGGCCTAGTGCTTTTCCTTTATCCTAGTATTTTGCTTTGTTGCATCACTAGAATAAAGGGGGGCCAAATTTAGTCATACAAAATGTCTAAATTGATACCTTGAGTGTGGCTTGTGACACCTTATCCATAAGACCTTCTTACATGCTCTCATAACCCCCCTAGACACCTTTTTCCCCATTGCCAATCATTCATAGCCTTTTAAATAGTCATTCTCGCTCAACTAGACTCTATTTCCCAAACCAATCCTATCCCCCCATGTCTCGATCTTATAGAATAGGAGTGTCATACTTGGACTATAGTTCCAGACCCTAGGGTGTCCCATTTTTAGTATTATTATCCCTTATCAAATTAAACCCAAATAGTACTTTCTTTGATCCCTATCTTTCACAATGTTAGCCTAACATGAATACATTTAACCTATGACCAATAGTTCTCTATAAAATCCCATTAAAAGTTCATTTATAAAAGGAAGTGTCAAATCTTACAAAGAAATCAATAATACAATAAAATTACTAAGGAAAACTTCCTTATTCTCTCCATATAGTCACCCAACACAACTAAAAACATATTCAATCCCTCATACTAGTCCTTAGCCACCTCAAGCACTCTCATTTTGGCACTTTTGCATTTACATCACACCATTTCACAAATCACATTAGATAGGAGAAATATATGACTTGATCCATCTTTAGAGTATTGATATGTAGGTAGTGTGCCCACACAAGGGGTATGGATCACACGTTTAGTGCATCTTACACACACTAACACCCTTTTTCAAGTGATTCAAATCCTGTATCAAGCATGATATAGGGTTAGGGTTTTTAAGATTAAAATATCTATATAATGAGTTCCATAGACATTTAGAACTCAAGATTTCATAGGTAGTCTCACATTATAATAGTGCAAAGGACCTAAAAAAATCAAGTCTCTATGAGTAGTTTGAACAATAACGGTAGAAGAAGACAATAGTGTTGGACCCTAAAGTGTCTTATTTTTGGCAGTTTACTTTTTTCACTGAATGAAAGCTAGATTCTAATTTGCAACACTAACCTAGTCTTGCATAACCAATTTTAAACCCTATAACAATAATTTCAACTTGTTTTCAGATAATTTATATTTTATCTTTATTTATTATTATTATTTTAAAAAAAACAAAAAAAATAGATAAATTATACAAATAATGACTGTAATTATTGTAATATTATTTATTGATTTATTAATTTAGACCCTTAACTAAAATAGGAATAAAACTCCTTATTCCAAAAATAGTTAAATCACTGGTTCATGTGTGAAAAATCCCTTATGAGAGAGGAGTTAATGTTCAAAGATTTGTTGGCACCATTATTATAGAATTCCATATTCTCTTGAGTTTGGAATGAATATTATGTCTCCTTATCATGCATTCTTTGAGGCCAAGAACATGGTCCTAGACATTATTGACCATCCATAACATGGTGATGATGCCATTTTTTAGCCATGGAGCATCAGTTGTGGAGATATCCAATTGCATCTTGAATGTTAACAACATTATTATCAATGTTTCTAGGTGTCATATCAGTTGAAAAAACATGCATCCAAGTAGATTTCATGGTTCTAGGAACATATGTTTTCCAATCTTAAGGTGTTGGAAGTGATGGATTTGCAAGGGGATATCCTAGAATTGGAAAGTCAATTAGAGGAAATGAACTTGTCTCTTGACTACATAAAAATAACATTTTAGGATTGATCATTATATCATTTTTCATAAGTTTGTATTTATTATTTGATTTACATGCTCTAGGCTGAAATTATAGGGATTTGACATGCACATGAAGTTTTTCCATTTTCTTAAATGCCTTATAGTTTTCAATTTATGTGTGCTTGACATTTGCATTAAAAACTACAATTTTTTCATATAGGGAAGGACATTATTGAGGTTGGAATGCATATTACCTCTCCTAAGTAGACATAATTTAAGGCCAATAATGTGTTCTTAGATGTTATTATTCACTGCTAATGTTTTTAAAATTAGAGTTCTTAGCCATAAAGCACTAGAGGTGGGGATCTCCAACTATGGATTGAATTTTGACAACATTTGTTGTCAATGTTTATATGTGTTTGAGAAATAAATAAAATGTGTATCTTAGTGGATTAATAGGTCATGGTCCTAGGCATATGTAATTTTATTATCTTGGCATGTTTAAAGTGATGTATTTATAATAAGAGGTATGGAAAGCAAAAAATGTTAGTTAGCAGAAATGAACTTATCTCTTGATTGCATAAAAATAACGTTCAATATTGATAGTCTGCCATGGATTTATATCTTATGTTTGATAAAAACACTCTAAGGTGAAATCATAGGGATTAAATATGCATGTGAAGGTAATTTTGGCTTGTGTAACTGACTTACATTTTTATTTTTATGCATGTTTGAAATTTAGCTTAAAAACTATAATATTTTTATACAAGGAAGAACATTATTGAGGCTAGAACTTGTACTATGTATCCTAATTAAGAGTAATCCAAGGCCAACAACATGGTACTAAATGTTATACACCACCACTAATGTTTTTTCAATGCCAATTTTTAACCACGTAGCACTAGAGGTGGAAATCTCCAACTTCAGCTTGAATGTTGACAATATTTGTTGTCAAATTTGTTGCGTCTTGAAGTAATTAAAAAAATGTATCCATATGGATTAGAAGTCATGATCCTAGGAATATATGCAATTTTTATATCCCATTGTGTTGGGAGTGATGTATTTTCAAGGAGAGGTCCCAGAGATAGAAATTTATGTTGGAGGAAATGAACTTATCTCTTAAGTGCATAAAAATAACATTTTAGGACTAACCACTATATTATCTACCATATATTCATATATTATGTTAGATTGGCATTTTATAAGATGAAAGTAGAGGAATTATACATGAAAGTGATAGATATTTCAATTTTTTTTAAAGGCTTATGATTTTCATTTTACATGTGTTTGAAGTTCACTTAAAAACTATAACTTTTTCATAAAGGGAAGGACATTATTGAGTTTGGAATGGGTACTTTATCTCATAACTAAGAATAATTCAAGGTCAATAACATGGTACTACATGTTTTTATCCACCCAAAATATGGTGATGATTCTAATTTTTAGCCATGAAGCACTGAAATCAAATGTCTTTGACTACGACTTGAATTTAGACAACATTTGTTGTCATTATTTTTGCATGTCAAAATAATTACAAAAATGTGTATCTAGGTGGATTGAGAGGTCATGGTCTTGGGCACATATTTAATTTTACTATCCTTAACTATTTTAAGCAATGTATTTGTAAGGGAAAGTACCATAAGTAGGAATATCAATTAGAGTAAATGAACCTATCTCTTGCCTACATAAAAATATCATTTTAGAACTGATCACTATATTATCTACCACATTTTTATCTTATATAATATTTAAGTGATCTAGGGTGACATTATAAGGCTTCAAAATGCATGTAGTGGTTCTTTCATTTTGTGTAAAAGAATTGTAGTTTGAGTTTTATACATGTTTGAAGTTTGCATAAAAAATTAAAATGTTTTTTATGAGGGACAATCTTGAGGCCTAAATTAATACTCCATCTCCTAATCAGGAATACTCCAAGGAAAATAAAGTCATCTTAGATGTTATCAAAACCCTAGGTTTACTCTTATTGTCCCTTAAATGATGCCCTAAAAAAATGGGTTAATGGGCGTAGGGTGTTGATTTATCCCAAAGAATCCTCTATCAATGAGTGTTACCTATATAGCCAATACTCTGAAGAGGGTCTCATACTTATGCAGCTCTCATTTACATTTTGGCTTGTGTTTGTTAAGGTGTGGAGCCGAAAAGCTTCACCAAAGGAGTGCATTTTAATAGTTGCAGGTTTACACAGTCACCGGCATCGGTCAGGAGCGACCGACGTCAGTCAGGAGAAGTTTAGGAGACGCCAACGTCGGTAGAGATCAGTCGACGTTGATCACAAGTAAGCAGGTAGTAACCGGTGTCGGTTACCTGTGTATCCAGAGAGCTATTTTTTAGGACAGAACTGAGTGTTTGCATAATGAGATTAAGTCATAGTCTTAAGTCCGCGTCTCTATTATTAGTAAGACTGTTTTAGAGCCATTGTTTAAGAGGCATAACTGTTGGTTTTAAATGCATGCTTAAGTTTCCTAATTCTATATTAGGATTAGATCTTCTTAGCTTATTGTAGTGTATTGGAATGTTGAAGAATAGTACAGAATTGTATATGTGAATCAATCCAGGTTGTTGGAGTTGATTGTACTTGAGAGAGAGAGCTCTTGAGGGAAAGAGATCTGTACATCTGAGAGAGGTGTGAAAGAAAGAAGTTTCTTCAATTGTATTCCTTCTGTAAAGAGTTTTGTCAGGGGATCTATAGCTCTACCAATTAGAGCACAATTGATTACTTTCTTATATGCAATTAAACACAGAATTATACCAGAATGATAAAGTAGCTAGAAACTTGAGACAATAAAGAATTTGAGAGACAATACACACTCTTTGTCTTAGATACTACTAGAAGAAAATACAATAAGATGCCACTTCTTCCTCCACCTCAAAGGCTTGCCACACCTCAAGACCTTCTTCCCTCTCTCTCTTGCTCAACACAACAACTCTAAAGCTTGAGTTGCTATCCCTCCTTGAATGCTTCAGTTGATCTCCTTGACCTTGCTAGCTTCAATGCTTTTACTTGCCTTCTTTAATTTTTACAATACATGCCTTATGGGTCTTTAAATAGGATCCCATGCTTACAAAAATAGAACTCTAGTTACAATAATTAGACACGCAACTTGTGACTATAATTAGTCATTTGACATGCAAACACTCGCTTCACTTAACTGACTGTTTGTCAACAGCAATTCTGGAAATACACAGGCGACCGACGCCGGTCCCTACTAGTCTGGTGCTGCCGACGTCAGCCGACTCTCTGCCATCACCAGTCTCCTTCTCCACTACATCTAATCGATGTCGGTCATACTGCCGACGCCGGTCGCTCTGGTTCTTCAACATCCTTCCTTGTGTCTACAAATAGTTGAAGCTTTTAGCTCCACACCTTAACAATCTCCCACTTGGAGATAAATAGTTGCAACTTGTACTTGTACTTGTACACTATCTATTTTGTTCCTTAGGCTCTGTATCCCTCTTCAACGTCACTCTTGAAGACCAACCACCATGCAAACCTGTGATGCAATACTTGTCTCTTATGCCACAAGAATTTTGCTGCTCTCAAATTCTCCATGACATACTTCTGAACCAACTCTACCCTTAGCTCAGAACACTCCCTATATATGAAACCTTGCAACAAGTAACACAATACAGTAACAGGATAATGTAGCTAATATTATCCAACCTGGTAAAGATAAAATACAATGGTCAAACCTCCATTGTTCTTCAGCATACTCAAAACTATATACCATAGCCTTCTGTCTCATGTGTCCATCCACTCTCTTCTCTAAAATGGGAATCCATCCCTCTAACCAGTGCTTCCTTCCAGCTGACAACTCTACCAACAAATACCTGTTTGGTTCTCCAAGGACTCACACTCCGCATCCATGCCAAGCTCCCACTGTTTTTGGATTCTACCTGCATTGCTTCTTCCATCTTCCTAGTTCATGACTATCAGTAAGCAATATAAAGAAGGTGAACAAAAAATATGAGGTTCACATACCTTTTCTAACCTCCACATGGGTGTTTGAGACTTATTGATTCACCCAATATCTGTTCCAGTGATCGATCTCAGCCATCTCCCAGTCTGCTCCCGACCGATGTCAGTTCCATGTACTGACCCTAACTGTCGATGTCGGTGTCCCTCCTGCCGACGTCGGTCCTTATGACCGAGGACTTCTCCCGCCTAACCTACCGACCCCGCTGGTCTGCACATGACCGATGTCGGTATTTGGATGACTGACGTCGGTGCCAGGCTATCGACATCGGTGTCTGTGTGTTCCTGTAAGTGATGAAATTTTCATCCGCGAGCTCTTCTTGGATCAAAACTTTGTCCATGCTGCCCTGGTCAGATTTATTCAGCCCTTGTGACTGATCTCTATCCTTCATCTCCTTCATAAACACCAAGGCTTCTTTGTTCCTATCAAAAGCATCAAATTTCCTCTTTATGCAATGAACTGTATCTATGCTTTCCAAATTTGAACACATACCTTTTGGATCAAGAACTTCCATTCCCTTCCTATTCATGTGACCAAGCCTATTAGGCCACATCTTCAAATCTACACCAGAAGTAGAATCAGTAATACAAGTAGACAGATAAAGAGTATCTACTTTCTTACCTCTTACTAGAACAAGTGTTCCCTTGGTAACCTTCCAAGAATCCGCTGTGAGGGTTATTGTGCATCCCTCATCTCCCAACCTTCCTACAAAAATTAGACTCTGCTTCAAAATTGGAACATGCATGACCTCTTTCAACACCCATGTGTTGTCAATCTGCAATCTCAGCTACACTTTCCCTTTGCCAACTATCTGACAAGGCGTACCATCCCCTAAATAGAGCACTCCAAAATCTCCCTGTTCATACTCATAGAACAAATCTCTGTTTGGGGATGCATGAAAAGATGAACCAGAATCTAAAATCCATGATCCTACCTGACAATCTAAAGAAAGTATGAGAGCATCCTGCATCACAATATTTGCATCATTTGCTTCTTCCATACCTGCATGTTGATTCTCTTTATCTCTCAACCAACACTCCTTCTTTGTATGTCCTTTCTTTCCACAAAACCAGTAGGTAATACCTTTGGACTCAGATCTCCTTCTTGACCTTGATTTCCCTTGCTCAACCTTCTCCCTTTACCTTCCCTTGCTTTCTACACTTAGAGCATTCCCTGATGATTCACCTGTGCTTCTCCTGCGTATTTCTTCATTCAAGATCACACTCACAACATCATCAACTTTTAAGATTTTAGAAGCAGATGCAAAATTACTTACTGCCATAACCATACCGTCCCAACTTTTAGGCAAAGAACATAAAATCAAGAGAGCCTTTACCTCATCATCAAAAAGAATATTGACTGAAGCTAGTTGGTTTACCAAACCATTGAAATCACTGAGATGAGTATGTACCGATCCACCTTCCTGCATTTGCAAAGTAAATAGCTGCTTCATAAGATATACCTTATTAGAAGCCGAGGGCTTTTCATATAAATTTGCCAAGGACTTTATCAACTCTTCCATTATCTTACACTGTGATAAGCTAGAAATCACAGATGATGCAAGGCTCAACCTTATGGAACCGAGAGCCTTCCGATCAAGAACGTTCCATTTTTCATCCTTCATATATGTGGGCTTGCATGTAACCCCACCCAATGATAAGTACAAATCCTTCTGATACAGATAGTCCTCAATCTGCATCCTCCAATGTTAATAATTCTTGCCGTTAAACTTCTCCATTCGTAGTCTACTTTCTTCTACCATTGCTGAACTTCCACTCAATCAAAAAACCCTGTGAATGACCTATAAGTAAAAAATAATACCCTGCTTCCTGTAAATTGTAGCTCTGATACCACTTGTCAGGGGATCTATAGCTCTACCAATTAGAGCACAATTGATTACTTTTTTATATGCAATTAAACACATAATTATACCAGAATGATAAAGTAGCTAGAAACTTGAGACAACAAAAAATTTGAGAGACAATACACATTCTTTGTATTAGATATTACTAGAAGAAAATACAATAAGGAAGATGCCACTTCTTCCTCCACCTCAAAGGCTTGCCACACCTCAAGACCTTCTTCCCTCTCTCTCTTGCTCAACACAACAACTCTAAAGCCTGAGTTGGCATCCCTCCTTGAATGCTTCAGCTGATCTCCTTGACCTTGCTAGCTTCAATGCTTTTACTTGCCTTCTTTAATTTTTACAATACATGCCTTATGGGTCTTTAAATAGGATCCCATGCTTACAAAAATAGAACTCTATTTACAATAATTAGACACGCAGCTCGTGACTATAATTAGTCATTTGACATGTAAACACTCGCTTCACTTAACTGACTGTTCATCAACAACAGTTTTGGAAATACACAAGCAATCGACGCCAGTCCCTGCTAGTCTGGTGCTGTCGACGTCGACCGACTCTCTGCCATCGCTGGTCTCCTTCTCCACTGCATCTAACCAACGTCGGTCATACTACCGACATCGGTGGCTCTGGTTCTTCAGCATCCTTCCTTGTGTTTGCAAACAGTTGAAGCTTTTAGCTCCACACCTTAACAAGTTTAATACAAGTTTTCAGGGTGGTTTCTTGTATCTCTCATTATTTGCTATTTATCATTCTAGTTACTTATCATTCTGATTTAATTTTGCATTTATTGCTTTCATAAATGTAATCAAATTGTTGGCTGATCCCCAACAAGTGGTATCAGAGCTCAGGTTCACTAACAGGTGGTTCAAATCTGTGTAGTGTGTATTGATTATAGGTTACTCACAGGGGTTTCTACAGGGATTTCTATTTGAGTGGGAGAAGCAATGGTAGAAGAAAGTAAACTAAGAATGGAGAAGTTCAATGGAAAAAATTATCAACATTGGAGAATGCAGATAGGGGATTATCTGTATCAGAAAGATCTATACTTACTGTTAGGTGGGATTGCAAAGAAGCCCACAGACATGGATGATGAAGAATGGGAAGTTCTTGATAGAAAGGCTCTGGGGTCTATAAGACTGAGTCTAGCATCATCTACTGTGATATCTAATTTATCACAGGCAAAAACAACGATAGAGTTGATGACTACTTTAGCAAATTTGTATGAAAAACCCTCAGCTTCTAAGAAGGTATATCTTATGAAGCAGTTATTTAATTTGCGTATGCAAGAAGGTGGATCTATATCTAATCATCTGAATGATTTTCATGGAATTGTAAATCAATTAAGTTCAGTCAATATTGTGTTTGATGATGAAATTAAAGCTCTTTTAATATTATGTTCTTTGCCTGAAAGCTGGTATAGCTTAGTAATGGCAGTTAGTAATACTCCATCTGCTTCAAATATTTTAAAAGTAGAGGATGTTGTTAGTGTAATCTTGAATAAGGAAATTCACAAAAAAAACACAGAGAAAACATCAGGGAACGCTTTAAGTTTTGAGAGCAGGGGAAGGCAAAAAGAGAAGAGCAAGAAAGGGAGATCAAGGTCTAAGTCAAAGGTGAGAGGTAGATCCAAATCCAAAAATGGTAGGAAGCCACAATGCTGGAATTGTAGAAAGATGGGGCACATAAGCAGAGATTGCTGGTCAAAGCCTAAGGAGGACAATCAACACGAAGGAAAAGAAGAAGCAAAGGTTGCAGGTATTGCACAAGATGCTTTAATATTCTCTTTGCATAATAATATAGAATCTTGGGTTTTAGATTCTGTTGCATCTTTTCATGCTACCCCTAATAGAGAATATTTTAGTGACTATATCCATGGAAATTTTGGAATAGTGTATCTAGGGGATGATGAGCCTTGTAAAATTATTGGCAAAGATAAAGTGCAGCTGAAAATGCAAAATGTCAACACATGGGTGTTGAGAGATATTATGCATGTTCCTAGCTTGAAGAAGAATTTGATTTCTGCAAGAAAGTTAGGGGATGAGGGTTGTACAATAACTCTCACAGCTGAATCTTGGAAGGTGACCAAAGGTGCACTTGTAATGGCTAGAGGTAAGAGAGTAGGTACTCTCTATTTATGTAATTATGTTACTAACAATTCTCCTTCTGTATTATCTACTTCAGATGTGGATGTAAAATTGTGGCACTCAAGGCTTGGCCACATGAGTGAGAAGGGAATGTCAATTCTTATGTCTAAAGGTAAGCTTTCAGATTTGAAAAGCATAGATCTAGATTTTTGTGAGCACTGTGTTTTTGGAAAATAGAAGAGAGTGAGTTTTCTCAAGACTGGGTCAACAAAGAAGAAGCATAAGTTGCAGCTTGTTCACACAGACGTGTGGGGACCGGCTCAGGTTGCTTCTATTAGAGGATCACAATATTATGTTTCGTTCATAGACGATGCTACAAAAAAGGTATGGATCTATTGTATTAAGAAGAAATCTGATGTATTTGAGACTTTTAAGATTTGAAAAGCTATGGTTGAGAATGAAACAGGCAGAAGATTGAAGTGCCTGAGATCTGACAATGGTGGTGAGTTTTGCAGCTATAAGTTCAATTGGTATTATTATATGCATGGAATTCATAGGCAAAAGATGGTTCCAAGGACACCTCAACAGAATGAAGTTGCTGAAAGGATGAATAGAACAATCATGGAGCATGCAAGGTGTATGAGACTGCATGCTGGTTTGCCCTTAGAGTTTTGGGCAGAAGCTGTTGACATTGCAGTGTACCTGATTAACAGAGGACCCTCTATAGCTCTGGATGGTGGAATTCTAGAAGAGGCATGGATAGGTAAAAAGGTAGATCTCTCATCCCTCAAAGTTTTTGGTTGTGAAGCCTTTATGCACGTTGATAAGGAAAATAGAAAGAAGCTGGATGCTAAGTCTATGAGGTGCACATTTATTGGCTATGGCTCTGATGATTTCGGTTTCAGATTTTGGAATCTAGGAACTAACAAGATAATTAGGAGTCGTGATGTTGTTTTCAATGAAAAAGTGATGTATAGTGATCAGCTGGATCAATTTGGGTAGAGCAATGGAGAATTGGATGAGGTGACGGTCCAAAATGAGCTCACGAGAAGAAGAAATAATCACTTGCAGGAAAACACAGAGACTGACATCAGCCAGGTAGGAATTGACGTCGTTAGGACAGAAATTGATGTCGGTCAGACAGTGATTGACGTCGGTAGGACAAGAACTGACGTCAGTCAGGGAGAATCAACATCGGCCAGTTACAGGCCTGGAAGTGACTGAGGTCGATCACTGTCAGAGAATTTGGGTGGACAATGTGTTGTGAACGAGTCTTAGATGCCCATTAGGAGGTCAGAAAGGGTAAGTAAACCTCCAATTTGATATTCTCCTTCATTATTCTATTTATTGCTAACTGATGGTGGAGAACCAGAGAGTTTTGAAGAAGCAATACAGGTAGAGTCTAAGGATCAGTGGGAGCGTGGCATGGTTGAGGAAATGGAGTCCTTGAGAGAGAACCAAACATGGGATTTGGTTGAGTTGCCAGCAGGTAAGAGGACACTGAAGAACAAATGGACCTACAGGTTGAAGGAAGGTGAGAATGGACAGATGAGATATAAGGCCAGGTTGGTAGTGAAAGGATTTGCAAAAAAACCAGGTATTGATTTTGGTGAGATTTTTTCTCCTATTGTTAAAATGACTTCTATACGGACTGTATTGTCTTTAGTTGCTATTGAGGATTTGCATCTTGAGTAGCTTGATGTTAAGACAGTGTTTCTTCATGGAGATTTGGATGAGGAAATATATATGGAACAGCCAGAAGGATTTGAGGTCAAAGGTAAGGAGAAGTTAGTGTGCAGATTGAAGAAAAGCTTGTATGGCCTCAAGCAAGCTCCTAGACAGTGGTACTTGAGATTTGACAAGTTTATGACTGAGCATGGCTACAGTAGGTGTCAATCTGACCATTGTGTGTATTTTAAGAGATTGGATAATGGTAGATATATTATTCTATTATTATATGTAGATGATATGCTGGTTGTAGGATCACACATGCAGAATATCTCTGAGCTTAAGATGAAATTAGCTCACATATTTGCCATGAAGGATTTGGGAGCAGCAAAGAAAATTCTTGGCATGAGCATTAGGAGAGACAGGAAAAATCATAGGTTGATTTTGTCTCAAGAGGATTATGTGAACAAGGTGTTGAAATGGTTCAATATGCAAGATGCAAAACCGGTAAGCACACGTATGGCTGGACATTTTAAGTTAAGTAAAGAACAATGTCCTAATTCACATGATGAGGTAGAGTACATGAGTAGAGTTCCATATTCTTCCGCAGTAGGGAGTTTAATGTATGCAATGGTGTGTACTAGACCGGATATTGCCCAAGTAGTGGGAGTTATAAGTAAGTATATGGCCAATCCAGAAAAGGAGCACTAGAAAGCAGTTTAGTGGATCCTTAGATATCTGAGAGGAACCAATAGTAGGCATTTGTGCTATGGAGGTTTATATACTTCTCTACATGGTTATGTAGATTCAGATATGGCAGGTGATTTGGATGGTAGGAGGAGCACCATAGGATATGTTGTCACTATTGGTGGAATGGATATCAAAGTTGCAAAAAGTTATTGCCTTGTCAACTATAGAAGCAGAGTATATTGTAGTCACAGAGGCTAGCAAAGAGATGATATGGATGACACGGTTCATGGAAGAGCTTGGAAAGGAGCAAGAGAGTTGCAGATTATACAATGATAGTCAGAGTGCAATTTATTTAGCTAAAAATTCAGCCTTTCATTCAAGAACAAAGCACATACAGCTTAGGTACCACTTCATAAGATAGGTATTAGAGGATGGTGAGTTGAAGATGGAGAAGATCCATATAGATAAGAATCCTGCTAATATGTTAACCAAGCTGGTTATAAAGGAGAAGTTGAATCTTCATTCAACTTCTATTGGTCTTCATGATTGAGTTGAAGATGGAGGAGCTAGAAGATGTTGTTGTATAGGTACTGGTGTAGCTGTTTATCTCCAAGTGGGAGATTATTAAGGTGTGGAGCCTAAAAGCTTCACCAAAGGAGTGCATTTTAATAGTTGCAAGTTTACACAATCACCGGCATCGGTCAGGAGTGATTGATGTTGGTCAGGAGCAGTTTAGGAGATGCTGGTATTGGCAGAGATCGGCTGATGTCGATCACAGGCAAGCAGGCAGGAACCGGTGTCAGTTACCTATGCGTCTAGAGAGCTATTTTTGAGGATAGAACCGAGTGTTTGCATGATGACATTAAGTCATGGTCTTAATTCTGCATCTCTATTATTAGTAAAACTATTTTAGAGCCCTTGTTTAAGAGGCATAACTATTGGTTGTAAATGCATGCTCAAGTTTCCTAATTCTATATTAGGATTAGATCTTCTTAGCTTATTATAGTGTATTGGAATGTTGAAGAAAAGTACAAAATTGTATATGTGAATCAATCCAAGTTGTTGGAGTTGATTGTACTTGAGAGAGAGAGCTCTTGAGGGAAAGAGATCTAGAGAGAGATTTGTACATCTGAGAGAGGTGTAGACACCAGAAATGTGTCTGCACCTTGGTCATCTTTCACCCTTGTCCCCCTTGGCCCATGTCCTAGCCCTTATCCTAGTCCCCTCCATTCATTAAATTAAAATAACTTAAACATTTTAATTTAGTGGCCCCCTTTCCACCTCACCCTTGCCACCTTGGATCCCCCCACCTCTCTCCTAGCTTTTATTACCCCAAATCTCCCCTTTATCCTCCTCCCGCGCCCATTAAGCCTTCTCATGACCATTTTCCCCATGACCCCTCGACCCGGCAGCGTTCAAGAATGGACAGAGGCTAATTTTAGCCTCTATCCCCATTCTTCTGTTGCCGACGTCAGCTACCCTGCGACTGATGTCAGCGGTTCTACCGCCATCGGCAACCTTCAAAATGGTTATCTGTAACCATTCTACCGCCCCTGCAAACAGAATCCTCTTGGCACTTTGGCATTCACATTCTCCTTTCTCTCAACCTCGTATAGCAGCAGTAGTAGGTACAGGTACTCTACATCAGTCATTTCTTCTTGCAATAGGCTTCCACAGCTCCAACAACAAGCTCCTCCATTCTTCAGTCAGCAAGCAAAAAGGTAAGCAATTTCATTGTTTTATTTCATTATCTCATTTGATTTTAGTTATCTATCCTACCCACTATCTACCACTTGCTCTGTCCTTCCCCTGAGAGGCTGAAAAGCCTTCTCAGACCCTATCTCTTGTCCATCTTCCTCTTGCCCTGTCACCCTTTCAGTCTAGTCCCAGATAACTTCCTCAGTCCCTCAGGCCCAAGACAAAAAAATCAGACCTCCAAGCAATCCTTCAGACCTCTGAACAGACCTCCCTGACCCTTAGACAAGACCACAATCCAACCTATGCATCCATAGACCCTGTCCATAGTCCTAAAACTTGGCCCGACCCATCTCTGACTACTGCCCCGACTGACCTCGGCCAGTACCCCTACCGACGTCAGCTACCTCTCTAATCGATGCCGGCAACACCCCCGACCTCGGTGACTGTGTAAAGGCAGACAGCTTCTAAACATGTACAAATTTGTCTTAAGTTCTTTCTTTCTGTTTTCCATCATTTATCATTTTCTATTTTTAATCAGTATTCTATTTTAACAGTGGACTGACTCCCCCCAAGAAGCCTTTGCACTTATAGGACCAAGCCCTTGCTTGGCAGTCCACCCTTTTGTCTTCTAACATTCTTCGTGTTTAGTGTCTTTCTCTTTTAGGTGTCATTCCTCCACAGCCAAAGAGGAGTACCTTCTATCATCTAGATTACAGTGCGTAGACTACATCCAGGTACACAAGCCTTGACCATCTCTTAGTTTCTCATTTTCTCTATCTTTTGAATGTAGAAAGCGATTTAGCATAGAAACATTTTGGCATGCCCGATGGGACCCTAGGGTCTCCCTTGGGTTTTATTTCCTTCTTTTCATATAGGGTGCATTAGGATCCTCCCTTTTCACCTCTTCTTTCTTTTCTAAATGACATTACAAGCAAGAATAAAAAGAACTTTTCTTGCATTTCTAGACTAGTCAAAAATCATATTCTTCCAACCCTTTCTCGACTTGCTTTCATTCGAACTTAACATTTTGATTTGGTGCTTAAAACACTTTGCATGCCATTTTTTGCTTGTGCTTGCATTAGTCCACACTTAGTAATTAACAAAATGCATATTGAATTAATCGTAGATCACTTGATGTTACACAACCTAAACCACATGCACAAATCAAACATCAAACTTACCTGAGACAAGGCCCGACTGGGATTTCATCCCCCAACAGATACCTTACCCGTCCCAGTGATCCTACTTGGATTTCATCACCAAGGGGAAAGCCCACTCTATTCTCTGGCAGAGTCTAAACTATAGGGAAAGTATATTTTGGCTAAGTGGGACCAATTTACCACTGGACTCGTGAAGTGAGGGGAGCTTGCTCCTTAGCACCAGGCCATGTACGGAACCTAACCCAGACTTCTTGAGTGCTTGAACACACCTGAAACCATCCATAGACTACCTCTTCTAGGACCCTTCTACAAGCCAACCTCCCCAAACACACTTTAAGGCATAAGCCAACATGATCTTAATAAATTATTCCTAGGGATCTAACGCTTAGGGCCTGCCTGTCTCCATCTATTTTTCTATTCCTATCTACTTGTTTGAGTTAGTGAGGACATTTTTCTTCTTCTCTTCTTTCCAAAAACTTCCAAATCCTCTAAGTTTCTAGAAAGCATAGTCACCGACATCGGTTTTACCACCGACGTCGGCAACCTCTTTCACTGACATCAGTCATCTGACCGACATCAGTACCCAGTTTCCACCGACATCAGTTTTTAAATCGACATCAGTCTCTGTCCATAACTTTTTTCCCAAAACAGCAAGCTAAAAACCAGCTTTCTTGCTGTCTAGCATCCATCCTAGTTTTTTGAAATTGAAAAACACAGTTTCTGAACCCTGAACCTTCCTTGCCTTGAATGGTTTTGACTTGCAGTCAAACCAAGGCTCTAGTCAACCACGCAAGGCATCAACCGCTTCCGTCTACCCCATCCATAACCAATCCTATAATGGAGTTCAACTCAGAAACTAAAAGAACTCCTACTCGTCTAACCCCGCCCCAGACTCTTATTGTCCAAGAAGGGGACCAAGATTTTGCACGATTCTTGGACCTCAACGTCAAAGCCTTGTAGCACTATCTTGCGCATAGCTGAATGCGAGACTCCTTGGGCAATCCGATTTACGAAATGTCAACCTCTCTTGTCGCGATTACGGCCATATCGACAACGTCCATAGTTCAACCTTTAGACGCTCAAGCTATCACCTTGACCAATGACCAGACCTTAACCAACCTTCCAAGTGTGGCCTCTCCCTCCATCTTTGGGCCCACTTCCATTGGGGTTTCGGCCCCCTATTAACCTCAGCCCGCTCAATTGCTATCCACTCCTTTCCAAAATCTGGTTGTATCTATTCTGCCTACCCTGGCTCCTATCAACACTAGGGTGGCCACCTATCCATTGGCCCCTATTACCACCATCCAACCTCTCATGGCAACATCGGGCCTAGCTATGCCTTTTATCCAGCCACCCTTAGTCTCCTCTTCTATCCCTATGACTAGTTATCCCTACGTTGCGCCCTCACAGGGACAACCAACTACGTCGTATGCCTCCTCTAGCCTCTTCCAAGCACCCTACAACCTAGGGGGCGCTCTATCCATCAATTCATCAGCAGATATCATCAAAATGCTGATGGACAAGATGTCTAGCCTAGAAACCTCTATTTTTGGTTCACACAATGCTCTCTCATATTAGCAAATTTGTAACGAGCCCATTCATCCTTTTGTCCTGATTAGACCATATCCCAGCCAGTGGGAACTTCTAAAGTTTTCTTGCTTTCAAAGCAAGGAAGACCCACAACAACACTTACGGGCATTCAAGAATGCCTGTTACCTTATTGCCCATAATGATGCGTTGCTTTTACGCATGTTTCCTATGTCCCTCTCTGGTGCTGTGCTTGATTGGTACAGCTCCCTTGCCAGCCATTCCCTCTTCACATTCACACAACTGGCCCAGCTCTTTCTTGATCATTTCTCCATCAACATCACTAAGAAGGTCTCGATCACAGACCTCTATTATATCCGCCAATTTGAGGACAAATCCATAGCTGACTTCGTTGCTCAATGGAGAGGCCTCATCAATCAACTCTCCTTTTCCTTACCCTAGCCTGAACTTATTGAACTCTTCTCCCAAGCCTGCGCCAGACATATTTCTTCCACTTTGAGGGTTCAGACCTTCCGCACCTTCGATGAAGCCTTCACGATGGCCCATAAACTTGAATTGCATGCCATCAAGGAGAATAAAGTCAAGTTACAGAGCAAGAATCCCAACTCTAAGACCAATGACTCCTCTTCTTCTAAACCATCATCATCTAATCCTAAGTCTAAAGCTTCAGCTAACACTGTGGTCGTTAGACCTTCATCCTCTTCACCTTCAACCAATCAACCTGAGCCATCCACATCTCAGAGTGCCACCCGCCAATTCCAGTAGAGATACATACAACGACGGTATACTCCTCTTAGAGAATCATACGCGTCTATGCTGGAAAAACTCGTTAAACAGGGGGTCCTCAATCTCCCCCAGATCCGACCACCTCCACAATTTGATCCCTCACACGCCATCCCTTCGTGGTATAGGGAATATGACTTCTGGAACTTTCACCGTGTTAAAGGACATGACATGAAAAACTACAAAACTTTTAAAAACATCATCCAAGACATGCTTGAAAAGGGTGACCTCGCCCTAGACAATCCCAATGCACCTCCTAATCAGGGCATCGACATCTTCAAGCAACCATTCCCCAATCATCCACCGACCCAAAACAATGTTCAGACCTTAATTGATGACACTCATGAACACAACATTCAAACGGTCAATACGGTCTCGCACTTCATCCCCAACCAACCTACAGAGGTTAGTCCATCTATCAGTCCATCACATGTGGACAAACCTCTTTCCCTAGTTTGTTCTCCATCGACCTCTCTCATCTTGGAGGATGCCTCAACCTTACCAGCACCACCAGTCTCACCATCCTCCTTCCTGCTACCTATGGAGGACCCGACCCTTCCTACTCCTCAACCGCAAGTGGGGGGCACCATCATCCCTACCCTTTACCCGCTTGAGGAGCCTCATTCTCTAGTTGCTTCTCCACCCAGAGAAGAACTTGCCTCTCCTTCATCTCCAACCAAGGACGAATCTATCACGACTTCATCATGCCATGGGTCCGAGACTGCTACACCCATCTCGTCTTCAGCCCTGCAACCATCAATATCTTCTCAAGAACCCAAATCTCATCCATCATCTTCTCAGCCATTTTCCTGATTAGTGGAGAAAATTAGACTTCTCCCTTCAAGGAAAGTGACGCATCAGGTATTATGGGAGCATCTTAAAGCCCTCCAACATGCCCGTGCCCTCTCGTCTCATGTTGCTAATCCTCCCAAGGTAGAATCTCCTAAGACTCTCAATAAAGACCAGACTCCCAAACCTCAACCAATCCCATCAAGACCAAAACCTGCATCTACCCCATCTAAACCTCTCAAGTCACTTGGCGTTCGCCCTATCTCTAGCCTCACTCACCCGCAAGTGAAGGTGGACTTAGACCAGACCCTGACCAATAGCAGTCTTCCAACCAAGTCGAAGAAGACTGCCAGACCACAGAAGTGAATGCCTCCTCCCCCATCACCATTGCCTTCCATTCTGGGCCCCCATCCTTTGACTCTGACCAAAATCCTTTCCACTCTGACCTCCAATCAAAACCAGTTGCCTCCTTTGCTTCCTCTTCCTACCTCTAGTCTACCCTCTCCTAAAAAGGTGGCACCTCTCACGGAGAAAGTGTCATCTCCGCCTGTCACCGCACCATCAACCCACAAGGTGGTACGGAAACCTCTTCCAGCTCTGCCTAAGCAAAAGTCACTTGCCTCGCACATATCAACTAGCACAGACCCTTTAGTGGGCTCATACTCGTTGATATTACACTGACTTCTGTAGACTTCCAACATAACCCTTCCACCCATCAGGCCTTTCTAACCTCTCGGGTCCAAGCCCTCCTGGTTCGATGACACGAAAATTTGTTTATACCATCATACGCCAGGACACGATACCGAGACTTGCTGTGCCCTCAAGGCCATCATTCGTTGCTATATGGAGAAGGACACTCTTCTCCTTGAGGAGACTCTTGACCAAACCTCGACACCTTCCCATCCAACCTCTTCAACCACATCAACATTTCACCAACAAGCCATGACCCCTTCTTCACCTCCTATCTTTGAAATCAATGCTATCCATATAACCACTAGGTCCCAAAAGGACAAGGCAAAAGAAAAAGCTACCATCCCTTAGACCTACCCTTTTGTCAAACCCCCTCTTGCACTGAAGCCTAAAATTTCTATCCTTGGCGCATCTCAGCCTTCTTCATCTTCCTCTTCAGGGGCGATTCATGACTCCATGTTGAAACAGCTTCACCAGACGCCCGTGAAGATGTCCCTCTATGACCTCATCCAAACCTCGCCTCAGCATCGTGAAGCTCTCATTCGAGCCTTGCAGGCAGCGGAGGTCCAACCTGAGGACCCCCAACCACTTGCTGCCCTCGTCCATTCTTTATCTCATGTTGCCTCTATCACATTCAGTGATTTTGAGATTCCCACATCCAACACGGAAGATCAGGATGCCGCCCTCTTCATCACTGCCTATGTTGACTGGACATGCATTAAATGCGTTATGATTGACAGAGGTGCCAACATCAACATTATCTCCACCCATGCCTTTGATTAGTTGGCTCTTCCCAAGAATTATGTCTCTAAAACTGACGCGATCTTGCGCTCTTTCAATGACACCACCGCCACGACCATTGGCACAGTCATCCTTCACATTCACATTGGTCCACGCATAGTCCCAGAGCTCTTCTATATCATCGAAGGAGAGTTTCAATACAACATGTTGCTGGGCCGACCCTGGATCCGTGCCATGGCCTGTGTCCCCTCCACCCTCCACCATTGTGTGAAATTTGAGCATGATGGACAAGTCCACACCATTCTCGCTGACCCTTCACCCTTCAAAACTTGTAACACAACCTATCGTCCAAATGACATCCTCATTCCTATCAAGTCATCAACCCTGGCACCGCCTCCATTCGTGAAAGCTTTGCCTAGTTCACAACCGGTGGTCGCCCTCACCCCTCCTCTTCAAGTGATGACCAAAGACCCCATGGAAGACATCTTTCAATGACTTTCTCTGGGGAATATCGCTTGTTGGCCTTAGACATGTTCTAAACTCCACAAGAGTATGGATGCCTTCATCTTAGCCCCAGTTATGACCATCAGATCGAAATGGTCATGCCTTATGGTCCTCCTCACCTCTGAACTAACCTTGTCTATGGGGGGCTCAATCAAGCTCCTACTGATGGCAATCCTCTCCCTTCACCCCAACCTTTCACATCAGACTTCTCGTTTCTTGGCAACCCCGCCTTTGCACACACTTACCTTTACAAGTGTGCATGGAAGGGTTTTGGTTTTGGACGTTATGAGTAGGGCTCCCATCAGCCTATTGAGCCTCTCAATGATGACAATGCCAAGAAATGGTATGGCTTGGGATATCATGACCCCACTCAGGCCCTTTCAGACCTTTGTCTTGAGCCAACCATTGACCAATCTCTTTCAGGCTCACCCATTTCTCCTTCTTCACCTATGGAGTCAGTGGTTTCCATCCCTTTTAGCTTTTTCACTGTCTAAATACCAGAGGGGGTACCCAGGTTCTCCTTCTCATCTTCTCTCCATCTCATTGATCATTTACACTGGGTGGTAGACATTTTTCCTACCACAAAATGACTGGGGGGAGTTCAACTTTATACTGACTATCATAACCTTGACCAGACTAATGACCAAACATCAACCAGCCAAATATCGACAAATACCAGCTAGACATCCAACAATCATCAATCCAGACATTCATCCAGACATTGACCATGACTAGACATTGACAGTGACATTGACTAGACCATTGACCAAACCATCGGCCATACACTAACCAATCATCAGTCATGACTTCGACCAAACAGTCAACCCAAGTATTCAACCAACCTTTTTATCAAAGCATTCAACCAGTCTCGACCAATCTTCAACCAAAACATTCAACCCAACCTCTTAATCATCAACCCATCTGTCATCAATCATTGTGACCAATATGGAGTAAAGTAAACGAGGCAAATTCACCCCTAATCGGCTCGGACCTTTCATCATCACACACAAGTATGGGTCAGGGACTTATCATCTGTCATCTCTTGACAGACAGCCAGAACCTGAGCCTTTTAATGCATTGCATCTATGACCATTCTTCTGTTAGTCGAGTACTCATCCACTTGACATTTAACTTGGGCTCGTCCCTTGATCAATCCCCATCCTTCTAATCCTCATTCCTTTCAACCCTATTCCCCTTAACAAGTCCTATATAACCCTTTTATGATGCATGGATGCTTTGCCCTAATAAAAGGGAGCCCTCGACCTTCTATAGTCTTGTCCATGACTCCAAATTCTATCCTAAAAAAAAATAAAAATTAAAAAAATTAAAAAAATCAAGATGTCAAAACATATCCAAGGTCACAAAATCAAATTAAAAGGCAGATTGCTCCCTTGAAGGATATTTGTACTATCATTGCTGTAGCTAATAGACTGATCCCTTGAAAGACAACTATTCAAACATTATATAAAGCAAAAATATAGACCACTCCCTCGAAGGATGGCTATGACTAAATCTTGCTACAAACAGCACCTTTCTTAGAAGCTTCCCGCATCGATCAACTTCACAAATGACCACCAAGCAAAATGACATCTCTTCACAGACTTCCCGCATTGATCAGTCTGCTCAAAAAAAAAAGAAAAAAAAAAGAGTCATGGACTTGGCTTGTAGTTGTCTCAGGGTCTCCTATAAAAAGGGGCAAGGTTATCCCTGCTCTTAAAACGGGTTACCCCATCCTCCTCATAACACCTGCTCAAGGGACTTTGAGCTCACTTTAATGTCAAAGTGATTCGATTACCATTCTAACACATATGGTCAATGACACAACGCATGAATGGGGCTCTTAGTTCTAACACCCCCTATCTATGCTACCATTTTGGTCCTTGTCAATGAAAGAGCAATTTTCCTTTCACCTTCTTTTCACTTTTGGTCATCAAACCAAACTATTTTCAGACCTGCATCATGACACCATCATCATCATAGTCTATTTCGCATAGTTTATATGGAAAACAATACACATGGAAACTATCGACCAGACACAATTTATGTTAAGTGTAAACCAATACTTGCTGAAGCATAAATAGATCTCAATTCATTTTTAGCATTCATCCATCACGACTATGGACAATTGCTAGGGATGAAGGACCCTCGACCAATGTTACAAAATACACCATTTGGAAAAGGCTGTAACATCATCTTATCCTCATCATCTTGACACATGACCCAACCCAATCATCGACCAATCTTCTCACTTAGCTTGAACTACATTGGTCTGAGGCCCTATGACCAGGGCTATGTAGGTAGCACTCAGATAACACAACGTCCTCTGAGGTTAGCTCAACCACCCTCGTTTGTTCATCTCTTTGATGGACAAACCTTCTCTTCTTCGACCTTGACCTTGACCAAGACCAGTCTATCAACCACTTTGACCAAGTCCAATCCATCCCTTTGACCCTTCCTCCCTTTTAGGGAGAACTACATTGGCCTGAGGCCCTTCACACAAGGGCTATGTAGGTAGCACTCAGAAACATGATGTTTTCTGAGGTTAGCTTGGCCACATCCTTTTGCCCATCTCCTCTGACTGTGACCACTTCTAAGACAATGTTGCCTTGGTTGTTTTTGCATGTATGCTACCCCACGACTGGTTAACAAATTGTTCACAGACCACTTTTTGACCTTCACAAGTATAGGATCGTGAGCCAGTTGATCCCTACTACTTGTGGCATTTTTCATGTTTTTGGGAGCACTTCCTAAGCCTGAGATACCTGGAACATGATGACCATTTAGAGCTTTAGCTTAGATTGAATAACCTGATCAGCAGATGACTAAATGTTGGGGCCTGATTATTTCAATTTTGGCACTCCTCAACCCTCGACATGTGATAATTTGACCTGACCATCCCGTGAAGTGGTATACGCGCAATCACGACTATTGCAGCATTTTCACTCACCCTCTCTCTATCCATCTCTTTGTCAAATCGACACTCGATCTCCAATTCCCTTCTCTCGACTCTTGCTTTGAGGGGGGAACACCTCATCCCATTCTTGGGGCAACCAACTCCTATTTTTATCTTGCAGTTCGTCAAGAACAACCAACAAGACAAAAAGGGGAAAATGTAGACACCAGAAATGTGTCTGTACCTTGGTCATCTTTCACCCTTGTCCCCCTTGGCCCATGTCCTAGCCCTTATCCTAGTCCCCTCCATTCATTAAATTAAAATAACTTAAACATTTTAATTTAGTGGCCCCCTTTCCACCTCACCCTTGCCACCTTGGATCCCCCCACCTCTCTCCTGGCTTTTATTACCCCAAATCTCCCCTTTATCCTCCTCCCGCACCCATTAAGCCTTCTCATGACCATTTTCCCCACGACCCCTCAACCTGGTGGCATACAAGAATAGGCAGAGGCTAATTTTAGCCTCTGTCCCCATTCTTCTACTGCTGACGTCGGCTACCCTACGGTCGACATCAGCGGTTCTGCCACCGTCAACAACCTTCAAAATAGTTGTCTACAACCATTCTACCACCCTCGCAAATAGAATCCTCTTGGCACTTTGGCATTCACATTCTCCTTTCTCTCAACCTCATACAGCAGCAGCAATAGGTACAGGTACTCTACATCAGTCATTTCTTCTTGCAACAGGCTTTCACAGCTCCAACAACAAGCTCCTCCATTCTTCAGTCAGCAAGCAAAAAGGTAAGCAATTTCATTATTTTATTTCATTATCTCATTTGATTTCAGTTATCTATCCTACCCACTGTCTACCACTTGCTCTGTCCTTCCCCTGAGAGGCTAAAAAGCCTTCTCAGACCCTATCTCCTGTCCATCTTCCTCTTGCCCTATCACCCTTTCAGTCTAGTCCCAAACAACTTCCTCAGTCCCTCAGGCCCAAGACAAATTCCTCAGACCTCCAAGCAATCCTTCAGACCTCTAAACAGACCTCCCTAACCCTTAGACAAGACCACAGTCCAACTTGCACGTCCATAGACCCTGTCCATGGTCTTGAAACCTGGCCCGACCCGTCTCTGACTACTGCCCTGACTGACCTCGGCCAGTACCCCTACCGACGTCGGTAGTATAACCGACGTCAGCTACCTCTCTGATCGACGCTGGCAACACCCCTGACCTTGATGACTGTGTAAAGGCAGACAACTTCTAAATAGGTACGCATTTGTCTTAAGTTCTTTCTTTCTATTTTCCATCATTTATCATTTTCTATTTTTAATCAGTATTCTATTTTAATAGTGGACTGACTCCCCCCAAGAAGCCTTTGCGCTTCTAGGACCAAGCCCTTGCTTGGCAGTCCACCCTTTTGTCTTCTAACATTCTTCGTGTTTAGTGTCTTTCTCTTTCAGGTGTCATTCCTCCACAGCCAAAGAGGAGTACCTTCTATCATCTGGATTACGGTGCGTAGACTACATCCAGGTACACAAGCCTTGACCATCTCTTAGTTTCTCATTTTCTCTATCTTTTGAATGTAGAAAGTGATTTAGCGTAGAAACAAGAGGTGTGGAAGAAAGAAGTTTCTTCAATTGTATTCCTTCTGTAAAGAGTTTAATACAAGTTTTTAGGGTGGTTTCTTGTATCTCTCATATTTTCTATTTATCATTCTAGTTACTTATCATTCTGATTTAATTCTGCGTTTATTGCTTTCATAAGTGTAATCAAATTGTTGGCTGATCCCCAACAGTGTTTGAATCATGTAATTTTTGATAAGCAAGTACAATAATGACCTAACTTGTAACTTAGAAAATATAGCTCTTGGGATACTATTGTCACCAAATCTTGCACCCTAGAGTTGGTTTTTCAATCCTACTCTAAGATTTGGGCAACATTGGAATACCTCTAGACATGTGGGTTGCCTATGATAGAGTTAGACCTCTAGGTTTAAGGGCTAGCTCCCTAAATTGATACTTGAATACTTATCATCTATATTAATTGATTGCTTGGATGAAAATGGGTAGAAGTGGCCATTAAATTAAACTAATCTAAGGGGGTGATACACTAGAAATATCTCCACAAGGTTACTATACAAGTATAGTATGAAACATGACCTACAAAATAAGTCTCAATGTCCTAGAATACTCTAACATTAATATTTCAAACATGGAGGTGATATGCATAAAATTACTCAAGGTAAGTGAATCAAACATCATGTATAGACACTAAGGCTATTTATACAATTGAAAATAGACCAATACACTTGACAACACTTCATGTGACCAGTTAGAGTGCAAACAACTTGCATCAAACAAGGAAGGATTGAGAGAAAGCAAGGATAGATATCAATCTCTTAACTTTTCACTATACATCAATTCACATAATTAAACAATATAGTTTATGAAATTCAAACCAAATTTTATATCTTATTTCAAAGGCAAAGTATAATATCAAACCAATAGGGCTTTGCCATGCCAGGTGTGGAATTAGCATACAAGAGCCAAATTGGCTTGCATTTATAGAGCATATGAGAGGAGAGAGGCAAAGGGAAGTTCAAAGATCAAAATTCCACATGTCAAGGCATGAAAAACAATTATTTTATATAATAATTAAGTGTAAAATAGAGGTTTGGAAGGTCATCTTGGATAAATGTCCATTTCAAGCATCAAACTCTCCAAAGCTAGCATAGGCCTCATTAACTACTTTCTTGAAAACTACCCTCATGATAAGGCATCTTTTGACTACTTGAAATAGTATTAGGGAGATTTAAAACATATGAACTATCAATGATGGGTTATAATCATGCCATAATATGTCCTCTACATGCAAATTCTTACCTATATTCTCCATCAGGTCAAAACCAAGGGTTTAAGAGGTTTTTGGAGGTTTGGACTCTTAAGGATTATTCATGAAATCCTGACATCCAACCTCCAAAAAACTCCATAAATTTTAAGTGTGAGGGCCTCCTAAAATGGTCCCAACTCCTTGGGTCACCATTCAACCAATCTATACAGGTGTGAGCTCTTGAAGTTAGCCTCTCAAGCTTTGGAATGCATTATGCATACCCCTATGATGTGATTGGGTCAAAATGACCAATCTAAGTGATATATTTACAACCAAAGGATATAAATCATCATAATATCTCCCTTGAATATCATCTAATACATTGGAAGGTTCATCTGGTCTTAGAAGTGATGGCTAGACCCTTGAAGGGCTTGGGTTTAACTCTAGGCCTAACTGTGCCATATTTTCTCATGACCACCCTATGTAGTTTTTAGTGGCTATGATGTGTTCAACACCTCTATGTATCCTCAATTTAATCTTCACACATCATTTCAATGCTCTAATACTTTCCATCTCATGACCTTACCATTCACTTACCAAGCTTACAGTCATGTTATCCTAGGAGTGTCCTCTCTCTGAGATAAAATAAAGGGCCCTTCCTCTATTTTCTCAGCTAATGTGAATTCATGGAGGGATAAAATAGGTCATGGTATCCCTATATTAATTATTCTAAATTGATATCACTTTTATAAGGTTCTCAACATCATAATTATCAAGATATACTTATAGTATTGTATACTATCTATAGGGTTTGAACTGAGTGTGGTTGTAGGTGAGGTCTAAGACTTATTTTTTATTTGCCTCTTCCCATTAAGAGTACCATATATTTTTCATTACCAATTTGTAAGTGGTTTCTCTATGATCAACACCCAACATTTTTGCCAACTCTCTCAATCCACCTCTGTACTTGGCAAGACCTAGTCTACAATTAGATTATAGGTGCCTATTTTGGGTGGAGATTGGATTCCTGTATGTAAATTTTCATGTTGGAACATGGATTTAAATTCATTAGGATCTTATTGAAGCCTTTAAAATCATCTTCATACCTGAACCTATCCATATCATGCCCTAGGCCATGCCAACACTGTGTTTCTATTAACACTAGCCTGAGTTGGTCTCTTTACTATAGTAAACTATAAGTGGCCATCCTTAGACCAAAAAACCCTTATAATTTAATTTCAACCCTTTAATATCATAATTCATACTCTAACATCCTTTTTATATCATTGCATCAATTTCACTTGGGCGAATTTCTATGTCTGTAGGGTTTTCAACCTTTAGTTTCTCATCATCAACTTGTAGGTGTTTATAATCAGACTGTAGGTGAACATTTATGAGAGAGAAAACTACTAAAGGTGATATTGTACACCAAAAAATTTACATCAACCTCTTTGGTCACTATTGATATCATGGTGTCATTTCCATGCAAATGGATTCATTTGTCTTAAAGGCATGCCTCCATCAAGTCATATTACATTGAAAAGTCATTTAAGCTTAAGCAATACTATAGATTATATTGATAGTCTATAGTAAGGATTTTATTGAGTACAAGGCATTTATATATTACCTTATTTTGATTAAACAACCAACCTCTTATGTCATACAATTTCCCATATGTCTAGGCTACATGGTGGAAACCACTAAACTAGTTTGTACTTCAGGGTGCTCCATCATGAGCTATTTCTTTGTGAGACAAGATCCCTATTTCAAAAATATTAAGGTAACATGTCTCAAAATCAACTTTCTCAAACTAAGGAAAATGTTTTAGGTTTTTTTTCCACCTTATGACTTCATTATTACCACAATGGCATCTTATACATTCTCAGTCTTGATTGAATATCTTAATAAGCTTTAATATCTTCATCCCACTCTATGAGGTCTCTATGGAGTGGCCTGTAGGTGCACACTTAGAGACATGACTATGTAGGTGATGGCTTGGTATAAGATTATAAGTGTTAGTGTAATACCTTGCCTCAATTTAGTAGGGCCTTTTTATTGGCATAGTGATTTTAGTATGTTATGTGCTGACCTTGTTCAAGTAGTGTGGATGGTGTTCACATGGGACATATTAGGTTTGGCCCATTAGGTTTCTTGGGAATCCATCAAGGCTATTGTTAACTCACTCGTGACCTTGAGTAGTTTATTCTTTAGTTGAGTAGTGATTTATTTGGTCATTATGGTTAAATTAGTATTTCATCTCTGAAGACGAGATGGCATTGTTTGAGGTATATTCGGTCTCAAGAGATGGTTTTACATTTTATTGTTTATTTATCAATATTTTTATGTTTTTAGTGAGTAATTACCTATTGTGGAGTTGTTGAGAAATGCATTTCTTAGTAGTTGTTTTGAAGGACATGTTAGTCTTTTGAGTTACTTGATTGGAGTCTTGAGTGGTCTCTCATTTTACTCATTGGGACACTGAGCTTGTAGTCGACCATTGTGGTCATGGTTGGGATGGATTTGAGTCCATGTTGGTTATCTTCTATTTAAGTTGAAAATCAACTTCTTGTACTCCATAATCTTACATTTGATCTACATCAAGTTTACACTAGTCATATTTTAGTTAAGAATAAATTCTATGTATGTATAATTAATATAATTTACTTATATTTGACTATGGTATTCATATTTTCTCATTTGATTTATAATTATGTATTTATATAAATGTAAATATAATTATTTTTACATGATTTTGGTAAAATGGATAATAAGTGAAATTGAAATTGATTAATGGAAGCTACTTTTATCATTTGAGGAAAGATTTTTATAATAATAATAATAATAATAATAATAATAATAATAATTATTATTATTATTATTATTATTATTATTATTATTATCATCATCATCATCATCATTATCATCATCATCATCATCATCATCATCATCATCATCATCATCATCATCATCATCATCTATGTGAATGAATGTATTATCAAAGACTGAGTCTTCCATTTTGCCTTGGGTCACATTGAAGGTAGACAAGTTTAGTGGGAGACAATGATTAAAGCACCTACTTTTGTTTATTGTCAAATCCAACATACCAAAAGTTGTGCCATATTCATGGGAATGTTAAGTGGATGACAAGCCCACATAGGTGTGGGATGCCCATGTTAGTGGTGGCAAACTTATATCATGCCAAAATTAATGTCAAGGCATCTTTCTATGTGAGGGGAAAAGTGTGCCACCATGTGCATTAAAATAATGAATTTTAAATTGTAATCTAATCCTTGATTCAAAACAATGTAAAAAGGAATTTGGCCCAAATTTGGTTATTCCAATTCATGGAGAATTGGATAAGGGAGGAGAAAGATGGAGAGGAGAAGAAGATAATTGAATCACTATCAGTTGGGAGCAAGAGGATGCAAGTTTTGAAATAGGTAAATAGATCTTCCCTCTTAATTTATGTTATTCCTTTACTTGATTCATGTATGGGTTAAACAATGAAAGAAGGATTAATTATATTAGAATTAGGATTTAATTGTTATTAATTTACTAGATTGATTTTTTCCTAAAATTTGTTTGAGTAATTTTGACAAATTGTTGGGTGGATAGGTCTTTTGAAAAGAAAAAAATTGAAAACCCATGTATGGTGTTTTTTGTGGGTGAATCTTCTATTTTATATTTGTGAGATATAACAGTTATTCACAGTTTACAAATTCAAATTGTGTGTGTGTGTAGATTTAACTGTAGGCAGAAATCAAATCATAAATATTTTTAGACTCATATATTAATCTTGTCATTCTACATTATATATAAATACATAAATCATTGTTTTATTTTAAAATTAAAAAAAATATAGAAAATAAAAAAAATTGTTGTTATAGATTGTAGGTAGAAACTGATTTTTTTGAATATATAACCTTGTTGATATATATTTTATTTTTGTTTGTTTTGTAAATATAGAAATGAATTCAAATTAAAAGAAAAAAATGTATATACATATTACTGCAAAGAAATGCCTTTGAAAGAGAAAGATATTGTATACATTACATTTATATTTATTAATTTATTGTGGAATTAAAATTTCTATATATATCCCTATGTGTAGATTCGCAACGTTCTTATATAAATTTGAATTGAAGACCATAAATAATTTTAAATTTGAATATAGATGGTGTGGCCTCTTTTGACTGAAGTAAAACTTAATCAAATTATTTATGGGTTTTGTTCCTCTCCTCATTATTTTTGAAACGCATATAAGAAGTTTATTTTTTGTTAAGCAAGGAAAAAAATATTTAATTTCAAAGGTCTGTATTTAGTCACAAATGTAGATGGGTGAAGTTATGCTAGTGTGTTTTTAAATCAATTTTTTTTTTTTAGATTTTGATTTAATATCCATGTAAATTAAATGTGAAGTAATGTAAAATTGAATGTTATGATATGTATAGATTTAATTTTTCATATTGATTTAACTAAATAATTATATATATATATATATATATATATATATATATATATATATATATATATAGTGAACTATTTATTAATATTTTTTGGATATTATATATGTATATACATAGACATAGACATTCAAAAAATTTAAGATTTGGAGTAGAGATTTATTAGTTAAGTTTTGAACATGAATATTTGTGAATAATATTGCCTCACACAAAATGCCAAAAGGATGGGACTCATTGATGTAGCTCAGTAAGGTTCTGCCTTATGTGCTAAATGGATTGTGTGGGCCATTGAGGGTAAAGAAGCTTGGAAGGTGTTATTTTGACACTGCATCTCCTTAGAATTTCCCAAGGTCAAGAATGCCTAGAAAGGAATCAACTTCTCTAATTTACTAATCATTAAATATCCCATTCAAATCATAGGGTTCTTTATGGCTAAAAGCATTTGGAAGGATTGAGAAAATATCAAGCCATGGATTCTCTAGAATAGCTTAAGGTTCTGAGATGGGCTATCTGTAAACACCCATTTGCTATGGTGGTCCCCTATTATTAATTTCAATGAAGTTCCCATGGTAGAGGTCCATTGGATTAACTCTCAAGTTCTTCTGAAGGGGTTTTCATATTGTCTTGGATATTTACAATAGATTATCTCACTCTTAACTATCTTAGGAAGAGGTGAAATCCAAATTTTGGTTAGCCAATTTTGATCAAGAATCATATCAGGAGATACTTAATGTCATGTTATCCATCATACTCCACAAAAAAATTGTACGTTCCACTCATCCATGGTGGAAGGATTAGAAGTGGTATGTTGAAATTCCCTTTCATAATTACACCCCTGAACTTGGCTATGGATGGATCACCCCCCATTTACCCATGGTGGACAAGCTCAATTTTTGTTAGGGACTACATTCTTCTGTTAGTATGTGGAATTTATATTTTAGCACTGTCTACGGGGCTTTTGTGGATCTTGTTGTCTCCAAATATTGCACCTTAGAAGAGGATGTTTAGGCCTCTTCCAGATTTGGGCAATGTTGGGACATTTCTAGGCATGTGGGTGTGCCTATAGGGGAAATAAACCTATATATTTAAAGGGCTAGCTCCTTGTATGTATCTCTATATAACTAATTATGTCTAAACCAATATTCTTGAAGGGGAAAGAGTTATAAATTATATAAAAGAAACCTATCTTAAGAATGGTGATGCACCAAAGATTGTCCTCTACATGAATGTCATAACCTAGTTCATGATATAGCAAAACACATAGACCATTCCCAAGCTCTAAGGATTCTAACACAAGTATTTTAACATAGAGGTGAGATGTGTAAAATGACACAAGGCAAATGAAGTGAAAGGCAAACTTTGCACATTTCAAAATAGTAATACACATGCAAAAATTAAATATACTTAAACACACTTTGTATGACCAGTTAGATCTAAAACTCTTACTCAGGCATGAATGACAAAGGACATAAGGATGAATACCATCACTTGTTGTCACTATATGTCTCTTACATACTCAGAAAATTAATTATAACTTGAAAGAAAATAGACTAGTACTTAATGCTTAAAGGCAAAATGTGATATCATTCCAGTAGGGCTTCACCATACATTGTGTGGATGATTTTAACTTATCCCAAGGGCTATATATATAGCATAAGAGACATGAGAGAGGGAGAGACCTTTGAGAGCCAAAGAGAGGAATCAATCTATTAGGAGTTATCATCTTCATATATAACTATCTTTGCCAATGATGCTTTTTTTAACCACATGATTGATCCATGTCATCTCAAGTGGTTACACTCTTGGCTTGTTCTCTTAAAGATGCCCCTCTAATAGTTTGTGTTAACAAAATTAGGATATTATGAACTAAGTCATGGCATCAACATGGCTATCCACCTATTATATATTTTTCTTCATGCTAATGACCTTCTATTGGGCATGGTGATTTTTCATTTTCATTCTATTGGCCTCTTCTGTTCCTTGGTTGGTTATCATGAAATGACATGGATCTTGCTCAATCAATGGTGATATGGGCTCTCTCATTATTTTTATGGATGAAGGATGTGAGCCCTTGGATTTGATTGTGAGTCCTCCTTGTTTTAACACCAATGGCTATTTTCTTGAGGTGGAAGTTAACATTCATGGTGTTGTCTTTCTATGGACTCCCTTATAATCTCTTTGGATCCATCTTTCTATAGACTCTCCACAAGTGTCTATACCCTTTGGAATAATCAAGCATGCCCTTTGGCAATCCTTATATAGACTCTACATGACTTTTATACCCTTCAGACTTTTCCCAAGTTTCCCTTTGGACCTTTGGAAGTGGACCAATTGCACTTTTCTGAAAGACACTTTTGAACATAAAAGACCCTTCAAAATTTTGTGTAGGGCACTTTGCAAGTGAAAAGATCCTCTCAAAAATTGAAGTGCATTTCAAAATAATGGAATTGTCTTTTTAGACTTTTTGCAAGTGACTACTTCCTTGAAAGAGAGACCCTTCAACACCTTTGAATTGTACATTTCCATGGAAGATGCTATTCATAAGAATGAAAGTAGACCTTTCTTTGAGGAAAAGGCCCTTTGAGATTTTTGAAAGTGTCCCTTCAGACTTTTTCCAAAGGACACTTTGAAGAAAAAGAACCTTTGATGATTTTTAATCTACCCTTTGAAAAGATTATTTTAAACAAAAAGTCTAAAATAATTCCTTCAAAAAAGTTAGAATGATCAATTCTTTCAGACTTTTTGTCTAAAACAAAAAGCTGAAGGAATTCATTCAGAGAGTTGCAAATAATAATTATTTTAGAAACATCACAAAGGATAATTCTTTCAAACTTTTTGTTTTGGATAGAAAGTACAAAAGAAAGAACAAACCCAAAGAATGAACCCTTCAGAAAAGTGGAATTACCCTTCAAAATTTTTGAAACAGTCCACCTTTTAAAAAAATGCCCTTCAAAAACTTAAAAAGAATTACTTTGATAGAATGAAATTGCCCACTTGGAGAGAAGATGACCTTTTATAAAGATTGTTTCAGACAAATTATCTAAAATAATTCCTTCAGAAAAATTGAAAGTACCAATTCCTTTGGTGAAAGACCCTTCAAAAAACCTATAATAGATAATTATTTTGGAAAGATGTAAGGGAAATTTCTAGAGAAGATAACTTTTGGGAAAAATGGAAATGTCCCTTCAGAAGGGCTACAAAGGACATTTTTATGAGAAAAGATCCTTTGGAGCTTTTGAAAAGACTAATTCCTTTGGCAAAAAGACCCTTCAAAAAAGTGGAACTGCCCTTTAGAAATATGGAACTACCCTTTAAAAAGGTTGAAGTGTACCAATTCCTTGAGAAAGAGACCCTTTGACAAAGTGAAAAGGACTAAGTTCTTTGAGAAAAGTAAGTGGCCAATTCCTTCAAGACTTGGGCAAAAAACCTGAAATAAAACCCTAATGAAATAAAAAAAATGCTTGCAAGGAGACTGAACAAAATCATTCTCTAAAGAAAATCACTTGACATTTTTCTATGGGGATAAACCATTCTAAATGTTGTATTTGGCCATAATGAAAAGGCAGAACCTGAGACTAAATTTTGGCTAACAGATCCCAATCTTTCTCATTTTGCTTGGTGTATACTATACCAAGGCTTACCTATTGGCATAAGGCTCATCCATCTCAGAGTTTGCCTTCCCACTTTCTCCTTATATGTCCATCTCAAGATGCTTCCACACCTTTTTTGATATTGTTCTAAAGCTTAAAGGGTCTGGACATGGATCCATGGTCTCTGTAGACCTTTTCATCTTGATTTTTTTCTTTGGTAGCATATCCTCCTTGGAGATAAACCTATGTTGCCCTTTAAATAACCCAAACATGGCATAATTTTAGAGTGAAAATTCTCTTCTGGATTTGGAAAGAAATAAATAATGTTATGTTTATTAATACTTCTTTAGATTATAATGTTTCTACTTTGAGAAAATCCTCTATCATCTCAAATGTTCCTTTGTAGATTTAAGTTCAAGCTAACAAAGTTGTTATAGAATTTGGGCACCTTCAAGATCTCCTTTCTCATTGGGGAGTTGCTCCTTGTGAAATGAATTAGGTTATGCCATCTCTACTCAGCGATTCTAGACTGGAGGATATAATTGTTATGTCACCTCATGGTGGGCACCATCATAACCATTTTCAGCATTACTCTCATAGTTTCACCCTATACCAATGCATTACCCCTCTTAGGCAATAGCGAGGGTGGTAGCCTCCACCTCCTTCCCCTACCAGGTAAGATGGATAGGATGTTCCTCCTCTTCTGCACCTAGATGCTTTAGGGGCACCATCTGGAGGTCAATTAGACATGCTGGAAAAGTTTCCTAGGCTCTCTATGGTCAATTTGGGCACTTTGACATAAGAAGATGATGATGATAAGGATATTTCTTAAGCTACTAGCTGGGAGCCTATTCTAGATGGCAATGACTTTCCAAGCTTGGGCTAGGGTCCTAACGATATGGATATTCTACCTTCTGGCCTTACTCTTGCTACTTAAATTATCTTTTATTATGACATTATGACTTGTTCCTAGGTAGGGGCCTAGTTGTTTATGGTGCCTCTTTTTTTGGTTCTTAGGCTTTTCCTAGTGTGACTGTATGATGTGTTCTCATATCGCCTATATTTTTTGTGAATTATTTGTATATTTATATTTAGTTAATATATAGATATATATCATCAAAAAAATATTTGTGATCAATAATAAAATCTTCAGCTCCTTTTACTATTTTTGGATTCTCTAGTCTTATCAAATTCTTTATGAGAAAACCTATTTGCATTAAGATCTATCTAAAGACCATGTAGAGATGGTATTTAGTATCTATCAAAATCTAATTAAAAATATATTATTTTAATTTAATTTAATAAATTCTTATTATTAATGCCAATAATAATATCATGGTGAAATTGGACTCACTAGGTGAAATTTGTGTTGTTTGAGTGTTTTATGAATCTCATCTCAATTATTGTTGGGTGAATTTACGTATCCTCACTTTATTGTGTTCTTTGTTTAAAAAATAATAAGATTGTCTCTATTAGAACGAATACTGAAATTTCAATGTTTATCATGTTTATGACTTTGGAAAATGAAAAAAGATTTCATGAGGGCATTTTTACTTGCTCAACGTAAGCTGACACTTGTTGACCATGTCTTAGTGCAGGATACAAGTGTGGGTAGATTTGTGAATCTATGTAAAGATAGAATTTTGCATTTGATTTTATATTTTTATTGTTTAGACTAAGACTGAAGTAAATTGTAAAATCTTCCTCTCATTGTAAATGAAGAAATTCTAAAATTATCTATTATTGGAAATTATATGTTTGTATTTGTCTTCAAAATTTAAAATATATAAGCCTCTGCTATTATATGAAATTGTGACAACATTAGGAAGTTATGTATCTTATTTAACGAATTAAATAATAACTAGGAAAATGTTTATTGGTAATTAGGAGAATGCTTTGGAAAATGAAAACAATATAATGTTATTTAAACTGGGATTAGTATAGCAATTACCACAATAGTTAATGTTTTATTTTTAATTGACTCTCTAATTAAATACTTACTTATGTAGTAACATTAATTGGAAAAACTTAGATTCGTAGTAACAATGACTCCAACTTTAAATTGTAGATTAAGATTCTTAGATGAATAATTTACAAATATACATATTTATTATTGTAAACTTGAAATGTTAAATGGGTTGTTGACTGAAATCTAAATTGATAATATGATGGTAGTATTTAATCTTTATCAAACTATCAACTTAAATTAATAATGTGCTTACTAATAGAATGAACTTTCAATTTGTATTAATCTAGTTATATCTTTTTCAGAATACAATCTTAATTAAATAACTTAAGTGATCAAAATCCAAATTCAATATTTGATACCAATTCTCTTAAATCATAAGAATTGGTATAGGACACCAAATAAATATGTAACCTATCCTGAGCTAAAATTGTTATCCATTTTCAAATAGCATTTGTAAATTTAAACCCTTTTGTATTGTTGTTTATCCACAAAGACGTCTCATAATAGCTATTTTAAATTATTTCAAAAGTTGTGGTTCTATGAAATGGGTGTTGTTTCATTTTACTCTTAGTTTCATATCATCTTAGGAATATTCAATTTTAATTTATCTTAATGTTTGTTATTTTAGACAACATGATTTCAGATCCAATTTACTCTACAATTTCTATTGAATCTGGATTTTGTATGTAGAGTCGCTTTGGGAATGGGTTCAAAATAATATCATAACTAGTGTTCTTATGAAACTAAAAATTTTAATCTTTAGCCTTATATCATAATAATTAATATATACAACCATAAATTTCTTATCTCCTTATGATTCTTTTTGGTGGATCCAACTCTGGAGGTATTTGGTAAGTTTCTACAGCTAATGTTCTTTTTTACCTTGTGAAGTTGTTTCAAAATGGAGTTGATAAAAATAGTTATAGGAGTGTTTGGGTAAAACTACAGGTTGATAATTATTCCTTTTACCTTTAAATTTGTTAAAAAATTATTATTGATTATTTTTATACATTTATACTATTTTTAGTGGTTCAATTATGAACCTAGTTTATTCAAAAAAATTGTTAGCAAAACATTTTTTTTCATAATAAACTTGTTTATAATGCTGAGATAATTTAGCCTTTTATTTATCTAATATTATTTATATAGGTTCCTAATAATAACCTATATATAATATGATATCTTCCAAAATTATTTTTCATCTCGTAGGAGTATTTTTACCATCGTCATTTAACAAGTGATTTAATGAAAGTAAAACTTGACTGTGAGGTGAGCTAATAACATCTAGATGCATTGAGGTTAATTAATTACACTTGAAATGAATGGTTAACCTTGAATAGTTTACTAATAGGTAGTATGGTGTTTAGGTTTGAGGTTGGATGAATTAGGAGGTTGGTTGTTTATGCAACTTTAATGCACTTCTAGTCGTAGTTTGCTTAAATAATGTGTCAACAAACCATTGATAGATCACATTCCAGACTGTTTGGGATGAGTTTCATTATTAGTTTCATTAGTATTAGTTATATTTTTTTATCCTTAGAGTATTGAAGTCAAGTTTATTATTTCACATTGATTTTGGTGCATTCAACACAACATAGTCACAACTAGCTTGTCATAAGCCTTAATGTATCTCATTTTTTGAGATTGAAGGTGGACAACTATATTGTATGAGACATAGCTTTAGTGTGCTTGTACACCTTCAATGTCACATAAGATTGTGCATATGAATTTTAAATATGGGTGTAGTTAATGTGTACATTCATATGGATGTGTTAAAATATGAAGTGTTTTCTTGTGTGGAGTTACTATTGCAAGAAAAAAAATTGTAGTGTATTTTTATGGGTTTTATTTGGGTGATTATTTTTAGGCATGATGGTTATATTAGTTTTTAAAACCAATTTATAACCTTTTGAAAGGCTCAATCTCAATTTTTCCATCTCATAATCCTTCTCACACTTTGAAAACCTTTCCACTTCCGTCAAAATACTAATCAAGGCTTCTTTTCACATGACTTTTGGTGAATGTTTGCAAGAAGGTTGGTTGTGTTTGATTCCTGACCCTTCAATCCATCTAGAGATGAGTTTGAAAACAAGCCTATTTTAGAGAGATTGATCACTATGCAATAATGTATTAGACACAATACATCACCTTTCATTACCATTGCTCTAAAGATCAACATAGGGAGATATGCTTTTGCAACTGATGAAACTATTTGTAGACTAGTAATGGAGTTCCCCTAACAAGATGAGATAGTTCATGCCAATTTTTTGACTTTAAAATGTGAAAACATGACTAAGGACCATGTGATAATAATTTATACCCTCTCTAAAAACATGTACAATACCTAATTTATATGTATCAACCCAAACAAAGAGGAAACTTGAAGGGTATGGGAATGTGCAGACAAAAAATGATAACAAACCTTCTTAACCATGGTTTATATAGGAAAAGAATCTAAATATGAAAATATTACCATGTATTTTAAGTAGATAAGGATCAATATCATCCTTTAAAAACATTTTAATTGACTCAACTCCTCTTGGCCATAGCATGCAAAGATTGGTTAACCAATTCTGCATGCAAAGGAGAGTGATGGAGAAGCATAACGGTTTTATGCCATTTTTGAGCTATTCAAAGCTTATCAAGCATATAAATAAGTTAATGGGACCTGAAGGGTCACTCTAAATCCTTTCATATGTGACACAACTACTCTATAAGTTGTACAACAACTAAAAACTACCTCTCCTCAACTATTTTATTGATTTCAATGTAGCACCTTAGAAGGACTTAGGAATAAAAATGAATATGAGAAAGCTAAAGAAAATATAAATTACCTTAATAATACCATGTTACACCCTATTACACCTTATAATACCCCTCTATCAATTTTTCAACTATAGGGGGTTGACTTATTTTAACTTGAGGTTAAAATAATTAGCATTCTGAACGATTTCTTAGGAGTGACAAGCTAGTTATACCAAAGATCAGTAACCTACTCCTATCCATTGGGATATAGAGTCACCTATGCACATATATGACACTAAATTTCCTTTGAAACCACACAAAACAACAAAAATAAACACACATAAGATAAGACACAACGCATGTGTTCTCAAGAACACTTATGGAACACACACACACACAACAGAAGAAAAGAGACACCTATCCTCATATATATATAACCTCAAACAATTAAGTGAATAAAAACTCACCATGCTTCAACTATGGTAAAATATTGTGCTTATTGCATGTTTTTTTCTTTCATAAAAACAACATCTCATGTGGAACATTCTTATCAATAAATACTTACTCATGTTGATGGTCAGATGACTTACCATCCTTAAGTATAATTAAAGAGATAAATTTTATTATTTATTTACATGAGATTTTTAACCTATGTTAATAGACTTCAAGGATTTTATATTTTTCCCTCTAAGGATCTTCTTTGATTTTTTAGCTTGATGGACTCCTATCACATTCACATGACACTTGTCAAACTGAGTGCTAGAAAGATCAAAGTTACCTGAACTCCATCTTTTCTTGAACATGATGAACTTAATGTTTAGGGATATCAAGCTTGATTTCCTTATACTTTAACACATCTGAAAGTGACTCAACCTTAGGTTGAAGTGTTGACTGCTCTTCAAACATGGAATGTTCTACCTTGTGTTCATTAAACTCCTTCATGACTACAAACTTTTGAATAGTGGCTTAGTGCTCATCTTCATTATTAAAAAGACATTATCCTTCATGCTTGTTAGCCTCATAGACAACCTAATTATCAAATACACACTTCTTAGGAGGAGAAGTAAACTTACTCAATTTATCAAACTATTGACTTATGGCATGAAACATTTTCCATGGGTCTTCTTTTTCTTCATGGTTGTCATCTTCAAGGACTCCTCCATCAAGTGTAGGTAAAATGGCCTTGTTCTTTTCATCATATTGATTTATCATGACTTAAAAATTATCATCATCATACAAATGAATAAGGTAATTACCTTCAACATCTTGTGAAAAAGAATGTTCAATGCTTACCTTAGACTTCTCATATGCTCCCTCATGGATGATGTATGTGCCAAGATAAGTTTACTAAAAATAAGTGTATGGATCATATTCATAGGTGTCTACACCATACTCATATATAAATAGATCAGATATGACCTCAATCTTAGAGGATGCTCCATCATCCATAACAGACTCTTCATGATCATTGATGACACAATTGATGTTAGAGCTTGCTTCTACATAAGGTTCAATATCAAACTTAGCTAGTGGTTGAGTTATAATGGTTAATTTTGATCCATACCTTATTCTGAAGGATAATAAGGACCAATCAACTAACAAGTATTCTCATATCTTATCTATGAAATCCCTTGAGAGGTAAATATCAAAGTGAGTAGGCAAGTGAACAACTATGATGTCTTGAAGAATAGGGAAGCTAAGATAATCATGTAAGAAAATCTTCATTCCTTTGACCAGTCCCACTTATTTAAAAGATGTCCCATAAATTTGAGCCACCCATTTACTATATGGTTTATATTTTAGACCTCATTTATCAATTATAACCTTGGGCATCACCGAAGTATTAGCCCCACTTTCCATTATGTAGTTATGAACAAGTTTATCTCCCATAATGAGAGTGACGTAGAAGGGTGGAGGATTTTCAAATTTAGTAGAGGGTTATAAATTTTTATTAGGAGCATTAGTGAGGGAAACATTACAGTGACCATATCTTAATGGTTGAAGGATAACATAAATTATGGACAGCTACTCTTGAAGAGCTCTTTTTGACTAGGAAAGTGAAGCACATCCCAAAGAGAAAAAGATGGATTATCACTCTTTAAAGAGTCAACAATGTTTAGAGAAGGATAATTTACCTTTTCTTGTGTATTTTAAGGCAAGTAAGTGTCTGGATCTTAATTTGGGGTAACCTTTCCAACATTATAACTTGAGATAGGTGCATAAGTTGTAGGGGTTGTCATACTTGGACTCACACCTTTCTACCTTGTAGGAGGACTATTTTAACTTGCATGAACACCATGGGTGTCTCCCAAGGAATTCCTCTTTTCTCTAGTATTTTCTAAAACTAAATTACCTTGGTTAAGAATAAATGTATCTTCTACTAGGAAGTTTGAAAGATTTACCTTTTGGGATTAACATCCTTCATTTTCTTACATGAGAACATCTTCTATTAATAGTTCAATGACTTCTCCTTGGGATACCAAATCTTTCTATCCACCTTAGTTTGCATCCATAACTAACCTTATTTCCACTCTTCTCCTTGCACAAAATTGATATGAACTGGTAGCATGGCTCTTATATTGAAAGTGGTAGTTGGATTGTATGCATTGGTAGGCCTATTGAATTTAGGTTGTCCTTGACCTCTAAAATAACCATTTTTTTAGGTGGAAACATATTTACTTATAGAGGATATGGGTAAGGGTTTTAATGATTACCATGCTACATATTTACTTACTTAAGTTGAGTTTATAAGAACTAAATCCTTGGATCTTTGTCCATATCATCTTCTAACTTCTTAGGGGAAGATCTAGGATTGGTATTGGCATTTAAAATTTGGGAAACACTTGGATTATTAGAAAAATTATTTGTAATTAAAGGCATGGACACTTTTGGAGACAACTTCGCAACTTGTATTAGGCCATTCTTAGCTCTAATGGAAAGTTCATAAGCTTCATGTAAGGTGTAACCACCCATGGACTATAAAATTATGGATACATCAATTCCAATAGCCCTTAAATATTTAGGAAACATAAAGCTTTTATATGGTCTCATGGGATGAGGTATCCTATACCAATTCCTTTGAAATCTCTCATTAAAATCATGCATTATCTCCTTGGGGCCTCTTTGAATCACATTTAACTGATGGATAAGTGATGTGTGATTAGTTTTGTCTTCAAAAATTGAGGTTAACAACTCTCCAAAATCATCTCATATTGTGATACACCCTCCAAGCAATGTCATATACCAATCAAGTGGTTTCCCTCTAAGGGACATGGCAAGTAGTCTAATGGCAATGTTGACTTTAGTGACATTATGGAAACTACAAAAGTTTGATATGTTCCTAATATGTTCAATAGGGGTGACATGATCTTCACCATTGAATGTGGGAACACTCTTAGTAGAATTAGGGGGTATATCATCATATGCATCAAGGTTTATGGGATTTTTTGTGTTAAAGGTTGGGAATGGATGTTATCTAGTCATGTTTTCTTCAATTTCCTCTTCACTTTCTTGATGTTCTTGGATTGAAAATTCCTCTTATTTTTCAAAGTTCAAGATAGGTTGAGGATGTTGAACTTCAAGAGGAAGTTCAAGCTGAGGGGGTGGGCTTATGGAATTAAAAACTCTACTATAATATGACCTAGTAAATACCATGAAGTATGAATAGAAGAACTGATAAAATAATGGTCTACAACTAGATATTACCTTGGATGGAGTCACCAAATGTTGAGTAGAACACCATATGCAGTTGTGATGTTGTCAAGACCAACATTCACCTTGATAATATGTCTTTCATACAATGTCCCACTAGGCATTCCATAACTATTGTCACCAAATATTACACCTTATAGTTAGTTTTTCAAGCCTACGCTAAGATTTTGGAAACATTGGAATACTTTTAAGCCTATGGGTTATCTATGATAGAGGTAAACCTCTAGGTTTAAGGTCTAGTTCCCTAGATTGATCCTTGAATGCTTATCACCTACACTAATTAATTGATTTGGATGAAAGTGGTAGAAGTGGACATGAAATTAAACTAATCTAAGGGTGTGATACACTAAAAATGTCTCAATAAGGTTACCATACAATTTCACTATGAAATATGACCTAGAACATAAGTGTTAAAGTCCTAGAATACTCTAACATTAGTATTTCACACATGGAGGTGATATGCATAGACCTACTCAAGGTAAATGAACCAAAGATAATTTTCAAACACTAAGGCTATTTTTCAACTTGAAAATAGACCAATACACTTGGTAAAACTTCATGTGCCATGCTAGAGTGGAAACAACTTGCATCAAACATGGAATGATTGTGAGAAAGCAAGGATAGATATCAATCTCTTGAATGGTCACTATACATCACTTCACAAACTTGGATGAGATTGTTTGTGAACTTAAAACTAGATTTTATATCTTATTTCAAATGTAAATTAAAATATAAAACCATCATGAATTTGCCATACCATGTGTGGAATTAGCATATAATAGCCAAAATGGCTTGCATTTATAGAACATATGAGAGGAGAGAGGAGAAGATAATTCAAAGGTCAAAATGCCACATGTCAAGGCATGAAAACTAGTTATGTTTTATAATAATGAAGTGGATAATAGATTTATATAAGGTCATCTTAGACAAGTGTCCATTTGAAGTGTCAAACTCTCTAAAGCTGGTGTAGGGCTCTTCAACTTCCTTCTTGAAAATTACCTTCTTGATAGGGCATCTTTTGATTGCTTGAAATAGTAATAAGGAGAGTTAAAACATATGCACTATCAAGGAGGGGTTATAAACACACCATATAGTTACCAAATGTGTCCCTAAATCATAGCCTTCTTCTTGACACTTGTTCTCACCATCTATAGTCATTTATTACTCTTCTAGGGCTCATTCTTCAAATTTGTCATCAAGATGGCCTTAAATTTCCAGACAAAATATAAGGAAGAGGTGATATGAAACCTATATATAGTCTTTATACCTTCCATTCCATGAGTTAGACCATAAAAAGGTCTAAAAAACAACCTATTATTCTCTCACTTGGTAGTCATTATCTTTTCTCACTATTTGCCAAAGATTTCTTGAGTTGAATGACTTAGAAAAGATGTTTTTGTGATTTTCTAAGATAAAAAATAGATTTAGTTAGTTATAATAAGTCCCTATAGACCTCCCCAAATGACTCTCACCTTTACATTCTTCTTTGTACTTGCAAAACACATAAATCTTTATAAAAACCATGTTTTCACCCTATCCATATAAGTAGGGTACAATTAAAATATGTGGGGAAGCACATGGGAGAGTCCTCTATAATTTTAAAACCATTTTCAAACCATAATACCCACTCTTCATTCATATTCTTACCTATCTTCTCCATCAATTCAAAACCAAGGGTTTAAGGGGTTTCTAGAGGGTTTCGACTATTAAGGATTGTTCATGAAATCTTGATGTCTAACCTCTCAAAAAATTCCATAAAGTATAAGATCAGGACTCTCCTCAAATTTATCTAACTCCTTTGGTCACCATAAAATCAATCTATATAGGTGTGAGATCTTGAAGTTAGCCTCTCGAGCTTTGGAATGCATTTTGCATACCCTTGTGATGAGATTGGGTTACAATGACCAATTTGAGTGATCTTTTTGTAATCCAAAGGATCTAACTCATCATAATCTCTCCCCCGAAGGTCATACAATTCATTTTAAGGTTCATCTTATCTTATAAGTGATGGATAGACCCTTGAAGGGCTTGGGCTCTAGCTTTACTTATGGCCTAAGTTGTGTCATGTTTACTCATGGCCACCCTGTAGAAGGAAACTGGCATCGTGAGTTATTAATCACCTCTATGTATCCTCATCAACTCTGCACACCTCCTTTCAATTCTCCAAGACTTTTCATCTCATGATCTTACCATTCACCTACCAAGCCTATAGTCATGTCTACTTGGGAGTTCCCTTTGTCTAAGTCAAAATAGAGGGTACTTCTATTTTCTCAACTAATTTGAATTAATGGAGGGATAAAATAGGTCATGGGTTGCCTCTATGAAATATTCCAAAATTAGATCACTTTTTTAGGGTTCTTAACATCATAATTTTCAAGACAAACCTATAGTACTATGTACTATTTGTAAGGTTTGAACTAAGCATGGTAGTAGGTGAGGTCTAAATTTTTTTTTCTCTACCTCTTCTATTTAATATCCCCATAGTGTTTTCATTACCACTATGGAAGTAGTTTGCATATGCTCAAAACCCAACCTTTCTTCCAACTCTCTTAATCTACCTCTCTACTTAGCAAGACGTAGCCTGCACTCAGACTGTAGTTGCTATTTGAAGATGTGGCTTTGAATAAGAAGGGAATGGATGTTATTGATTTAAAAGGTATGAGTTTAGATTCGTGTGGAGATTTGATTCTTGTAGGTAGCTCTTCATTTTGGAACGTAAATTTTAATGCATTAGGATCTTTTTGAAGTATTTAAAATCCTCTTCATGCCTAAACCTATCTATATCATGACCTAGGCCATGCCAAGACTACCTTTCTATAGACACTAGCCTGAGTTGGTCTCTTTACTGTAGTAAACTATAAGTGGCCATCCTTAGACCACAAAGACCCCTATAGGTGAATTTCAACCCTTGAACCTCATATTTCATATATTAATATCCTTATGAGATCATTGAATCACTTCCACTTGGGTAAATTTCTATGTCTACAAGGTTTTTAACCCCTAGTTTCTCATCATCAACATGTAGGTGTCTATAGCTAGACTTTAGGTGACCATTTATGAGAGAAAAGACTATTGAAGGTGATTTTATACAACAAAAATTTTACATCAACCTCTTTGATCACTATTGAGATCATGGTGTCATTTCCATGTAAATGTATTCACTTATCTTAAAGGCATGTCTCCATCATGTCATATTGCATTGAACCATTTTAGCTTAAACAGTACTGTAGATTATGTAGACATCCAATTCCTAACACCATTTGCATTGTAATTTTAAATCTTACTTGAATTGCACTCAAATGCATATTTTAGGTCAAAATCCATCAAATACACTAAATGGTTTGAACTTGTCATTTATAAGTGCCAATTTAGGTCAAAGTATCCCTAAATAGGGTAATGCATTTTATGGGCCAGCTAACTTTGACTAGATCATTTCGAGTCAAAATGACCATTTTGCCATTTAGTGCTTTGGATTACTCTTTTCTTCTAATTAATTAGTACACATCATGTACCTTTTTTATTTATTGTTTTCAACATCATAAATGGGCATATGGGTCCAACGCATCTAACATCACCTTCTAATTCTTCTTGAGTCAAATTATGACCCAATAATATGACTTTTTGACCATTTTGATTAATTGAGGGCCAATTTTTAAATAGCTACACAAATGTTGATTAACCTTGTTTAAGGTTAATTAATCCAAATCAAGAGCTTAATTCGATTTTCCATGAGAGTTTTTGAATATTTCTTTTTAAAAATTGATTTTTATTATCTGTATCACCTAGTGACATCACCTATGGGGTGGCATCCATCAAGCCATAAGTGCATAAAATATCAGGATTATGGGTCACCCATGCCTAGTTAATACCTCTCATGCATCTTAAATTCCCCTTATTTCAAGGTCATCTTGAGGATATTTATGGATTTAATTCCAAATATTAGGATTATCCTCAACCACACATCTCAATCTTGAGAAGGATGGTTCAGGTTAATCCTACCCAATCTCAAAAATATATAAATAGGGAGGCCATGGACATCATTTCTAAGTTATTTTGGTGCAAATTTATTATGCTCAAATATCTTCAAAGCTTGAATATTTCAAAGTTATAATGCTAAATTGTTTCCACAAAGCTTCATTGATAGGCTAGTTTAGTGGTTTACAATCAAGAGCCTAGGTTTTTTGGAGTGTTCTTGAGGCATTGGAGGAGCTTACCACCATTGTTGACAAATACAAGGATGTTTGATCAAGGGAGAACATGTTTTTGAGCCACATGGGTATGGTGAATCCATTTGGGAAGGTAATATGGTGTTTCTTTATTTCATTTATTTCTTGCTATGCTTTGTAATTCCCATAAGAATAGATAGGCTTGGTTAGTTAGTTTTTATGCATGTTTCATTGTTTATGGACTAAGGCTTGACTAACATGATTTGTAATCTTCTCTACATCTTCACACACTCAGTGGGACAAGATGCGTCCTACACCAAAACAAGATCAATTTACAACTTTAAAAAATTTATTTGAACTTTTATAGCTCTTACAAATTGGTTTTCTACCTTTATTTTGCCATTTTTGGTTGCCATGGTTTTTACACAGTAATTGACATCAACAGAAATACCAACATCGACTACTTGGCTTAACCGATGTTGATCAATAAAATTGGCATTGATCAAATCTCCATTTTCCATAATTGATGTCGATAGTATTGACCGATGTCGATCACTATGTTTTTTCCAAAAAATAGACCCAAGACCCACTTTTCCAAAGTTTCTTGTTTCAAATTCAAAAGGGCTTTAAAGCTAAAGGACATGCTAATAATTTTACTACAGGATCAAGTTTAAAATTTACTCAAAACTTGTTTAAATCACTTTTACATGCTAAAAATTTGATTAGGAACCTTTTTTGGTGCTTAAAAAATAATTTTTAGAGGTTTTTATCATTAGTTTTCAAAGTTACAACTAAGACCAAGGGGTCAAATTAACACCACCAAACACTTCATTTGGGTTTTAAAATTGAACACACTTATCAATTCTTGTTTACAATAGTTGTTTAGTTGGATTTTATTTGGAAAAAGGGATAATGTTGCATGTATGCTCTTCCATTTGTCCCCTATAGGGAACCCTTAGAATCAAAAGTGTCAATCCTATTGCAAATAACCTAGTCCAAGGCTTAGAAAGAATGTTTCCTAAAGCACTCCCCAAAAACTCATCAAAGTTTAGGTGATCTTGAAAAAGACCCTAAATTCTTTCTATTTTCATGCTTTCATTGTTTTTATGCATCTTGGCTTGTGATGGGGACTTCATCACCTCCCACAAGTTATTTAGGGAAGATTTGACCTGGGGTTTCACCTCCCAACATTGACTTCATTTGACTCCTTTAGAGTTGCACATGGGATGTAGTGGCAATTTGGACATCACACTACACTAAGCGAACAACAAGATCTAGTGGTTGCATAAAGGACTAGACCTTTTTGAAATAAGCTGAGTGATATGGACCCAAAATCTATGCTTATCTTTAGCATTGTTTGGTGTGAAAGTCATTTTGCAATTGATTCCCCTAGAACATTCGAAACTTGATAGTTTATTAGACCCCACTTTACCATACCTTATCATTTTAGACTTAAGACATTTGTTTTTTGTCAATAGCTTACTTAGTCCTGATTTGTGTCTAAACTACTTGTTAACTGAATGAACTTAACCAAAACACATTATCCTCAATTTTTTAGAGCAAGGGAGGCGTTACGTTATTCGATTAGAAAATTCATCTTTTCCTTGTTCAATTTCATATCAAAAGATTTATGTCATGACATCCACTTTCATATAGTCATGCTACCCAATTGAGTCTAGAACTTTTACCCAATTTGTTTAAACCCTTCATTTATAATCCACATTCAAAATTGAACCTTTCTAAGTTCTAAGGGTTGGTGCATCAAAGTGGGTTTACCATTTGTGCACTAATATTATTTTAATTTGGTCATCTTGCATATCGTTCACACTTTGGGTCCTAGAACATATTTTATCCTACTAGAATCATGTGGTGACATTGTGATACCCATTTGGTCTTAGATTTATACTTAGTGATTTGTGTATGTCTTTACATCTTGGGATTTTTAGTTCATTTTGTCTTCTTTTTAATCCAGATATCTTTCCTCTAAACTTATAGGGTCAACTTTTCGAAGTTGAAACTAGCTTTAGTAGTGTGGGTGTATCACAAAGATATAAGCTTTGGTGTACTATTTTTCACCTTAGGTCTTTGAGTTACCTTACTCTTCCAATCTATACAATTTCAAATTTACTAGAGGTTGAGTAATTTCATGAACCAAATCTTCTAAATTGTGTATGGTTTCAAACCACCCTCCCTTATAGTCTCATTAGTACCTTGGTTGTTTGTTTAAAAAGAGTTGAAACATACTTTGATTGGTTGTCAGACATTGGTCCAAAGTTAGTCAAACATACATATCAACTCTTTTTAGACATGAATCAAAGGTTTACTCGTAGTGGGGCCTCTTATGTCCTTAGTTATGAGGATGAGAAATTTTATGATGATAAAGATAACCCTATTATATTTGATGATATCCCTACAATAGTAGGATTTGAAGATTATTACAATGAATATCAACCCCAAGAAGATCAAGATGAAGCCCTTCTTAGATAGATAGAATTAGGTGTTAGACTACCTTCTAACTTTCCTATGGAATAATTACATACCTTGGTTAGAGAAGGAGAACAATGATGGTAAGATCAAGCTTTTGCACAAATAGACATACATTCTTCTTCTAAAAAAGGAAAGGAAGTAGAAATAGAGTCAAAACCCACAAATCCATATCTTCTAGATAAGATCAAGATAATAAGCCAATGATATGTAGATCAACTTGTCACAAACTTAACTGACTCCCTAGTTGCCACTTCAATTCACAATAAATCTTCTAAAGAACATGAAGATATGGTGGATAGTATGTAACAAATATTAAATGAGAACATTACCATAGTGGATTAGGGTAATCTAAATGTATAGTTAAAGTCACAAGAGACCTTACAAGATGTTGCATTTGACATAGAACATACATTCTTCAATCATCAATAAATTTTTATTACTTTACAAACTCAAAAACCCAAACATTTAGTTGGAATTGAGGAAATCCCTTAAACAAACCAAAGATTGGTAAATAAACATAGACATTTCCAAAACATGAAACAACCAAATTTAGGGAATGTTTTACAATCCAAGAACCAATGGCATATGTTCTCAACTCAAGTAGCAAATAAAAACCAAATAACAGATCGAAAGGTATATACTCCCTATAGATCCATAAAAACCTAGGGGAATATTCCACCCCAATAGAAACAAAACCAAGGCCACATTCCACCCCAACAAGAATAAAATCAGGGGCACATTCCACCCCAACAAGAATAGAATCAGGGGCACATTCCACCCCAATAGAAACAAAACCAGGGGCACATTCCACCCCAACAACATATTATCCAATCCACAAATGCACCAAACATGCAAGAATGGAATTCTATGTAGGAAAATGTCTAAATATTGGAGATGAACAATAGAGTCAAAAAGTACAAATTTAATGAGATATGGCCATATCCATTTGATTTATCTATTCTCCCAAACCCTTGTCCAACTCACTTTGAGGCACCCAAATTTGACAAATAAAAATGGAAAGGAGATCCACGTGAACACATACAAGCATTCTTTGTCTTGTGTCAAGAAGTTACTTATAGTAGTGAGTACTTATTACGACTGTTTCCATGAAGTTTATCAGGATAAGCTCTTGATTGGCTACTTAAACTACCAAACCATTTTTGACTTATGCAAAGCCAAAAATTATGATGGTGAAAGTTTTGTTGCATATTTACAAAGGTGGATGGCATTGGTAAGCTGCTTTCAACACAATTTACCAAACAAATAGTTGGCTGATATCTTTGCATAGAATTTGCATCCCAAAGTAGTGCATAATCTATGGTTATCTTGTGATAACTCATTTGAATAAATTATTGACAAAGGAGTGCAGATTGAGAAAGCTCTTATTACTGATCTATAAACCTTAAAATACAAGTGTAGTACATTCGAAAATCACTTGTTCACGTTTAAGAGATCCTTCAAATTCTAATTTTATTTTTATGTTTAATTTTGCATAAATAAATTAAAATCATAATTAAAATGAAGATAAAAATACAATAATAATTAGAGAAAATCAAAGATATCACCACAAAATTGATAATGGAGTTCAACTTCAATAGCCTACGTCTCCAGGTCCATTCAAAGTGAGGATCATTCTCATTAATTTTATCCAACAAATGGCTTCCAAAATCTTTATAAGTCTTCAATTCACCTTCTCTGATCTCTATTTTCCTATAAATATATCTCTCAGACTTGAAAATAAAGGCCCAAGGCCGTACAAAGCAAAAACAAGGCTCTAATCTTCTTAATTCTCTTTACACAGTCAAATTTTCATGTCTATACAAGTAAAAATTACTCCCTTTTAAAACATTTCAACCACCATGGCTGAAGTGGTCAAGGCCTTATCCTTTTAGGTGCCAAGTCTCAAGTTCAAAACTACCTTCCTCCGTTCTAGGTGCCTAGGGATGTGGAAAAGGGTGTCCTTTCTCCATGGGCGCGCTTTGACCAAGGAATTAGTCCCACATTTGCTAGGAGAGTTGGTTTTAATGCTTTAAATAGTAAATTTGTTGAATTTTTCAAATGGTAAGGATTTGGGTGCCAACTTTGGCTGCCACCCAAGCTTAGTCAAACACCTAGGAATGAGGGATGCATATTTAGTGGAGTATTTGTGGTGTGGAGGTTTGGTGCCTATATACATTTGAATTTATCAAATACCATGTGCATAAAAAAATACCTAACCAATATTTTTTGCCCCCTAATTATTTTCCATGTGTCAAATGGAAATTGGTCCACTTGGCATTTTTCAACAGTGCCATGTCACTTTCGACACACTTGTCATATGATTTCTTCAATTGGTTATATTTTGAGCATCCAGACTCCATTTTTTGAACCACAAAGAGCTCTAGAAATTTCTTGATGAATAATACAATGTGAAAATTATTTGAACTAAATTTGAAGACTTTTAAAAATGGAATGGTACATGGATCCACTTGGATCATTCCTCCCCACTGGGAACTTTTGGACCTTTGAAAGTTGAAATTAATTGGTAATGAGGTGAGGGTATTTTTCCCTCACCTTTCTGACTTCCATCCATCTGACGGTGCTTAGGTGCATCCCTTTGAGACCAACACAAAGATATTCATCATTACCTCTTTGTAAAGTCCACATATTCCTATCAAGTATAGTATCTTCCTGTAATTTTGTTATATATTTAGGAGAAAAATCATTAATAGAAGGAATGGATACACTTTCATCATGATCAATTATCATTGGAGGCTCATACAATTTCAAATTTTCCACATTTACAACTGAATAAATTTGCATGTAAGATGGTAAATCTAATCGAAAAGCATTTGTGCCAATTTTTTCCATTATCCAAAAAGGACCATACCAGATTGGTTTCAACTTTTTACCTTCACCTATCAGTCGTTCCTTACTAATGTGAAGCCATACCATATCACCTACAACAAATTGGTGATCAATACGATGTTTGTCATGCCTAGCTTTGTACTTGGCTTGACTTTTCTCTAATTGAGTATGAACAGTCTGATGAATGAGCTATATTTGTTCAATGAACTTCTTGGCTCGAATGGCTTCTTTTGGTTCACCAACAGCTGTATCCTATTCGTAGCAAACATCTAGAGGAGATTTAGGCAAGTATCCATAACAAACTTCAAATGGAGATTTCAAAGTAGAATAATGAAGTGCCTAGTTATATGCATGTTGTATGTAACACAATTATTCATCCCATAACTTTGGATGTTTATTGTTATAACTTCTAAGCAAATGTACCACAGTGTGGGTCACAACCTCTATTTGTCCATCAGTTTGAGGATGAAATGCAGTTCTCTTTTTTAATTTAGTGTCCATTAGTCCCCACAAAGTTAACCAAAACTCCCCAATAAATTGAGAATCTTGATCAAAAATAATTGAAGTAGGCAAACCAAAATGAACCCATACATGTTCAAAGAACAAGTGTGTAGTACCTTCGCTAGTAATCTACTTAGTGCAAGGAATCAAAACAAACATTTTGCTAATCTATCCACAACCACATATAAATAGTCATGTTTTCTTTGTGTCATAGGCAATCCCCCACAAAATCCATGGAGATACTTTCCCAGGGGCAAGTAGGAATAGGTAGAAGAGTGTAAAGTCCTAATTTCCTATTACTAGGTTTACTTGTGGCACAAAGAGTACATCCCTTTATATATTTAGCAACATTTTCCTGCATACGAGGCCAATAACAATACATTTTCAAATGTACAACCATTTTAGCAACTCCAAAATGACCAAAAATAAGAGAAGTATGTGCTTCTCTAATCATGTGCACCATCTCATTTTGAGGAATACATAATTTACCCAAATGATAAAAAAGATCATTGTGTTGATAGTCCAACTCTTCTACTTGTCTACTACTCATCAAGTCTTTATAAACATCCTGAAAATCAAGATCATTCACATATTTTTATTTATAAATTTCATGAGACAAAGAACCATGTTGTAAAAGAATAGATGCAACAACCATAGGAGGCCTAGATAGCATATCTGCAACCTTATTCTGAATTCTTTTTTTATACTTGATCACAAGATGAAATTTTTGTAAGAAACCCATCCAACGAAAATGTCTAGACTGTTGTAGCTTAGTTTATGATTGGAGATACTATAAGGGATGATGATCTGTATGTATTATTGTTTCTTTGCCCATTAAGTAAAGTTTCCATTTTTTAACACTTTGAACCAATGCATATAATTCCTTATCATAAGTTGGATATTTTCTTACTGCACTTATAAAGGTTTCAGAATGATAAAAAACTAGTTTCTTACCTTGCATTAAAATAGCTCCCATAGCATACTCACTTGCATCCATCTCGATCTCAAATGGTTGTTGTATATCAGGAAGTGCCAAGACCGGAGCAGTACTTCTCTTTTCTTTCAAAGTGTTGAAGGCTTTTTGATGTTTGCCTCCCCATTGAAAGACCTGTTTCACACTTGTCAAAGAATGCAAAGGTGATGCAATATATGAAAATTGAGCAATAAACTTCCTCCAAAACTATACTACACCAAGAAAACTCCTAACCTCAATTGTGTTAGTGGGTGTAGGCCAATTAAAAAATGGTTGAAATCAACATGAGACAAAAATTCTTGCTTGAATTAACTAGTATTTTCATTTACCCTGCTGTAACCAAGGAAAGACTTGTTCTAACGTGATGTGCTCTAACTATATATTCAATGTCATCCTTAACAAATAAGTACTTATTATCCTCTCTATAGAAGATTGCTTTTCTATCATAAAGATATGGGCTTCCCAAAATAATCCCACATATGTCCAATAGAACAACATCTAACTCAACCTCATCTACAAACTTGGATGTGATGGCAAACCTTAGCCTACAAGTTTGTGAGACTTGTAGCTTCACATTGTCACACACATAACCTAGTGGATAAGGCTTCGGATGGGGATTGGTTTGTAAGCCTATCTTCTTAACAACCTCTTCACAAATTAAATTTGCTTGTGAACCACTATCAAATAGAGTGTCAATCTTAGTATGCTTTGAAACAACTCTAATGTGGAAAATTCATTTCTTTTCTTATCAACATGCACAAAATTTTATCTAGAAGAAGATGCATCATTTGATGACTTAGTGCTAGAAACTGAAAGAGAAAAAATCATTATGTAACCCCATAGCTGTGATCTTAGTTTCATCACCTGAATCTGATCCTAAGTCTTGAACCATAGAATTAGCCTTCTTTTCTTTCTTTTGATACCTCTTAGGCCTTAACTCAGGATGTAATTTCAAACACTTAGACTCATCATGATTTTTCTTGCAATGATTACAAAATGGTTTTCCTTCTTCTTTTTTAATAGTATAAGCGGATTTCTGTTTACCCTTTCCTGATGAACTTTCCCCTTTGGATTGCTTAACATTAGATTGCTTACTTTTTACTTTAGGAAAAGATTGTTTTGATTGTTTTCCTCTAGCCTCTAAATGAGTGGCTTGAACACATATTGCATCTAAATTAGTGGGATTGAATATAAGAATCATATGTCTTAAGTAACTATGCAACCCACCTATATATTTTAGCAGTGTTTCTTGTGTGTATAGAGGACCATTCAAAACTAAATCTTTTTTCCTAAAATCTTGTGTATAATCTTGAACACTTTGGCCTTTTCCTTGTCTGGAACTTTGCCAATCCATCATGGCTTATTGCATATAGCCTAAAGAATAGAATTGCTTTCTTAGTTCTTCAATAAATTCATTCCAAGTAGAAATCAAGTTACCTTTTTGAATCTCAGCTTCCTTCAACTTACTTTCCCACTAGATGAGAGCTATGCCTCCCATACGAAGAGTAGCCAAATGAATTTTTGACTCATCCCCTATAATATTTTGGACCCTGTGATAAACTTCAATCTGCTTGACCCAATTATCCAACTTTTTGGCATTAACTTCACCATTAAACATTGGTAATTTAAACTTAATATTCAATTTTAGTGAAGGGAGAGATTCCACAATTTTTTTACCATCATCCGATGGAGAAGGTTTTTCGGTTTCTTTACCTTTTGATTCTCGTGAATCACCTTCTTTTTCATTCTCAGATTTCCTTTGTTTTTCATGGTATAGTTCCTCAACCATGCTTTTCATGTCCATGAAAGCTCAATGCAAAGCTTGTTCAAATTTTTTCTCTTCTTTGGCCATCCTTGAAGCACACCTTAAACCAATCTCTGGATTATACTCAATGAGTTTTCCTTCACCCTTTTGGGATTTATATCTTGTCAAAATACACTAGCAATCACTGTTAAATAATAATCGCTCTAATACCAAAAATTTGATCTGTAAATTGAAAATACAAGTGTAGTACATTCAAAAATCACTTTTTCATGTTTAAGAGATCCTTCAAATTATCATTTTTTATGTTTAATTTTGCATAAATAAATTAAAATTAGAATTAAAATGAAGATCATAATACAATAATAATCAGAGAAAATCAAAGATATCACTAGCAAATTGATAACGGAGTTTGGCTTCAATAGCCTACGTCTCTGGGTCCGTTCAAAGTGAGGACCATTCTCATTAATTTTGTCCAAAAAGTGGCTTCCAAAATCTTTACAAGTCTTCAATTCACCTTCTCTGATCTCTATTTTCTTGTAAATATATCTCTTAGACCTGAAAACAAAGGCCCAAGGCCATATAAAGCAAAAATAAGGCTCTAATCTTCTTAATTCTCTTTACACAGTCAAATTTTCATGTCTATACAAGTAAAAATTACTCCATTTTATAACATTTCAACCACTGTGGCTGAAGTGGTCAAGGCCTTATCCTTTTAGGTGCCAGGTCTCAAGTTCAAAACTGCCTTCCTCCATTCTAGGCACTTAGGGATGTGGGAAAGGGTGTCCTTCCTCCATGGGCATGCTTTAACCAAGGAATTAGTTCCATATTTGCTGGGAGAGTTGGTTTTAATGCTTTAAATAGTAAATTTGTTGAAGTTTTTAAATGTTAAGGATTTGAGTGCCAACTTTGGCAACCACCCAAGCTTAGTCAAATGCCTAGGAATGAGGGATGCATGTTTAGTGGAGTGTTTGTGGCATGGAGGTTTGGCGCCTATATACATTTGAATTTATCAAATACCATGTGCATAAAAAAACATCTAACCAATATTTTTTCTCCTTAATTATTTACCATGTGTTAAATGGAGATTGGTCCACTTGGCATTTTTCAATAGTACCACGTCACTTTCCACACACCTGTCACATGATTTCTTCAACTGGCTATATCATGAGCATCTGGACTCCATTTTTTGAACCACGAAGAGCTATAGAAAGCTCTTGATGAATACTATAATGTGTAAATAATTTGAACTAAATTTGAAGACTTTTAAAAATAGAATGGTACATGGATCCACTTGGATCAATTACTAGGGTCCTTGTTAAGATCTTTGCACAAGGACAAGTGTCTAATCAAACTAAATCATTAGCTCCTCAAATATTTATGCAAGATAAATCTAAGGGATTTCAAAAAAAGAAGAACATGGTCAGGATTAGGAGCATAATTGATTAACTTTGTATTAGAAACTAAACATGGAATTTAACTAGAAGTAACAAGTAACAAGAAATCAGAAACAACACAGAATATGAGAGACAATACCCAATTGTAGTAATACTCTTCCAGAAGGAAATACAACAAAGAAGATTGTGGACCTAGGCTCACAAAGCTCTGATACCACTTTGTTAGGATTAGGAGCATAATTGATTACCTTTGTATTAGCAACTAAACATGAAATTTAACCAAAAGTAACAAGTAACAAGAAATCAAAAATAACACAAAATATGAGAGACAATACCCAATTGTATTAATACTCTTCCAGAAGGAAATACAACAAAGAAGATGCCACAATCTTCTTCCACACACCTCTAGGGCTCCCACACCTCTAGGGAATAAATAGTAAATCTCTTCAAGAGTTCTCTCTCTCAATCATGGTCACAATAAACAACTCAAACACAGAGCTGTTGTTCACCTCAACCAGTCAGTATCACTACTGCCAGTACCACCGAGTATACATACTCAAGTTTGAGTACACAATGCACTCCAAGTAGATCTCACCTGATCTTGCTACCTATTGTGTTGTTGATCTCCTTGATCTTATTGCCACCTACAAATCAACCTAGTTTTTCACACTTGTAAACCAAGATCTCACACACACACACTTGCAGATCAACTAACCTTACTTACCATGTAGATCTCACTTGATCTTGATATACCACAGATCAACCTGGCCTTGCAACACCTGCCGACTGAGATCATACACACCTAAAAGAACCCTTCTCCCTTGGATAGAACTCTGATTCTACAAAACCAATTCTCCAAGAATCATTAAGAGTCTATAACTTTACAATACAGCCCATGGGTCTATTATATAGATCTCATGCAAATAATAATTAGACATCTAATTACAATAATTAGAAACCGCAACTCTAAGACTAAAATTAGTCTTTACATGCAAACAACTGGTTTGTTAAACAAACTATTCATGAAACTAATAGTTTTGGAACTACACAGGTGACTGACATCAGTCACTATCTATCTGGAGATGATCGACATCAGCCAATCCATTACTGATGTCAGTTGCTTTCTATCCACCTCTGACCGATGTCAGTTGGCCTAACGACATCGGTGACTGAGACACTCAGCAACCTCCTCCATATTTGCATTTGGATGAAGCTTTTAACTCCACAACCTAACAATCTCCCACTTAGAGATAAATAGCTACACCTGTACCTATACCAGTACATTGTCTAATCTATATCCTGGCTTGTATCCCTCTTCAAGATCAATCTTGAAGACCAACCACCACACACCTTGTGGTACTACGCCTGTGACTAAATTTCTCCATTCTTAGTGTACTTTCTTCTGCCATTAATATACTCCCACTCAATCAAAAACCCCTGAGAGTGACCTATAATCAAAAACACTTAACACACTCTATGACCAAGGTGTTAGTAACCTCGCTCTGAGAACCTCCAACCTCGCTCTGATACCAACTGATAGGACCTGGGCTCACAAAGCTCTGATACCACTTTGTCAGGATTAGGAGCACAATTGATTACCTTTGTATTAGAAACTAAACACAAAATTTAACCAAAAGTAACAAGTAACAAGAAATCAAAAATAACACAGATAATGAGAGACAATACCCAATTATATTAATACTCTTCTAGAAGGAAATACAACAAAGATGTCACAATCTTCTTCCACACTCCTTTAGGGCTCCCACACCTCTAGGGCATAAATAATAAATCTCTTCAAGAGTTCTCTCTCTCAATCACAGTCACAACAAACAACTCAAACATAGAGCTGTTGTTCACCTCAACCAGTCAGTATCACTACTGCTAGTACCACTAAGTATACATACTCAAGTCTGAGTACACAATGCACTCCAAGTAGATCTCACCTGATCTTGCTACCTGTTGTGTTGTTGATCTCCCTGATCTTGCTGCCACCTATAGAACAACCTGGTTTTGCACACCTGCAAACCTAGATCTCGCACACACACACACTTGTAGATCAACTGACCTTACTTACCATGTAGATCTCACCTGATCTTGCTATACCACAGATCAACTTGGCCTTGCAACACCTACCGACCAAGATCATACACACTCGAAAGAACCCTTCTCCCTTAGATAGAACTCTGATTCTACAGAATTGATTCTCCACGAATCCTTGAGAGTCTACAACTTTACAATACAGCCCATGGGTCTATTATATAGATCCCATGCAAACAATAATTAGACATCTAATTACAATAATTAGAAACTACAGCTCCAAGACTAAAATTAGTCTTTACATGCAAACAACCAGTTTGTTAAACAAACTATTCATGAAACTAATAGTTCTTAAACCGCATAAGTGATTAACATCAGTCGTTGTCTATCTAGAGATGACCGATGTCAGCCGATCCATGACCAATGTCTGTTGCTTTCTGTCCACCTCTGACTAACGTTGGTTGGCCTACCGATGTCGGTGATTGAGACACTCAACAACCTCCTCCATGTTTACATTTGGGTGAAGCTTTTAGCTCCATAACCTAACAAAAACATCTAACCAATATTTTTTTCCCCTTAATTATTTACCATGTGTTAAATGGAGATTGGTCCAGTTGGCATTTTTCAATAGTGCCACGTCACTTTTGACACACTTGTCGCATGATTTCTTCAACTACCTATATTATGAGCATCTAGACTCCATTTTTTGAACCACGAAGAGCTATAAAAAGCTCTTGATGAATACTATAATGTGCAAATGATTTGATCTAAATTTTAAGAATTTTAAAAATGGAATGGTACATGGATCCACTTGGATTAATTACTAGGGTCCTTGTTAAGATCTTTGCACAAGGACAAGTGTCTAATCAAACTAAATCATTAGCTCCTCAAATATTTATGCAAGATAAATCTAAGGGATTTGAAAAAAAGAACATGGTCAAAAATGGGGTGATATAAACAAGACATGTAAAAATGTTATAGATTATGCCTCCTCCAAATGTATAATTAACTCCCTCAAATCCAATACCTACTTTGTAAAGACAACCTCCACAAAGGATGTTTCATAACAATTTTAGAGTCTTTAAAAAGTTAGGAGAATTAGTTGAAGTAGTATTACAAAATATTATTGTAGCTAATTTAATTATATGGCTAGTATCAAGGCCATTTCCTCAAGATTAGCCAAAACTAGATTGGTACAAACACAATAAATGGTGTAACTTTCATCATGTTGTTAGTCATGGTGCATATTGTTGCATTCAATTGTGACATATTATTGAGTACTTTATTGAAAATGGTGAGTTTTAGATTAAGTTGGCCCCTAATCAAGACATAAATTAGGATATGGGAATGTACAAAGACTCCTTTCCTCGACATGATCCACCACCACCAAGAAACAATCAAAATGGTCACAATCAAGGATAGAGGTAGAATCAAAAACAATAATAGGGTCAAAATCATAATGAGCATAATTGAGATCATGATCCCCACACTAATAATGTGGCTTACAACAGTGTCTCTTATGACTACAATAACACTATGGGATGTATTTTTGCTACCCATATTACCACTATTAGTGTGACACCATGTGGCCAAGCTCATGTTCCTCACAATATGAGACCCATCATTATAGGTTCAACAACCTCTCCCCTTAGTAATGCCATGTCAAGTTTGCATCATCATGTTGCCACTCTGTTTGCATGGGTTACTAATCCTAAATAATAATACCATTCTTCTAGAGGCTCCTCATTGACCTAAAATTATAGTAATACTAGTAATCACCCACAAATCACCATCTAAGGCCCTCTACCTCATCCTTATAATTATAATGACTCCTTTCTACCTCTAGGTTATACAGTTACAACTAGATGCCTGTGAGTTACCATATAGGGCCCTTCACCCACTTGTTTCCATAAACCCAATGAGAACATTATGCTAATGGTTCCAAAGCCAAATACTATCCCAACAAAGACTAAACTAGTTCAATCCATAATTCAAATGACTTATAATATAATTGACTAATTAGATAAAACTCTTGCACAAATTTCCATATTAGAACTCTTACAGACATTTGATGTCCATAGAACCATCTTCAAAAAAATTTTACAATAGTCTATTGTGCCTAATGATATAAAACCTTGATCAATTCCAGAACCTAATTGGACATTTGTCTTCATTTTAGCAAATCACATTTGATCAAAAGGACCTGTCCACCCTTGGCCCAAACCAAAATAACCCACTATACATTGAAGTAATCATTGCAGATCACAAGATCAAGCAAGTTCTTATAGATAATGGTTCAAGGCTGAACATCATATCTCTTAAATTGGTGTGATGATTAGGTTACATGGACAAAGACATTTAGCTAGAAATTATTACAATCAAAGCTTATGACAATGCTGAGAGGGAATCATCTGGTATAATTTGGTTGCCAGTCATGGTTGGGGTTATTTTTCATCACATGTTATTCCATATTTTGGATATCAAGATTTCTTATAACATACTTCTTCATCATCCTTGGATCCATGAAGTACTAGTAGTTCCATCTACTCTTCACCAATGCCTTAAGTTTCCCCATGATGGGATTGCGGTTACTATTCCCATTGATCAGCAGCCATACCAAAATTGCATACATCTCAAATTAGAGTTTAAAAATTATAACTATTGCCCAGGTTATGAATTCATTACAAAGAATAATAAATCCATAATTTCTCATCCATCTCCATCTAATTATATAGACCTTGGTGATATAGCCTCCACTTCAACCGATCTATTTCCTACAGCTCTAGCCAAGCAAGTGATTATTAAAGATGTAAGCATTTCCACATATCATCTAAAGGATGTCCTCTATATTTCAAAATTACCAAAATCCCTTAAAACATTTTGTAGGCCTAAAACTTCCCAGACTCTTAATAGACCCAATCAAATTTGGCAACCAAAGAAGAAGCAACCAAAACCTCCTATGGTTTTTGTACCTATAATCACACCAAAAAAATATCAAGAGGATTTTACCGAGGGAGATTAGTTATATTCTGAGGGCCTTGTAGATTGTTTTCAAAACCCAAAGTATCCTATCCCTAATAGGATAATGGATCATCTTGACTATACAAGGAAAGGCCTTGGCCCCTAGGCATAAGGAATTTTAGAGCCCTTATTAGTTGGAGTTATTAATGGGAATCATGGTCTCATATTTAAACCACAAAAAGATGGCCTCATAACATTTGGTAGTGATTATTTTGAAGTGACTGGTAATAAAACTCCTAATAGTGATGCAACATCTCATTATAGCCTTTTTGATGAGTTTGTTGATTCAGATTTGTTTGATTCAAATGCCATATTGACCATAAAACTTATTGGAGCTTCCTATCCTAAAGCAAAAACCCATCTTATTTGTGCTTCCCTTCCTGAAGTAGGACGTTATATCTTTACCATTAGTTATTCTTGTCCTAAAGCAAACCCTCACTATAACCTATGACTTTGCCATCCTAAACTCATAGATTGGGATTAGAAAAATTTGGTCATATGGCTTGATGAGTTTCAAAATGAAGAATCAATTGTAGAATATATGGGCCTATGAGATGCATTCCCCATTGGTGATCATAAATAGGGTTTTGATTTTTCATTGAATCCTTCTACCTACTTTAGAGAGCAGGAAAATTTTATTGGTCATAATAAAGAAAAAACATCGAGATCTTCAAGTGAAAACCTCTTTGAGGCACTTGTTGATCAAGGAAAAAGTAAATAAAAAGATAAGACTTTGAGTGAAAACTTGTTTTAGGTGCTCCCAAGTGGGAAACTTTTCTCATCCCCTCAGGATGTAGAAATTCCATCTAGCCAAATTTCCATAGCTATTACAAGCATCTCTTTAGAACAACATCAAATATTTGAGCATCTTGCTCTTGAGTTTCCAGAGGTCTTTGCCAATTGTCCTTTACTTGAGAAGGTAGATTCTAATTCTTCATATTATCCAAATATTTGGGAGGAACAATAAGGACATATGATAGAAGAATATGATCACGACCATAGATTTCCTACAATCCTAGAAGATGGATCCACACTCCTTATAGAGAGCACAACAAAAGAGAAATTAGGAACCCATGAGGATCTCAAAAATGTTTATCTTGGAGCTTCCCTTATTGAAGTAAAACATGAGTATATCATATCCATTCTTAAGGAAAATATAGGCATCTTTGCATGGGCATATTCTGACATGTCAGGCTTGGATCTAGATTTAGTTGTGTAATATCTAGTTGTTCACCCTGATGCTAAACCAATCAAGCAAAAGTTAAGAAAGATGTATTCACGCATCACCTTTTTGGTTAAGGCTGAGTTAGAGAAGTTGTTAGGAGCCAATTTTAACAGACCATTAGACTACTCTAAATGGATTTATAACATAGTGCTAGTACGTAAAAAGACCCCAAGCATATGTGTTTATACTAATTTTTATGATATCAACAAGACATGTCCCAAAGATGATTTTCCTCTACCTAAAATCGACATGATTATTGACTCAACTACTAGGTATGAGATGCTATCCTTAATGGATGGATTTTTTGGTTACAATCAGATCAAGATAGCCCCTAAAGATCAGCATAAGACTGCATTCACCACTCCATGGGGGCATTCTATTACCAAGTCATGCCATTTGGTTTGAAGAATGTTGGAGCCACATATCAACATGCAATGAATAACACCTTCCTTGACATGATGCATGACATTGTCAAGGAATATGTTGATGATATACCAGCAAAATCAAGAGCAAGAGCCAGACACCCTAACATTCTATGAGCAATATTTGAGAGGTTTCATGCATATAAAATCCACTTGAATCCTAAGAAATGTGTCTTTGGAGTCACATCAAGAAAATTTATAGGTTCATTATTTCACAATGAGGGATTGAAGTTGACCTTATGAAGGTCATCACTATTATGGAAATGCCTCCATCCAACAATCTTAAATAGTTATGAGGTCTACAAGGCAAGATCTAGTCTATACATAGGTTCATTTCTCAATTGGTAGATAAGTGCCACCCATTTACCCATCTCTTAAAGAAAGGGATGAAATTTAAATGGGATGAAGATTGTCGGATAGCATTTACAAAGCTTAAAAGATACTTGGCTAATGCAAAAGTCTTATGACCTCCAACAAAAGGAAATCCACTACTTCTTTACATATAGGTTAGGAATATGCACTAGGGGCACTTTTGGCTTAGCATGATGATCATGGTAAGGAACACATGGTTTATTATTTAAGTCACACATTGGTAGCCTATGAACATAATTATATTCCTATTGAGAAGGCATGTTTAGCTATGGTGTTCACCACTCATAAATTATAACATTATATGCTAAATAATAAAACTTGTGTTATCACCAAGGTAGATCCTCTCAAATTCCTCTTATGTAAAGTAGCTCTCCAAGGATGCATGGCTAAATGGATTATGATCCTCAGTGAGTTTGATATTGAATACCATAATTAGAAGGCAATCAAAGGGCAAATTATTGTTGACCAACTTGTAAAAGCTCCTATTATAGCCACTCAACCTCTCAACTTTGACCTTCCAGATAATTCTATCATGACAATAGAATAATCATCATGAGAGATTGAATAGTGGACTCTCTATTTTGATGGATCCTTCACATCTTAAGGAGATAAAGCTAGCATAGTTTTGATAAAATTGCAAGGGGATTTGATCCCCAAAGCCTTCCATATACAATCTTAGTGTACAAATAATATGGCCAAATATGAGGCATTGGTAGTAAGGCTCTGTCGTACCATATAGTGGGATATTCAAAGCTTAAAGGTCTATGGAGATTCACAGCTAATCATAAATTAGAAAACTAATCAGTATCAAACAAGAGATGATAAACTTGTCCCTTATAAGCAAATTTTTAATAACCTTAAAAGACATTTAAAATCTCTGTAATTTGATAAGTTTCACAAGTTAACAATAGGTCTATCGATGTCATGGAAAAAATTGGTTCCATGATTCAAATGCATGATAGTGCTAAAGAGTATCAATTCCTAATTGAAAATATTCTTCAACCAACACATATTTTATTAGATTCAGAAAGGATATGCACCATTATTGATCCTAATCTCTCACCTGAGCTACCATAGTACCAATATTTTTATAACTATTTCCATAGCCATGTCTTTCTTGCCAACCTTTCCAATAACCAATAAATTTTTTCATTCATCACCTAACACATTATATCCTCCTTAGAAACATGCTTTATTGAAAAGGCTATGATGGAATGCTTCTTCATTATTTATCTTTGGGAGAATCCAAGCTGGAACTAAAGGAGGTTCATGAAGGAATGTGTGGGTCCCATACCAATGGTGTAGTCTTATCAAAGAAACTTCTCAAAATAAGCCATTATGGGCCCAAAATGGAGATAGATGATTGTTATTATGTAAATAAATGTGTTCCTTTTCAGTAGCATGGAAACTTGATACATGCACCTTCCTTACCATTACATCTGATTACAACACCATGGTCGTTCTCAACATGAGGTCTTGATCTCATTGGGAAAATTAACCCAACATCTTTATATGGCCATAAGAACATTTTGACTACAACTGAGTACTTTACCAAATAGATTAAGGCCATTCCTCTCACTTATATTACTAGGAAACAAATAGCCAAATTCATTCATTACCATATCATCTATCGATATGGCATCCCATCCCGTATTATATCTAATAATGGTGGATCCTTTGAAAACCAAGATGTGAAAGCTTTTTGTGCAAAATTTAAGATCAAGCACAAGAAATACACTCCATATAACCCACAAGGTAATCAACAAGCTGAGGCATCAAATAAAACCATTATAGCCATCTTAAAAAATATTGTCAATGATGTTGGTTGTAATTTGGACTTGCAACTCTTTCTTACCCTCTGGGCTTATAGAACCAATCATCGCACCCCAACTAGAGCTACTCCATAGTCCCTTGTTTTTGGAACTAAAGCTATCATCCTCGATCAAAATTGAGATCCCATCATTAAGAATATCATTAGAGCACATTGAAGATGATGAGGACTATAGAGCCTCATAGCTGTAAGAACTAGAACTTCTTGATCATAAGCATTTGGCTGCCCTAGAAAACTTGAAGGCCTATCAGAATAGATTATGGAGAAGCTACAAAAAACACATTCTCCCTTAAGAATTTGAGATTGGTGACTTAGTTTTGAAAGAGAACCAGAAGAACACAAATGCTAAACCTAAAAATAAAGGCAAGTTTCAGCCTAATTGGTTAGGACCATACATTATCATGGAAAACTATAGATTAGGAGCATATCAATTAGCTAAACCTAATGGTGAATAGCATTTATATCCCCTGAACATCATACACCTTAAGAGGTTATATGAATGAACATCTTTGAACCATTGTCTATAAGACCCCTAACTTGGGGGTAACTTGTGTTATCATAATTTTATCCCACCCATTTTATCTTATCTTGAATACATTTTATACTACCCTGTTCCACTTTTCATGAATCCCATGACGGTAAAGGCTTTGAACTCTAGGCACTATGAACACATTCTTCATCGCATTATAGATTGCTCTCTTCAAGATACATATCCTTTATTATGTCTATGACATGTTATAAGCTTGAACATTTTTTATCCCTTGACCAATTATGATCTCAATTATGTCTCATAAGCATTATGAACATCTTCAGCAATGCTTCTACAAAGTAGTTCAACTAGGATAATCTTGTGAAACTTTTGATAGGTGAATAACTACATCTTCTCAGTACAAGTATTTTACTACTTTCTTATTTTATCAATATCTTCACTCTTGCTAATTTATGAGCATGGACCATTACAACTATCTTAGCTATCTTATTGGAACCTCTACTCTTGGGATGTGCATCTCCTTGACTAGAGGATCCCACCTTGTGCATATTTTATCCCAAAAACACCAAAAACATTAGAAATAATTTGAAAATAGAAAAAACATCAAAACATGATCTACAAAAGAACAAAAACATTGTCTCATGCTTTTGTATATTTTTACATTCCCATCCCACCATCCCACACTCTCACCGTTTTACAAGCAACTGTTAAGATTGAACGCTCTGACCATTTTGTGAGCAACTGTTAAGATTTTACACTCTCACCATTTTGTGAGCAACTGTTAAGATTGAACACTCTCACCATTTTGTCAGAGCAATTGTTAAGATTGAATGCTCTTGCCATTTTACAAGCACAAGAATGCACTATTTCATCTTATCTTATCCCACGTCACTTGCCATTTTGCAAGATCATTCTTTCTCATCTCATCAATTTTTTATTTGCCAAACCATTCTCATTTATTTATCATATCTTCCATATTATTATATAACATTAATCATGTTAGTCTGATCATAATTTTTCTTATATCCCACTTCTTAAGAGAACTACATTTGGCTTGAAGTTCATGGTGGAACATGCATCTATGGAACTATATAGGTAGCATCCACTTGTCTTATACATTTGGAGTTAGCTCGGCCAACCCTTCCTTTTCTTCTCTTTTGCCATTTTTTCTATCATTATTCCTCTTTAATTAGGGAACAATTGTTTGTCATTGTTCTTTGTTATGATGTGGTGGAAAGTAACGCCTCTACCACACATGCATGAACATTTATCTTTAAACTGCAGTAACTTGATTTTGATTGTGGGTGTTTTTCTTTTTTGAGTGTTCTTGGTGTTTTTTTATGCTTTCACACCTCTCCTTTTATTTATTCTCATTTCTCTTTTTTATTCCTTTTTGTCTCATTCTTGGTCTTGTATTTCTTTGTCTTGTTTTTCTATTTGATTTTGCTTTTCTCTTTTTTGTTCAAGAATGCCTTGATGGTCCACATGGATCTTGATTATTCATATCTTGGTCTCATGTCATTAAGATGTTGTTGCCTTTTATTTTTAAACATTTTTGTTCCTACTTAAGTCTTGATGGATCATATCTTGATTCTAAGTTAGGTTCATTTATGTTTATCTTTTTCTTTGTTTTTGCTTTTTTGTTTAAATGTAAATCATTGTAACTTTAATTTTGGTCATTGTTTCACCATTATCCTTAGTTATAGATATTCACATTTGAATTGGATCAACAAAATTGGAATAGTATGTCATTCTAAGTTATTCATACTTATGATGCCTAATTTATTTTTCTATAGCAAGCACTTTGTGCTCAGGTATCAACGTCTTAATGTCAACATCAACTCCGATGAACGATTCTGAAGAACACTCCATAAAACCTAGGATCATGATATGGAATTAGGATTATAGGTAGCATGTATTTTAGTACTCAATTTTATGGTTAGACATGCATCACTTTGCATACATTGTGAGTTTAATCAATTTTTGGTCATTTTTCATCATTCCACGTTCCATTCTCTCCCAAACTTGGGTAAACTACATTGGCTTAAAGTTCATATTAGAACATGAGTCCATGGAACTATGTAGGTATCATTCAATTTCTATTAAGGTTAGTTCAACTATCTCCATTCTCATTTTCATCTCCCTCATCACTTTGTGCATTCTCATATGCTTGGTTTTATATGGCTTTCTAAGCGATTACACCATTGCATATACGTTTAGGCCCACTCACTTTAACCTATCTTTTGGGTTATATCCTTAAGATATTTTGCTTGCCAATTTCCCATGCTGGGGCCCAACATCTAAACCACATCCAAATCAAATCAGCTCTATAGGGTCAAATCATTATTTATTATTTATCAATTATCAAAATTTGCCCTATTGGGGCACAAGTATTTTGTCATGATCAAATTTGCTCTACTGGAGCACTTCTTATTATCTTCTCTTTAGAGATCCCATTCTAGTGGTGCTTCCCTTCTTGAAGTAGAATATTCTCCCTTTTCCTCTAATTACAAGCTCTCCACATTAAATCCCATGATGTTAATATTTTAGTGTGCAACTTGTCTTGGGATTGATTAATGTCATAAGCACACAACTTGTACTCTTAAATTGGGTACATTTAAAGTGTGTCCCTTACATTTATAGATTATATATTTCCCATTATCCCTATCTCTGGGGCTTATTATACCTCTAATTATATTTTAATCATTGATGGTAATCACATGTGCAAGCATTATCTCATTTGGATGTGATCTATTCCTCGGGTTAATCTCTCACTTTCTCTCTCTTTTCGAGAGTTCATCTTACTCTTTCATCCTAGTATACCCTCTTGAGGGGGAATCATGGGCCTATTCTAATTTCTTCTTGACCACTCCTTTCTTTAAAAATACATTACTTCACCTGAAAGTCTCACTACACCTTCTCAAATAAGGATAAAATGTAGACATCCAATTCCTAACACCATTTGCATTGAAATTATCAATCTTACTTGAATTGCACTCAAATGCACATTTTAGTTCAAAATCCATAAATTACACTAAATAGTTCAAACTTGTCATTTAAAAGTGCCAATTTAGGTCAAAGTATCCCTAAATAGGGTAATGCATTTTATGGGCCAGCTAACTTTGATCAGATCATTTTGAGTTAAAATGACCATTTCACCATTTAGTGCTCTAGATCACTCTTTTCTTATAATTAATTAGTATACATCATGTACCTTTGTTATTTATTGTTGGAAACATCCTAAATGGGAATACAATTCCAATGCATCTAGTGCCACCTTCTAATTCTTCTCGAGTCAAATTATGACCCAGTAATATGACTTTCTGATGACCATTTTGATTAATTGAGGGCCAATTTTCAAATAGTTGCACAAATGTTGATTGACCTTGTTTAAGGCTAATTAATCCAAATCAAGAGCGTAAGTGAATTTTATATGAGAGCTGTTGAATATTTATTTTTGAAAATTGATTCTTATTATCTACATCACCTAGTGACATCATCTATGGGGTGGCATTTATCAATCCATAAGTGCATAAAATACCAAGATTATGGGTCACCCATGCCTATTTAATGCCTTTCATGCCTCTTCAATGCCCCCTTTTCTAAGTTCATCTTGAGGATATTTATGGATTTAATTCCAATTATTAGGATTATCCTCAACCACACATCTCAATCTTGAGATGGATGGTTAAAGTTGATCCTGACCAATCTCAAAAATATATAAATAGAGAGGCCATGGACATCATTTCTAAGTTATTTTGGTGCAAATTTATTATGCTCAAATATCTTCAAAGCTTGAATATTGTAAAGTTATAATGTTGAATTGTTTCTATAAAGCTTCATTGATAGGCTAGTTTAGTGGTTTAAAATCAAGAGCCTAGGTTTTATAGAGTGTTCTTGAGGCATTTGAGGAGCTTACCACCATTGTTGATAAAGACAAGGATGTTTGATCATAGGAGAACATGTTTTTGATCCACATGGGTATGGTGAATCTATTTGGGAAGGTAATATGGTGTTGCTTTCTTTCATTTGTTTCTTGCTATCCTTTTTAATTCCCATAGGAATAGATAGGCTTTGTTAATTAGTTATTTATGCATGTTTCATTGTTTATGGACTAATGATTGACTAACTTGCTTTGTATTCCTCTTTATAGATTATACTAATAGTCCACAAAGTATTTGCTTGAGATGGAGGCCTTTCTATATTACTTTTTTTATCAAATAACCAACCTCCTATGTCAAATCATTACCCCTATGTCTGGGATACATGGTGTAAACCATTAGACTAGTTTGTACTTCAAGGTGCTCCATCATGAGATGATTATTTATGAGATAAGATCCTTATTTCATAAATATTAAGCTAACATGTCTCAAAATCAACTTTCTCAAATTAAGGGCAATGTTTAAGGTTTGTTTGCCACCTTATGACTTAACTATTACCAAAATTTCCTCTTCTACATTCTCAATCTTGATTGAAGATATAAAAAAGCTTAAATATCTTCATCCCACTCTCTGAGGTCTTTTTGGAGCTACCTGTAAGTACACACTTAGATACATGATTATGTAGGTGAAGGCATGGTACAAGATTGTAAGTGTTATATTCGTTATCTAAACCAATTTATAACCTTTTGAAAGGCTCAAACTCATTGTTTCCATCTCATGATATTTATCACACTTTGAAAACCTTTCAACTTCCTTCAAAATACTAGTCAAGGATTCTTTTCACCTGACTATAGGTGAATGTTTTCAGGAAGGCTGACTATGTTTGATTCCTAACCATTCAATCCATTAAGAGATGAATTTGAGACCAAACCTACTTGGGAGATAGTGATCACTATTTAATAATGGATTATAAACAATACATCACCTTGTATTATTCTCTAAATATCAACACAGGGAGATAAGCTTCTACAACTATTGAAACTATCTACAAATTAGCAATAGAGTTCCCCTAGTAAGATAAGATAGTTCATGCCAATTTTTTTACTTCTAAATGTGAAAACATGACTAAGTACCATGTGATAATAATTTACACACTCTTTAAAAACATGTACAACACTTGATTCATATGGATCAACCCAAATAGAGAGAAACCTGAAGGGCGGAATGTGTAGGCAAAAAAAAGTAGCAAACCTTCTTAACCATGGTTCATAGAGGAAAAGTAACAAAAAATGAAATTAATACCATGGATTTTAAATATATAGGGAGTAATATCATCCCTAAAAAACATTTGACCTGACTCAACTCTTCTTGGTTGTACCATGCAAAGACTAGTTAACCATTTCTATATGTAAAGGAGAGCAATAGATAAGTCAAATAGTTTTATGCCATTTTTTAGCTAGTCAAAGCTTATCAAGCATAGAATTGAATTGGAATTAAGGTCATTTTAAATCCTTCCACATGTGCCAAAATTATTGTAGAGGCCATACAATAACTAAAACTACCTCTCCTAAATTATTTTCTTGATTTCAATGTAGCATATTTTAATGAAACACTTCCTTACACATGACACATTTGAAGTAAAATTTTAACCATTTTTCCTCCTATAGAAACCATACTTAGTATAAATGACCCCCAAATTGACCTTATAATGATGCATAAAATGAATATGACAAAGCTAAATACAATGTAAATGACCTCACTGTTGACGCTGGAAAGTGCACCCAGCGGCAGGAACACGGATTCCTGCCCTCTCCCCGCAACATGGACCTCTCTCGCCTGTGGAACGGCGAAGCTCTCTAGATTGGGCTAGTTCTTGTATTTGTTTGTTTCAGGTAGTGTAAATATAGGTATATAGGTATACTGGGGGGGATGAAAAGGGAGAGAGAAAAGCATGAAAACAAACAGCCTACAAAAGAGGTGATACACCAAAAATAGGAGTGACCTTCCAGTTAGAATCAGGGGAAATGCAAGTATACTTCACATCTGGTAAGGAATCAGGCTGCTGAGATAAAGGGGGAGGCATAATGGAAAATACGTCATAGAGGTGCTGTGGAAACGCTTGCAAGCAACTACTCTGTTCTGTCCTTCTCAAGTATTGCTTTTAGCTACCATTTGGTCTATTGGTATTACCTGTGAAAGCATGGAAGGTAATGACTAAACACAGATGATACTCAGGGCATACACAACAAATCAATCCAAGATGGAGGTAAAAACTATATTTTTATTGATTCAGGTGGAGAAAATGCAGAGCAGTGCCCTTTAAAAAGTCAGGAAGATCTTAGAATGACTAAGTCTTTGTAATAGCACTATTGAAAAGCGTGAAAAACACTATTGACAACAAGTCTAAACCATGCTTGTTGCCTCGTTTTGCGTGCTAGTCTTCTCCTCCAGTGGCTGGGCGGGTTTTTTCTTGTGCAAAATTTTGTCGCCCTTGTAGTGGGCGGCAGTTTTGCCGCCCTCTGCATGGATTTCATGTAGGATTTATGCTGACATCGGCCGATACACGACGGCAGTATTGTCGAAAACTGCCTTCGGCAGAATAATTTCTCTGCCATCCGGGATTTTTCAATTCGCCACATAGGGCGGGCTTTTTCAATTCAATCGGGCGGGCTTTTTCAATTCGCCGCCATAGGCTTTTTCAACTTTTGTGCCTGCCTTTTTTCTGCTGACGTTGGCAGCCTGCCGATTTATGTAAGGTGCCGATGACGACAGTATAGTCAACATCTACTTTTTATTTGTGTTGTGGGCGGCGAATTTTCTGCCCTATTTTCTTTGTCCTCATTTTACCCGCCCTTGTAGTGGGCGGCAATTTTGCCGCCCTCTGCATTTTTTCTGCCTCTCTTTTGACTAAGGGTTGAACGCTCTATTTTTTCCCTTCTTCTCTCCTTGCGTGAACGTTCGGAGATTCTGTCTTTTGCTGCCTATTCTCTGCAACAGCGCTGTCGAACCCTGAAAGTGGACCTTGCAACCTGAAATGACTGGGCCTGCGAAGCAGGTGTAGGAGGTGACCGAGATTTTGCCTGAGGGGCAAAATTGGGTCAACACTCACTAAGACCATGGTATACCCTATAAGACCCTTATAAGATCCCTATATCAAGTTTTCAACTATAGGGGGTTGACCTATTTTGATTTGAGGTCAAAATAGTCAACAATTTCTTCTTCATTACTTCAGACCTATAGATGTGTTGACCTTATGATTGATATGAAAATAGGAGAAAATATGGAAATTTTTTTCACTTGAGTGCTTGATATAATGTTTTTAATAAGTTGTATTGGTCTCTTTTGGTATTTTATAGGTGAATAATAAATGAGAGTTGAACTTGTATTTATACAAATCCATTTAGAGAATATCTCACAATAAATCACTTAGGTCAACCTTTATGATGTGTTTCATTTTCAAATTAGCTAACTTTAGGGCATTTGACACTTGCATAAGTTTAAGACACTTGTGTCAATGCAAGCGTCTAATTTGGATGCAAGTGTCCTAGCAGTTATAAAATGTGGGTCCAAAAATTTTAGAGATGGAAGATAAGCATGTTTATAGGATTCTATACAAGAAACAAGGTTTGAGTCATCATAAAACATGGGTCAGACTAAGAGATAAAAAATGAGGCACATAGAGATAGTGTATGTGAGCCTTTTAGTGGTAGAAAAGGTCTATAAGTTGAAGGTACATTCATGATATGTATTTTCCAGGTGTATAAGATTGAGGTGTTATATAATTCATAAATAGTGTCTACACTTGTCTCTTGAATATATATAAATAAAATTTTAGCATTGATCATTATACCATCTTCCACAAAAAAAATTGTAGTGTTCAATTGACATGTTCTAGGGTGAAATTATATGGATTCAATATGTACATGATATTTTTTTCTATTTGAAAACAACATATGATTTTTGTTTTAAGTTTTTTATAAATTTGTCTTAAGAAATTCAAATTTTTCATATAGGGAAGGATGTTCTTGAGGGTGGAATGATTACTTCATGTCCTAAATTGGTGTACTATAAAACCAATAACATGATCTTGTCCATTATTTTCCACCCATGAATAAGACTAAATGAAATAAAAATTACTACCTTATGGTTTTATACCATTGATTAAATGAAATTTGTGAATTAACCTCATCCATAGGCATATAATACAATTACTTGATATTATTCATAACAAAAGTATTATGTTATCAATCCATGGTAAATCCATCTTATTTCCATGCCTCTTTATCAATTCCAATACTTGTATCTAGTTCATATGATGCTTGGAGATCATTTAAATTCATTATTTCCTCTAGGTATTATTTTACCTTTTATCTATATATTATGTTAATTTTTCATGCCTTGTTACATTAGTATTATTCTTTCCCCACTGTTGATTGATGGGAATGATGAGGGTTTGAATTTTGTTTCAAAATGCCATAAACACAAAATTAAGAATTTGGTCATTTCCACAGATGCAAATCTTAAGCCTCTTATGTTTGAAAATACAAATAAAATTATGTTATTGACACATCATGCTAAAAATGCTAAGGAACTTGTCATTATGCCTCATAAAATTGATGAATTGAAGCAAGATATGAATCTTGTTTCAATGCTTCCTAAGAAGCATGGTGGATTGAATTTTGTTGAAGACACTTCTTACCCAAGAAAATCAAATCTATATATTAAAATGGATGCATATTCTAAGCCCCATAAGTATGGTAATCAAAAGATAATGGTAAATTACAAGGATGTGATATGTGCTATAAGAGGTTGGAATAGCCATTTATTTCCTTTCACAAAGTTGATGATCCAAAATAGCATCACAATCCAATCTTAGTGTTTCTTAGGAATATTGACAATTTGAAGTCATATTTAAGGAAAAGAAGTAGTAGCTATTCATATCCAATAAAGATTCATAGGGTTATAAATCATTTCAATGCTATTTGGACACAAGCCTTCAATCAAAGATAAAAAAAATCTACTATGAATCCAACTAAGAAGGCTTATATTGCTATGTTGAATAAAGATAATGGGAAATATAATGTAGAAAAGGAACTAAAATTTAATCTTATATCTATGTAAAAAATAATTACAACAAGGTCAAATGTTTCAATAAATACATCCATAGAAGTTGTAAAGGCATTAAAAATGTGAACATAATGGAATGTTGGGTCAATACCATATAGTTGTACAATGCCAAACATGTGTACATTGCCATATAAACATACAACAAAATATCATATAAGACATATCCTAACCATCATTTTTTTTCGTCTCTTTTCTTTACTCATATAAGGCTCTCTATCAAATACCTTGTTAATAAATGATGCTCCCTCAAATGCCTTAGACTCCTCCAAGATCCAACTATGGGTCCTTTTGTGCTTATAGATCACTTATAGCTGAAAATGTTCATATCCAAATACTATTAGAAACTTTACATACTAGATATGTGACAAAATTTATAAGTTAATTTTAAAATGATACAAAAAATATTTAAACCTGCACTTATCATAATCTAGTGGTCACATTTAGTTTTCTATTAACACTCAACACGGTCAATGACAAGTTAAGTTTCGTGTATGGGAGTGTGAAAGGGAAAAAAACTAAGAGTCAGTTCCATGTTCATGATCATACAAGGGTTGAACCCTGCACATGTATATATAAATATTTAAATCAACTAACTAAATAATTAAAATATAATAGAAAAAATTTAAAAATAAATTATCTTGTCACATGTCACCCATACTAATCATTTAAAAAATAGTATTAGATGTCATTAGACACCCCTATGTTTGTCATATTTACATAATTACTAAGTAAAATTATTAAAGCAAATCTATATTTATAATTCAACATTACAAGTTATCATACCTTAGTGATTTGTTGTGCAAACTAAATTTTAGCAACAATGCCTATGTTTACTCTCGGCTATATAGATGGAGGAGTCTCCACTGTGATTATTAGTTGAGCATATCTATTTAAGTAAATATGTTTACATGAAACATAATATTTATAAAAAATTACCTCCATACATGTATACATCGGTTGGCTAAAAATAATATATGTGCTACTATATAGTCCACAATTTGGGTGTGAAAAAGATGTACTGATGTAACATAAAAAATTACATATATATAATTGAATTTTATATTGAAATTAATTATTACCTTATATATATATATATATATATATATATATATATATATATATATATATATATATATAATATATATATATTTGGAATTTAGCATGTCAAATATATTTAATTTTTATTCTATTTTTTTTGCAACATGTCAAATATATAAGATACTTGCAAAGGTGAAGTTGAGGTGTCCAAACTAAATGTATGTGTCAAAAAATCCTCAGTTAAAACCATATCATCTATCCCCTTGGAAGCACCACCATAATTAAGATGTATCACATCATTATCTTTATATGAAAGTCTAATTCATGCATCACCATAGGTCTATAATGATGTGGTTAATCATCAATGCTAGTTGGGGCATCCCCATGTCCAATCTTGCCAACATCAGTGTGGGAAAGTTATCTTGTATGGAAAATAAGAGTGTCATTAAACACCTTAATTGCATTCAAATTGTCAATCTCTACAACCTCCTTCACTATAGAGGGAATTATCTCAGGCTGAAGTGGCTTTTGAATACATAATTTTGTAGGATAATAAGGCATATGATATGCACATATTCTACCATGTTTAGAGCCTTTTCCTCAGCCCTGAAACTCTAAGTAATTAAAATAATTATAAATTATATTGAGGACAAAGTCACTATAGAGTTTACTCAAAAAATGCAAAATAACCTCACAGTTGTTACAAGTCAGGTGATCAAAGACCGACCACCATTAGTCCCAAAAAATCTCTTTTTAAATCTTGGTGGCATCAATGGATTGGGAACCATTTGCATGATAATAGAATAAACACATTGGTTCTTGGATCAATGAATATTACACAAATTTTGTGTTTTGTTATTTTTTGGTCTCTCACACTAGGTTTTGACAATTTTTTTTCATAATAGGACCTGCATCTCTCTCTATAAGCTACCCATCTATCAATTTGACCTATTATCAATTCAAATTCACATAGTAATAACTCTAATGTATTTTCCAAATAAATATAGTGCATTTTGGTGAATGAGAATCCATCATTTTTCTAATCATCTCATCACTTTGTATTTTATTTTCTACTATACGCGTAGCCAAATCCCCTTGACTACCAGGGGGTATTATGGAATTATAAGAGGCTTAGGAAGGTTAGGAGGGTTTTTCTGATTTTTCTCTTCATCTTCAATTCCCACATTTGTTTTTTCACATGGACAGGTTTAATGGGATGTATAAACCAAAAAATAGAAAGTTTTAACAAAAAAACCTTATAAATCCAAAAAAATTACTAAATTTAGTTTTAATTTCTATAAAATTAGTTTACTCACCTCTCCTCTTACACAACATTTTTAATTGTTGCCTGATGAGCTTTTCAAGATATTTCAACATAGTTTTTTAAGTGAGAAATGCAAATTTGTGGAATGCAAGCATGATTTTTATGATGAAAATCATGTTTTGTATGATATGAAGGTTGTTTTTTTTTTCCTTCACATTTTTAAAGTATTAGAACCACATAAGCACTTTAGGTTTGGTATAACCAAGCTTAAGACTTAAATATGTGTACACATTTTTTAAAAAATCATGTATGAGTTTTTGGTTAATTTATATTTGGATTAAAAAATATCCACTAATTGGTTCCCCAAATTTTTGCATCTACCCCCTCAGCCCCTGGGCCATCTACCTCATAGATCTCCTCCCTCAATGAAGTTGATCTTAGAGTCACAGTTGCTTCTACACTCATCATCCTCATCAGGATCAGGTGAAATCTTAGGGAGGAGGCAAGGGGTAGAGGGGGTGGTGTGTGGAGTCTGTTAATGCCTCATGGAAAGTATATTATTGGTTAATCTCAGTGGAGTTCCCTTATGTAAGGAAGTGGTCCTGTTGGTATTATTATTCAATGACCTCATTGTTGGGGTATTATTATTTATTTGGCTCCCCTAAACCCTACTTAAGATGGTTTTTGGTGTACAATCCTCCTTAAATTGAGCTTTCTAATTAGAGTTCCCAACCTCCCAAAGATGATCTACCAGATCCTTATTTTGGAGTTGCACTATGTGCCTAATGTATTATAATTTGTTATAATGTTTTTCTAGTTACTTTGGTTTTTTTTTTTTTGGCCCACCATGATTTTCTAATCTTTTTTGGGGTTTCAAACTGGTTTATATCTTTTACATGGAGTATGGGCCATGAATACCAACTACCTATTTTGTTGTTGTAACTATTTATATATTTTTTATTATTTTTTTATTAATAATAATGACAATAATAGTGATAGTGTTGCATTCCAATGAAAAAGTGTATAACCCATATAAATTTATTAAATAGATCTCCATCATGGAATTGGAATAAATGATAAAATACATTAAAAATAGGAAAAAACACTATGAGGTGAGTCAAATATATTCTATGAGTCTAATGTAAAGAAGACTTAATAACAAATTGATGCCCTCCACAAAAATTTTATGACATCCATATATTAAGTAGTTAGGCATATGGTTATAGACAAATCTCTAAGTATTGATGGTTTCCCCTACATATTTTATCAAACCTTATGGGATACTATGGGCCTTGATCTTCAAAAGGTCTACTCTAAAGCTATGTTGTCTAACTTGTCAGGGCCTCTCATCAATCAAGGTAATATCAAATGTATTCCCAAGGATGGTGATCCTGAGGCTATTACTAATTATAAACCTATCACCCATGTGAATGTTTCTTATAAGGATCTTGTTAAGGCTTTGATGCTCAAGATTAAACACCTTTTTCCTTTAATTGCTAGAAGTGAAAAAACAAAATTTATCTAGCATGGATATATTCTAAATAATGTCATTATTATTTGAGAAGGCATGGAATGGGCTTAGGTGTCTAATGAAAAGGCCATATTTCTCAAGATTGATTTTGAAAAGATTATGATCACATAGAGTGGAATTTTATTATTTTCATGTTCCAAGCTCTTGGCTTAGTTTTTTCCCTTAATCAATGTATTACTATCAATGGGGCCCAATCTAGATATTTGAATTGCATATATATATCATATAGGGTTATCCTTTATTGCCTTCTCTCTATGTCTTAACATGTGAAGGCCTTATCTATCTCTTAGCTAACTTTGCTTCCATGGGTTTGGAGAAGGGAAACTCTCTCCCTAATTTTGATCATCAACTACTTAATGGTCACTTTATTGAGAATTCTTTCCTCATTCTTTAGGAGGAAGAAATCTCGGTCAAAAATGCTAGGGAAAGCCTTCACACTTTTTGTCTCCACCCTTTGGTTCATCCATATAGTGGAAGAAAATGCAATGTTATCACCTGTCTCGCTCACCCAAACTTCCTTGGTTTGAGGGATATTAATGGCAATGGCTCCTCCCTAGAGTTAAATTTAAGTTTATAGGAATTCCATTTGCCTTTTGTGCCTCTTCTACTGATTTATGGTATAATGTGGTTCAAAAGGTTGAGGAAAATATATCTTTTTATATTACCAAGCTATTGCCACTAGTAGGTAAGTTTCATATTTGTTCTAAGGTGTTGGATACCACTCATGTTTTCTACTCCTCTTATTGGGATCCCTCAAATGTTACCTATTCCAAGATGGAAAGATCCTAAGGGATTTCCTATGGGTTAATTTTCAAGGCCACATAGGATTACATAGAGTTTCATGGGATATATGTTGTTGGCCTAAAGAGGCCAATGGCTTGGGCTTCATTGATATTAATCTTAAAAGGCTTGCTCTAAACATTAAGTGTATCATTATAGACTAGAAGATGATGAATCTTGGAATATTTTGTTAAGAATTTGTATTTCCTATGGGTATCCTTATGGTAGAAAGGCTTGGCAAGGCCTTGATTTGCATAATATTCTCATAACCCCTATTTTGATTAAGATTAATGGAATTTTTGACATCCATAGTATCTATAAATCTTGGAAAAAGATCAAACCTCATCTCATTTGGGTAGGAGAATATTTAGGAATGACCTATCTCTTAATACTCACTCTATTTGGTGTTCCCCAATGTTGAATTTTCATAATGTTTCCTTTGCGCTAGTCATATGGATCAAGGGATTAAGTTTGTTTTAAAAGGGTATTAAAACTATTGTAGATTTGTTCTATAAATTTCATGGCACTTAGCTTCCTTGGAATTTAGGTTTGAAAAAATTTAACCTTAATAAGGAAGATGTTGAGTCTATTATTAAAATTTAGTGTTCCATACCTGAAGAGTACCTTAATAAGATTTGAGTTACTTCCCTTACTCCCTAGTGGAAGGATTGACATTTACCTACTACCACACCCTTTTATCACTAATCTCCTCATTTGGGGTATTTTTTTGGCTCCTTAGCACATTCAAGATGAAATTCTCAACCACTTGGAATCTTTGTCCCAACCCAACAGTCTAAGCTAGAATATTTTACACTTTATGGGATGCCTTTATTGAACCCAAAAAGGCTCATTTCCTTTAGTGTCTTGTATACCAAGGTTTTCTTGTGGGTGACCATCTTAAGCACATGGGGGTTTCACATCCCTTTTACCCAACTTGTCACCAACTAGAAACACTCAAGAATTTTTTTTGGTTGTGTACTCATGCCCAGTTAGTTTGGAATTGGATTCACACCCTTTTCCATCCTTTCAGACTAGAATGTTTTACCTAGAAAATGGCTCTTTAGGGGTACTCTATCTTGTTACCTATAAGATACAATATATTTTGGTATATTTTTTGTGTTAATATTCTTTTTCAAATATGGAAAGCTTAAAACTATGAAATTTTTAATCATGAAGATATTCAAAGAAGTTTTTCTATAACTAAAAAATTTGATGTGATCTCTAATGTCATCCTCTATATTAAGATTCAAATAGACAAGGTGCATCTAGAGCTTAACCATCTTCAAATATTGTTATATCATTAGGGAAATACCCCATGCATTGTCAATCGAGAGACCTTATATTTTCCACATATCTCTACTCCTCATCATGGGAGAGGACATGGTTTTTATGGGTAGTGTTCTTGGATCCATTATAGGATCCCTTCACCATGGTGGATCTGGTGGTTCTAACATAGGATTTAGTGAAGGGGAGTTGGGGATCCTCTCCTCATGATAAGTTTCCATGCTTGGGCTTTACTATTTTTCCTTCTTGAAAGGTGGATGAAAATGAAAAGTATAAATTTAATGATGGATGTGAGAATTTACCTATGGATGATAACCCCCATGCTCAGGGATTATGGGGAGGAAATATGCAAGATCCTTTTTCTCCATCTCCCCCTCTAATGAACATGTTTATTATTGTTGCTTAAAGGCTTATAGGTTATTGTGTTTTTATATGCTCCTTTTTTTTGTTGTTATACACTTATATTAATATGATTTGATATGATTTTTTTTTCTTGTGTGATCATTATTAACTCTCTATTGGACTTATTTGTCTCCATAACCTTTTCTAATTTGATGTGATTTTACTACTTGGTGTGACTCTTTTCACATATTTTTTTATATGACTATCATTATACTATATCATTTTTTATTAATAAAGTGGGATTTTCAGTAAAAAATAGTTCAAAATTTAAGAGAGAACATATTTAAAGATTAAAATATTAAAAAAAACAAAGGCACCAAGCACCAATCTCCTGTGGGGTAAAATAGAACTAAAATTTGTTTTAAGTATTTTGTAAAAAAATGGCATAGTACAGAGCATATATATATCTAAAAAAAATTAGTTGAATAATATTTTTAGAGCTAAACATTAAAGCATTGCCTTATATGAGATTTAAAAATCCTCTACCATATTTTAAAAAATTGATTGTAATCTAATTACATGGTTGTGATGGTTTGGTTGTATATACCAATTATTAGTCAATAAATCAATTTAACTAAGACACCATTGAATTTATTGCATAGTTGAATGATTATTGAAAAAATGACTTTGGAAATATATTCTATCTATCAACCTCTTCAATAAGCCAACCAACTAAATTGTAAATCATAATTTTGTTCAAGTGTAAAGATATTCTCTTGAGATAAAATTGAAGAGCAATACAAGGATAAATACTGAATAAGTTCATAATCCCTTGACATGAAATTCTCATAAATGTTATCCTATTTCACATGTTCAAAATTAGTTTCTTCAAGAAATATTGGTGTTTTAGGGCTACACATCAATCACATTCCATAGAAGGACAAAAATTATAGCACGCCAAAACTCCATGTATAGTTTTGAATCAATGCCTTGCTAAAGTACACACTCAAAAAACTTAACCACATAACCATCACATATGCACTGATGATAAAAACATTCAATGAATAAAAATCGCTCTTGAAATAACTTCAAAAATCATTTTTAACCATTTAAAAAAATTGCTATCTTCACAGAAACTAGTAGAAATGTTGCTTAATACATATGTGTGTAAAATGCACCTCAAAACAAATTAGATGCCACTAATAACCTTAAGGATGAGTAACATCATCATCAACATCTAGAAGAGGCTAATCTACTTCCACTACCTATTTTGCCCCATATATAACAACAAAAATAAATTAAAAGCAAAAAATTAATGAAAATACTAGATCAAACCTACAAATTCCCCCAAAAGAGGTTTAAAAAAGAGCCTCAGAATGTGCTACTTGTTTTTTTAGTTTTAAGTTCAATAGTGATTGCATCTTGGTAGAGGTTCCGTTTTTCAAAATTATAATTTTTTTTGGAAAAAATCTCATAGTATTGAATAATGTTCTTTCTAAGAAAATTAATTTGCTTGGCTTTCACTTGTTTGCACTTCACATAACCTGATTTACACAAAGAAAAATGAGCATATTCTCACACACACACTTCCATTTTCAAAATGATATTCACATAGACTCAATTTAATAAATATTAACCACTAAATTAGAAACTATTTATAATATATGTGTTGTCAGGGAATTACTTAAAAAGGTCCCTATTCCAAGTTTATTACAACCTACCCAGTTGTAATTAGAAATAATGCAGTAAAAAAAAATCACTTGACAAGCATTCACTTAAAATCATAGCAATATAATCTAAATCATATTATTATAAATTTATAACAATAAAATCTCAATTTTAATTTTGAATGCAAAATAACAAATAATAACTGTAAGGAAAGTAAATACACTATGACTCAGCCACGTCTGTTCCAATAACAAAAAAATATATTATTCATATATAATATAATATTACATTTACATTTCCATTAGGAATTTATCCTTTATATAATAAATAGATACCAATCTCTCTAGAGCTTGAGTTAAACCAACTCACATATCTCTGATAATCTCAAGTGTAGTCTCCATGTAAGTGTAGAGAGTATTACAAAGCAAGTTAGTCAAGCATTAGTCCATAAATAATGAAACATGCATAAAAAACTAACTAACCAATCCTATCTATTCTTATGGGAATTACAAAGGATAGCAAGAAACAAATGAAAAAAAGTAACACCAACCTTCTCAAATGGATTCAACATACCCATGTGGCTCAAAAGCATGTTCTCCCTTGATTAAACATCCTTGTCTTTGTCAACAATGGTGGTAAGCTCCTCCAATGCCTCAAGAACACTCCATAAAACCAACTCATAGATACCAATCTCTCTAGAGCTTGACTTAAACCAGCTCACATATCTCTGCTAATCTCAAGTGTAGTCTCCATGTAAGTGTAGAGAGGATTACAAATCAAGTTAGTCAAGCATTAGTCCATAAATAATGAAACATGCATAAAGAACTAACTAACCAAGCCTATCTATTCTTATGGGAATTAAAAAGGATAGCAAGAAACAAATGAAAAAAAGAAACACCATATTACCATCTCAAATGGATTCAACATACCCATGTGGCTCAAAAACATGTTCTCCCTTGATTAAACATCCTTGTCTTTGTCAACAATGGTGGTAAGCTCCTCCAATGCCTCAAGAACACTCCATAAAACCTAGGCTCTTGATTGTAAATCACTAAACTATCCTATCAATGAAGCTTTGTGAAACTAATTTAGCATTATAACTTTGCAATATCCAATATTTGAAGATATTTGAGCATAATAACTTTGCACCAAAATAGCTTAGAAATGATGTTCATGGCCTCTCTATTTATAGATTTTTGAGATTGGTTAGGATCAACCTGAACCATCCATCTTAAGATGAAGATGTGTGGTTAAGGATAATCCAAATATTTAGAATTAAATCCATAAATATTCTCAAGATAAATAAGCATTAAAGAGGCATGGGAGGCATTAACTAGGCATGTGTGACCCATAATCTTGATATTTATGACATTTATGGCCTAGGTATGTCTTCCCAAGAAATGATGTCTCTAGGTTATGCAGATAATAAAAATCAATTTTCAAAAATAAATATTCAACAACGCTCATGGAAAATCCACTTAAGCTCTTGATTTGGATTAATTAGCCTTAAACAAGGTTAATCAACATTTATGCAATTATTTGAAAATTGGTCTTCAATTAATCAAAATAGTCAAAACATGATATTACTAGGTCATAATTTGACTAGAGAGAAATTGGAAGGTGATGTTAGATGTGTTGGAGCTATATTCCCATTTAGGATGTTGTCAATAGCAAATAAAAAAGGTACATGAAGTGTACCAATGAATTAGAAGAAAAGAGTGATCCAGAGCACTAAATGGAAAAATAGTCATTTTAACTCAAAATGATCTGATCAAAGTTAGCTAGCCCATAAAATGCATTACCCTATTTAGGGATACTTTGACCTAAACTGGCACTTGTAAGTGACAAGTCTGAACCATTTAGAGAATTTTATGGATTTTGACCTAAAATGTGCATTTGAGTGTAATTTGAGTAAGATTGATAATTTCAACACAAATGGTGTTAATAATTAGATGTCTACATTTTTCCCTTATTTGAAAAGGCATAGCAAGACATTCAGGCAAAGCAATGTCTTTTCAAAGAAAAGAGTTGTCAAGAAGAAATTAGAACATACCCATGATGCCCCCTCGAGTAGACATACTAAGATGGACTCTCAAAAAGAGAGAGAAAGTGGGAGATTAACCCATGGAATATATCACATCCAGATGAGCTAATGCTTGCACACGTGATTACCATCAATGATCAAAATATAATTAAAGGTATAATAAGCCCCAGAGATGGGGGGAATGGGAAAGATATAATCCATAAATGTAAGGGACACACTATAAATGTACCCAATTTGAGAGTACAAGCTATGCACTTACAACATTCATCAATCCTGAGACAAGTTTCACACTAAAATATTTCCATCATGGGCTTTAATGTGGAGAGATTGTAATTATAGGAAAAGGAAGAACATTCTACTTTAGGAAGGGAAGCACCATTAGAATGGGGTATCCAAAGAGAATATAATAAGAAGTGCTCCTATAGAGAGAATGTGATCATGATAGAATATTTGTGACCCATTAGGGTGAATCTTGATCATTAATAAAGAATAAATAATGATTTTTCCCTTGTAGAGCTGATTTGATTCAAATGTGGTTTAGATGTGTTAGGATCTTACAGAGTAATTGATTACTTTTGTGCAATCAACTAAACACAGAATTAAACCAGAAATAATAAGTAACTAGAAATCAGAAATAGCAAAGAATAAGAGATACAAGAAACAACCAATCTTGTATTAAACTCTTCTAGAAGGAAATAAAATGAAGAAATCTCTCTTTTTCTCACACCTCTCAAATGTACAGATCTCTTTCCCTCAAGAGTTCTCTCTCTCTCTCAATTACAACTAATTCAATCCTTAAATTGTCTACCCTATTTCTCATACAAGCTATGAAGATTTAACCCTATTATATAATACTAAGATTCATGAGCCATGCATTCTCCACTGTTAGATACACCTCTTAATCAAAGGTTCAAATATGTCTTGCCAAAAATAGAAATGTAGACTCAAGACTAACAGTTAATCTTTTCATGCAAACAATCTATTCTCCCTCAAAAATAGAATTCTAGAATGCATAGGTGATCGACGTCGGTCCCTATCTGTCTGCATATGACTGATGTCGGCCGATCCATAACTGACATTGATAGCTTTTGGTTGACTCCTGACCGATGTCAATCAGTCTTGACCGATGTCGGTGACTATATAACTCTAGGAACCTCTATATTTGCTCATCTAGTGAAGCTTTTAGCTTCACAACTCAATAATCTCCCACTTGGAGATAAATAGCTGCACCTGTACCTATACAGCAACATCCTCTAGCTTGTTTCTTCATCTTCAACTTCAATCTTGAAGACCAACAAATTTTGAATGAAGATTCAACTTCTCTTTTGTTACCAACTTTGTTAACATATCAGCAGGGTTCTTATCCATATGGATCTTTTCCAGCTTCAACTCACCATCCTCCAATACCTATCTAATGAAGTGGTACCTAAGTTGTATATGTTTGGTTCTTGAATGAAAGGCTGAATTCTTTGCCAAATGAATTGCAGTTTGACTATCATTGTACAATCTACAACTCTTTTGCTCCTTTCCTAACTCTTCCATGAACTGAGTCATCCAAATAATTTCTTTGCTAGCCTATGTGACTGCAATGTATTCTACCTCTATAGTAGACAAGGCAACAACCTTCTACAACTTTGAGATCTAGCTAACTGTCGTTCCACCAACAGTGAACACATACCCTGTGGTGCTTCACCTACCATCTAAGTCACTTGTCATATCTAAATCTGCATACCCATGTAGAGAAGTGCTTAACCCTGCATAGCATAAATACCTACTACTGGTCCCTCTCAGATACCTGAGAATCACTAAACTAATTTCTAGTGTTCCTTCCCTGGATTGGCCATAAACTTGCTGACAACTCCCACTGCTTGGACAATATCAGATCTAGTACATACCATTACATACATCAAGCTCCCAACTGTTGAAGCATATGGAACTCTACTCATGTACTCAACCTCATCATGTGATTTAAGACACTATTCTTTGCTCAACTTGAAGTGTCTAGCCATAGGTGTGCTTACCAGTTTTGCATCCTGCATATTGAACCTCTCCAACACCTTGTTCACATAATCCTCTTAAGACAAAATCAAACTATGATTTTTCATGTCTCTTTTAATACTCATACCAAGGATTTTCTTTGCTGCTCTTAAATCCTTCATGAAAAATATAACTACCATTATCCAATCTATTAAAATAAACACAATGGTTAGATTGACATCTACTAAAGCCATGCTCTATCATAAACTTGTCAAACCTCAAATACCATTGTTTTAGATCTTGCTTAAGACCATATAAGCTTTTCTTCAACCTACACATAAGTTTCTCCTTACCTTTGACCTCAAAACCTTCTGGCTGATCCATATATATTTCTTCATCCAAATCTCTATGAAGAAATGTTGTCTTAACATCAAGCTTCTCAAGATGCAAATCCTCAATAGCAACTAAAGATAATACAATCTAAATAGAAGTCATCTTTACTATAGGAGAACAAATTTCACCAAAGTCAAGACCTAGTTTTTGTGCAAATCTCTTTACTACCAACCTGACCTTATGTCTCATTTGTCCATTCTCTACTTCCTTTAACCTATAAACCCATTTTTTTTAGTGCTTTCTTTCCAGTTGGCAACTCAACCAAATCCCACATTTGGTTCTCTTTTAAGGAATTAATTTCCTCATTCATGCCATGTTCCCACTGTTTCTGAGATTTTACCTGCATTGCCTCATCAAAACTTTTTGATTCTCCACTATCAGTGAGCAAAAAGTAGAATAAAGAAGGGGAATAATGAATTGGAGGTTTACTTACCCTTTCAGACCTCCTCATAGGCATTTGAGACTCATTCACATCTTATTGTCTGCCCAAATTTCTTTCTGTCAGTGACCAATCTCAGTCATCTCTAGTCGATGTCAGTCTGTACCTAACCGATGTCGGTTCCACCTGATCGATGTCAGTTACTTCTTGACCAAGGTTGGTTATTGTTTGATCAATGTCAGTTCCTACTTGATCGATGTTAGTGTCTGTGTTTTCCTGTGTGTGAAGATTTTTACCCACGAGCTCATTTTGGATCATAACCTCATCTAAATCAACATTGCCCTACTCAAAATTATTTAGCTTCTTAAGTTGATCACTGTACATCACCTTATCATTGAAAACTACATCACGGCTTCTAATAATTTTTTTAGTTTTTAAATTCCACAACCAGAATCCAAAATCTCCAGAACCATAACCAATGAATGTGCACCGCATAGATTTAGCATCCAGATTCTTTCTATTTTCTTTATCAATGTACACAAAAGCTTCAGAACCAAAAAATCTAAGAAATAATAGATCTACCTTTTTACCTATCCACACCTCTTCTAAAATTCCACCATCTAGTGTAGTAGAAGGTCCTTTGTTAATTAGGCAAACTGCAGTATCTACAGCTTCTACCCAAAACTGTAAGGGCAAATCAGCATGCAACCTCATACTCCGTGCATGCTCCATTATTGTTTTATTCATCCTTTTAGCAACTCTATTTTGTTGAGGTGTCCTTGGAACCATCTTTTTCATGCGTATTCCACACATAGAATGGTAACTATTGAATTTATTGTTGCAGTACTCACCACCATTGTTAGATCTAAGGCACTTCAATCTCAAACCTGTTTCATTCTCAACTAAAGCTTTATATTTCTTAAATGTGTCAAAAACATCAGATTTTCTCTTTATGCAATAAACCCATACCTTTATTATAGCATCATCAATGAAAGAAACATAATACAGTGATCCTCTAATATAAGTTACCTGAACTAGTCCCCACACGTCTGTGTGAACAAGCTCCAACTTGTGCTTCTTCTTTATTGACCCAGTTTTGAGAAACCTCACTTTCTTTTGTCTCCCAAAAATACAATGCTCACAAAAATTTAGATCTATGCTTTTTAAATCTGAAAGCTTACCTTTTGACTTAAGAACACTCATTCCCTTCTCACTCATGTGACCAAGCCTATAGTGCCACAACTTTGCATCTACATTTGAAGTAGATAGAACAGAAGGAGAATAATCAGTAATACAAGTACATAGATAAAGTGTATCTACTCTCTTACCTCTAGCTAATATAATTTCACCCTTGGAAACTTTCTAAGATTTAGCTGTGAGAGTTACTGTGCAACCCTCATCCCCTAACTTTCTTACAAAAATCAAATTTTGCTTCAAGAGAGGTACATGCATGACATCCTTCAACACCCATGTGTTTCCATTCTGCAATTTCAGCTGCACTTTTCTTTTGCCAACAATTTGACAAGGCTCATTATCCCCTAAATAATTTTTTTCAAAATCTCCATGGACATAATCATTGAAAAAATCTCTATTTGGGGTTGCGTGGAAAGAGGCAACAAAATCTAAAACCCAAGATTCTACTTTATTATCTAAAGAAAATATAAGAGCATCCTGTGTAACAATACCTACAATTTTTGCTTTTTCATTACCTTCATGCTGATTTTTTTCTTTAACTTTCAACCAACAATCTTTCTTTGCATGCCCTTTCTTTCCACAATTCCAGCAGGTTATTCTTCCATTTTTGGATTTGGATCTACTTCTCATCTTTGACTTTGACCTTGATCTCCCTTGCTTGCCCTTCTCTTTTTGCCTTCTGCTTTCAATACTTAAAGCATTACCTGATGTTTTCTCTATGTTTTTCCTATGAATTTCTTCATTTAAGATTACACTAATAACATCATCAACTTTCAAGATATTTGAAGCAAATGCAGTATTACTAACTACCATTACCAAACTATGCCAACTTTTAGGTAAAGAGCATAAGATTAAGAGAGCCTTAATTTCATCATCAAAAACTATTTTGACTGAATTTAACTGATTTACTATTGCATGGAAATCATTAAGATGACTAGATACCGATCCACCTTCCTGCATTTGCAAATTAAATAATTGTTTCATAAGAAATACCTTATTCAAAGCTGAGGGTTTTTCATATAAATTTGCCATAGTATCCATTAACTCTACTGTTGTCTTTTCCTGTGATAAGTTGGAAATCACAGAAGATGCCATGCTCAACCTTATAGATCTAATAGTCTTTCTATCAAGAACATTCCATTCTTCATCTTGCATATCTGTGGGCTTTCTTGAAACCTCACCCAATGGTAAGTATAGATCTTTTTGATACAGATAATCTTTTATCTGCATCCTCTATAATTGATAATTCTTGCTGTTGAATTTCTCCATTCTTAGTTTACTATCTTCTGCCATTGCTTTACTCCCACTCAATCAGAAACCCCTATGAGTGAATTTTGTAATCAACAAACACTAACCAAGCTCTGATACCACTTGTTAGGATCTTACAGAGTAATTGATTATTTTTGTGTAAATAACTAAACACATAATTAAACCAAAAATAATAAGTAACTAGAAATCAGAAACAACAAAAAATAAGAGATACAAGAAACAACTAATCTTGTATTAAACTCTTCCAGAAGGAAATACAATGAATAAATATCTCTTCTTCTCACACCTCTCAGATGTATAGATCTCTTTCCCTCAAGAGTTCTCTCTCTCTTTCTCAATTAAAACCAATTCAATCCTTGAATTGTCTACCCTATTTCTCATACAAGCTATGAAGATCTAACCCTATTATATAATACTAGGATTCATGAGCCATGCATTCTCCACTGTTAGATACACCTCTTAATCAAAGGTTCAAATCTATCCTACCAAAAATAAAAACGTGGACTCAAGACTAATAGTTAATCTTTTCATGCAAATAATCTGTTCTCCCTCGAAAATAGAATTCTAGAATGCACAGGTGACCGACGTCGGTCCCTGTCTGCCTGTATATGACCGATGTCAGCCGATCCATAACTGATATTGGCAGCCTTTGGTCAGCTCCTGACTGATGTCAGTCAGTCCTGACTGATGTTAGTGACTGTGTAACTCTAGCAACCTCTACATTTGCTCATCTGGTGAAGCTTTTAGCTCCACAACTCAACAAGATGTTGTGCTCCAGCATGGGAAATTAGCAAGCAAAATAGTTCAAGGATATAAACCAAAAGATAGGTTAAATCAAGTGGGTATAAACATACATGTAATGGAGTAATGCCTTAGAAAGACATAAAACTAGCATATGAGAATGCACAAAGTGATGAAAGAGATGAAAATAAAAATAGAGATAGCTGGGCTGAGCTCCATAGAAATTGAGCACTGCCTACATAGTTCCATGGACTCATGTTCCAACATAAACTTCAGGCCAATGTAGTTCACCCAAGTTTGGGAGAGAATGGAAGGAAGAATGATAAAAATAACCAATAATTGATTAGACTCACAATGTATGTGAAGAGATGCACATATAAGCATAGAGAAAAAAGCTAGAAATGCATGCCACCTAGAAGCCTAATTCCATATCATGAGCCTAGGTTTTGCAAAATGTTCTTGAGAATCATTCATTAGAGCTTATGTTGAGATTAAAACTTTGAGACCTGAGCATAAAGTTCTTTCTATAGAAAAATAAATTAGGCATCATAAGTATGAATAACTTAGAATGACATAAGATTCTAATTGTGCTGAGCCAGTTCAAATGTGAATACCTATAACTAAGGATAATAGTAAAACAATGACCAAAACTAGAGTTAGAATGATTTACATTTAAAAAAAAAGCAAAGACAAATAAAAAGATCAACATAAATGAACTTAACTTTAAATCAAGATATTATCATAAGAGGAACAAAATGTTTAAAAATAAAAGTCAAGAATGTCTTAATGACATGAGACCAAGATATAAATAATCAAGATCCATGTGGACCATCAAGAAATTCTTGAACACAAAAGAGAAAAGCAAAATCAAACAAAAAAATAAGACACCAACAACAATCAAACAAACAAAATGGTAAAAGAACAACATAATAACATATGATCAAGATATAAACAATCGAGATCCATGTGAATCATCAAGATGTTTAGAAACACAAAAGAGATTAAAAAATAATAATAATCAAGGAAACACAAGACCAAGAATGAGACAAGAGGTAATACAAAAGAGAAAAGGAGAATAAATAAAAGGAGAGGTGAAAAATCACAACAAAGCACCAAGAAAACACAATAAAACACCAAGAAAACACAACAAAGCACCAAGAAAACTCAAATAAACACACACAAATAAAAACCAAGCTAGTGTGGTTTAAAGATAATTTTTCATGCATGTGTGGTAGAGGCATTATTTTTCACCACATCATGACAAATAACAATGACATGATAATTTTTCCATAATTAAAGAGGAACAATGACAGAAGAAATGGGGAAGAGAAGAAAAGAAAGGTGTTGGTCGAGCTGACTCTAGATATATAAGACAAGTGGGTGCTACCTACATAGTTCCATGGATGCATGTTCCAACATGAACTTCAGGCCAAATGTAGTTCTCTCAAGAAGTGGAATAGAAGAAAAATAATGATCAGAATAGAATGATTAATGTTAAATAATAAATGGAAGAAGTTGATGGGATGAGAAAGAATGACCTTACAAAATGACAAGTGTGTGGGACAAGATGAAATGAAATGGTTTTTTTGTGATTGTGAAATGGCAAGAGCATTCAAACTTAATAATTTCTCACAAAACAACAAGAGCATGGGATGGTGGAATGGTAATATACAAATGTACAAAAGTGTGAGACAATGTTTTTATTCTTTTGTGGATCATGTTCTAATTTTTTTAGAATTTTAAAATTATTTTGAATGTTTTTGATGTTTTTAGGATAAAATATGCACAAGGTAGGACCATCTAGTCAAGGAGATGTGCATCCTAAGAGTAGATGTTCCAATAATATAGCTAATTTGGCTACAATGGCCCATGCTCACAAATTAGTGAGAGTGAGGTTCTTGATAAAAAAAAGAAAGAGCAACAAATACTTGTATTGAGAAGATGCAGATGTTCATCTGTTAGAAGTTGCACAAGATTGTCTTGGTTGAACTGCTTTATAGAACTGTTGTTGAAGGTGTTCATAATTCTTATGAGACATAATCAATATCATAATTATTTAAGGGATAAAAAGTGTTCAAGTTTATAACATCTTAGACAAAATAAATAATATTCCCCTCAAAGAGAGCAATCTAAAATGAGATGAAGAATATGTTTAAAGTGTCAAGATTTCAAAGCCTTTACTATCAACATTCATGAAAAGTGGACCCAAGTAGTATAAAAATGTGTTCAATGTGAGATAAAAGGGTGGGATAAAATTATGAAAGCACAAGTAACCCCCAAGTTAGGAGGCTTATAGACAATGGTTCAAAGATGTTCATGCATATAATCTGTTAAGGTTTGTGATATTCATGGGCTCTAAAATTTATTCACCATTAGGTTTAACCAATTGATATGCTCCTGATCCATAGTTCATTGTGACAATATATGGTCCTAACTAATTAGGATGAAATTTGCCTTTCTTCTTGGGTTCAACATTTGTGTTCTTTTGGTTCTCTTTCAAAACTAAGTCACCAATCTAAAATTTTCAAGGGATGATGTGTTTGTTGTAGCTTCTCCACAATCTATTCTGATAGGCTTGTAAGTTCTTTAGGGTAGCCAAATGCTTATCATGAAGAAGTTATTGTTCTTATAGTCATGAGGCTCTATAGTCTTCATCATCTTCAATGTGCTCCAATGATATTCTTAATGATGGGATGTCAATCTCGATCAGGATGATAGCTTCAGTACCAAAAGCAAGGGAGTATGAAGTAGCTCCAGTTGGGGTGAGATAATTGGTTCTATAAACCCAGAGGGTAGAAAAGAGTTACAAGTGCCAATTATGGCTAGAATCATTGACAATCTTCTTTAAGATAGATAGAATGGTTTTATTTGATGCCTCAGCTTATCCATTTCCTTGTGGGTTATATCGAGTGGATTTATTGTGCTTGATCTTGAATTTTGACAAAGATATTTCACATCTTGGTTTACAAAGGATCCACCATTATTAGATATAATATGGGCTAAGATGCCATATCAATAGATGATATGGTAATGAATGAATTTGGTTATTTATTTCCTAGTAACATAAGTGAGAGAAATGGCCTCAATCCACTTGGTAAAGTACTCAATTGCAATCAAAATGTGCTTATGTCCATCTAAAGATGTTGGGTTAATTTTTCCAATGAGATCAAGACCCCATCTTGAGAATGGCCATGGTGTTGTAATCGACTACAAGGGTAAAGAAGGTGTATGTATCAAGTTGCCATGTTGACAAGGAACCCAATTTTTTACATAATTACAAGCATCTTCCTCCATTTTAGGCCAATAATAGCTTATTATAAGAAGTTTCTTTTCTAGGAATACACCATTGGTATGGGTCCCACACATTCCTTTATGAACCTCCTTTAGTGCGAACTTGGATTCTCCCAAAGATGAATAATGAATAAGCATTCCATCATAGCCTTTTTTATAAAGCATGTTTCAAAGGAGGATATAACATCTTAGGTGATGATGGAAAAGTTTTTATTGGTTATTGGAAAGGTTGGCAGGAATTACATGGCTATGGAAATAGTTATAAAAATCTTGGTACCATGGTAGCTCAAGTGAGGGATTAGGATTAGCAATGGTGCATATCCTCTTTGAATCTAATAAAATATGTGTCATTTGAAGAAGATTTTTAATCAAAAAATGATACTCTTTAGCACTGTCATGCATTTGAATCATGGAACCAATTATTGCCATGACGTTGGCAGATCTATTGTTGACTCATAGAACTTGCTCAAACTATAGAGATTTAAAATGTTTTTTAAGGTTATCAACAATTTGCTTGTAAAGAACAAGTTTATCATCTCTTATTTGATACCAATTAGTTGTTTCATTTATGATTATCTATGAATCCCCATAGACATTTAAGCTTTAAATATCCCACTATATGGCAAGATGGAGCCCTACAACTAATGCCTCATATTTGGTCATATTATTTGTACACTGAAATTGTATATGGAATGCTTTGGGGATCAAATCCCCCTATGGTGTGATCAACAATATGCCAGCTCCAGATCCTTAGGATGTGAAGGATCCATCAAAATATAGCATCCACTATTTAGTTTCATGTGATGTTTTTTCTATCATCATGATGGAATCATTAGAAGGTCAAAGTTGAGAGGTTGAGTGGCCGTAATAGGAACTTCTATAATTTGGTTTGCAAGAATCTACCCTTTGATTGCCTTTTGATTTTGGTACTTGATATCAAACTCACTAAGGAGCATAATTCATTTATCCATGCGTCCTTAAAGAGTTACTTTAGATAAGAGGGACTTGAAAGGATCTACCTTGTCAATAACAATAGTTTTGTTATTTAACATATAATGCCATAATTTCTAAGTGGTGAACACCATAGCTAAACATGCCTTCTCAATAGGAATATAATTATGTTCATAGGCTAACAATGTGCAACTTAAATAATAAACCATGTGTTCCTTATCATGATCATCATGTTGAGCCAAAAGTGCCCCTAGTGCATGTTATATGGCTAATATATAAAGAAGCAATGGATTTCCTTGTGTTAGAGTTCGTAACACCGGTGGATTGGCCAAGTATGTTTTAAGCTTTGAAAATTCTATTTGATAATATCCATCTCACTAAAATGTTACCCCTTTCTTTAAGAGACGGGTAAAAGGGTGGCACTTATCTTCCAGTTGAGAAATAAACCTATGTATATATCGGATCTTTCCTTGTAGACATCACAATTATTTAAGATTATTTGGTGGAGGTATTTGCATAATGGTGGTGACCTTTGTAGGGTCAACATCAATCCCTCATTGTGATACAATGAACCCCAATTTTTTTTGTTGATGTGACTCCAAAGACACATTTCTTAGGATTTAAGGAAACTTTATATACATGAAACCCCTCGAATATTCTTCGTAGAATGCTAGGGTGTCCCACTCTTATTCTAGATTTTGCCAGTATATCATCAACATAGTCCTCGATAATGTCATGCATCATGTCATGGAAGATGACGGTCATTACATGTTGATATGTGGCTCTATAATTCTTTAAACTAAATGGCATGACTTGGTAATATAATGTCCCCCATGGAGTGGTTAACGTGATCTTATAATGATCTTTAGGGTCTATCTTGATCTTATTGTAACCAAAAAATCCATCCATTAAGGATAACATCTCATACCCAATAGTTGAGCTGATAATCATGTCAATGTTGGGCAAAATAAAATCATCTTTAGGGAATGCATTGTTGATATCATGATAATTAGTACAAACACCTATGCTTAGGGTCTTTTTACTTACTAACATATGTTAGAAATCCATTTAGAGTAGTCCATTGATCTGATAAAATTGGCTCCTAAAAACTTTTCCAAATCGACCTTAACCAAAAGGGTGATGCATGAATGTTGGGAAATATGGAAGCACAATTGATTACCAAGCAACTTAATATGTGGAATTAACCAGAATCACAAGTAACTAGAATTAAAAAATAACACAGAATATGAGAGACAATACACAATTGTATTAATACTCTTCTAGAAGGAAATACAACAAAGAAGATTACCACAGTTCTTCTTCCTTACACACCTCTAGGGCTCCCACACCTCTAGGGCATAAACAGTAAATCTTCCCTCAAATCTCTCTCTTATGGTCCCAACACACAACTCAAATATAGAGTTGGTGTTCACCTCCAACCAGTCAGTATCCACTACTGCCAGTACACCAGTGCTCCATGCACTCCACAAGTGCTCCAGGCACTCCAAGTAGATCTCCCCTGAACTACAACAACCTACAACCCAAATGATCTCACTTATGGAAGGATCTTCCTTGCCTTCCTCTCTTGCTCTAGACCAAGTACACACCGTACTCCAAGTAGATCCTACCTGATCTTTCTCCCTGTTGTGTAGCTATCCTTCGTGATCTTGCACACCTGCAAATCAATCTGGTCTGCACACCTACAATCCTGGATCATGCACACACATACACCTGCAGATCAATGATCTTACTTACCATGCAGATCTCCTAACGCAGCCATGCACCCCTACTGAACAAGATCCTACACAACTGAAGAACCCTTCTGATTCTCCAAAACCAACACCCACACTTGGCACTACTATGAAACTAGGAGGAACAACCTTGCTCACTTCACACACAGAAGGAGTTAACTTTGCTCAACTCAAACTAGAACACTTTTACAATACATCCCATGAGTCTATTATATAGATCTCATCCAAACAATAATTAGACATCTAATTACAATAATTAGATCTATAGCTTCTAGTCTAAATTTGGCTCTTGACATGCAAACACTTGGTTCATTAACTAACTGCCTATAAAACTTGTAGTTCAGAACCGCACAAGCAACTGACGTCGATCCCTGTCTGCCTGGAGGTGACCGACACCAGCCGATCTCTGACCGATGTCAGTTACTCTTCCTGTCTAATCCTATTGATGTTGTTTGGCCTGACCGACGCCGGTGTTTATGACACTTCAGCAACCTCTTAGCAACCTCCTTCCCTATTTGCATCAGTGAAGCTTTTAGCTCCACAACCTAACAATCTCCCACTTAGAGATAAATAGTTGCACTGTACCTATACCTATACCCCATCTAATCTATTTCTTGGCTTGTATCCCTCTTCAAGATCAATCCTGAAGACTAACCACTACATAACCTGTGGTGCACCTCCTATCATCCGAGTAACCTGCCACATCCGAACTAAAAAACCCATGTAGTGAAGTCCTAACCCTGCTTAGTATGAATCCCTGTTGTTGGTCCCACTCAAATACCTGAGAACCCACTTCCTTGAATTGGCTCTTAACTCTCTGACAGCTCCCACTGCTTGGAAAAACTCAAGTCTATACCAGACCTCATGTGATTTTGGACACTAAACTGTCTAGCCCTTAGTGTGCTCCGGTTCTGCATCCTGAACCTTGCCAACACCTGATTCACATCAGCTCCCACTGGAGACAAAATCAACCTATGATCTTCAATGTCTCTCATGCCAAAGAATTTTGCTGCTCTAAATTCCTCATGACATGCCACTGAACTAACCTTACCCTTAGCTCAGTAAAACCCTGTATGTACAAACCTGCTAGCTAGCATACCATCCACATATAATAACAAGATAATGTAGCTATCATCATCCACCTGGTAAGACAAACACAGTAGTTACCCTAACATTGACTAAAGCCATGCTTTGTCATCCACCTGTCAAACCTGTACCACTGTCCTTCAGCTTCCTCAAGACCATATGACCTGGTCTTCCATCTCACATGTCTGTTCTCTCTATTCTTTAACTAAGGTGTCCATTCATCTCTGTGCTTTCATACCGACTGGCAACCCTACCAAATCTCTCGATTGATCCTGCATCATATTCTTGCCATGCTCCCACTATTTCTTGGATCCTTTCTGCTCTGCAGTGAGCAACGAGTATAAAGAAGAGGAACAATGAATTTGAGGCTTACTTACCACTTCAGTCCTCCATATGGGCATTTGAGACTCCTTGACAGCTTGTTGTCTACCCAAAATATGTTACAGTGACCGACCTCAATCACCTCACAATCTGCATCCAATCGACGTCAGTTCCATGCGCCTATCCTGACTATCAGCTCTACCGACGTCAGTATCTCCTGTTGCCGATGTCGGTCCTCCTAACTAACATTGGTCTTACCTATTGCCGACGTAGGTCCTCCTAACCGACGTCGATCTTACCCTGCCTGACATCACCAACTCTGGTCTACACATGACCAACATCGGCATCTATCTGTTCGATGCCAGTTCCTCCTAACCGACACTGGTACCTGTCTTTGCCTATGAGTGATGACTTTTTACCCATGAGCTTTCTTTGAATCAAATCCTTATCCAAACTACTCTGCTCAGAAGTATCCAGCCCCATCCACTAGTCTCTATTCGTCATGTCATCCAAGAACACCAAGGCTTTCCAGTACTTAAGTCTATCAAACACATCTATCTTTCACTTAAGAACATGCATCTCCTTCTTGCTCATGTGACCAAGCCTACAAAGCCACGTCTCTACAATAGAAGAAGAATCAGTAATATAAGCAAGTAGATAAAGAGTACCTACTTTCTTACCACCAGCTAATTCAAGTGCATCCGCTGTGAGAGTTCTTGTGCATCTCTCATCACCCAACTTTTCTAAAGAAATTAGCCACATCTCCAAGCCTGGGACCTGCATGACCTCCTTCAACACCCATGTGTTGGTCGCCTAAAATTTCAGCTTCACTTCCCCTTTGCCAATTCTTTGACAAGGCTCACTAGCTCCTCTCCTTGAGGCTACATGGAAAGAGGCAACATAATCTATTAACCAAGATTGAACTTTATCTAGAGCATCCTATGCAATGACACCTGTAACATCTGCTTCTTCATGTTGATCTACTACCAACCAACAATCTTTATTTACCTGCTCTTTCTTTCCATAACACCATAAGTGACCATTCGTGCTATTTAGTTTCTCCATTCGTAGCTTACTTTCTTCTATCGTTGCTATACTCCCACTCAATCAGAAACCCCTGAGAGTGACCTATAACCAAACACAAAACCTGCTCCCTACAACCTGAGCTCTGATACCACTTGTTGGGAAATACGGAAGCACAATTGATTACCAAGCAACTTAATATGCAGAATTAATCAGAATCACAAGTAACTAGAATTCAAAAATAACACAGAATATGAGAGACAATACACAATTGTATTAATACTCTTTTAGAAGGAAATACAACAAAAAAGATTGCCACAGTTCTTCCTTACACACCTCTAGGGCTCCCACACCTCTAGGGCATAAACAGTAAATCTTCCCTCAAAGCTCTCTCTCTTACAGTCCCAACACACAACTCAAACACAGAGTTGGTGTTCACCTCCAACCAGTCAGTATCCACTACTGCCAGTACACCAGTGCTCCACGCACTCCACAAGTGCTCCACGCACTCCAAGTAGATCTCCCTTGAACTGCAGCAACCTGCAACCCAAATGATCTCACTTATGGAAGGATCTTCCTTGCCTTCCTCTCTTACTCTAGATCGAGTACACACCATACTCCAAGTAAATCTTGCCTGATCTTGCTCCCTATTATGTTGTTGTCCTCCCTGATCTTGCACACCTATAAATCAATCTGGTTCTGCACACCTACAAACTTGGATCATGCACACACATACACCTGTAGATCAATGATCTTACTTACCATGCAGATCTCCTAACGTAGCCATGCACCCCTGCTGACCAAGATCCTACACAACTGAAGAACCCTTCTGATTCTTCAAAACCAGCACCCACACTTGGCACTGCTATGGAACTAGGAGGAACACCCTTGCTCACTTCACACACAGAAGGAGCTAACTTTGCTCAACTCAAACTAGAACACTTTTATAATACAGCCCATGAGTCTATTATATAGATCTCATCCAAACAATAATTAGACATTTAATTACAATAATTAGATCCACAGCTTCTAGTCTAAATTTGGCTCTTGACATGCAAACACTTGGTTCGTTAACTAACTGCCCATAAAACTTCTAGTTCTGAACCACACAGGCGACCAACGTCGGTCCCTGTCTGCCTAAAGGTGACCGACGCCAGCTGATCTCTGACCGACTTCGATTGCTCTTCCTATCTAATCCTGCTGACGTCGATTGGCCTAACCAACACTGGTGTCTGTGACACTTCAGCAACCTCCTTCCCTATTTGCATTAGTGAAGCTTTTAGTTCCACAACCTAACAATCTCCCACTTAGAGATAAATAGCTGCACTCTACCTGTACCTATACCCTATCTAATCTATTTTTTGGCTTGTATCCCTCTTCAATATCAATCCTGAAGACCAACCACCACACAACATGTGGTGCACCTCCTATCATCCGAGTAACCTACCACATCTAAACCTACAAACCCATGTAGTGAAGTCATGACCCTGAATAGCATGAATCCCGATTGCTGGTCCCTCTCAAATACCTGAGAACCCACTTCCCCGAATTGGCTCTTAACTCTCTGACAACTCTCACTGCTTGGGAAAACTTAGGTCTATACCAGACCTCATGTGATTTTGGACACTAAATTTTCTAGCCCTTAGTGTGCTCCGGTTCTACATCTTGAACCTCGCCAACACCTGATTCACATCAGCTCCCACTGGAGACAAAATCAACCTATGATCTTTCATGTCTCTCATGCCAAAGAATTTTGCTGCTCCAAATTCCTCATGACATGCCACTGAACTAACCTTACCCTTAGCTTAGCAAAACCCTATATGTACAAACTTTCTAGCTAGCATACCATCCACATACAATAACAAGATAATGTAGCTATCATCATCCACCTGGTAAGACAAACATAGTAGTTACCCTGACATTGACTAAAGCCATGCTTTGTCATCCACCTATCAAACCTGTACCACTGTCCTACAGCTTCTTTAAGACCATATGACCTGGTCTTCCATCTCACATGTCTATTCTCTCTATTCTTTAACTAAGGTATTCATTCATCTCTATGCTTTCATACTGGCTGGCAACCCTACCAAATCTCCCACTTGGTCCTACATCATATTCCTACCATGCTCCCACTATTTCCTAGATCCTTCCTGCTCTAGAGTGAGAAACAAGTATAAAAAAGAGGAATAATGAATTTGAGGCTTACTTACCACTTTAGTCCTCCATATGGGCATTTGAGACTCCTTGACAGCTTGTTGTCTATGCAAAATCTATTACAGTGACTGACCTCAGTCACCTCACAGTCTACATCCAACCGACATCAGTTCCATGAACCTGTCTTGACTACCGACCCTACCAACGTTGGTGTCTCCTATTGCCGACATCGGTCCTCCTGACCGACGTTGGTCTTACCTATTGCCGACATCAGTCCTCCTAACCTACGTCATTCTTACCCTGCCTGACATTGCCAGCTCTAGTCTGCACATGACCAACATCAGCATCTGTCTGTTCAATGCCGATTCTTCCTGATCGATGCCAGTACCTGTGTTTTCCTATGAGTGATGACTTTTTACCCATGAGCTTTCTTTGAATCAAATCCCTGTCCAAATTGCTCTGCTCAAAAGTATCTAGCCCCATCCACTGGTCTCTGTCTGTCACCTCCTCTAAGAACACCAAGGCTTTCCAGTTCTTAAGTCTATCAAACACATCTGTCTTCCACTTAAGAACATGCATCTCCTTTTTGCTCATGTGACCAAGCCTACAAAGCCACGTCTCTGCAATAGAAGAAGAATCAATAATATAAGCAAGTAGATAAAGAGTACCTGCTTTCTTACCACCAGCTAATTCAAGTGCATCCACTGTGAGAGTTCTTGTGCATCTCTCATCACCCAACTTTCCTAAAAAAATTAGCCACATCTCCAAGCCTGGGACTTGTATGACCTCCTTCAACACCCATGTGTTGGCCGCCTACAATTTTAGCTTCACTTCCCCTTTGCCAATTCTTTGACAAGGCTCACCAGCTCCTCTCCTTGAGGCTGCATGGAAAGAGGCAACAGAATCTATTAACCAAGATTCAACTTTATCCAGAGCATCCTATGCAACAACACCTGTAACATCTGCTTCTTCATGCTGATCTACTACCAACCAACAATCTTTATTTACCTACTCTTTCTTTCCATAACACCGTAAGTGACCATTCGTGTTATTCAATTTCTCCATTCGTAGCTTACTTTCTTCTGTCGTTGCTATACTCCCACTCAATCAGAAACCCTTGAGAGTGACCTGTAACCAAACACAAAACTTGCTCTCTACAACTTGAGCTCTGATACCACTTATCGAGAAATACGGAAGCACAATTGATTACCAAGCAACTTAATATGTGGAATTAACCAGAATCACAAGTAACTAGAATTAAAAAATAACACAGAATATGAGAGACAATACACAATTGTATTAATACTCTTCTAGAAGGAAATACAACAAAGAAGATTACCACAGTTCTTCTTCCTTACACACCTCTAGGGCTCCCACACCTCTAGGGCATAAACAGTAAATCTTCCCTCAAATCTCTCTCTTATGGTCCCAACACACAACTCAAATATAGAGTTGGTGTTCACCTCCAACCAGTCAGTATCCACTACTGCCAGTACACCAGTGCTCCATGCACTCCACAAGTGCTCCAGGCACTCCAAGTAGATCTCCCCTGAACTACAACAACCTACAACCCAAATGATCTCACTTATGGAAGGATCTTCCTTGCCTTCCTCTCTTGCTCTAGACCAAGTACACACCGTACTCCAAGTAGATCCTACCTGATCTTTCTCCCTGTTGTGTAGCTATCCTTCGTGATCTTGCACACCTGCAAATCAATCTGGTCTGCACACCTACAATCCTGGATCATGCACACACATACACCTGCAGATCAATGATCTTACTTACCATGCAGATCTCCTAACGCAGCCATGCACCCCTACTGAACAAGATCCTACACAACTGAAGAACCCTTCTGATTCTCCAAAACCAACACCCACACTTGGCACTACTATGAAACTAGGAGGAACAACCTTGCTCACTTCACACACAGAAGGAGTTAACTTTGCTCAACTCAAACTAGAACACTTTTACAATACATCCCATGAGTCTATTATATAGATCTCATCCAAACAATAATTAGACATCTAATTACAATAATTAGATCTATAGCTTCTAGTCTAAATTTGGCTCTTGACATGCAAACACTTGGTTCATTAACTAACTGCCTATAAAACTTGTAGTTCAGAACTGCACAAGCAACTGACGTCGATCCCTGTCTGCCTGGAGGTGACCGACACCAGCCGATCTCTGACCGATGTCAGTTACTCTTCCTGTCTAATCCTATTGATGTTGTTTGGCCTGACTGACGCCGGTGTTTATGACACTTCAGCAACCTCTTAGCAACCTCCTTCCCTATTTGCATCAGTGAAGCTTTTAGCTCCACAACCTAACAATCTCCCACTTAGAGATAAATAGATGCACTATACCTATACTCATACCCCGTCTAATCTATTTCTTAGCTTGTATCCCTCTTCAAGATCAATCCTGAAGACCAACCACCACACAACCTGTGGTGCACCTCCTATCATCTGAGTAACCTGCCACATCCGAACCTACAAATTCATGTAGTGAAGTCATGACCCTACATAGCATGAATCCCTAATATTGGTCCCTCTCAAATACCTGAGAACCCACTTCCCCAAATTGGCTCTTAACTCTCTGACAGCTCTCACTGCTTGGGAAAACTCAGGTCTATACCAAACCTCATGTGATTTTGGACACTGAACTATCCAGCCCTTAGTGTGCTCTGGTTCTACATCTTGAACCTTGCCAACACCTGATTCACATCAGCTCCCACTGGAGACAAATTTAACCTGTGATCTTCCATGTCTCTCATGCCAAAGAATTTTGCTGCTCCAAATTCCTCATGACATGCCACTGAACTAACCTTACCCTTAGCTTAGCAAAACCCTATATGTACAAACCTACTAGCTAGCATACCATCCACATATAGTAACAAGATAATGTAGCTATCATCATCCACCTAGTAAGACAAACACAGTAGTTACCCTGACATTGACTAAAGCCATGCTTTGTCATCCACCTGTCAAACCTGTACCACTATCCTACAGCTTCCTCAAGACCATATGACTTGGTCTTCTGTCTCACGTGTATGTTCTCTCTATTCTTTAACTAAGGTATCCATTCATCTTTGTGCTTTCATACCGACTGGCAACCCTACCAAATCTCTCACTTGGTCCTACATCATATTCCTACCATGCTCCCATTGTTTCCTAGATCCTTCCTACTCTGCAGTGAGCAATAAGTATAAAGAAGAGGAACAACAAATTTGAGACTTACTTACCACTTCAGTCCTCCATATGGGTGTTTGAGACTCCTTGACAGCTTGCTATCTACCCAAAATCTATTACAGTGACCGACCTCAGTCACCTCATAGTCTGCATCCGATTAACATCGGTTCCATGCACCTATCTTGACTACCGACCCTGTCGACATCGATGTCTCCTATGGCTGATGTCGGTCCTCCTGATCGACGTCAGTCTTACTTGTTGCCGACATCGGTCCTCCTGATCGACATCGATCTTACCCTGCCTGACATCGCCAGCTTTGGTCTGCACATGACCGACATCAGCATCTGTCTGTTCAACACCGATTCCTCTTGACCAATGCTATTACCTGTGTTTGCCTGTGAGTGATGACTTTTTACCCATGAGCTTTCTTTGAATCAAATCCCTATCCAAATTACTCTATTCAGAAGTATCCAGCCCCATCCACTGGTCTTTGTCTGTCATCTCCTCCAAGAACACCAAGGCTTTCCAGTTCTTAAGTCTATCAAACACATATGTCTTCCACTTAAGAACATGCATCTCCTTTTTGCTCATGTGACCAAGCCTATAAAGCCACATCTCTGCAATAGAATAAGAATCAATAATATAAGCAAGTAGATAAAGAGTACCTACTTTCTTACCACCAACTAATTCAAGTGCATCCACTGTGAGAGTTCTTGTGCATCTCTCATCACCCAACTTTCCTAAAGAAATTAGCCACATCTCCAAGCCTGGGACCTGCATGACCTCCTTCAACACCCATGTGTTGGCTGCCTACAATTTCAGCTTCACTTCCCTTTTGCCAATTCTTTGACAAGGCTCACCAGCTCCTCTCTTTGGCACTGCATGGAAAGAGGCAACAGAATCTATTAACCAAGATTCAACTTTATCCAAAGCATCATGTGCAACAACACCTGCAACATCTGCTTCTTCATGTTGATCTACTACCAACCAACAATCTTTATTTACCTGCTCTTTCTTTCCATAACACCATAAGTGACCATTCATGCTATTCAGTTTCTCCATTTGTAGCTTACTTTCTTCTGTCATTTTTATACTCCCACTCAATCAAAAATCCCTGAGAGTGACCTATAACCAAACACAAAACTTGCTCCCTGCAACCTGAGCTCTGATACCACTTGTTGGGAAATACGGAAGCACAATTGATTACCAAGCAACTTAATATGCAAAATTAACCAAAATCAAAAGTAACTAAAATTCAAAAATAACACAGAATATGAGAGACAATACACAATTATATTAATACTCTTTCAGAAGGAAATACAACAAAGAAGATTGCCATAGTTCTTCTTCCTTACACACCTCTAGGGCTCCCACACCTCTAGGGCATAAACAGTAAATCTTCCCTCAAAGCTCTCTCTCTTACGGTCCCAACACACAACTCAAACACAGAGTTGGTGTTCACCTCCAACTAGTCAGTATCCACTATTGCCAGTACACCAGTGCTCCACACACTCCACAAGTACTCCACACACTCCAAGTAGATCTCCCCTAAACTGCAACAACCTACAACCCAAATGATCTCACTTATGGAAGGATCTTCTTTGCCTTCCTCTCTTGCTCTAGACTGAGTACACACCGTACTCCAAGTAGATCCTACCTAATCTTGCTCCCCGTTGTGTTGCTATCCTCCTTGATCTTGCACACCTATAAATCAATCTGGTTTTACACACCTAAAAACTTGGATCATGCACACACATACACCTGTAGATCAATGATCTTACTTACCATGCAGATCTCCTAACGTAGCCATGCACACCTGCTGACCAAGATCCTACACAACTGAAGAACCCTTCTAATTCTCCAAAACCAGCACCCATACTTGGCACTGCTATGGAACTAGGAGGAACACCCTTGCTCACTTCACACACAGAAGGAGCTAACTTTGCTCAACTCAAACTAGAACACTTTTACAATACAACCCATGAGTCTATTATATAGATCTCATCCAAACAATAATTAGACATCTAATTACAATAATTAGATCCACAGCTTCTAGTCTAAATTTGGCTCTTAACATGTAAACACTTGGTTCGTTAACTAACTACTTGTAAAACTTGTAGTTCTAAACCGCATATGCGATCGACATCAGTCCCTGTCTGCTTGGAGGTGATCGATGCCGGCCGATCTCTAACTGACGTCAGTTGCTCTTCCTATCTAATCATGCCAATGTCAGTTGGCCTGATTGACGCCAGTGTCTATGACACTTCAGCAACCTCCTTCCCTATTTGCATTAGTGAAGCTTTTAGCTCCACAACCTAAAAATGAATGCATATTTCTCAACTTTTGATTGACAAATTTAGCATCAAGATGAACAACAAGATGATGCACAACTAAATTTGGATCCAAGAATTGCATGTCAGAATATGCCCATGTAAATATGTCTATATAATACTTAAGAATGAATATAATATGTTCATGTTTCACTTCAATAAGGGAAGCTCCAAGATAAACCTTTTTGGGATCCTCATGGGTTCCAAAATTCACTTCTATTGTGCTCTCCATAAGGAGTATGGATCCATCTTCTATAATTGTAGGCAATGTATGGTCATGATCATCTTCTTCTACTATATCTTCTTTTTATTCCTCCCAAAAATCTAGATAATATGAAGAATCAGAGTCTGCCTTCTCAAGTAAAGGCCAATTAGCAAATACCTCTAAAAACTCAAGAGCAAGATGCTCAAATATTTTATGTTGTTCTAAAGAGATGCTTGTACTAGATATGAAACTTGGGCTAGATGGAATTTCTACATCCTCAGGGGATGAGAAAACTTTCCCATCAAGGAGCACCTGAAATAGGTTTTCACTCAAAGGCTTATCTTTTTCTTTACTTTTTCCTTGATCAACAAGTGCCTCAAAGAGCTTTTCACTTGAAGATCTTGATGTTTATTCTTTATTATGACCAATAAATTTTTCCTTCTCTTTAAAGTAGGTAGAAAAATTCAATGAAAATAAAAACCTTGCTTATGATCCCTAATGGGGAATGCATCTCGTAGGCCCATGTATTCTATAATTTATTCTTTATTTTGAAACTCATCGAGGCATATGATCAAATTTTGTTGATCCCAATCTATGAGTTCAAGATGGAAAAGGCATAGGTTACAATGAGGGTTTACTTTAGGATGGGAAGCACCATTGGTAAAGATATAATGTCTTGATTTAGGAAGGGAAGCTCTACTAGGATGGGTTTTTGATTCAGGATGAGAAGCTCCAATAAGATAGATTTTTGCTTCAGGACAGGAAGCTCTAATAGGTGTTATGGTCAATATGGCATTTAAATCAAATAAATATAAATAAACAAGCTCATCAAAAAGGTTATAATGGGATGTTGTGTCACTACTAGGAGTCTCATTACTAGTCACTTTGAAAGAGTCACTACCAAATGTTATGAGGTCATCCTCTAGTGGTTTAAATCTGAGACCATGATTCCCATTGATAACTCTAGCTGATAAGGGCTATAAAATTCCTTGCACCTATGGGCTAAGGCCTTTCCCTGTATAGTCAAGATAATTCATTATCTTGTTAAGGATAGGATACATTGGATTCTAAAAATAATCCACAAGGTCCTCAGAATATAACCAATCTCCCTCAGTGAAAGCCTCAATCTTTCTTTGGTGTAATTATAGGTACAAAAACCATAGGAGGTTTTGGTTGCTTCTTCTTTGGTTGCCAAATCTAATCAGGTCTATTAAGAGTATGGGAAGTTTTAGGCTTACCAAATATTTTAAGGGATTTTAGTAATTTTACTATTTGGAGTGCATCTTTTACGTGGTACATAAAAATGTTTGTGTCTTTAAAAATAACCTACTTGGCTAGAGCTGTAGGAAATGCATCAGTTGAAGTGGAGGCTATATCACTAGGGTCTATATAATTACATGGAGATGGATGAGAAATGATGGCTTTATTCTTCTTTACAATGAATTTAGAACTTGGGCAATAGTTGTAATTATGAAACTCTGCTTCAAGATGTTTATAGTATTGGTATGGTTGTTGATCAGTGGGAATAGTAACCTTGATCCCATCATGGGGAAACTTAAGGCATTGGTGAAGAGTAGATGGAACTAATTGTACTTCATGGATCCAAGGATGACCAAGAAATATGTTATAAAAAAGCTCAATATCCATAATATGGAATAATGTGAGATTAGAAATAGACCCAACCATGACTGGAAACTAAATTGTACCAGATGACTCTCTCTCTCAACATTGTTGTAAGCCTTGATTGTAATAGTCTTTGGCTGAATGTATTTTTCCATGTAACCCAATCATCATACCAATTTAAGAGATATTATGTTCATCCCTAAACCATTATCTATAAGAACCCACTTGATCTTGTGATCCACAATGATTATCTCAATGTATAGTGGGTTATTGTGGTTTGGGCTAAGGGTGGACATGTGCTTTTGATCAAATGTGATTTTTTTAAATGAAGACAAATGTCTAACTAGGTTATGGAATTGATCAAGGTTTATGTCATTAGGCACAATAGACTCTTGTAAAATTTTGTTGAGGATAGTTTTATGGACATCAGATGTCTGTAAGAGTTCTAATATGGAAATTTGTGCAAGGGTTTTATCTAATTGATCCATTATACTATAAGGCCTTTAAATTGTGAATTGAGCTAGTTTGGTCTTTTTTTGGGATAGTATTCAGCTTTGGAACCATTGGCACAATGTTCTCATTAGGTTTATGGATATAAGTGTACAAAGGGACCTAGATGGTAACTCGTGGGCATCTAGTTGTAACTACATAACCTAGAGGTGGCAAGGAGTCATTATAATTAGAAGAGTGAGTCAAAAGGCCTTGAATGGTGATTTGTAGGCAATTAATAGTATTGATATAATTTTGGGTCAGTGAGGAACCTCTAGAAGAATGGAACTATTGTTCAAGATTAGTAGCCTATGAAAATGGAGTAGCAACATGATGATGCAAACTCGACATGGTATTACTAGGGGGGAGGCTTCTAACCCTATAATGATGGGTATCATGTTGTGAGGAAAATGAGATTGGCCACATGGCATCACAGTAACAATGGAAATATGGGTTATAGAAATGCATCCCATGGTGTTATTTTAGTCATAAGGTACATTGTTATAAACCACATTATTAGTGTGGGGATCATGATCTTAATTATGCTCATTATGATTCTGACCTTGTTGTTGGTTTCGATTTTGTCTCTATCTTTGATTATGACCATTTTGATTGTTTCTTGGTGGTGGTGGATCATGTCAAGGAAAGGGGTCTTTATAGATGCCCATATCCTAATTTGTGTCTTGATTAGGGGCCAACTTAATTTATAGCTCACCATTTTCAATAAAGTCCTCAACAATATGTCATAATTGAATGCAATGATATGCACTATGACTAGAAACATGATGAAAGTTACACCATTTTTTTTCTTTGTACCAGTCTAGTTTTGGTTGATCTTGAGGAAATGGCCTTGATACTAGCCATATAATTAAATTAGCCATAATGAGCTTTTGTAACACTATTTTAGCTGATTCTCCTAACTTTCTAAAGACTCTAAAATTGTTATGAAATGCCCTTCATGGAGGTTGTCTTTGAGAATCAGGTAGTGGATTTGAGGGAGTTAATGTAAATTTAGAGGAGGCATAGCGTGTACTATTTGTAAATGTCTTGTTTTTTTCACCCCATTTCTAACCATGTTCTTATTTTTGTGAAATCCCTTAGACTTATCTTGTGTAACTATTTGAGAAGCCAATAATTAGTCTGATTTGATGTTTGTCCTTGTGTAAAGATCTTAACAAGGCCCCTAGCAATAAGAGCCTTCTCAATATACACTCCTTTGTCAATAATTTATTCAAATGAGTTAACACAAGCTAATCATATATTATGCACAATTTTAGGATGCAAATTCTATGCAAAGATATCAGCCAACTATTTGTCTGGTAAATTGTGCTAAAAGCAGTCTGCCAATGCTCTCCACCTTTGTAAATATGCATTAAGACTTTCACCATCATGCTACTTGGCTTTGCATAATTCAATAACAATTAATTCACGTTCTATGTTATATGATAAATGGTTAACAAACTTTTTTTATAAGTCATTCCAATCCACAATTGATCCCTTGTGTAGTTTAAGTAGCCAATCAAGAGCTTGTCCTACTAATCTTCATGGAAATAGTCATAGTAAGTACTCACTAATATAATCAACCTCTTGATAGAAGATGAAGAATGCTTGTATGTGTTCACACATATCTCCTTTCCCTTTATATCTATCAAATTTGGGTGCCTCAAAATGAAGTGGAAAGAGGTTTAGAATAGATAAGTCAAATGGATATGGACATAACTCATCAAATTTGTACTTTTTGACTATATTGTTCATCTCCAATCTTTGGAAAATTTACTTCATATAATTCCATTCTTGCATGTTTGGTGCATTTGTGGATTGGATAAGATGATGTTGGGGTGGAATGTACCCTTGGTTTTGTTGTTGTTGGGGTAGAATGTGCCCCTAGTTTTGTTGTTGTTGGGGTGGAATGTGCCCCTGGTTTTGTTGTTGTTGGGGTGGAATGTGCCCCTAGTTTTGTTGCTATTGGGCTGGATTATGCCATTGGTTTTATTTCTTTTGGGGTGGAATGTGCCCCTAGTTTTGTTGATGTTGGGGTGGAATGTGCCCCTAGTTTTGTTTTTATTGGGGTGGAATGTGCCCCTGGTTTTGTTTTTGTTGGGGTGGAATGTACTCCTAGTTTTATACGGATCTATAGGAAGCATATACCTTTTGATCCATGATTTGGTTTTGATTTAATACTGGACATGAGAACATAGGTCATTGATTCTTGTATTGTAAAACATTCCTTAAATCTGGTTGTTTTGCACTTTGTTGATTTTGGAAATTTCTATGTTTATTTACCAATCTTTGGTTCATTTGAGGGATTTTCTCAATTCAAACTGAATGTTTGGGTTTCTGAGTTTCTAAAGTAACAAGAGGTTCTTGATGATTGAAGAATGTATGTTCTTTGTCAAATGGAACATCTTTTAAGGTCTCTTATGACTTTAACTATTCGTTTAGATTACCTTGATCCACTATGGTAATGTTATCATCCAATACTTATTACATATCTTCCACCATATCTTCATGTTCTTCCAAAGCATTATTGTGAATTGAAGTGGCAAATAGGGAGTCAGTTAAGTCTATGAAAATTTGATCTACATATTGTTGACTTATTATCTTGATCTTAGCTAGAAGATCCAGATTTGTGGGTTTTGACTCTATTTGTATTTCTTTTTATTTGTTAGAGGAAGAAGGTATGTGTATTTGTGTAAAATATTTCTCTTTCCATCATTGTTCTCCTTCTCTAACTAAGGTATGCAATTATTCTATAGGAAATTCAGAAGGTAGTCTATCACTTGATTCTATCAATCTAGGTAGGGCTTCATCTTGATCTTCTTGGGGTTGATATATATTGTAATCATCTTCAAATCCTACTATTGTAGGGATATCATAAAAAACAATGGGGTTATCTTGACCATCATAAAATTTCTCATCTTCATAACTAAGTCCATAAGAGGCCCTACTATGAGTGAACCTTTGAGTCATGTCTAAAAAGATTTGTTTTATGTATTGACTAACTTAGGACCAATGTTTGGCAACCAATCAAATTATGCTTCAACTCTTTCTTAAACAAATAACCAAGGTACCAATGAGACTATAAGGGAGGGTGATTTGAAACCATACAGTTTATAAGATTTGGTTCATGAGTTTACTCAACCTTTGGTAAAGTTGAAATCATATAGATCAGAAGAGAGTAAGGTAACTCAAAGACCTAAGGTGATAACTAGTACACCAAAGCCTAGATCTTTGTGATACACCCACACTATAAAAGCTAGCTTCAATTTTGACAAGTTGACCTTAGAAGTTTAGAATAAATATCTCTAGATTATGAATAAGATAAAATGAACTAAATAACTCAAAATGTAAATGCATACATAAATCACTAATTATAAAGCTAGGACCAAATAGGTAGCACAATGTTTCCCATGATTCTAGTAGGATAAAATACGTTTTAGGACCCAAAGCATGAGCAATACACAAGATAAATTGATTCCACCAAGATGATGATGTGATTTTGAGTCTTAATAAATGACCTTCAATCCAAATAGAAAATTGAAACCAAGTTAAAACAAGCTTAGTGCACAAATGGTGAACCCACTTTGATGCACCAACCCTTAGAACTTAGAAAGGTTTAATTTCAAATGTGGATTATAAATGAAGGATTTAAAAAAATTAGGTAAAATATCTAGACTCAATTAGGTAACATAACTACACCAAAGTGGATGACATGACACAAAGCTTTTGATAAAAATTTGAACAAGGAAAAGATGAATTTTCCATTTGGATAGCATAACGCCTTCTTTGCTCAAGAAAATTGAGGACAATGTGTTTTGGTTAAGTTAATTGAGTTAACAAGTAGTTTTTAGACACAAATCAAGACCAAGTAAGCTAATGACAAAAAATAAACATCTTAAGTCTAAATTGATAAGGTATGGCAAAGTGGGGTCTACTAAACTAGTAAAATTTTGATCATTCTAGGGGAATCAATTGCATAATGACTTTCACGCCAAACAATGCAAAATAAAATCATAGATTTTGGGTCTATATCACTTAGCTTGTTGTAAAAATGTCTAGTCCTTTTTTCAAAAACTACATCCTGCTATTTACTCAGTGTAGTATGATGTCCAAAATGCCACTAGGTCCCATGTGCAAATCCAAAGGAGCCAAATGAAGTCAATGTTGAGAGATGAAACACCAAGTCAAAGCTTCCCTAAAGAACTTGTAGGAGGTGATTAATTCCTCCTCACAAGCTAAGTTTACATGAAAATAAAGAAAGCATAAAATATAAAGAATTTAGGATCATTTTCAAGATCACCCAAACTTTAGCAAGTTTTTGGAGAGTGTTTTAGGCGATATTCTTTCTAAGCCTTAGAGTAGGTTATTTTGAATATGAATGGTGCTTTTGATTCCAAGGGTTCCCTATAGGATAAAAATGGAAGAGTATAAATGCAACATTCCTCTCTTTACCAAACAAAATCTAATTAAACAACTATTGCAAGAAAAAATTGACAAGTGTGTTCAATTTTAAACCCAAATGAAATGTTTGGTGGTGCTCTTTTTGACCCCTTGGTCTTAGATTTAAAATTTTAAAACATTCACCAAAAACATCTAAGAATATTTATTAAACACCAAAATAAGGTTCCTAATCAATTTTTAAGCATGCAAAGGTGATTTAAACATGTTTATATTAAAGCAAAAGCTTGTTACTATAGCAAAAATGTTAACATGTCCTTTAGCTTTGAATCTCTTTTTATCTTGACATAATAAACTTTGGAAAAGTATCTCTTGGGTATGTGTTTTTAGAAAAACACAGTGATCAACATTGGTTATTAACACCGACATTGATTACATCCAACTGAGATTTAATCTATGTTAGTTCTACTAGCCAGGTAACTGATGTTGGTATTTTTACCAATGTCAGTTACTGTGTAAAAACCATGGCAACAAAAAATGGAAAAATGAAGTTAGAAAATCAATTTACAAGAGTTTTAAAGGCTTAAATAAATATTTTAGAGTTACAAAATGATCTCCTTTATGTGTAGAATGCATTTTGTCCCTTCGGGCATGCCAATATGTAGAGAGTATTACAAAGCAAGTTAGTCAAGAATTAGTCCATAAATAATGAAACATGCATAAATAAATAACTAACTAAGCCTATCTATTCCTATGGGAATTACAAAGGATAACAAGAAACAAATAAAAGAAATCAAGACCATATTACCTTCCCAAATGGATTCACCATACCCATGTGGCTCAAAAACATGTTCTCCCTTGACCAAGCATCCTTGTCTTTGTCAAAAATGGTGGTAAGCTCCTCCAATGCCTCAAGAACACTCCATAAAACCTAGGATCTTGATTGTAAATCACTAAACTAGCCTATGAATGAAGCTTTGTGGAAATAGTTTAGCATTATAACTTTTCAATGTTCAAGATTTGAAGATATTTGATCATAATAACCTTACACCAAAATAACTTAGAAATGATGCTCATGGCCTTTCTATTTATATATTTTTGAGATTGGTCAAGATCAACTTGAACCATCCATCTTGAGATGAAGATGTGTGGCTGAGGATAATCCTAATATTTAGAATTAAATCCATAAATATCCTCAAGATAAATAAGCATTAAAGAGGCATGAGAGGCATTAACTAGGCATGGGTGACCCATAATCTTGATATTTGTGGCATTTATGGCCTAGGGATGTCTTCCCAAGAAATGATGTCACTAGGTGATGCAAATAAGAGGAATCAATTTTCAAAAATAAATATTCAACAACTCTCATGGAAAATCTACTTAAGCTCTTGATTTGGATTAATTAACCTTAAACAAGGTTAATCAAAATTGGGCAATTATTTGAAAATTAGTCCTCAATTAATCAAAATGGTCAAAAAGTCATATTACTAGGTCATAATTTGACTAGAGAGAAATTGGAAGGTGATGTTAAATGTGTTGGAGTTATATTCACATTTAGGATGTTGCTAACATCAAATAACAAAGGCATGTGATGTGTACCAATGAATTAGAAGAAAAGAGTGATCCAAAGCACTAAATGGTGAAATGGTCATTTTGACTTGAAATAATCTGATTAAAGTTAGCTAGCCCATAAAATTCATTGCCCTATTTAGGGATAATTTGACCTGAATTGGCACTTGTAAGTGATAAGTTTGAACTATTTAGAGCATTTTATGGATTTTGACCTAAAATGTGCATTTGAGTAAAATTGACAATTTCAACATAAATGGTGTTAGGAATTGAATGTCTATAGTAAGTACTATAATGGGGAGGGAGAGCATTGTCTGAGCATTTTTTTCACCCCAACCATGGACCATCGATCCCCTGCATAATTCCCTATTATGGAAATGTCTGTCTCTTCATATATAGGTAAATGTGATGGTGTGGGAATCCAAAGAGACATGCTACCCCGTGTGATGTAATATTTCTACTACATGATGTGTACCATAAAGAAAATATGTTTCTAACATGATATCCCATAACATGCAAATAAAAAATATGAAATGATAATGCCAATATAACATTACTTTGGTCAAAGTTTTTAAATAACAAAAGATCACCCAGATTGGTCAATTTCATAACACACCACTTGATCAAATTATCCACATCAAGCATTTGAGGGATAAAATGTAAAGACCCATTAAGATGATTTCCATATTCAACATATTAGGAATAATCTAAATGAATCTTTAAAGTTTAGTATTATGCTATGTTATATAGAAAATGGGTCTTGCATTGATGATACTAAATAGATACTAGATCATACCATCTGAGTATCTTATACATAAGGACCATAATTGCATATATACAAATAGCAGATATAATTAATTTTAGTCCAAACAAGATCATACCATCCAAGTATTCTAAACAAAAGAAACTTAATTACTTACTTATATATAATAGATATCATAAGGCACAATCCACACAAGTTTATAACATCCAAGTATGTTAACCAAAAGGACAATAATTACTTAATGGCTTAAGTAACATACTACTGAATATCAATTATTTTGATTCTAGATTTCAAGCCAAGTCTATATAGGTATTCACCTTATTTTAAAATCAAGTATGCCTAAATAACTATTTTTACAAGTTAGCAACCTAAGCATTCAATTAATTTTCTAGTTTCAATCTTTATATAGGCATTCTATATAGTCCAATTGGGTTTAATTCAAGAATTCTGAAAGGGTATTCACCATACACACTTCTTATGTTATAGTTATATATATATATATATATATATATATATAAACTGTTAGACTTATTTAGAAAATCAATCTAATGCATTTACTAACACTCATTTTATTTAGCTGAGCATAGGCTTCTTATTCATATAGAATTATCAAACAAACCATGTTTTTTATATACAAGAAAATTCACTCTTTCTATCATAATAACACTCATCCCTATGTTTCATAACCTTATAAAACTATTTCTAAAATATGTACTCAGCCAAGATAGTTATATTTTCCATTCCCTAGTTATCTCTCTTATCTTCTAATCATTGTTATAATATCTTATCAATAGATAAATATATACTAACCAACTAAAAATAAGAATTGAAATAATAACAACCAATCTAAGTTCCATAATAGTTTTGTAGTCATAATGAATATTGACATTAAATCTTCCTTGCTCCCTCAGTCAAAATGCCAACACAATCACCCAAAGGTATAACAATAGATTTGATAAAAGATATAGGACCCCTTTTAGTATGTTAAAGTCTGTAACAACAAATCCTTTCATCATACTAATTTTAAAAATTATGGTTCACATCTTTGTGTGTGTGTGTGTGTGTGCGCGTGTGGTTGATGTATATATACATACATACATCTATGTGTATGTATGTATATATACATCAAGAAAATATATATATATATATGTCACTATTTCAAAACAAATTTACAATGTCTAACATCCTACTTATGTATATAAATATATATGTATAATAATATACAACTAGTTAAACATTGTGTAAATAGGGATATATAATATAGGGAGATAAGGTATTACATATACATATATATATATATATATATATATATATATATATATATATATAAAAGTAGGATGTTAAAAATTGTAAATTTTTTTTGAAACAGTGAAATAATATATATATATATATATATATATATATATATGTATATATATATATAATCAAGAGAATATATATATATAGAATGTGTGTGTGTGTATCTCACTATTTTAAAACAAATTTACAATGTTTAACATCTTATATATATATATATATATATATATATATATATATATATATATATATATATATATGTATGTATATACCTTATCTCCCTATATATATATCCTTGTTTATGTAATGTTTAACTTGTTGTGTGTATGTATGTATGTATGTATGTATGTTATACATATATATATATATACATATACATATACATACATACATATATATATATATATACATATATATATATATATACATACATACATATATATATATATATACATACATACATATATATATATATATATATGTATGTATGTATGTATATATATATATATATATATGTATGTATGTATATATATATATATGTATGTATGTATGTATATGTATATGTATATATATATATATATATATATATATATATGTATATGTGTTAGGTTGTGGAGCTAAAAGCTTCAACCTTTGCAAACTGAGGAACAGATGGTTGCTGAGTTCTACAGGAACCGGCGTCAGCAGCAGGACCAACGTCGGCAGAGACTAGTGCAGAAGGCCACCGGCGACGGCAGGAAGTCGGCCGACGTCGGCAGATCCAGACTAGCAGGGACCGGCGTCGGTCGCCTGTGTGTTCCCGAAGTGTTCGTTTCACGGACAGTTAGTTAAGTGAACAATGAGTTTGCATGTTAAGACCAGCCAGAGTCTTGTGCTGCAAGGATAATTGTCTAAATTAAGAGTCTAAGTTATTTTTTTAGTTAGGGATCTATTTATAGACCCATTGGCATGTATTGTTTAAGGCATGAGATAGAAAGGAAGAGTTCCTTCTAGTTGTAAGATCTGTGAGTTGCAGGTTGTTGCAAGCTCATTGGGGATCTACATGTAAGTTTGGTCTTTGAATTGCAGGTTGCAGGTTCATGAGAGATCAGCTTGAAGTGCTATAGAGTGCTTGGTGTACCGGCAGGGTTATTACTGACTGGTTGGTGAGGTGAACACCAATTCTGTGTGTGAGTTGGTTGTTGGGACCATTTTTTTTGTGTAGGAGAGTGTGTGTGAGAAGAATTACTGTACACTTGAGGTGTGGCAAATCTCTGTAAGGTGAAAGAGTGTGGCGGCTCTTTGATGTATTCTTTTCTGTATAGTGTTAATACAAGATAGTGTATTGTCTCTCATATTCTGTGCTATTGGTGAATTCTAGTTACTTGTGTTTCTGGTTATTTCCGCATATTCAATTGCTTATATCTGGTAATCATACTGTGCTCTTTCTGAGGAGCAAGATCCTAACGGGTGGAATTAGAACAGGTGTGTTTGTTCTTGGATTTACCTCCACCCCCCCTTGCCCATCAAGTGGTATCAGAGCTTCAGGTTGGGATACTAACAGATTGGTGTAGATCTGGGTAGTGTGTTTTGATTACAGGTTACTCACAGGGCTTCTGTTTGAGTGGGAGTTGAGCAATGGCAGAAAATAGTCAACTACGAATGGAAAAGTTTAATGGCAAGAACTACCAATTATGGAGGATGCAGATTGAGGACTATCTGTATCAGAAAGATTTGTACTTACCGTTGGGTGGAGTTGCTAGCAAACCCTTGGATATGAAAGATGAAGAATGGGAGGTTCTTGATCGGAAGGCTCTGGGATCTGTTAGATTGAGTCTTGATTCATCTGTGATTTCCAGCTTATCACAGTGTAAGACAACGGTGGAGTTGATGAAATCTTTGGCAAATTTGTATGAAAAACCCTCGGCTTCTAATAAGGTATTTCTTATGAAGCGTTTATTTAATTTGCAAATGTTGGAAGGTGGATCTGTTCATATCCATCTTAGTTATTTCCATGGTTTGGTAAACCAGTTAAGTTTAGTTAATATTGTATTTGATGATGAACTTAGAGCTCTCTTAATCTTGTGTTCATTGCCTGAAAGTTGGGAAGGTTTGGTAATGGCAGTTTCTAATACTGTGTCTCCTTCAAAAGTATTAAAAGTGGATGATGTTGTGAGTGTGATCTTGAATGAAGAGATACGCAGGAAAAGCACAGGTGAATCATCTGGAGATGCTTTGAGTGTTGAAGGAAGAGGAAGGCCAAGAGAGAAGACAGAGCGTGGGAGATCAAGGTCGAAGATAGGCAAAAGATCCAAGTCCAAGTATGGCAGAATAACCTGTTGGAAATGTGGAAAGCAAGGGCACTTAAAGAGAGATTGCAGATCGGGTGAAGATCATCATGAAGAACATGGAGAAGAAGCAGATGTTGCGGGTTACGTTGCGCAGGATGCTCTGGTATGTTCTTTGGATAAAGTAGAATCTTGGGTATTAGATTTTGGTGCCTCTTTTCATGCATCCCCACATAGGGAATTTTTTCATGAGTATGTCCAGGGAGACTTTGGAGAAATTTGTGTAGGGGATGGTAAGCCTTGTCAGATTGTTGGCAAAGGCAAAGTGAAGCTGAAATTGCAGACAGGTGACACATGGGTGTTAAAGGAGGTCATGCATGTCCCAGTTCTGAAGCAGAATCTGATTTCTGTTAAAAGTTTGGGTGAAGAGGGTTGCACAGTAACTCTCACAGTGGACTCTTGGAAGGTTACCAAGGGTACACTTGTTGTAGCTAGAGGTAAGAAAGTAGGTACGCTTTATCTATCTACTTGTTTTACTGATTCTCTTTCTGGGTTATCTACTTCAGCTGTAGATTCAGAGATGTGGCTTGATAGGCTTGGTCACATAGATAAGAAGGAGATGCTGGTTCTTGAGTCAAACAATATGCTTTCGGATTTGGAAGGCATGGATCATGGTTTCTGTATGCAGAAGAAGAAAGTGAGGTTTCTTGAGGAATCCGATGTTAGTGACAAGAACGGGAAAGCCTTGGTTTTCAAGGAGAAAGTGACGGACAGAGTTCAGCATAAGGTGCAGAGGAATTCTGAGCAGAGCAAGGGTGATTTGGACAAGGGTTTGATCCAAAAAGAGCTCGCGGGAAAAAGTCAGGTCTCACAAGAAAAACACAGAGACCGACGTCGGCAGGAAAACCGGCGTCGGTGCCCAGACAGGGACCGACGTCGACTATGTGCAGCCCGACGTCGGTGACTCAGGGCAAAAAAGAGATCGGCGTTGGCCAGGGGAAACCGACATCGGTAGGGAGGCAGTCGCAGGGAATCGACATCGGTCGGCTGTAGACTGAGATGTGACCGACATCGGTTACTGAGACGAATTTTGGGTGGACAGCGAGTTGTCATGGAGTCTCAAGCGCCCATATGGAGGATTGAAGGTGTAAGTAAGTTCTTAAATTCATCATTTCCCTTCTTTACACTACTTGTTGCTCACTTATGGCATAGGACCAAGAAGTTATTGAAGAAGCAGAATAGGTAGATCCAGGAAACAGTGGGAGCTTGGCATGAATGAGGATGTGATTCCTTGGAGGAGAACCAAACAGGTGTTTTGGGTAGTGTTGCCAGCTGGAAGTAAGCACTAAGAGACGAATGGATGTTAAGGATGAAGAAGAGCGGAAATGGATACGTGAGATGGAAGATCAGGGTATATGATCTTGTATTAGCTGCAGGGCAATGGAGGTTTGATCATTGTGTTTCTCTTTACCAGGTTGGATAATATTAGCTACATTATCCTATTTTCTGTATGATGTGCTTGTTTCAGGGTTACATATACAGGTATTGCTGAATTAAAGGTAAAGCTAGTTCAGGGGTTTGTCATGGAGAATCTGGGAGTAGCAAGATTCTTTAGCATGAGTGTGTTCTAGAGACATGGAGGTCTTGTTGACTTTGTTTCAGGATGATTGTGTGAAGCCGGTTAGAACACCGATGGTTAGACAGTTCACAGAATAGGTGTCTTGATTCACATAATGAGGTTGAGTGCATGGTATGTACTAAACCTGAGTTTTCCCAAGTAGTGGGAGTTGTCACAAGTTTAGAGTCAATCCGGGAGAGTAATACTGAAGGGCAGTTCAGTGGGACCAGCAGCAGGTGCACATGCTATGCAGGGTCAAGTTCTTTTTCTACATGGTTGTAGATGCTGATGTGGCAGGTAATTTGGATGACATATTTTGCACCACGGATTTTGTGGTGGTTGGTCTTCAAGAGTGATCTTGAGGAGGGATACAAAGCCAAGGGAATAAACTAGACGGTGTACAGGTACAGGTACAGGTTGCAGCTGTTAGGTTGTGGAGCTAAAAGCTTCAACCTTTGCAAACTGAGGAACAGATGGTTGCTGAGTTCTACAGGAACCGGCGTCGGCAGCAGGACCGACGTCGGCAGAGACCAGTGTAGAAGGCCACTGGCGACGGCAGGAAGTCGGCCGATGTGGGCAGATCCAGACTAGCAGGGACCGGCGTCGGTCGCCTGTGTGTTCCCAAAGTGTTCGTTTCACGGACAGTTAGTTAAGTGAACGATGAGTTTGCATGTTAAGACCAGCCAGAGTCTTGGGTTGCGAGGATAATTGTCTAAATTAATAGTCTAAGTTATTGTTTTAGTTAGGGATCTATTTATAGACCCATTGGCATGTATTGTTTAAGGCATGAGATAGAAAGGAAGAGTTCCTTCTAGTTGTAAGATCTGTGAGTTGCAGGTTGTTGCAAGCTCATTGGGGATCTACATGTAAGTTTGGTCTTTGAATTGCAGGTTACAGGTTCATGAGAGATCAGCTTGAAGTGCTATAGAGTGCTTGGTGTACCAGCAAGGTTATTACTGACTGGTTGGTGAGGTGAACACCAATTTTGTGTGTGAGTTGGTTGTTGGGACCATTTTTTTTGTGTAGGAGAGTGTGTGTGAGAAGAATTACTGTACACTTGAGGTGTGGCGAATCTCTGTAAGGTGAAAGAGTGTGGCGGCTCTTTGATGTATTCTTTTCTGTATAGTGTTAATACAAGATAGTGTATTGTCTCTCATATTCTGTGCTATTGGTGAATTCTAGTTACTTGTGTTTCTGGTTATTTTTGCATATTCAATTGCTTATATCTACACTTTTATTTTCACCAATTTCTAAGTGTTAAATCCACTATATGTACATACATACATACATACATATATATATATATATATATATATATATATATATATACACATTGTTTATTTTCAATATATATATATATAAACATATATATAACTTTGATTTCACCAAATACAAATTATTTATTCTTTACAATAAAAACATCTCTAACAAATACAGTTATCTCCTAGGTCCAAATTACACAGACCCAATTGTTACTTCTAACTTTCCTTCACATAACTAAGAATCAAGGAAAAGCTTCCAAACCTAAGTTTTATATATTTATCATAGGGTTTTCATTTTGGCTTGGGTGTAGGCCCTTTCAGCTCAAGGATAGTTTGAGGGTTTTAATATAAAACTAAAATTTCACTTACTAATCCCTAAGCCTAGTCCCAAAATTCTTATGTAAAATATCACAAAATTATTAAAAAATGGAAAGAGGGTTTCTATAATTCAGTCATAGTTGTGTATAAACTTAACTATAGGGTTTATTAAGTTTGCCTAGTTTTTAGTGGGTTTGGGTGTAGGGATCTATGGATGGCCAAGCCATCTACAAATACCTATACTCGTACCCTATTTTTTTTAACAAACAAACCATAGAATAAAAAACCCATAACCATTTTAATTTTCCATTCAAATATCAAGCAATGAATTTTAATGCAGAATCAACCTGGGAAATAAGCTCACTATACCCCTAAAAATTGACTCATTCTATTAGCTCAAAGTCCTCTCTCTATTTCCCAAAAATCTGTTTGCTCTTCTTTGTGTGTGTGCTCTAAAATTCCCTTCCACTTTATTCTTAAAACCCCTTTTTATTTCCACTCAATATCCAAATTCTTTGCATGTCATTAATGGCAGAAACCATAGTTACCTGAGTTGCATGTTTTTTGATCAAATAAACAACTCCCATCAAAAGTAATAATAAAAATAATTCTTATTCCAGCTCAACTCAAACTTAAATCCCATGATTACTTAAGTCAACAATAAGTTAAACTCAACCTATTCATTGAAGCTTCCATCATTATCCTTTTCTAAAAACCAAACCATTCAAAGTTGATTACATGCAACTAATTAATCATGCCAAGTAATAAGGTTGACATTACTAACCATAAGTAAGTCATCTAGTGAAATAGATTCACTAAACATCATAGTGTTTAATTTGGATAATACATATAGGTATTTAGTTTAGGTATGATCTAAAACACTAATAAACAATAATTGTCAAATCAATATTTAATAGTCTAAGGTTATATTCACTAATTATTTGACAAGTCAACTATAGCACTTTGTTCATTATTTTAGATTACCTTTTGAAAGATGCATTAAAAAAAATGGTTTACTAAAACACCAAGAATAGCATCTCACAAACACAATGATCACAACAACCATGAAGAATCTATCTAAAACTATATAATACTGAATTCATTCCTTTTTAATGCACAAACTGAAACATGAGTAATGTAAAATTCTCAAGCACTCACAAGTATACAACTAGCAAACCAAATCAAACCAAAAAGAGTTAACAAGCTAATCTACTACGTAGTGTGTGAGTTTGGGTCACTAGAAGTCCCTTATGTCATCCTCCAACCATCCCATCTACTCCATCCTCTCTAATGATGGTCTTCTTCATCATGCTCTGAGGGTAGGGTACATCCTTCATCCACCTCACAATAAGTAGGTAGTTAGTCTGAGTCATCATATATATAAAAATCAATGATGCAAATCTAACAACTATATATCCATAATGTACAGAATAAGAAAGTACAGCTATCACTTCATAAAATTTAATTAACATATCACTGTCTCATAACCAATATATGTTATAAATCTCAAATCAAGGCAATAATAATAAGATAATAACCATATTAATCCATGGATTCTAAGGTTATAAATCATAGGGTGAAATCGGGATGTAACAAAGTTGGAACATTTTTATAAGTTGAATGGGTAGTAACATCAGACATGATAATTACACATTGCTCACGAATGCTTCATACAAATAAAATATAACTAGTATAAATCATTTACTACCTCAAAACAAATAAAACTACATACAAATATCAATGGAAAAATTTGCATTACATAAAAGAAACATGAATATAGGATCATGTAAGCATGCCATCAAACAAAAGGATTAAGCTATCTAATATAGAGAACTATAATCCTTATAATAAAATTAAGTGGGCAGTCTTATTTAAGAGACAAAAAATGTATCTTAATTAACAAAAAATATTTATACAGCATATGCACTTTCAAAAATTGACACAAGAAAAAAAACACTTGAAATTAATATGTAAACTTACCCACAAATACTAGTACTAAACATATTAAAAACCATATATAGAATAAATATATAGATAAATTTAGAAATTGTTAATAAAAATAACCACAAAATATTAAACAAAATATGAACTTCACAAGGGAAAATATACTTACTAATATCTGGAGTGAAACCAGAAATAAAAGAGAATATTGATGTCTAGGAATTACCAAATATCACAAAGGCACATAAAAGAGCAGTCAAGAAATATAATAATAGGGATTGCTCAAAGGAACTCTTACAAAATAAATCAAAAATAGTTTACAAAGATAAATAATAAACTGTAGAAAGTGGATAATGTTATTTTATCTTACAGGTTTACTCATAGAAATAAGCAGCATCCATTTAATATCCCAATGGAATTCGATAAATTCCATCTAGTGTAGATCCATTTATGGGAGGATGAAACATTGGCCTATCAAGCAAGTCATCAAAATATGAAACCAAAAAAATTATATGTATACACATGTAGACATGCTTCAAAGAGGAGGAAAATATAAACTTAAAATGGCCGTTAAAATTTTACTATTTTTTAAATTACATGATTTTAGAATGTTTGTATAATTTTCTATTATTGGTGTAAATTTGAAATTCTTGGTATAGTTTTGGGCTGTCCTTGTGTCTCCCCTTATCTTCCCTATCCATGTGTGTGTATGTTCATGTGTCTTAGTTTTGGGCTTGGATGCACCCATTGTGTATGGTCCCATATTTTAATTTTTTTGTTTGTTATTTTTGGATTAGTGCACAAATAAGGGCCTTAACAAGAATTCAACTCTCTATAAATACATAAACATTATTAATCATTTATATGAAAAATATTTAGAGAATCATAAAGCATACAATTATTATTCATAATAATCTATTGAAAAAATATAAGTAATCTAGAAAAATCTAACAATCTTTAGAGCATTCTTCGAAGCACAAAAGTTTATATCAGACACATATTATATGATATTACTTTTTTGTATGCTATTGGAGCTATTCTAGCTATTGAGTTTTTTTTTTTTTTGATATTGCTATTGCCTAAGAGCCTAAAAACTATCAATATAGTTTGGATATTGTTTGGTTTATTATAGAAGTTTTAAAACATTTGTTTTTCCTTAAACTTTTACCTATTGCTACCTATTTAAGGTATAGAGAAGAAAAACTTTTGTTATGTGATAAAAATCGTAGTTAAAAAATTGATTGAGGTTATTGAGATCAAGCTTAGTCAAAAGCTATCATCAAGACAAATCTAGCATGGCTTCTGCATTCCAATGCTATGTACACATTGGGGAGTGGGATCAACACTCCTAAAAAAATTATCTATTCATCATTAATTTTTGGGTCAAAGTCTACTTCTAAATACACATTTTCATAGTAAATATTTGAAAATATTAAAATATTTCAAAATAAAATAAATATGCCAAATGTAATATTACATAATCACTACTCTTTAATTATTGGTTGTAAAATTAATTAATTAAACTAATATTATTAGTTTTTTCATCCTATTTAAACTCTAACATAAAGTTTAAATTTGGAAACAAAAACAAATCAAAATTTAACAAATAAAAATAGCTAATGCTTTGTTAGCATAATTTTTGAAAGTGTGAATGCAAGGACAAATCATAGCTTATGAAATAATACATTCTTCAAAAAGTTCAAAATATTAAAGGGAAGAGATCTTTTCTTTGCTTGAGAAAGTCCTCTACTTTTTGGATATACCATTGTCGAGTTGCATAACTTCTACCACCTAAATAAAACAATGTCCAACATAGGGGTAATAAGGTGAAGCAAGTTTGAGAAATAAAGGCAAGACCCAACCAATAAATAATATCAAAAAGATAACGTGGGCATACCACAAAAGCAAACAAACCCCCTCGGTGAACCACATACCCTCATTTTCCATCCTTTATAATCATTGGTAAGAGATAATGATAATAAAGACTTCCGCCAATGCCTACAAAAAAAAACACCACTCCTACCCACATCATGTATATAGTCGGTGGTCTTATCACATGCCCTCAAATAGCTATTGGGCATACAAAAGATTAATATTTGGAAATAAATAGAAAAATGAAATCAATTATGCAGTCTTCACTGGAGTAGTGGTGTAGAAATAGAACTTGCATTGCAATGCAGTGCCACCAGACATAAATATAAACAATTGAAAAAAATAATATTACTAAATTCTAGTCTATTTTACAATAAAAAATAATAATAACTAGCTATCAATAATGTTAACTTACCTCTAATTCTATTTTGAGGAAGTGTATAGTTAAGGCACATGCCAAGACTAGCAGACGTGGGCTCATTTCTGGGTCAAGCCCCAATCTAAACAAGGAGGATGACAACCTTGTTAATGGAATGCATTTCATGTATGCTAATTTTGGAGAGCAAGAATAGTGATGAAGTTATTAAAGATGGACCATAGCGAATAATCATGCCATTTCTACTGGATATTCTCAGAAATAAAAGAAAATAAGAACAATGAATTGTGGTATAAAATAACATGCCTATAATATGAAAAACCTTGTATGGAAAACATAAGGATTGATGAATGTAGCATAAAATTGTCCACACTAAAAAATCTCATATATATTTTATAGAAAAAAATTCTCTACATCAATCTCGATAACATGCTTGTACTCCAAAAAATAAAAAGACATTAGAAATTCCTAACAATTTGAGTTGATATTAGGGCCATGCTGCAAAGGTAAAAATAACCTTAAATACTCTAAATTAGCCACACATAGTTGATGAATCTCTACTTAAACAAACAAATTATGAGGCAAAAACAACCCTAAAATCCCTAAATTATTAGCAACATTTTTTTAACATAATATAATTTTTATTTGATTCTGAATGAAAATGGAGCATGCATAAACAACCAAAAAAAAGCCCACCCACATTCTTTCATACCTAAAAATTTAACTCTTCATTGTTTCCATTTATAATCATAAAGTGTAATGATATTAATATAAATTAATAATAATTACTTTTGAGATACTTTCATGAGACTTTTGCATGATTTCATGGGGCAATAAATATTACGTCGATGACATCACTAATCTGTAGCTTAATAACATCTTATAAATTTCCACCAATCAAAATGCGATTAAATAAAAAAATTATAATTTTTTTAAACAAATGTACAACTTAACTATTACATAACTTCAAATATTTCATTGTATAAAAAAATAATGAAATTTTATTGGTGGAGAAGGCATAGAAATTGATTTTTTCCCAAGCTACCAAAGTTTACCATTGCCTTCCTTTATCTTAAAAATTCAGAATTTTTGTTCAATGTTTTCAATCATGCATAGTAGATAATGAACTTTTTATTTACTATTTTTCCACTTGTATTAATTTACATAATTCAAAGTCATCTAAACTTTTCTTTGACAGCAATAGATCATGCAGTTAATCAGTGCACCATGCTAGACTATCACATCTCAACTAGATCAAAGGAGATGTGTTTGTCAAGTTGCAATATCTAAAGCTAAAATTGAAAAGTTTCATGAATGATTTGTTTGTCAAATAACATGCCCAATTCATATAGAAGAACAGAGATGTTATTTCATGAAAGTAAAGATACTATTTTGAAGGTAGATAAATTCCATTCTAGTTGGTTGTAGCTGGACAAATAGAACATCACTTTCTTAATATTTTACTTCAGAGATAGAAATGGATGAATAGTTTCTTCAACTGGTACTTGAGTGCTACAAGAACCTGAGCCACCAAGAGTTGCATGACCACCAGGAAGGCCACTTGACAAGGAACCACTATTTTATGCATCTAGCTCCATATAAAACCAAGCTCATATGACTAAGAATATCATTAAAAAAGATAACTTAAGTATTATATGTGAACAATACCATGCAAGATCACATGACAAAGAATATCATCAATAATCTCCCTACCTGCTAGTATATTTTTGCTCATGTTTGTAGAATTCCTATCTTGATGGTTTTTTGCAAAGAGCTTTGTATGGTGTTTCTTTTGAATAATAACAAAATTCAGTTGAGGTTGGTAGTTTCATTCAAGTGATGCACAGGCTTGTAAGTACCACTAGGGGAATATTTAATGTGTGGCATTAAGATAATGGGACATGTCAATCATAATTTCAAATTATAGAAAGTGAGTGACTTTTTCTAAAATTGACCTTGTGAATGGCATCCAATTCATAAAATATAACTTGGTAAAACTAATTCTCGCTCATGCCATCTCTGATTAATAATAATATCAAAATCTTTAGCCAAGGAATATAAGAATGCAGAACTAAATTTCACCTCACAAAACTAGTCAATATTATTACCTATAAAATATGATATGTAAAGGCTTCTGTCATGTTGCTCTACGGAAGGAAATCAATAGATTCCTGCAAAGAATCTATGTCAAATGATGTTGTACAATTATTAAAATCATAATTAAAAACATAATTATTATGTTATTGCTCTCCTTGTGACTACTCTCCAATCTCACCCCTTTTTCTTGTCCTCTACTTGGATTATGGTTTCTTGTTTGTATGCACATTATTTCCTCTACCAAAAATGTGATGTTGAATTCAGAATTTTCTTATTCCCCTTTGCAAAAAATTTGTCCAATTGCCATTTCACTAGGTTTTTTTTATGGGTTTGTGTTTTTCAATAAATTGTATTATTCTTCAAAGATATTTTGCCTGATTATCGTGTTTCAGGTTCCTACTATTTTGAGTACTAGTTTCACTCATTCAAGCATGTTGCCTTTCATTTTTAGAGCCTTTTTTGTTGGTTATTTTGCTTTCTGGGTTAGTATATTTTAATAAATGGGTATTGAGGTGCTTCTCATCAATAATTTTTAGATTTAAATATTATCTCATAGTTCCATAGATTCATGATTTTTTTAGAAATAGTATTATTGTTTTTTTTTTAAATAGTATTATTGTTTCTTTGAGAAATAGTATTATTATTTTTAGGTATTCTAGTTGGTTATTTTATTTGACAAGTTACTGTATTTTAAGTAATCCTTACTTTCTTTTATGGATTTATGTTTTTTGAGAAAGAAATAGTATTCTATCTATTTGTTTTGTTTGTACTGGTTTCATTCATTCTAGCATTACACTTTTTATTTACAAACTTTTTTTTATGGTTATTTCATTTATTGGGTTGTTTTTAAAAAAATGTTATAGACCAGCATTGCACTTTACTTTTAAGGGATTTCTTAGTTGGTTGTTTAATGGTTAAAATCTTGTCTCATAGTTTCTAGTTATTGTAATGTTCATGATAGTGGGGCTCTACTCCTTCAAAATTTCATAATAATTTTTGACAAATTGTTCATGTTAAGTTCCATAGGATAATTTATGTGATTTAACCTTTTTGGGAATATTGGTGTATTATTCCTAATTTAGTTAAAGGGTCTGAGTAGTAAAATTAGTAAATAAATATGTAATAATTAATCTACTGATTTGTGTAAATTAGATTGCAATTTTGACCTTTCTGAAAATATTAATAAGAGGGAGAAAATAAGTCTTAGCTAAAAACTAATGGATATAACTGAGATAGGGTCTAAGATTCACTATGTAGGACTAAGGCACTATCACAAACTAGGGTCTGATCTTCATTTTATGATTGGAGTGTCAAAAATAGATATGAGTGGTACCAGTGTTGTAGTCTACCTCTGCCACTATTGTCTAAGAGATTTGAACTTTCTAGGTTTTGTTTGTTATGGCTGTGTGACCCTATCTATAAAGTTTCAGTAATTGAAAGTCTATAGAGTTCCCTGTAGAGAAAATTTTCTCTTCAAACCCTATACTCTATTATGCTTTGACCAATTTTGAAAAAGAGTAGGGGGTTAGTGTGTTTAATAATCATTGAACATGTATCCACACCCCTTGTGTGGGCACGCTACCTACATACCTATACTCTAAAGGGGGATCAAGCCATATGTAGTTCTCCCACTTGATGTACTTTGTGCAATAATGTGTATGAAGATGCAAAATGCTAAACTAGATGTGCTTGAGGTGGATAAATACTGGTGTAAGGATTTAGATAAGCTTGTAAGTGTATTAGCTGGTTGTATGTAGAGAATAAGGAAGATTGCTTGAGTAGTCTTACTTGTATTTTTGTTTGCTTAGTGATATTTTCTAACCCCTTTCCAAACGATCTTTGAATGGGCTTTTATAAGGATCTATTGGTCATGGGTTAAATGTGCTCGCATTAGGATGATAAGGAGAAGGATGGGAAACCAAAAGGAACTAATCATTGGGTCCAAAAATGCACTTAGATAGGAGCACTAAAAGTGGACAGGAGTGGCACCAACATTGTAGTGTAAGTGTGGCACTATTGTCCTGAGATGATGGGGCCTAGGGGATGGATTCCTCATAGAAAGAGCAGTTTGAATGAGCTAGGATTAAGTATAGAATGTTATATATGACTGAGAATCAGTGAAAAGATGCCTATGAGGATTATGAGAGCAAGGAAGAGGGACCTATGAGTTGGGTGTCATAAGCCACACTCAAGTTACCATTTTTTTCATTTTATATGACTACATTTTCCCCCTTTAGTCTAGTGATGCATTAAAATTTAAATACTAGGATAAAAGAAAAATAGAAAGCATACCTAAAATTACTTGCAAAGGTGAAGCTCATGAAGCTATGTGATGTTGGGTGTCCATAGAGAGAGCACATTGTGAAGTGTAAATCTACAAAAGAAAAAATTTGGGTAAGAGAGAGAAAGAGGAAGAGAAAGTAATGAATACACCTCATTGGGTACATAAACCAAAACAAAACCTATTGTGATACTGAGTGATGTTGAGTAATACTAGATGATGTTATACCAAGAGTAGTATTGTGAACATAGTTGAGTGCTCAATTCCTTGAGAGTGGCTCAAGAATGAAAAGGTTAGCCCTTTAGCTCTATCATTTCCCACTAAGTGAATCTAAATGATCATGCATGTGTTAATCAATGTTTGGACTATGTGTCTAATCCCTTTGAGTAGGTGGCTCAAGAGTATAAAGGATAACTATTCCTTTGGCTCCATCATTGCCTTGTGAAGTGAAACTATAAACTGATATTGGTATGAAATGTGTGTCAAATGAGATGGCTCTTGAAGCCCATGAATGCTCTATAATCAGATAATGTTGGTGTGGATATTTGAATGTATGCTAAAAACTAGGCCACAGTTGGCCACTCTAAAAGATGGAGATTAAGCTTGTATGAAATCCACTCCAAAATTGGTGCACTAGCTTATATGAAAGCCACTCTAAAATGTGGGAGTTAGTCTTGTATGAAATCCACACCAAAATAATTCCAACCACCTACAGATGAAATAAGGCATGCAACTATTAAGAATGCTTGGGTAATGCTAAACTCAAAAAGAAAAGAAAATAAATGCACCACGTACATTACCCCCAATAACTGGTGTCTAAAACATGAATTATGATTTAGAAGTTATACCAATAGTCATATCTAAAACTAGAAGTGAGAGCCATCATGTCATGCATGATGCCCCCTATATCTAGATTCTTTGAGAAAAAGAGTACTAAAAACTATTGATTTTAAGCAAGTTTGACTGTGTAAAACTATAGCTAAACCTACTTTTCTACCTACTTTTGGAAAGTCTATTTTTTTAATTATTTGGATAGGAGCATCAAAAATGGACACTAGTGGAACCAATGCTATAGTCCAATATTGGTGTTATTATCCTAAGTTAAATATGATGACTATTCTAACATTTTTACTATCTACATGGTTTATTATACCTGGTTTGATGTTTGGTTATTGTTCTAGGTAGTCTGAATGTTGCTTTTTTTATCATTAAGATCTCTGATCTCTGTGACAAAACCCCTATTTTTTACCCCATCTTATGAGGGTAGGAATGAAGACCCTGCAATGACTTCCCTTATAAAAAATAGCCTTGTAAGTGTGTTATGTTGTAAAGATACATGATATATCAATGATAATCAACAAGATGTCTCAAGATATAGCATGGTTTGTAATGAGAGAGTGTTAGATCAATAGGAGTATGCCTAGATAAATATAACATTGTAATAGAATGTGTAATGTACTGAACTAGAATTGGAAGTCTAATTATTTGCTAGTTGTTATTTGTCATAGAGAGATGGAGTATGATGTCCATAATGTCATCCAAGAAAGCAAGGGAATGCATGATGTGGATCATGGCATTACAAACAATTAAAAAAGTGATCAAGCAATAAGCAAGAAGGATACAAGAGTGGCCAAGGGGCTAAGCAAATAAGGGACATAGGCACATGTCACTTAAACTAGAAATCAAACATACAAGGCATGTTCAAATGCCACATATACATACAATTGGAAGAGGCAATTGTTGACAATTTTTACCACATAGGTCAAATTGTAACCCTTATCATTCAAAACTTTGCATAACCACACCTTTTTGTCTAAGTGTCAGGGATTGGTCTTTGCAATTTTCTCAAATGGTTATCTTCAAAAAGTCTAAACGAATTAACATTTTAAAAAATCCTAAAAGGCCTTTTTAACATTTTCAAGGAAGGGACTAGTTCAAAATTTTGGAAAGGCATCTCCAAAAGGTTGGAAGGTACAATTATTTTGGGAAAGTGACTTCTTCAAAAAAATTGAAAGATATAAGATCCATTGTCAAAATTTTGAAAGGGTATTTCAAAATAGCAATGGCACTTTTCACTTTTTTGAAGGGTTCTTTTTCTTTGAGAAAAGTCAATTTCAATTTTTTTGAAAGGATAATTTCAATTTTACTAAGGGACCATTCCAGGTTTTTCGAAGGGACTTTTCCAAAAAGTCTAAAGGGTCATTTCTTTTGGCCAAAGGTTCATTAAAAGTTTTTTAAAGGGAAAGTGGACCATTCTAATTCTTTCAAAGGGCATTTTCAAATTTCTGAACGGTGCATTTCAGAAAAGCCAAAGGGTATCTGCCCTTTGTAAAAAAGTATTTTCAAAGACAAAGTGGACCACTACAATTTTTTTGAAAGGTACTTTTTGTAAGAAAAGGTCCTTGTCAAAAGATGAAAGGTACCTCACAATAAATCTAAAGGGACATTTACATTTTTTCTAAAGCATTCATTTTTCTTCAAAAAAGTTCATTTCAAGATTGCCAAAGGGTAATTTTTGGCAAATAAGATTCATTCAATAATTCTAAAGGGTTCTTTTCCCTTCGAAAAGGTTAGTTTTAAAAATCCTGAAGGTTCACTTCACTTTTCTAAAGGGCATTGAAATTGTTCTAAAGGGTATACTTCAAAATTTTGAAGGGTCTTTTCTTTCAACAAGTGGACCATTCCAATTCTTCCAAACGGCATTTTGAAATTTATGAACTATGCATTTTAGAAAAGCTGAAGGGTATCTGCCCTTTGAAAAAAGGCATTTTCAAAGATAAAGTGGACCATTCCAATTTTTTTAAAGGTACTTTTTAGAAGAAATAGTCCTTGTCAAAAGTCCAAATGGTCCTTTACAACTTTTTTGAAGGGTTATTTTCCTTCAAAAAGTTCCTTTAAAATAATTTTGAAGGGCAAGTGGACCATTCCAATTTTTCCGAAGGGAAATTTACATTTTTTTGAAGGGTTCTTTTTTTCTCAGAAAAGTTCATTTCAAGATTGCCGAAGGGTTATTTTTGGCAAATAGGGACACTTTTAAATTGCTGAAGGACCATTACAAAAGTTTGAAGGGTTATTTCAAGAAGCTGAGGGGTTCTTTCAATAATTTTAAAGGGCATTGTCACCTTTCTCAAGGACCTTTACAAGAATTCAGAAGGGCAATTTCCTTCAAACAATTTGTCTGAAGGAATTATCCATTGCAAAAACTCTGAAAGAAAAGTCCTAAGGCCAAAAATCTTGAAATAATTCCTTCAAATAATTTGTTCGAAGGAAATGAACGAGAGGAAAGGTTCCAAAAAAAAAAAACATAAATAATTCCTTCAGACAATTTGTCTAAAGGAAATGAAAGAAGAAGGTTTAGAAGAGAAGCCCAAAGGTCATTTTCTTTCAATTGAGGGTCCATTACACATTCCTAAAAGAACATTAAATAAAATTACGAAGACAAATTTCCTTTGGATAAATTGTCTGAGGGAAAGGAAAGGAAGAAAAGTCCAAAATAAATAGACAGAGGCAGAAAAGTTTTGAAGACCTTTTTCATAGAAAAGTGGCCAAAAACATAAGCTCAAAGGAATTAAAGGTGGGCCCACAAATGTTAAGTTTCCTCTCCTGCAAGTAGTCATTAGTCAATATTTCAAAGGGTTTATCAAGATTGTCATGAGCTTGACACTTGTCAAGATCTAGCAAGGAGATCAACAAATGAGAAAAGGCCAATTTTTTAAAAGGATCTTAATGGGATTTCAATAGCCAATCAATACAAGACAACAAGGAATTCTACTTTTGACTACTATGACATGGTTCATAGCTCACATTCAGAGCATGTAAAGTGGCCCAAGTAAGATTAGACTGTAGTAAGAAGCATGCTAAGTTTTTAATGCAATAATAAAATTATTTAGACTTGGAAAAGTCATGCAATTACCTTCAAGCATGACTCTCTCAGTTCCAAAAGGGAGACTCGAATGCATGAAGGACTCAAGTAGTTTAGTGTTGGATGGTTGTTCAAGGGTTACTTGGAGTTGACTAAATGAAGCTTATCATGCATCTTCCTTATTTTTCATGTAAAGAAGGACTTTCTCTTGTTTTGACTTAGCTTCCAAATGTATCAAGTGGAGTTTTTATTTCAAGATTGGCATAACATCATGCATGGAGATAACTGAATGACCAAAGATCCATGCACATTTAATGAATTTTGAATAATTTAATCTTTATTCTAAATAAGGATTATGAAATGGGCTCATTGTCATTTTCAATTCCAAAGAGCTTTTCATGCAAGGAATAAGACAAAAATATATTATTTGAAGGCTTGGTTATTTTGGCATAGTTGGAGTTGGACTTGGGGTGGTGTGGGAGTTGATCTCTTCTTTTATTTTTATCACCAATTTCTTGCCTTTTGTATGTTTTTTCTATATAAGTTGGCTTTTTTAGCCATTTTAAGAATCCCTCTTTTGTCAAGATCAAAATTTGCCAAACTTTGTGTTTTATAACCTTTTCAGATAAATAGGAATTTTTTCAAATTCTAGGATGTTGGTATAGTGTATTTATGTCAGTGATTTGCATATGTGATAGAATTTTCTTCCTTGTCAAGTCCTGATTCTTAATTATTTAGTATTTGATTAGATTATGCAGGTTATGTTCTATATTTGATGTCTTTTCATTGAAGTTATAGTGGATGTAAGTGGCTAGTTAGTGCCTTGAATCAAGCCTATTCCCCTATTTCCCTCAAGCTTTAATCACCAGATAGAAATTTTTCATGAAATATTGATGCATAAGAATCAATTAGAGTTAAAAATTTAGTCTTTTTCTTGTCTAATCAGTGTTTTTAGGAGCTCAAATTGAGTGGATGAACTAAAATATAGGTGTATCACCATCAAAAGATAAGATTTTTTCCTTCAAGTTTCCCTTTTCTCCTTTTCCTCATAGGTTGTAGTGTAGAGTAGAGATCTTAATTGATACACCAAAGGAAGCTAGCCCTTAGAATCTAGAGACTCAATCCATTGATTAGGCCATCCACAACCTAGGATTATTTCCATATTTTAGTAGACTATAAAGGCCTAAAACTACCTTCACAAGGGTGTGAGTCTAATTGATAATAGTTTTTGGTATGCTTGATGGGACATCAAAGAAATTATTTCCATATCTAAAGAAGTTTGAAGCTGAGGAGAAGTAGTTACAGTAGATGAGAATATTAGTCTTCATCACAAGCTAAATATTCTTCAGATTACAAGGTTCATAGCACCATTCAATCAATTTGTTCATGCCAAAGGTTACCACAAGGTCAAAAATTAAAGGTATTCCTTTTGAATTTATATCATATAAGAGATCAAGATTTAAGAGGGCAAATTCATATCTTCAAAATAAATATTTGTCCCCTAGTTATCCAATTACTCTAGGCACTACAATCCCCACTATCCAAATGTCCATCATAAACCAGGTGTTTATTCCATTCAATAGAGGTAGTCCACTGAATCTAGCCCAATTTGATGACATTCCTATGTCTACTCTCAAAATTACCCCATTCTTTTTAGAAGAAAATCAAACAACCCATATTAAACATATCCAAGATGTAGCTAATCTCTGTTCAATCCATAATGTAGTTGAGGATAATGTTGTCTATTAGATTGTTTGCTTCTTCTTTCAAAAGAAAAGCATTGCAATGGTATAAAAACCTCCCAATAAACTCCATTTCTATCTTAAATGAATTGGTTATAGCCTTAGTTAAGCAATTTGAAGACAAATCTAATCACCTATCTTTAGTTGAGCAATTAACTGCCATAAACAAAGTTCCTCATGATTTCATGTATGATTTTAACCTCAAATTCCAAAAGACATGGACTAGGATACCTATGTTGATTATACTATCCCTTGAATATGCATTCATGTACTATTTTAAATCCCTTAACTCTGACATTAGTGTGATTATATAATCAATGGGTGGTACTACCATGTCAAGATGCTTATGAGGTTGCAATAAGGGTAGAGAATAGTTTGATACAAGCTGGTAAGCTTTCTTCAAGACCTCCAATGCCTATTTTTCTAGAAATAAATTCCATACCAGCACCTCAAATTCCTCAAATCCTATTCTTAGCTCTTATTCCACCACCTCAAGCTCAAATCGTAGTCCCTACTAGTCAAGTTAGTGAGATAGGAGAGTTAAAAAGTTTGTTACAATCCTTTGGGAATGAAATAGTGCAACTCAAGAGATAATAATATCAGTATAATAGGCCCTATCAACAACAAAATTAGACCACCTATTAGGTCTTCAAAGATCAAAGGCCTCCTTATCAAGGTTTCAGAGAGAATAGATCACATTATCAAACACAAAGAGCCATAACTCTAGCTAATCCATATGTTTCCCTTGATCCTAATGCTCCTTCCACTTTAAAATCCATATTTCCCACCCCACCACAAAATAACTTGATGCAGGATTCAGATTAGCAGTCCTCAAAGCTCAATGATGCTCAAAACCAAGCCTTGTATCACAGAACATCACTATGCCACAAATGACATAAGAAGAGTTTTATTTTCAAGGAGGTTATTACCAAGATACAAGTTTGGAATCACAAGGAGAGACTCAACAAGTTCAAGGGTAGCCTGATGTCATTAATGTAAATTGGCAAGTGGATGAACATGTTGCTTTTACTTAAGATGTTGAAACTAACAGTATGAGTGGTCATGTTGTAGTTATAACTAGAGCTAAAATAAGAGCCATTGATGAACTACAGGAGGTGAAAAATATTTCAAGTACTCCTAATTTTATTTATAAGAGTATAAAATAATAACTTGTTGCCCCCACAACTTAAAAAAATTAGAATATAGAGGTTAGTAAAGTTCATCGAATACCTCTAGTTTGTTAGCAGCCAGTTCTTCAGAAAGTGAAACCTAAGGTTGCTAGATCTCAATTAAGTATAGTGGATCAGATGAATAAGTATAATATCAAAATTAACATGTGGGATTATCTTTCCATTCTAAGAAAAAAAAATATGCTCATCCAAGAGCTTTTAGCTCTCAAATTGTCTCCAAAATGGGTTGACAAAGGAGTTATCTAAACTAATTTAGATCAGCCAACTAAGAAAAAAATATAGAAAGTAAAAAAAATGGAAAATGTGGACATAACTGAGGTAAAAATACATAAAACTCCTCCTTTCTACCTTTCTTTGATAATAGGTGATACTTTGGTTCATAACTATATGGTGGATAGTGGAACTAGTAGTATGGTCATGCCTAAATAGATTGCAGACAAGCTTGACCTTGTTTATGAGCCAAACACTAAGGGGGTATTACAACTATATGGGTCACTAAAAAATATTTTAATCATCATCAAATATCTAAAATTGACATTGCATGCTTGTCCCAATGTTACTATTCAGCAGGAAGTTGTTATGGTAGACGTGCCTCCTTACTTTGCTATGCGCCTTTCAAGGGACTTCACCTCAAATATTGGGGGATATTTATCATCTTATTGGAATTATTTATTGTTTATAACTAGGTATGGTACCAATTTAAAAATTCATTTTGAATCTATTACATGTTTCCATATAGAACCATATATGCCAAGTGTTGTGAACACTAACTGTATCATCTCATAGGATGTACTAGAAACTAGTGGAGTAGAAAATGGATCACCTTTGGATGGAGTTACAAATTTGTTTCTTGATGAGTGGGATTACACTTTTCATGAGAATGATCCTTATAAGCTAATTGAATAATAACTTGGTGTATATGAGAAATGATGTACCAATTCCAGCCATGGTTAAGGATGATGAATCTAGTGAAGGTTTGTGGCAATTGTATTTTGATGGATAAAGGAATAAACATGGTACCAGAGCTGGAATGATGTTCGTTTATCCAAAAAATCAAAGGTATTTATCTTTTATAAAATTTTATTTTGATTGTTTAAATAATATTGTTGAGTATGAAGCACTAGTTCACGGTTTGCACTGGTCCAGGAAGATGAAAGTCAGCACCTTGTAAGTTTTTGGTGATAGTGAACTCATAGTTCACCAAGTAATATGATTAAATGTATGTAAAAATTTGTTGCTAAAATCTTAAAAGCATTGAATATGGGACTTGAATATTTTCAAGATATTAACATTCAGGTGATACCAAGAGGCAAGAATAAATATGTGGATAGGTTGGCTGCCATTGGGTCACAATTTAGTATCCCAGCTAATATAAAAATTGAGAAAATTTAATCACATATAAAATTGGTTGTAAGGCCTTCTATTCTATATAATCATGAGAATTGGCAAGTGTTCAAATATGACAATCAAATTATGAGATTATTGCAAGAGGAAGCTGAGTTTTCTTCAAGAAACCAATCAAAGCACCTGTACCAGTATGGTGATCAAATTGTGTAACTAAAAACAAATAAGTTTCCCAAGGGATTGGTCACACTTGAGAATATTTTTAGTGGTGATGATGAGTTAAGGAAGGAAAAGTCATCCTTGTTAACAAAATAAGAGCATTGTGTTAATGTAGATATTGTAGTTGGTAAGTTTTTGAATTTGGGTAAGGTATACATGCTTTCACATAAAGAAGCTTTCATTGGGTTGTGCACAAGTTTTACTGATGTATTTGAATGGAAATAGAGTGATCTCAAGGGATTTGACCCAAGTTTATCTAAACACACCATTGAGTTAGAGGCTAAAACTAAACCAGTAAGACAAAGACAAAGGCCTATTAATCCTAAGCTTGAGCCTTTGATGAGAGCTAAGCTCCACAAGTTCATAGAGTTAGCTATTATATTTCCAATTAATCACTCAACTTGGGTGGAAAATCTTGTTTTGTTATGGAATAAGAATGGTGAGATTAGATTATGTGTTGACTTCTATGATTTGAATAGGGCTTCACTTAAAGATCACTAGCAATTACCATCAATGGAATAAATTTTATAGCTTATTACAGGTTCAAAGAGGTTTTCTTTATTAGATGGATATAGTAACTACAATTAGATTTTGGTCAAAGAAGAGGACCAATTTAAGATATCCTTCATAACTAAGTGGGGGACATTTGAATATCGAAATATGCCATTTGATTTATCTAATGTTGGAACAAAATTTCAGAGAGCCATGGATATGTCATTCCAAGGCCTTCTTAACAAGTTTTTAATTGTTTATTTTGATGATAAATAGTGTCTTCAAAAAGTGCAAAAGATCACATGGTTCATTTCAAGCAAGTGTTCGAAAGGTGTAGGCAATTTGGGGTATCTCTAAACCCCAAAAAATGTGTCTTCTTAGTTCATGAAGGTAAGCTTCTTGGACATGTTATTTTAAATAATGGTTTAAGAATAGATTCTAAAAGGGTAGACTCCATTCTTGCACTTTCCTTTCCTACGCACAAAAATGCTATGCAAAGCTTCTTTGGGAAAATCAACTTCATAAGGAGATATATTTCAGATTTTTCCATTTTAGCTAAGCCACTTATAGCCATGTTAAAGAAGAATTAGAACTTCAACTAGTCCAAATAAGGAGTAAAAAAGTTTTGAAGATATTAAGAAGGCCATAGCTAGTGCTTCTACACTAATAAATCTAGATTTCACAAAATATTTGATTTTGTATACATATGCTAACATGGACACCATTCTAGGCATTCTTATGCAACAAAATCATGAGGCTTTGGATCAACCAATAGCCTTCTTTAGTCAAGGCTTGAAAGAGTATGAAACAAGGTGCTCTTTTGTTGAAAAACACATGCTTTCAGTTATAAGGTCTCTTTAAAAGTTTAGATACTTGTTGTCTAATAATAAGATACACTTAAAGGTTTCTCATCCAAGCATCAAGGAGTTCCTTTTGAACAAAGATATAAATGAGAAGAGAGCTGGTTGGTTAACCAAGGTAATGAATTATGATGTGGAAATTAAGGTCACAAAGCTAATTAGAGGCAAAGGGCTTTGTGAGTATTTAGCTCAGGACTTATAAGAAACTAATGAGGTTGTTTTGGTGTCAACTAATGAAAAGGTTGTAGCTGATCATACCTCACCTTTCATCTAGTTTCATGACTTGGTAATATATCTCCAAGATGGTATTTATCCCTCTCATCTAAGTTATTCAAAAATAAGATATTTCAAGTTGCAATCAAGTCCATTTTTGCTTATTGGTCTTTTGTTCAAGAAAGATATCAATGGCATGTTGCTAAGGTGTATAAAACCAAACCAGAATCTAAGATTTCTTGAATAATTCCATGATGGACATGATAGAGTAAATTTTTTCACAATAAATACAGCCCTTAAGATCATGAGAGGTGGGTATTATTGGCCTAGTATTTTTGGTGATTGTTATGCATGGGTAAGGAAGTGTAAATAGTGTGCTATGTTTGTAGGAAAAGTGAATCTTGCAGCCTTACCTCTTTAACCAATTATGGTAGATCATCCATTTTTCCAATGGGGATTATAATTTATTGGTCTCATAAATCCTCCTTCAAGTTCAAGACATAAATGGATTTTAACTGCTACAAATTACTTCGCATGTTAGACATAAGTAGTGGCATTGAAAGAAGCAAACTAAACCAATGTTATAGATTTCTATGAAGGTTTACTTACTAGATTTAATTTTTATGAAGAGTTCCTTCAACTATTATTTTGATAATGCAATGGATTTTGTGGGAACTAGAATCAGTGAATGGGATCTCCAACATGGGATTTATCTTATCACTTCATCAAACTATTATCCACAAGGCAATGGACTTGTTGAATATATAAATAAGAACCTATTGAATATCATAATAAGGAATATTGAAGACAATCAGAGGTCATGGCATGTCAATTTGAAGTCAACTCTATGGGCTAGTAGGATCACCTATAAAAGATCAATAGCTAACTCTCCATACAAGCTGATATATGGTAATGAAGCAAGGTTACCCATTTCTCTTAAGTTTCCTACTTTAAAACTAATGCATCAACTTGAATTGTTAGAGAATGAGCCTATAGAGATCATGTATGTTGAGCTTATAGAGTTGGAAGAGGTAAGAAATTAATCCATGCTAGCAATGAAAATTCATCAAGCACAAGTGAAGAGAGCTTATGACAAAGGAGCTTCTTCACGAAGTTTCAAAGAAGAAGATTTGGTCCTCAAGTGGGATGAGGATCAAGCTAAACTCAGAGAGGCACACAAATTTTGATTCACTTTAGAGTGGCCCATACACAATCTCTAGCTGCAAATCCCACAATACCTTCCAGTCTTGCAAAGATGGATGGTGAGGAGCTTCCAAGCCCAATCAAAGGGAAACATTTAAAACATTACTACTAAAGAGCTTGGCTCCTTGTACATAGCTTGTTTTTTTTCCTTCAAGTGTTGTTAAATCACATTAGTTTGTTCTATTTTTGTCATAAATAAGTACTTTGTTTGCACATTTGCTTTGTTTAGTTAATTTTCCTTGCTTTGTGTGTTTTTCATCTTATTTTTGAAAGATGAAGATTGTTTCATGCTAAGTCAAAAGAGAATTTGTAGTCATGAGATCAAATTTTTCGTTATTTTGTGATTCCAAGAGTCATGTAAATAGTCTGGTTCTTAGTCATAGCAGGCATACTTCCCAGGTGAGTCACCAAAATGTTGACAATTTTGACCTCATAGGTCAAATTACAACCCTTATCATTCAAAACTTTGCATAATCATACCTTTTTATCTAAGTGTCAATAATTGGTCTTTGAAATTTTCCCAAAGGGTCGTATTCAACAAGTCTGAATGACCTGACATTTTCAAAAATCCTGAAAGGCCTTTTTAACTTTTTCAAGGAAGGGACCAGTTCAAAATTTCAAAAAGGCATCTCCAAAAGGTCGAAAGGTACAATTCTTTCAAGAAAGGGACTCCTTCAAAAAGTCCAAAGGATATAAGATCTATTGTCAAAAATAAAAAAGGGCATTTCAAAAGATCAAGGGCACTTTTCACTTTTTTTAAGGGTTCTTTTTCTTTGGGAAAAATTAATTTCAATTTTTCTGAAAGGATAATTTCAATTTTGCTGAAGGATTTTGCCGAGGGACCATTCCAAGTTTTTCGAAGGACTTTTCCAAAAAGTTTGAAGGGTCATTTCTTTCAGCCAAAGGTTCATTAAAAATTTTCTGAAGGGCAAGTGGACCATTCCAATTCTTTCGAAGGGCATTTTCAAATTTTCAAATGGTGCATTCCAAAAAAGCCAAAGGGTATCTGCCCTTCAAAAAAAGGCATTTTCAAAGACAAAGTAGACCACTATAATTTTTTTTAAAGGTAATTTTTGCAAGAAAATGTCCTTGTCAAAAGCCAAAAGGTCCCTTACAAAAAATCTAAAGGGACATTTACATTTTTTCTGAAGGGTTCATTCTTGTTTCAAAAATTTCATTTCAAGATTATTTAAGGGTTATTTTTGGTAAATAGGGTTCATTCAAGAATTTTGAAGGGTTCTTTTTCCTTCAAAAAAGTTAGTTTCAAAAATCCCAAAGGTCCATTTCACTTTTTTGAAGGGCATTGCAATTATTCTAAAGGGTATACTTCAAAATTTTGAAGGATCATTTCTTTTGGCAAGTGGACCATTCCAATTCTTCTGAAGGGAATTTTCTAATTTCTAAATGGTACATTTCAAAAAATATGAAGGGTATCTGCCATTTGAAAAAAGGCATTTTCAAAGACAAAGTTGAACCATTTCATTTTTTCCAAAAGGTACTTTTCACAAGAAATAATCATTGTCAAAAGTATGAAAGGTCCTTTAAAACTTTTCTAAAAGGTTCTTTTCCTTCGTAAAATTCCTTTACAACAATTTCAAAGGGCAAGTGGACCATTCCAATTATTTTGAAGGGACATTTACATTTTTTATGAAGGGTTCCTTTTTTTTTTGAAAAAAAATCATTTCAAAATTGTTGAAGAGTTATTTTTGACAAACAAGGACACTTTCAAATTGCCGAAGGATCATTACAAAATTTGAAGGTTTCTTTTGAGAAGCTGAGGGGTTCTTTCAATTTTTTTGAAGGGCATTGTCAACTTTCCCAAAGACCTTTACAATAATAATGAATGGAAATTTCCTTTGAACAATTTGTCTGAAGGAATTGTCTATTGCAAAAAATCCAAAAGAAAAGTCCTAAGGCCAAAAGGCCCAAAAGAATTCGTTCAAAAAATTTGTCTGAAGGAAATGAACGAGAGAAAAAGTTCCAAAAGAAATAAATAGAAGCAATTCCTTCAAACAATTTGTCTGAAGGAAATGAAAGAAGAAGGTTCATAAGAAAATCCCAAAGTTCATTTTATTTTGGTCTAGGGTCCATTGTACATTCTTGAAATAACATTGAAGAAAAGTATGAAGACAAATTTCCTTCAAACAAATTATTTGAGGGAAAGGAAAGGAAGAAAAGTCTAAAAGAAATAGATAGAGGTAGAAAATTTTTGAAGACTTTTTTCATTAAAAAGTGGCCAAAAACATAAGTTTGATCTCCTGCAAGTAGTCATTGGTGAATATTTCAGAGGGTTCATCAAGATTATCGTGAGCTTAAAACTTGTTAAGATCTAGCAAGGAGATCAACAAATGAGAAAAGGCCAAGTTTTAAAAAGGATCTTAATGGGATTTTGATAGTCAATCAATGGAAGACAATGAGGACTTCTCCTTTTAACTCCTATGACATGGTTCACATCTCACATTTAGAGCATGGAAAGTGGCCCAAGCAAGATTAGACTACAGTAAGGAGCATGTTGTGTTTTTAATATAATAATCAAATTATTCAGACTTGGAAAAGACATGCAGCTACCTTCAAGTATGACTCTCTTAGTTCCAAAAGGGAGACTTAAATGCATGAAGTGCTAAAATAGTTTAGCATTAGATGGTTGTTCAAGGAGTTAACATGGAGTTACTTGGAGTTTACTAGATGAATCTTATCATGCATCTTCCTTGTTTTCCATGCAAAGAAGGACTCTCTCTGGTTTTGACTCAGCTTCCAAATGTATCAAGTGGAGTTTATCTTTGAAGATTGGCATAGAATCATGCATGGAGAGAATTGAATGACCAAAGATCCATGCATGTTTAATGAATTTTGAAGAGTTTAATCTTTATTCTAAATAAGGATTATGAAATGGGCTCACCATCATTTTCAATGCCAAAGAGCTTTTCATGCAAGGAATAAGACAAAAAGATATTATTTGAAGGCTTGGTTATCTTGGCATAGTTGGAGTTGGACTTGGGGTGGTGTGGGAGTTGATCTCCTCTTCTATCTTCAGCACCAATCTCTTGGCTTTTGTATGCTTTTTCTATATAAGTTGGCTTTTTCAACCATTTTAAGAATCTCTCTTTTGGCAAGATCAGACTCTGCCAAAATTTGAGTTTTGTAACCTTTTCAGATAAATAGGATTGTTTTCAGATGTTAGGATGTTGGTATAGTGTATTTATGTTAGTGATTTGCATATGTGATAGAATTTTATTCCTTGTCAAGTCATGACTCTTACTTATTTACTAATTGATTAGATTATGAAGGTCATGTTCTATGTTTGATGTCTTTTGGTTGATGTTATAGTGAATGTAAGTGGATAGTTAGTGCTTTGAATCAGGCCTATTCCCTCATTTCCCTTAAGCTTTAATTATCAGATAGAACCTTTTCATGAAATATTGATGCATAGCATTCAATTGGAGTTGAAACTTTAGTCTTTTTCTTGTCTAATCAGTGTTTTTAGGAGCTCAAATTGAGTGGATAAACCAAAATACAAGTGTATTACCATCATTAGATAGTATTTTTTCCTTCAAGTTTCCATTTTCTCCTTTTCTCGACAAGTTATATCATAGAGTAGAGATCCTAATTGATACACCAAAGGGAGCTAGCCCTTAGAATCTAGAGACTCAATCTGTTGATTAGGCCACCCACAGCCTAGGATTATTTCCATGTTTTAGTAGACTGTGAAGGCTTGAAACTATTTTCACAAGGGTGTGAGTCTGATTGAAAACAACAAAGTTGGCATGAAATCCATAATCATAAGGAAGATTACATGTGAAGGAAATTGACAGATGTCCTAAGGCACACATAAGAATAAAAGCAAAAAACATTGGCAAATTTCTTAAAGCACATACAAGAGACAATCAAGAATTGAGAAATGCTATCACATCTAGCTATTCAAAGCAAGAAAGGAAATCATGTAATAATTTTAAATACAATCACATCTCACTAATCAAAGCAAGAAGTGAAAGTATGCAAGACATGTAGTACAAGACTAGGTATATGCTAAGAAATACATAAGTGTTATATACTAGTGAGATGTCGATATAGTAATTTATGTGAGCTAAAAAATAGTGTACATCAACATGACAACTAGAGTGTGTGGTGTAGGAATGACATAACCTGGATGGTGTAGTCATGTAGAAGATGCCTCCATTGGTTATGTATATCAATGTGTGTCTTGAATGTAAAAGTAGGATGCCCCCTCAGTGGGTGAAGTGAAACAATCAAGGATCTGGATGTCACTTCACACACTCAAATAAGATCAAGTGAAGTATGGTAATGTATATAAATTGACAAACGATAGCATAAAACAACAAATGTAAGTCTAGCTTAGTAGTAGAGTTGTAAAGCATGGATGATGCATACAATTGAAATGTTTTTAGAATTTTGAATTATTTAAGTGTTTTTATATTTTGAAATTTTTGTATTTCTTTTGTATTTTGGAATTATTGAGATATGTAAAATCAATCATAAAGAGACTATGTAAAATAAATTGAAAAGAGACTATGTACAAGCAAGTAAAAGGAAACTATGTACAAGTAAGGCTGAGAAGAGATGATACTAATCGATGAGTCTCATGGGAGACTCCTTATCATGGTGTTCTATATCAAAAAAGGAATCATGCATGATTATGAAGCATGATGAAATAACTGTGAAGATGACTTTGAGTATTTGGATTCATTGTCAGTATCTTGTAAATCATAATAACATGTATTATTCCACTCATCATTATCATCTTGATTTTGGACCAATGGAATGTTAGTGTTAACTTTTATTGTATCTAGATATTTTCCTTTGATGAATTGTGTCTATGAATTATTTACCTTAGGATGTTCAACAAATCCCAAACCTTGGTGACAAACATTATCAACTGCTAGAATAGGAGTAGTAATGCATTGAGCTTGTTTGCCCAACCCTTGACCTTGATAATCAAACTATTGTAGATATTTTTGACCAAATCCATACTACTTTGAAAGTTAAGCCACATTTCGAAGAAGTAGATTTGCATCTTTTTCATGCTTTACCTATGCATGTGGTATTGTTCCTTACTCTAATTTTGATTTTTGATCGTTTTGTTATTTTGAGTTATGCTTTGGTAACCACTTTTGTATTATTTATAAATTTAACCCTTCGTGAATGTGTTTCTATGTCACTGTGGATTTCTTGACTGATTTACCTTGTATAGGTCCTCATTATTAATTATTTGTTGTATATGTTGTTTCAATGCAAAACATGAATTTGTGTGATGCCCATGCATTCTATGATATACACAATAATATCTGGATCTTCTTGTTGGATGTAGAGGAGGTAGTTTGATCAACTTTGATTTAATCATTTCCTTCAGTACCTCACTTGAACTCTTTTTTGATCTTTGATTGCTTTTTGAATCACTAATTGTAGAGTTACTTTGTAGTAATTTCATGTTTTGATATGTTACATTGTTTGTAACCAATTGACTAGGTGAAGGTGCATATACATTATTGACATTAGGGTGCCTTTGAGGTTTTTTGTATTATAATATGATTTTCCAATGTTGTGATATTTTTATGCAATATTTGATTCTAAATTTTTTAATTTGAAATGAACTTACTTATACTGGTGATTTGATCCCTTAGAGTCTCACAAGTGCAAACCCTAGTTGTTTCCAATTAAACATGTAAGCATATATGTTGAAGAGGTTTTGAAGAAGCTATAGGCTGAATGTATGCATTAGGAACAATAGTATGGGTTGCCTCACCTTTTGGAGGGGTGATAGCATGGACCTAGTTAGAGAGAAAGTAGTTATCACCCTCCTGGGGGAGAGGAGGAGAAGGAAATTATTTCCTTTGCATAAGATATGACATTGAAACCTGACATGTGGTTGTAAGCTTATGTAATGGATCCTCTAGGTAGAAACCATGTATGTGAGATAAAATGCATGTAATTGAAGTTATAAGTTATATAAAATAATGTTTATAAAGAGCATTTAAAATGAGAGATAACAAGTTTGGGATAGAGAGCATGGAATTGTGCATTGATGCATAAAGAACTTTGACATATGTTATGACATTTCTAATGTATTTTGCATGATGAACTTGAAAAAATTTCCATATGAGAGATAGAAAGAAAGGGATAGAAAGCATGAATTGGTGCATGAATGCATAGGAAACTTTAACATGTGTTATAACATTTATAATGTGTTTAGCATGATAGAGTCAAATTGTGGAGAGAAAAAGTATGTAATGAAACCTTGTATTAGAGAAAAGAAAACATTGCTTTGAGAAAAAGGGATTGTAAGATTTTTAGCAATAAATTTCTTGACATCATCCCATATTATAAAAATTAAGCATGAAATGCAAAGAATGAAAATTTGTACTAACATATGGTAAACTTCATCATTCATGTACATGATAGGACAAAGTATGGTCTTCTTGTTATTTATTAAAAATACAAGAAATATTTGAAAATAAGTGAAATCCATTTTTGAAATCTGATTTAAGTTGTAAGGTGATACCTCAAGAAGTAAATAGGAGCTAATACATCCAACTAAGGTTTTGAATAAAATTATTTTTAAAATTACTAAGGAATTTAAAATTTTGATGCAAATTTTTAATTTAAATATGTAAGTAAAAATTCAAAAAACTATTGAAAAAATTGTGATTTAAAGAGACCTAGTATATGCAACTAGGATTTGAAAGATGATTATTTTGAAATTTACTATGAAATTTTTGAGTGAAATATGCAACTAAAATTTTATAAAATTATTGGAAAATGTTTGATTGAATAAGACCTAGTATGTGCAACTAGGGTTTTGAGAAAATTAATTCTTTGTTGAAATTACTATTGAATTATAAAAATTAAATTGAATTTATGATTTAAATATTCAAGTAAAAAATCATAAAATTATAGGAAAAATACTAGGAAAATACCAAGCCTAGTATGGGCAACTAGGGTTTGAAATAAATTTATTTTAAAATTACTACAAAATTTTAAAATTTAATGCTAATTTTTTATTTTATTATGCAAGTAAAAAATTAGAAAAATATAGAAAAAAATAGTATAAAATTTATCCTAATGGTTTCTAGGGTTTATATGTTCAAATGAAATAAGTTAGGTTCACCAAATCATTTTTCCTTTTTGGTAATATTGGTGTATTATTCTTAATTTAGTAAAAGGGTCTAAGTAGTAAAATTAATAAATAAATATGTAATAATTAAGTTACTGATATGTGTAAATTGGATTGTAATTTTTACCTTTCTAAAAATAGTAATAAGAGGGAGAAAATAAGACTTAGCTAAAAACTAAATGATACAACTGAGACAGGGTCTGAGATTCACTATGAAGAATTGAGACACTATCATAAACCAAGATCTAATCTTTATTTTATGATTAGACAAGAGTGTTGAAAGTGGATAGGAGGGGCACTGATGTTGTAGTCCTCCTCTGACATTGTTATCTAGGAGATCTAATCTTCTAGGTTTTGTTTGTTATGTTTGTGTGACCCTGTTTGTGAATTTTTGGTAGTTAGAAGTCTGTAGGGCTCCTTATAGAGAATATTTTCCCTTTAAACACTCTACTCCATTGTGTTTTGACCAATTTCAATAAGGAGGGGGGGTTATTGTGTGTAATATTCATTGAACGTGTATCCACACCCCTTGTGTGGGCACACTGCCTATATACTAATACTTCGAAGAGGATTCAAGCCATATATAGTTTTCTCACTTGATGTGCTTTGTGTAATAGTGTGTATGAAGATGCAAAATGCTAAAATGGATGTGTTTGAGGTGGCTATGGATTGATTTGCAGATTTGGATAAGCTTGTAAGTGTATTGGTTGGCTGTATGTAGAGAATAGGGAAGATTATTTGAGTAGTCTTGCTTGTATTCTTTCTTGCTTAGTGATATTTTCTAACCCCTTTCCAAATGATCTTTGAATGGGATTTTATAGGGATCTATTGGTCATGGGTTGAATGTTCTCACATTATGCCGATAAGGAGAAGGATGAAGTACCAGAAATAACTAATCATTGGGGGCTAAAAACGTACTTAGACAAGAGTGCCAAAAGTAGACAGGAGTGGCATCGATCACTGTAGTCAAAGTGTGGCACTATTATCTTGAGCTCGATAGGGCTTGGGGGGATGGATTAGTCATGGAAAGAATAGTCTGAATAAGATAAGATTAAGTCTAGAAAGGCTATAGATGATTGGGAATCAATGAAAAGATGCCTATGAGGGTCATGAGAGAAAGTAAAAGGGACCTATGGGTTGGGTGTCACAAGCCACACTCAAGTTACCAATTTTTGAATTTTATATGACTACATTATGTTTATTTATGGGAAACAAATTTACTTTGCATGTTTCTATGTCCACCTTGTATATCCCAAGTTGGCTCCTAAAAAGAAACAAAATTACTTAATTAATCCTTTTATTACTAGATTCTATTTCACAAAATGTTCTTGATCTAGGGGTCATCAATATATAACGTTATTTGTCTATTTTTATTTTTCATTGTACAGAGAGTATTTTTATCCATTGGAAAAAAAACAAATCAATGCAAATCAACTAAAATAAATGTAGGCATGAACATGCAACCATACAAAAAGACTAATAATATAGAAAACAAAAATTAGAAGTTTATACTCATCTCATGCTTACAGCTCAAGCAAACACACAAAGACATACTATAGACTAAAACCAATACAAGAAGAGATGCATAATTTAACATGCCACCAATTATAGCACCTCATACAAGATCTTGCCAGGAGTTTACTAGAAATAGATAAAATGATATTTATTAACAAACTCAACATAATATACAACTGCTATATTTGAATGGGCTAGATTGATTTGTAAGAGGGGAAAATAGCTTAATTTATAGAGGGGTGGAGAAATAGTATATTGTTTCTTTGAAAAAATTTCTATATAGTGTTCCATCTACTTATTTTAGATTGGAGTTAGCACTCAATTTCAATCTAAATTCACATGGTGTAATAGTTGGTTTACATTCAAACATATTGAATTTTCTTAATACATCAAGGGAATATTTGGTTTGAGAGAGCAATATCCTATCTTCTTCTTGTCATACTTCCATACCCAAAGAGTAATGCATTAGTCCTAAGTCACTTATCTCAAAAAAAAATTAAGTTGATCCTTAGTTTTTATGATGCATTGCATATGATTTCCTATAATGATTAAATCATCAACATATAGTACAATAATAACAATTTTTCCACCATTATGCTTCACATACATATCTAGATCAGCTTTGCTTCTTGTGAATCTTGATTCTAGAGATTACTCATTTATTTTAAAGTACCATGTCCTTGGTGCTTGTTTAAAACCATATAATAACTTCTTTAATCTACAAACTATATGTTCACTAGATTTAACAAATCTAGGTGGTTGTTGCATGTAGATTTCTTCATTTAAATCACCATGTAAGAAAGCACTTTTTACATCCATTTGATAAATTTTTTATCCAAATTTTTTAGATAAAGAGACTATTATACGAATGGATGTCATATTAAAAATAGGAGCAAAATTTTTAGTAAATTCAATACCTTCTTTTTGTGAGAATCCTTTGACCACCACCTTGTTTTCTACTTCTCCACATCTCCATCTGATCTGAAATTTATTTTGTACGTCCATTTGCAACCAGTGAAATTCTTCCCTTTTGGAAGAACACACAGCTCCCAAGTGTCATTTTTCATTAGTGAATCATATTCTTCTTGCATAGTTGAATTTCATTCAACTTTTCCTTTTGCCTCCTCATAAGTGCTAGGATCTTTCCCCTGCATCACTCTAGTCATAAGAGCATAGTTATAAAACAAATTCTTAGGGCCTTATTGATATATTTCTTCAATTCTCCTTGTCTTTCTCGTATTCCTTTCATCACTTTTGCTTGACATTTCTATTTGATTTTAAGCTCCTCCTACAGATGATGATAAATCTTCATTTGAATCATTAGTATCAATATGTACATCCTCTTTGATTAGAATTGGAAGGGAAGATGGTTTAGGAATATCATTACTTTCAATATATTCATCAAACCACACATTTCTTTTGATATAAATTTCTCTTGTTTCAGGATTACACAACCTATAAGCTTTTGATTCTTCACTATATCCAATCATTATGTATTTTTCACTTTTCTTATCTAGATTCTTCCTTTTTTGATTAGGAATGTGAGTGTAAGCATTACAACCAAAAACTCAAAAATGAGAGATAGTAGGCTTTTTACCACTCCAATCCTATTTAGGGGTTTTATTCATTACTGCTTTAGTGGGAGTCCTATTTAGAATATATGTAGCTATGTGAATTGCTTCAATCTAATATTTAGTATCATTTTTTCTAGAATATAATATGCATCTAGCCATTTTCATTAGAGTTCTATTCTTTCTCTCAACAACTCCATTTTGTTGAGGTGTGTAGAAAATTGTAGACTCTTTCTTTATACCATTCTCTTTAGAAAATTTCAAGAAGGCATTGTTAATGTATTTTGTGCCCCTATCCATTCTTATTATCTTTAAATATCTTCAAATTTATTTTCAAACTAGGACCTTGAATTCTTTGAACTTAAAGAACACCTCACTCTTATTTTTTAGGAAGTACACCCAAATTCTTCTACTATAATCATATATGAAATTTAGAACATACCTTGATCTAGCGAGTGATGGTGTCTCGAAGGGCCCGATTAGATCATTATGAACTAGATGCAATGGAACTTTGGCTCTCAAGATTTTCCATGAGAGAAATTTTTCACATGTTATTTTCCCATAGCACACCCTTCACAAACCTTTTGATTTTAAGAAATACTTGGGAGTCCATAAACCATATTCAACTTCATCATAAGCCTAAGGCTTTGATAGTTAACATGCCCCATCCATTCATGTCATATCCTACTCATGTTAGTATGTTTTGCAATGCTACACACATACTATCTTCACATTTTGAAGTAAATTATTGAAACTTGTATAATCCATTCTCAATTTTGTCAGTTGATTTGACTCTAAAGTTATCATTTATGTCTTTGATTAAGCACTTATCATTGTAGAATTATATCTTATATCTTTGATTTGTAATTTGAGAAATAGAGAGAAGAATAATTTTTAAATGTGGAACTAGCTTTACATTTTTTAATATACCATTGTTAACTTGAACATTACTAGTTATTTTAACTTTTAATACACTGGTGTTTCCCAGAAATATGTTTTCTTTAGTGTTATCCTTACTTAAAGACTCAAAATTCTCCTCATTATGAGACATATGTTGTGTAGCACTAGAATCAATGACCCAATCATCCTTATAAGAACTATTTGCTTTAAGAGCCACACATAGAGCACCACTTTTAGATTCAACCATATTTACATATTACCTTGGCTTTCCTTTTAAATCATTTAGTTTCTTATAACATTGATTTTCATGAAGACCTAATTTACCACAATAGTTGCATTTAATGTTGTGCCTTTCTTTGTGATAATTGTGACCCTTAGAGGAATCATACCTGGTGTCTTGCTTCCAATTTTTCTCCTGGTGTCTTGCTTCCAATTTTTCTCTCTCGATTTGTCATGAAACGTATTATAGCTAGGCTTTCCCCTCATCACAAAATCTTGAGAATCATCACTTGAAATATTTTTTCCTTAGCTAGCCACTTTTCTTCCTGAATAAGTTTAACACACAACTCTTTAGATGTAATGGTGGTTAGCTTATTAGCAATATCTAAACCCCTTATAAATGGTTGATATGAACTAGGTAGACTTTGTAGTACTATTTTCACAAAATCTTTATCATTTATGTTCTTTCCAAGGGAATCAAACTCATTCTTCTTTTCCTTTATTTTCGTTAAGTGAGGCACCAATTCTTTTGATTATGATATTCTCATATTATACAATTCTGTAGTAAGGGTCATAATCCATACATCACCTAAATTTTCATACATTGTTTTTTAGATTACTCCAAAACTTGACACCACTTCGTTCATTTTGAACTTCTAGAAAGACTTCATCATAAAGCGTAAGCTTTATCCATGCGGTTTTCATCTTGTCTCACTTGTCCCATCTATCATGATCATTGCCGGCAACTGTGGGCCTTTTCTCAACACCAACAACAAGCTCATAAAAATTCTTGAGAGTTATAAATATCTCCAACTGTGAAACCCAATCATAATAATTTTTTCCATTCAATTTGATTTTTGGTATCAAAATTTCACTAGTCTCCATTCCTTAGAAACATCTCCAACAATAAGTTGTCTTGCCTCCAATTTTTCTCTCTTGACTTGTCATGAAACATCTTATAGCTAGGTTTTTCCCTCATCACAAAAGATTGAGAATCGTCACTTGAAATCTCTCTTTTCATAGCTAGTCATTTTCATTCTTGTATAAGTTTAACACATAACTCTTCAGATGTAATGGTGGTTAGCTTATCAGCAATATCTAAACCACTTATAAATGCTTGATATGAATCAGATAATCTGTGTAGTACTATTTGGACAAAATCTTTATCGTTTATGTTCTTTCTAAGGGAAGCAAGCTCATTCTTCTTTTCCTTTATTTTCGTTAAGTGGGGCACCAATTCTTTGATTCTGATAATCTCATATTATATAATTTTTTTAGTAAGTGTCAAAATACATACATCACCTGAATTTTCATACATTTCTTAAGAATACTCCATACATTGACACCACTTTATTCATTTTGAACTTCTAGAAAGACTTCATTAGAAAGCATAAGCTTTATCCATGTGGCTTCCATCTTGTCTCGCTTGTCCCAACTATTTTTATCATTGCGAACAACTATGGGCCTTTTCTCAACATCAACAACAAGCTCATAACAAGTCTTGAAAGTTAGAAACATCTCCAACCATGAAACCCAATCATAATTATTTTTCCCATTCAATTTGATTTCTGACAATGGAATTCCACTAGACTCTATTCCTTAAAATAGATGAAAATTTCTTACCTTTGAAACATGAAAAATAGTTGCCTTACATTTTTAACAATCTATTTCTTAAGATACTTGTCTCAAAAAAAATTTAAATAAGTAATAACACTTTATAAAATCTCAATTCTCCTTTTAAAAATACACGCCCATTCACCATAAAAGAAATTTTAAATGGAACCCACTTTCATCAGCCATACCCAAATTAGAATGATATATGAAATTTAAATGTTTACCTCTCCAAAAAAAAGTATTTCCTTCTTCTATTATGTTTCCAAAGAAAGCGGCAGAATAAAAAAGACTCTTAACACAGTGGATGTCAAATTAAATTAAATTAAATTTGGGGTTTTCCCCTTAACTTTTCTCCCTGATCACTTACAAATGCATACCCTGTAGCAAGTTTCATCCCTTTGTCTGCAGGCTATCGTGTTTCTCTGTGATTCGATTGAACCTATCTTCCAGTACGTAGCTCCAAAAAAACTTGTTTTGGACTTTTCTTTCCTTCTCTATGTTGTTACAATGAACAAGCTACAAACAAATTTTTATGAGACAAAGAATAGTGAACTTTGACAAGTTTTGGGCTATGGCAGAAAAATGTTTGAACAATAGTTTGGGATAGGGGAATTAGGCAGATTTGAGAAAAGCAGGCTCTGATGTCATACTAGAAATAGAGAAAATGATATCTATTAACAAAGTCAACATAATATATAACTATTGGGTTTGAATGAGTTAGATTGATTTGTGAGAGGGGCATATAGCTCAATTTATAGAGGGGTGGAGAAGTGTAGGAGAAACTGGGAAGGTTATAGGAATGATCTAGAATGAAGAGATATCCAGAATAATCTAAAAGAGGGAAGACTCTAGAAGATGGAACTATCTAGAAGAGGTGAACAGTTCAAGAAGAAGAAATAAGATATATGTGGAATAAATAATCATTATTCCAACAGATTTAAACAAATCTTGAATAAGATCTTGGCTATGAACCTGAGCACAAACTAGGAATGCATATTTGGTGACTTTAGGCCAATCTTGAGATGCCACAACCTAATAATTGCATACACCCAAAATACAAGATTATAAATATATAAATGCATTGTGTGAGCCTTGTACAAAAATAGACAAAAATATATGTTGAAAACCTACAACTACTATCAATGGACTAGAATCCTCTCCAGGGTGAAGATGAGTAACATCTACTTCAAAGATAATGGTAGGTATGTCACTGACCAAAGTTATCCTCTGGGAAATTGCATCAAGAAGGACAGTGTTTCTTTCACCAACCTAAAATATGCATGCAAGCACAAAGAAAGAAATTTATTGAATATCTTCGTGAAAGTTGAAACAGACCTACAATATAGGATTTGGCACATGCTAGGACTAGCAAATGTAGGATTGTTCCCTGATCCAGCCCAAATCCAGACAAGGAGGATAACAACCCTGTTAATGGAATGCATTTCATGTATGCTAATTTAGAGAGCATGAATAGTGATGAAGCTATTAAAGATGGACCATAGCAAATAAGCATGCCATTTCCGCTGGATATTCTCAAAATTAAAAGAAAATAAGAACAATGAATTGTGGTGTAAAATAGCATACCTATAATATGAAAAACCTTATATGGAAAACATGGGGATTGATGAATGCAGGCAGTCGCAGGGAACCGACTGGACATAAAATTTTCCACACTGAAAAAAGCTAATCTATCTTTTATAGGAAAAATTTCTCTGCATCAAGTTTGATAACACGCTTGTACTCCACAAAAAGAAAAGACATTAGAAAATGCTAACAGTTTGAGTTGATATCAGGGCCATGTTGCAAAGGTAATAATAACCTTAAATACTCTGAATTAGGCACACATAGTTGATGAATATCTACCTAAACAGACAAATTACGAGGCAAAACAACCTTAAAGTCTTTGGATCAGTAGCAGCATTTTGTTAATAGAATAGAATTTTTATTTGATTTTGAATGAAAATGGAGCATGCACAAACAACCAAAAAAAAAAAACCACCCACGATCTTGCATCCCTGAAAATTTAACTCTCCTTTGTTTCCATTGCTAATGATAAAGTGTAATGATATTAATAATAATTACTCTTGAGAGACTTTTCGCATGGCTTCATGGGACAATAAATATTACAGTTATTTAGATGACATCACTGATCTCTACCTTAATAACATTTTATAAATTTCCACCAATCAAAATACGATTAAATATATTTTTTACAATTTTTGTTAACAAATATACAAATTAATTATCATAAAACTTCAAATATTTCATTGTAAAAAAGATAATAAAATTTTATTAATAGAGAAGGGATAGTATAATTGAAAGTTAAACAAAGAAAATAATTCTTTTAACTACCCCTTCAAAACTAATTAAATAAATATTTTATTTTAAATTCTACATATATAATCAAAATTTTGACGTCTACTATATTTTTTCCATACGTCTTTGTAAGATGTCAGCCTTATTTTTACGACTAAAACGCTGAAAAAGGTCCAGACGTCTCCGACCAAGAAAATAGCACCGACCGGTAAACAACTACAGCAGCGGATTTACCACGTGGTGACAAGTATAGTCAAGAGTTGGGTAGAATACTGAATATTCACTCCCCAGGGTAGAATATGCTTTCTGGTCCACTAAAGATGTAAACCTCATGAATGCATCTAGACTTCGTCAAGAGAAACCCTCTATATTATGATTGGGAGTGATGGGCCTAAATCGGAGTCTGCGGCAGTTTCTCCACTCTGGACACTGAACGAATTAATCTGTGAATCCATTGGTAAACATGCGAACCATAGCTGTTAATTTCTGTTTTAAGTTTTAGATGATCTTCACGGATCCAATTTTCATGGTATTTAAGGGTATCGGACATCGTTTACGAGAATTTGGGTTCAGGATTTGATATTTCCATAGGAAAAATTGTGTTAAGTTTTTAATCTCATGCATTTGGGATTCATTTCTATGATCCTTCATCAAACCAAATTTCAATAGCAAATAATTTTGATGAAGGATCACAGAAATGGATCCTAAAACCAGATTCAAAACTTGATAACAAATTTTCAAAAAATTATTTTTTAGAATTTGGATTGTCGAATTTGGCCTAATATCACGAATAGGGAAGATTTCTTACGTGGATGTAGAATTTTGGATAAAAAATCAGTCAAATTTAGATGTAACTGATGGTAAATTTAGATGTTTTGGGGTAAATTTAGAAGATCGGTTGCGTAATTCTTGCAGATTTGCTGTTATTTTTTTTTGTGTTAAAATTCATCGTGTATTTGATTGTTTTAGGGTTTTGAGGATGGGTAACAAGGAGCTGGACGTTCTGAATGCTCTGGACAAGGCAAAGACGCAATGGTATCATTTCACAGCAATTATTATATCAGGTATGGGTTTCTTCACAGACGCCTACGATCTGTTCTGCATAACGACTGTGACGAAGCTGTTGGGGAGACTGTATTATTATGACCCAGCGACGGGTAAGCCCGGATCGTTGCCCCCGAACGTGTCTGCCGCTGTCAACGGCGTGGCCCTGTGCGGGACACTGGCAGGCCAACTGTTTTTTGGGTGGCTGGGTGACAAAATGGGGCGAAAGAAAGTGTATGGAATGACGCTGATGACGATGGTGGTGAGCGCCATTGCGAGCGGGTTGTCCTTCGGCCACACAGCCAAGTCCGTGATGACGACTCTGTGTTTTTTCAGGTTCTGGTTGGGGTTCGGCATTGGAGGTGACTACCCGTTGTCCGCCACGATTATGTCAGAGTACGCCAACAAAAGGACTCGCGGCGCGTTCATCGCCGCAGTGTTTGCCATGCAGGGATTCGGTATCCTCACCGGAGGCGCCGTGTCCATCATCGTGGCCGCGGCCTTCAACAAGGCGTACCACCGCCCAGCCTTCGCCCAAGACCCGGAGCTATCCACCGCCCCCCAGGCTGATTTCGTGTGGCGAATCATCCTCATGTTCGGGGCGGTGCCCGCCGTCGCGACCTACTACTGGCGGCTCAAAATGCCCGAGACCGCCCGCTACACGGCTCTCGTGGCCCGTGACACGAAGCAGGCCGAGGCCGACATGGCCAAGGTTCTGCAGGGTGATTTCCAAACGACAACAGCAGCCCCCGCGAAACAACCGACAGAGACGACAGTGCGTGCCGAGCAATTCGGGTTGTTTTCGAGACAGTTCCTGAAGCGGCACGGGTTGCATCTGTTGGGCACAACGAGCTGCTGGTTTCTTCTGGACATCGCCTTCTACAGCTCGAATCTGTTTCAAAAGGACATCTACACGGCCGTCGGATGGTTGCCAGCCGCCAAAACGATGAACGCCATCGAGGAAGTCTACCGCGTGGCCAGGGCGCAGTCACTCATCGCACTGTGCGCGACGGTGCCGGGCTACTGGTTCACCGTAGCCCTCATCGACCGCGTGGGACGCTTCGCAATCCAGCTCATGGGCTTCTTCTTCATGACGGTCTTCATGTTTGCTTTAGCCATTCCATACAACCACTGGCGCGGCCACAAGTGTGACAGTGGCTACTGCGGAGGCGACCACGCGGCGTTCGTGGTCATGTATTCGCTTACGTTTTTCTTTGCTAATTTCGGGCCAAACAGCACAACATTCATTGTGCCGGCGGAGATCTTTCCCGCCCGATTGCGTTCCACTTGTCACGGGATCTCAGCAGCAGCTGGCAAGGCCGGAGCCATTGTTGGCGCGTTCGGCTTCCTTTATGCGGCGCAGAGTACCCACGCAGATGAAACAGACGAGGGATATCCCAAGGGCATTGGCATCAAAAACGCCCTTCTGTTGCTGGCCATAATAAATGCTCTCGGATTTTGTTGCACGTTTTTAGTACCAGAGGCGAAGGGTAAATCTTTGGAAGAGATGTCTGGTGAGAACGACGACGAAGATGATGAAGAGCATGCGCATTTGAAGGACGCCGCCTTGCCCAAAACTTCCCTCGTTTAATTGAAATGTCTCTCTCTCTCCTCAATGTATAAAACTCTTTCAATTTTGAAAAACATCTGCTGGAGTTTGACACCCTCATCTTCCAGATTCTCATTCTTAGGACTTGCATTAGACTAATACAACTCTAATACATGCTTTTGAATGAAAATTTTATGGGAAATTTGTTGTTTTTGTCAATGAAAAATTGCATTAAGCGCGCTTTTCTGCGTCATGTGTGGAGGCTATCAGCAAAATTCAATACGGAAACCAAAAGATAACACTTCAAATCCACTTGAGTGCGCTTTTGGGTTCCATGTGTGCAGGGTATCAGTGTCTTCATTCAAATTTTTACAGAGGTTAGCATTTATCTGAAAATTGACGGTATGCAGCGTGTTTTTTTTGTGTTTCAGACAGTAAATTACACTGTACAAAACCGATAGGTCGGAAAAGTTTACAACCTACAAACATTGTAACCTGTAAATAAAGGCATTCTAAGAGAGATCTTCCCTAGACCTATCTAATTCATCGTCCATTATCGTTTATTCTTAAAATATAAAGAGATATGTCCTCTATTTCCATTAACTATACCTTTTTATACCCCTCTTCAATTTATCCGTGCACTCCTTTGCCATTGAAGTCCAAGGTGGTCCTGATACCCAATCTTATGTTTGTTTCTCTAAATATCCTTTACTCTAATACCCATAAATACCTGCATTTTTCTCCTCATTTCTTTGGCTTCTTACCGCCCTTTCTCTCACAAATATCCCTTATGGAAAGCGACGAAAATTATTGAGTTTTTAGGGGAAAGGACTTAATAGTCGTACACTCTAATTTTGGATATCAAATTAAGGTACCATAACATCATAGTAGATTCTAAATTTTTTTCCTGTTTTAATATATTGTCTTAACTATTTATAACTAAAGTTTCAAGATCTAATTCATTATACATTTTACGATATAATCAATTTTATTATGAGAGATTAAAAAATACATTTTTAAAACTGAACCTTTGAAGTAACAAGAATTGTACATTATAGTATTAATACTTGAATCTCTTATCAAAATGTGTCTGATTTTATAAAATAAATGTTGAACAAGTATTAGATATTACATGCACTACTATTAATATATTTAAATATTTATACATATTAATATATTCTATCAATAAAATATTTTTAAACAAAATCTCTATTAAATACACCATTACGACCGTATATTTTTTCTTTTTTACTCTTTTATACGTATTCATTTACAAGTTATTCTTTCACTCTATCCAATTTACAAATTATATATCTTAATATCTATTTTAAAACAACTAAGGATTTCATTTTTTTAATTGCTTACAAGTTATGGCTATATGCCATGGTATATGAAAACTCCCACTTAATTTAGGTTATGCTATTAGTTATGGTGCATAGATCATTAAGATCATGTCCGCTTATATAAATAAGTCTTCTCGTTGAATTCTATATCAAGTTTTAATCAGTGTAGTGCTCTTAAATTAATTTTTTTGTAAAATATATATATATATATTTTTTTTAATTAATTTATTTTGGAAAAGGCCATTAGTAACAATCAATTTTTATCACTGATATGAAAAAGTTTAATAGTTGGACCCAAATTCTTAGCCAAAATTTTTGACTAAAAAATTAATATATATATATATTTATATTTTTAAAGGTATAGCAACTTTGTCCTTGAACCAAGTGCCGTTATCATTGACTTTAAAAAGATGCGGAAGTGCAACGACTCTGCCACCGACTCCACACGACATGTGTTGAATATTTGAATTGATTATTTACCATTCATTCCATGTCTCCAACCAATCATATACCATGTATCTACGATGTAGTACTGTGCCAAATGTTTTTTTTTAGGGAATATAGCCTAAATAATACATTACATTTAAATTTTGTAGAAAAGTTTAGTCTTTGATTTGTGTTTTTTAATGGTTGTATATTTGACACTACTATTTAACATTGACTGAAGCTTTTCTTTGTTAAGAATCGACAATGAGTTTTAGTTTGTTTCGAATCACGATATATATCTAATTTTATAATATTAAGTTTAATTAAATTTAAATACTAATAAATAGTGTTTTTACAGGGTGAAATAAAGTTATTTGTCTATGTTTTAGATTTATTTTTAAGGAAGAAAAAATTGTAGTTAATGTTTATCAAGATCTGAATTAGTTTTTATTTTATAAATAAAAATTTAAAAGGGGGTTAAGACAATGAATACATAAAGAAAAGAAAAATAGAAAATAAAATGAATTAAAAATAATATATAAAATTAAAATAAAATAATAATCATAATCATAATAAAATAAAGTAATTAGTGTATATTTGAGTTGATTTAATGGTGAAGAACATATGTTTTGAAAAGTGATGTAAGGTATGCACATTTTTTTGAAAAAGATATATATGTAATAGGTTAATCGGTTCGGTGTTCAATGCAATGAGGGTTGACAAGTAGATTGAAATCTATGTTCAATGTGATGAGACATTCCACAGTTCATGGCTAGGGATATTATTTACTGTTGATTTGGGCATTCTGGTTATAAAAATACCTGTACCCCAACTTTAACAGAGGAGATGTAGATGAGTTGATAACACAACTTGGTTATTAAAATCGCCACGCAAGTTCAAATCTCATAATAGTATTGGAGGCTAGTTGTGATTGTTTCATTGATATTACACTGGTTGTGAGTGGTTGTTTCATTGTTATCGACTAATTATTGTTCCAGTGAAAAGCTTCATATCTAAAAATAAATAAAATGATTTAATTTAGATTAAATTATATCTCTTTTTTAAAATTAAAATAAAATAAATTAACCCGAAATAAAATATAATATAATATTAATTAGTATAAATTATATAAAATTTAGCGAACATAAAAAATAAAATATTAATAAAATAAAATAAATTAAAAAAAAATGAAAAATAGAATAAATTAATTTTATAATGATAAAAATGAAATAAAAATAAAAAATTACAAAATACAACCAAAATTACACACACACACACACACACATATATTTTAATAATAAAATAAATATATATATGAAAGTCGTAATTTATAATAGTAGTGGGGCACAAAATCTCAGGGCGTGACCATGTACGATAAAAACTAAAATAAAATTAACATGATTTCAAACAAAAAATTAAATATAGTTAATATAATAAAAAAGAAAACTTACTAAAAGGGTTGTAATTTGATTGGTGAAGATGATGGTTGCTTATATCCATTCATCAGGTTACAAATCATCAAGCGATTAAAGTCAAGATCATGTCTTGAGTGATTTTGACGGTGTGGATGCCTCTTAATCATGGTTGTTTAGTTAAACGAGCTCATTGATTTCATGCTCCTTAGTCGTGACCGCTTAGCCCAAAGGAGCTCACTGATGTAGATGTACACTTACTCATCATTGTAATTTGTTATAGTTGTGGTCACCTAGCCAAAAGATCTTACTGATTTCACGCTCCTTAATTGTGACAGCTTAGTCAAAGGAACCCACTGATTTAAATGTACATTTACTCATTATTATAATCTATTATAATCGTGATCGCTTAATCAAAGGAACTCACTGATTTCACAACCCTTAATTGTGACCACTTAACCAAAAAAACTCACTAATTTAAATGTATGTTTACTCATCACTACAATTTAATGTGTGTGTATTTTTAAAATATACTCTGAAAGATCAAAATTCTATATAATTTAGTGATTCTATATAAACCGTATCTATAAAGATATGCTTTTAAAAAATAAAAGAAGAAAAAAATAAAATAATTATAACATTCCATAATATGGGTTTTCTTCGGTGAGACATTTTATCAAACACTTGCAGCGCATCTCCAAACTTTGGCACCGACATAACATTCCAGCAAGTTTAATGGTCACCAATTCATGGTGTTCAAGTTCGCTTATGATGATAAGGGAATGGGGATTTTTCCCCACTGTAAGGGCTTTGGCGAGGGCACATGTTTGGAGTAATGAAGCGTATGTTTCATAATATGGTTGTTGGATTGTGCTCTGTACAATAACAGAAAGCTTTTCTGAGTTGTCTTTCTCTGGACACATTTATTGTAGTGTTATCGATGGCGCTCAGAGTGTTCTGATTTTCATTTAATTTGTCTGCTAAAACTGGCAGTCATTTCAACGGCATTGTGGCTGTGTCGGACAAAGGGACGGGGATGGATATTTTTATTGCTTGTTTTAATTTGATATGTATCAACATATTTAATTTCAAAATGTGGTATTATATATACATTAAATATTTTTAGGGTAGTTATTAACCATAAAATTTTATTATTTTAAAGTTCTTGTATATTTATGATTTAGTAGTTTAAATTAGACTTTAGTTAGTGTGTTTGTTGTTTCGGCGGATGATTTACATCTTTATTTGTTTTCCTATACTTCTCTCTCCTCTATTTCCTCCACTTTTTTTTGTTTTCCCTTAATTGTTCAGTGTACATAATTAGTCTCAAAATGTGCTTTCAATTGATTTTGGGGAGGTTGGTTCACTTATAGTTTTGGGTGTGTTGTGTCATGGTTCTAATATTTAAGCTTTTTTATTAATTGATGGAAGCTTTTGCATTAATAAGATCTAAATTGGAATTTAATAGGTTTATAAATATATAAATATATTATAGATAAATAATATCTATGTATTTATTAAAAAAAAAAAAATTGAAAGTGTACAAGAAGTTAATTTAAGTATTTAAAATAGAATTCAAGAAAAATACGAATCATTTTTTTCACGCATTCATTTTATTAAGAAAAGTCATAAATAATCATTTTATGGATTTCATTCAATATTTATTGATAAAAATCAAGTAATGATAGCTCAATTTGTTCCATATTGTAGATACTTAAATCTAATTTCCAATATTTGAAAATGACAATCTTGACATACATTTACCATCCGTGACTTGAGCACTCAAACAAGGTCCTAATCCGTCATTTTCTCACACTCGCATGTTATCTTATGAGTCAATCTTTTCATTATGTTATTACACACCTCCTTGAACGTTATGGTCTATTTCAAACTTGTTAAATATCATGCACATAAATTTTTAGACTCTTAGTTCAATCGTTGTGGACATAGGTTAGTTCTACTAGATTCAATTAGTATCACCAGTCAATATTAACTTGATCTAGTTAGTACTAATCCACTCCTAACAATGACTATTTTATAAAATCAAACTCATCCTAAGGGTCGACCCATTAGCACAGTGTGTTAGTGGTGTGAGAAATTGTTCAATTAGATCCACATATAAACAAATCAAGGTCTCACTCGAAAGAGACGTGGCACTTGTATAATATACATCTATAGATTATTTCATATTGAGAAAATCTACCATACTCTTCCTGAATTAAAAATCTATCACTAGGAGTAGCTATAAGCCAAGTTTGAAGCACTATAAAACAAACCAAAGCTAACATCACCAAGTATTAAATTTTAAGCATTAGTTAGATACATATAGCGAATGATCAAAATTGCATAATCACACTAGGTCGGATAACTATGCATGACTTAATTTTCCTCCTTAGAGTATTATATATAGGCAACATTCAATTATTAGACAGAGGTGATTGTGGTTAACTTAACTTATTAAACTTTCTAATGATCCAAAACTCAGAAGTTTTGGTTGACAAATATTTCAAAAACACAAAAATAACACAGTAACAATGAAATCTGAGAAGAGATGTTTTATTACTCAAGATTGCAATACAACTATATGCTTATCTCTGAGAAGAGATGCCTAATTTATATTTCAGGTTATATCTTCATTTATAAACATTTTGAAAGCAGGGAGAGGATGTGGAAGGTCACCAATCTCGAGAGAGATCAAGTGGTTTGACTTCTATGATTTAAAACAATACAAAATTTGAGGAATTATTATTTTTAAAAACTTATTATTTTTAGACTGTATTACTAAAATTAAAATTTAGGGCACTTTCATTAGATTTTTAGGGGTCAAAATCTATCTATCAAATATCCATGCCATCTCACCGCATTCTTCTAATTCTTAGCTTTCCAACGGTTCAAACGGTGAGTCACTTGGAGCTACGGTGCAAAAGTTATGGCTCCTGGAAGTCCCATCATCAACTGGGGTGGAACCATCACCCGAATTATCACCTGAATTGTTGCTCAGATCATTCCTCCCTCCTTGAGAAGCAATGGTCCCAATTGCATCAATGTTCCTCATCAGGTGTGGTAGTTATATCTTGATTTGATTTTCTATGAACCACTCACCTTGGTGGCTAAGTTGGTTCATTTTGACCACCTGATAAAGTGGAATAGAGCATCATCTTGTTGTCTTCATCCAGGTGTCCACAATCTGATACTCCTCCACTAGATCAAAACTCTGTGGATCCAGCTCGTCAATGTCTAGTTGTTCTGCTATGACTAAAGTGTCTAATAGAGGTGGATGATATGGTTTGAGGAGCTCCACTTGAATATTGGATGCAGACCAAGGTAGGCTAGTAGGTTCAACTCAAAAGCATTTTCTCCAACTTTTATAGTGATGGTGTAGGGACCATATCATAGAGGCCAAAATTTTTTGTGTGGCCCTGCAAGTTGTTCCTTCTAAAGCCGCAACCAAACCTTGTCACCCACAGTAAAATGGTGTGCAATCCTATGTTTGTCATGACGTTGTTTATACTTCTAATTCATCTTCTCCAAGATGTCATGAACTTGTTGTTGGATGTGTTGCATTTGTTTAATGAACTATGTTGCTTTTATGGCCTCAAATCTTCCATGAGGTGTGTATTCCATGGTGGAGAATGGAACAGCTATATCAATTGGTGCCATGAGTTGGAACCCAAAACATACTTGGAATGGACTATGATTGGTCGAGATGTGCAAGGCCCGATTATATCTATGTTGTACGAAAATAATCTCCTCATCCCATGTGCGTGGATGTTTAGAGTGTTACATCTGAATCATGTGAACAATCAAATGGTTCACCACCTCTATCTGACCATCAGTCTGTGGATGGAAGGTTGTGGACTTCATCTTGGTATCCATCATCTTCCATAGAGTGGACTAGAAGTTGCTCAGGAACCTGTTGTCTTGATTTGAGATAATGGACTTGGGGAGACCAAAATGGAGCCATACATGACTAAAAGATAGTTGAACAGTTTCTTTAGTAGATATATTTTTGTTACAAGCAATCATGATAGCCATTTTTGAAAAATGATCAACTATAACAAAAATACAGTCCTTGTCATGTTTTGAAGTGGGCAAACCTAAGAGAAAATCCATTGAGATAGATTCCCAAGCCCTAGTTGGTTCTAGCAATGGCATGTATAATCCTTGCTTCTTATTTGTTGGCTTGGCTATCACACATGGGGTGCAAGATTTGAGATACCTTTCCACATTCTTTCAAATATGGGGCTAGTAGAAGTGTTTTTGAAGAACTGCCAATGTTTTTTCTACACCAAAGTGTCTAGTTGTCCTACTAAAATGTGCTTCCCATATCATCTTCTATTGCTCTACAGCTGGAACACAGATGTGCTCCATATGACAGAGGACATTATCTTGCAAATAGAAATCAAAAACATGTTTACCTTTTTGAAGCACTTGATATGTATCAACAAAGGCAAGATCTACTTCATATAGAACACCCCAAGTGGTAGTTTCATGTCCGCATAGGTCAAAAATTGTTGTGAGTGCAGTAATTGGTGGGTGGCTCAGACAATCTATAATCATATTTGAGCTCCATTTTTTATGTTTGATTATCAGATGGAATTGTTGAAGATATGTGGCCCACTTTTGGTGCCTCTTATTTCATAGTTTGCTTTGTGTTTGGATGAATTCCAATGGTCTGTGGTTAGTGTGGATGACTGTCTCTTTCCCTAAGATGTAGTGTTTCCATTATTTGTAGTCTTACACAATGGCATAGAGCTCCTTATCATATGGTAGATATTTTTTGACTGTATTAGTGAAAGTTTCACTATGATATGCAACAAGATGGCCATGTTGCATGATGATAGCTCCCATGGCATATTCATATGCATCTGTCATCAACTCAAAAGGTTGATACAAATCTAGCAAGGCAAGAATAGGGGCTGAGCAAAATCTATTTTTTAAATTCTCAAATGCCCTTTGTTGTATTTCACCCCATTGAAATGTAGCTTTAGCTCCTCCTTTAGTCACTTGGTTTAGTGACCAAGCAACATGTGAAAATCCAAGAACAAACTTGTGATAGAAATTTGTAAGACCCACGAAGCTATGAAGTTATGTGAGGTTCCTTAGTGTACGCCATTCTCAGGCCATTCTCAAATAGCCTAAATATTTTTTAGGTCAACATGTACCCCTTCCTCATTCACAATGTACTCGAGGTACTGAATTGTTGTCATCCCAAATGTGCATTTGTCAATATTTGCATACAACTTGTGTTCCCAAAGAGTTTGAAGCACCTTACGAACATGTTGCAGATGTTCCTCACATGTTCTACTATAGATGAGTATGCCATTTAGGTAGACAACCATGAATGAGTTGGTGAAGAGTCGTAGGATGTCAACCATCATCCTCATGAAGGTTGCAAGTGCATTAGTTAAGCCAAAAGGCATAACCAACCATTCAAAGAGCCCCTCCTTATATTTGAATGCAGTCTTCTAAACATCGGTGGGATCAATGGGAATTTGGTGATAGCTAGATTTTAGATCAATTTTGGTGAATAACTTCACACCATGGAGTTGGTCTAGTAGGTCATCAATCTTAGGGAGAGGGTAGTGATTCTTCATAGTGATTTTATTCAGGGCTCGATAATCAATGCAAAGCCTCTATGTTCCATATTTTTTTGGTGTCAGGACAATTGGGCTGCCATAGGGTGAAGAGATTGGCCTAATGTGACCCTTTTGGATCAATTCTTGAATCTATATTTTTAACTCATCATTCTCCAAAACTGATCTATGATACACATGACTGTTAGGCAAAGGTGATCCTATGATCAAATCAATAGAATGCTTTACCTAGTAATGCAATGGAACTCCTATGGGTGACTTGAATAAGTCATCATATTCTCTTATGATTTGTCCCATCTACTTTTGTTGTTGTGTTGATTGAGTATTCAGGACTACAACATCAGCCTTCTTGGATTTATGTGGTTTGACCACCATGAGAATGAATTGCTTTGTCTTTTCCACCAACCTCTTACATTGTTTGGTACTAATCAGGGAGACAGATGTGGGAGGTGGTACCTCTGGTACCCTATCACGTGCTATGTTCTAAGAGTGAGGGTGATTCTTCAGGTTCATGATTCATAGATGCCATGTCGATCATACATGAATGACTGACCAAGGAGTACATCACAAACATCTAGATTGACCACATCACACAAGACTTCATCTTGGGAATGTTTTATTGCATATGAAAGAAGACATTGATGGGTGACACAGAGGTCTCTCCCTGAGCTCAACCATCCTGTACTGTATGGCTTTGGGTGAGGCTTCATGGATAGATTTAGAATTTTCACAACTTTAGCAGAGATTAAATTTTTTTGACTCCCACTATCAAGAATGAAATGCAGAGGCTTACCTTTTACCCATAATTTAGAGTGGAACAATCTTTCTTTGTCATCTAGCCTTTCCTCATGGGTCTGTGATGAAGTGACAATGGTGTTAGGCTTAACATCTAAAATATCTTCTTCATCCTCTTCAACTGTAGGTTGTGTATGAGACAGAGTAGTAGATGTCAAGTATTGTGACTCAAAAAGCAGTGACTTGATGGCTCAATATTCTTCTTTGGAGTGAGTTCCAGTTTTATGGTAATCACACCATTTTTTATCCTTCCCCTTATGGGGTTTCTTATCTTGAAACTCCTTTTGCTTTCAATTTGACATCGTGTTTGACCTTCCCTATAACTTTTCCATTTTGAGGGATAACTCTTCATATTATTTCTACCATGCTTCTGCTCAATCTTCACTGTGAACTTGTATGCCTCACCGAGAGTTTCCAAATTGAAGAGTTCCATTTCCCCTTGTATGTACCATTATACTCCACCACGATATTTGAGATTCTTATGTTTCTCACTTTCTTGGATGCCCAATCTTGCAGACAAAGAAAGAAAAATGTCTGTGTAATCTTGAACAGATTGGTCCTTACCTTGGCGAAGTTATTGCCACTTTATGTACAGATCATCAAATGCTCCAATGGGATAATATTCTTCTTTTACCACTTCCACAAAATCATCCTAGGTAGGTTCCACCTCAAGGCCATTGTCATCTATACTGAACCTCTTTTTGTACACTTCCCACCAAATTTTTTATGGGCAATGATGTTTTTAAAAGAGCAAAAGTGATCTTTTCTCCATCGGTGAATTTATTTATAGAGAAGTAGGAAGACAATTGATCCAACCAATTTTATACTACATTAGCATTGATTTTGCCTTCAAATATAGGAATATCAAAATTTACCTGAACCTTGAAAGGTGTTGGGTCACTGAAAGGACGTTCCATGGATGAGGAGCCAGGAAGTGTAGATCAGGACCCAAAATTTCTTATCAGAAGTTGTTGAAGAATTTAGGCAAATTATTGTAGCATCTGTGCTTGTTTCTATTAGAGGGCTTCATTCACCATTTCCTTGAAAGGATCAGATGTCTCAGTGTCATCTACCATTTGAAGTCATTTGGAGTGAATAGGTGGATAGTTTGGAAGCTCTATTGTTTTTCACCCAAGCTTCTTGTAGCCTGACCTCATCCTCAAGATCATACACTCTCAAGATAAACCGCTCTAATAGCACTGATCTAAAACTCAAAATTTTTGGTTGAAAAATATTTCAAGAACACAAAAATAACATGGTAACAATGAATTCTCTGAGAAGAGATGTTTTATTACTCGAGATCGCAATACAACTATGTGCTTATCTCTGGGAAGAGATGTTTAATTTCCATTTTGGGTTACATCTTCATTTATACACATTTTTAAAGTAGGGGGAGGATGTGTAAGGTCACCAATCTCGAGGGAGATCAAGTGGTTCGACTTCCATGATTTAAAGCAATACAAAATTTGAGGAATTACTATTTTTAGAAACTTACTATTTTTAGACTACACTACTAAAATTAAAATTTGGGGCACTTATATTGGATTTTCAAGGGTCAAAATCTATCAATCAGATATCAATTCCATTTAACCACATTCTCCTTATTATTAACTTTCCAACAGTTCAAACGGCAAGTCAATTAGAGCTACGGTGCAAAAGTTATGGCTCCCAAAATTTTTGTCATCAATTGGGGTAGAACCGTCACCCAAATTGTCGCCTGAATTATTGCCCGGATCATCTAACCTTATGTAGATTTCTAGACCTCACAAGCACACCCAAGGTTTCAAGACAAAGGAGACTAATTTCTGGAGCCACACGTTATATCAGGGTTCATGATCACAAAACACAACGCAAGCAAAGACAGGTGTAGGTGAACTTGGAATCACTATGTCTTACTTCTGTACAGGTCATTATTGACAAACATGTCAATATCAACCAACAATACTAACCCAAATCAATGGAACAATGCCAACATAGACAATGAATCAGTGTTGGAACTAAATGAACCGCATATCTATCTTATTCTTATTTCTATTTCTAAAATATAGTGATAGTCAAAGTCAACCAGAGAAACTAAGTATCCATCCCTTTGTTTTACTTACTATATTTAACATATACCACTTGTCAAATTAGAAGGATTGAAATTAGTCTTTTACATTTAGATGTATGCTTTACATTTCAAAGTTCTATCTTAACTAGATTAATCTTACCCGTTAATCCAAATTATGATAAAACATCTACCTAGAGGATTTTTAATAAATGAAGAATTTAAATACAACCTATTTTTTTCCTTAGTCTGTGATAATTTTTGTTATGGTTGTGGAGGAGGAGATGAGTTTCCCAAATATTTGTGTATAAATTCAGAAAAGCGGATGAGGTTTTAAGAGCCTTAAGAAGATAAACATGATCGTCAAATCATATTTCAAGTGTGAAAGTTTCTAGACTTGTACACTTAGATTTTTTAAAAGAGTGCAATTGAATATAGTCTCTTTTCACTCTGAATTTTCTAGGTTTTATTCACATCATCACTCAAATTTATTTTATATCTATTTCTGACAACTATCTCGAAAGCCACAATAAATTTGATATTCCTCTTAAACTTCTTTTTAAATTTATTATTACATTCTTAAATATTCTTTCATACAATTAAATCCAATTTATTTATTAAAACTATTCAAATATAATTACAAAGATATAGGTACACGTATTGCATTTTGATGCAAACCCACTTTCCCATACTACACTTCTACATAATTGGGTGTTTCTTTTATAAGAGCATTGGAAAGTAAAGCAAGTGACCTCGTGTTATAATTTAATATTTCTAAGATATTAAATTAATGGTAAGAGACAATAGTAGATATAATGAGAATGTTACCTATAAGGTTCTTTAATAGGTTGTTTTTTCACTTTTTACTACCAACACTAAATGCCAACATTATATGATGCAAATTAGGTGGAAAATACTGCGAAAAAAGTGATGATTCCAAAGCAAAGAGCTCGACACCGCCCACAGCGCCTCTCTCTCTTGCTCTGTATAATTAGTGGATTGAGACGGTTTTTGATGGAAACCTAAGTCATGGTTTAATTTTGATGGGTATAGGGTTGTATTTATATATATTTTTGGGTAAAATATAATCAAATTTTTTTTAAAGATTGATGGTAATATAATTATCAATTAATGTTTTTGGGGATATTGTATTAAATGTAAGGTAAAATTATAAGTAAATTATTTCAAAATTTCTTTTTCTTATTATAAAGTTTATTGATATTTAAAAAATAATGTTGAGTAGATAATCGTTACTAAAAAAAATCATGACAAACAACATCGATTGTAAAATTTAAGCACAAACTTAAGTCCTTTACCATGAGATAAAATAAATGTCAGTTAAAGTCAAGTAAATGCTAACGATACAATTTATGAATGGGAAGTATGCGATCAATTTTCATAAATTTGGTCCTTATTTCACAATTTATGAAAGCAACGTATGAGATCGACTTTCAAAAATTCATGACAAACAACATCAACTGTGAGATTTAGGTCGAGTACTTGAGTGCTTATTGACTTGTAATATTTTCCATCAAACAAAACAAATGCCAGCCAAAGTCAATTAAATGCCAATAACACAATTTTTGAAAGGGAACTATGAGATCAATTTTCAAAATTTTGGTCCAATGAGATTGGGAAGGATTAGTAAATTCAATGCAGATAAGACAAGCTTGAGTCAATTCAGATTAAAATGATTCAGACAAAAATATGATACCGAATCCTAACACATCTGAACTTGATTATATTATCCAAAAGATCAAGGAAAATGAAATGAGCTTCTTGTTTCACCTCTTATTAAATTTTATTTTTTTAAATGATGGCCGCAAAGTGAAGTATCTTAGAGACTTTGATTTTTTGAAACTCTCGATTGACCATTGATTAGTTGCCATCCATGTGTGGTTGCTTTCCACTTGACATGCTCATAATAAGTCAAACATGCGATGTGTAGGTTTATAGTCATTTACCTTATCGATATATAATCGTCGTCAATATATATTATAAGTAACTTACCGCCATATCCATAAATTTAGGCATTACATATACTATAAGCCAAAAAATAGGCATTATTGGTATGTAATCCTCGTCAATATATGTTGTATGTAACTTCCCACCATATCCATAATTTTAATCACTACATACACTATAATGTCCAAAAATAGACATTACAATGTATGTAATGCCTAAAATTTCACAAAAATAGTTAAATGTAATGGTGTTGACCTTGATATGAGACTTTTTCCTCTATTTTTATAAACACCACCCTCAATAAGTGCATACACATTAAAGCAAGTCTAGTTTTTAGTTTAATCGAATTACCTCAATGGTGTTATCAAAATGGACAAACAATGATAAATTATGTGAATAGGCCTCTCTCAAAGTCCTTGTATGGGTTAAACTACCAAGGCTATCAATTCTATTATGATTTTTTTTTAGATTATATAATCAAACCTTAAGGTCATTTTATTTGTCACAAACCTAATAATTTTTACTCTTATTGCCCCCACAAATGATTTTATGTTGAGGTGGACTTGATGATATACTTTAAATATTCTTTAGATATTTAAGTTAGATCCCATATTTTTTCTCAAAATTTTGTTTAATCAACATTCCTAATAACTTTTTTCATTATCAAATACCTAGCCATAAAATATGGGAGTGTCCTCTCATCACCTAATATGAACCCAAAATGACTTATGAGATGCTAACAATGACAAAAGAGTTGGGCTGTAATAATATTGAAAGGAAAAAAAAAATCATGACATCATTCAAAATCCTTAAAACGAGGGAAATTTTTCCAAATGCAAAATTTCATCAGTTTTGTGTAAATTTGAGCTTAGTGGTCATACAAAAACCCTATCTCATAGAGTTAAATGTTGAAAGATATACCTATTTAAGGAAACATCTCGAGTGTTGGAACATCTTTAGCCGTTCCACTATCCTCCATGCAATTGTGCAACCCACATTATAAGGGAGATGAATCACCAAAAGGAGATAAAGAGGAAATATGCCACTTAATTTTGCTTGGAAAGTTTCTTCATCTAAATTAATAGATTATTTTAGGGAACTATTTTGTGATGTTAGAAGTTGTCAATGGCCAATGAGAAGTACTTATGGTGGATTCTTCGTTTGCAAATATTATCTCATGTAATGTCTATGGCATTAAAAAGTCCTTGAGAAATTTCTATGTTATGTTTGCTTGTCAACAGTTGGGTGCCTTTGAAATCATTTTCCTTAAATAATTTATTTTTTATATATTTCTTATGCAAACTACTTTACAGAGTATTTGGCTTGACATTGTGTAGTACACCACATCTCACAATGACAAACATGGTTTCACAGTTATTTTTATTTCTCTTAATATTTTATCTTTCATAATTTGTGGGGTCATGATTGATGTCGATGGAAGGGCTTTGGGTCTTTAAAATATTTATACACTTGATGATGGCCCAAAAAGGACACCATTATGGTGATGGTTTGTGAATAATTTAGTTTTTGGTAACGTTTCCACAAACATGATGAATCCAAAAAACTATTTTTCAAATCACCTACATCATGAAAATCTAATTAATCTCAATTTAGTTTTTTCATCTAAATAATAAGTTTTTTTTTAATATGGTTGAATTTCTTGAGGACAAGGATGGCACTATGTCAATGCATTGGTGCATTGAAGAACTTGTGAACTTTCATTTTATTTTGAAAACTAGAGGGTCTATTAGACCCTAATGTTTGGTGGTACCTTGATAACATAGAATATTAGTTCATGGGGTTCAAATTCTGAGTGAGCCCTAGCCCTATTCTCAAATGGCTTAATCATGTCATGTTTGTTGATCAAAATGTGTTCAAGTTATAAAAAAAAATGGATGAGTTTTCATAGTTCATTTACAATTTATTTTTCTAATAATAACCCCATCATTTCTCAGCTTGTCTTGGGTGATAGGTTATAAAAAAATACATCACACACATTTTTCCATAAACACTTATTTTCTTTCTTAGGAAGGCAGTATTACCAAAATTCAGAACTTGGTGCCACATCTTTTGAATGTTGGGCTAGTTGGATTTATTTTTGCAATGACACCATTGCAGCCATTATGACCTTTCTTAGGTGGTATCTAACAAGAAAATGGTGATAATACTTTAGAGTTGACAACGCCTTGGCCAAATAATTTTGTAGAGTCTCCTCTTAGATTGAGCTTAACCCTTTGATACTCAACTACATTCTTTGGCTACACATATCAAACATAAGATTAGACTTGTGTAATTCCATGATACTAAGAGAACTCAAATATGTGCTCTATTCAATGGATTATATTCAGACATTTAAATTTAAAAAGTTTTGAAGTATTTGAGATTGTAGATACCCAAAATTGATACAGGCCTTGTTTACACCATGATTTTATGTGACTTTATACAAAATTGACTCTCAATTATGAATTAAGGACTTATTGGTGCATTTGGCTTATTCTTCTTATATCTTATTAAATTTACTATGTGATACTCTATTTTATCACTCAGATCTTAATTTACTATGTCACATGGATCCCTGGTCATGTTTTACTTACATTTTCATTTGATAAATCTTTTGGATAGTTTTGATAGCCACAAACACAATCATTTGATGTTATGACCAAAGTTGATGGGAATTTACAGGAGCTTTCATCGATTTATTTTGTTCACATTTCCATTTTGACTGTTGCTTTTACATGTTAGACCCTTTGATTGGATTTTGTGTGCCAATTAATCTTATAATTCAAATTTGGAAATATATATATATATATATATATATATATATATATATATATATATATATATATATATATATATATATCCCCTTAAAGGTATTTAGGGTTAAGCGTTCATTGTTATAAAGCTTATTTAAAAAATTTACACTATTTTAGCTCTTTACTAATTAAAAAATATGAAGTTCATTAAGATCAATGAACCACCAATGCTAAGAAAGTATCATTTATGATGTTGTGGGGCGTGGATAAGTGTGCATTAAAATATATGCTTTCCTCCCTCAGTTTGAGATTGTCTTACTCCATCTTTTTTGCCTTCTGTGCAATCGACTGTTGAAACATAGTAGTTCCCTCAATCTTCTTTGCCAAGGTGAGTTGGGTCACATCTAGTGACACCTCTTGATTTGTCATGGCCAAAGCAAGTGATGTGACATTATTTATGGTCAGTATTGATTGGTGTCAGATTTATGTGATCAAGAGTGAAAATGTTATTCATCACAAAGCTGGAGATGGACATCCCATAACCATTGACTAGTTAAAAGTGGTTGTACTATGACACCTCTTCTTATGTGCCTCCTTGGGCTGATATTGAGCCTTTTGATGTGTGAGAAGGTCATTGAGATTCATGGGTTAGTTCCTTCTTGGCCTCCTCTATTTATTGTGCAACTTATTCTTGAGGTTTGACCTTTTGTGTCTTAACTATGAATTCAACCCTTTTTTTAGTTACAAATCCTCATTTGCCTTGGTAGCTACCTCTACTACAATTCATTTCTTTGGATTCTTGTTCAACTTGCTATGTATCATCCTTGGTTGTTTGCTCATCCATTTTTTGCTTCAAGTATTCCTACTTGTGTAGGGATTATTTATTTTGCTCCTCAACTTCCTTGGTTATTGCTTCATCCTCTACCTTTTTTTATGCACTTATTATGCCTCCTTTTCTTCTTGTTATTTATTTTTCTTCACAACTTCCTCTTCCTATTTATTATTCTTCTTTGTGTCCTCCTCCCTCTACTATGCCTATTATTGCTTCTTAAATTAGGATTTTTCCTCTACTTCCTTTGCCCTTGAAACTTCTTCCTCTACCTTAATAGTTTCCTACACTTACTAATGTGTGGTGTCCACTTGGGGTTAAAATTGATGTGGTTGTCGTTGGACTGCAATTTATTATGGTGTGGTTTGTTTTTGTGCAGTGGATGCCTCAAGTTGAACTACATGAGTAGGAGTATAATGGGACAATGATGAAGAAGGGGGTGATTGGGGTGGAGAATGAAGTGTAAAATGTTGTTGAGAAGGATAAAGTGAATAAAAAACCATTGTGCACTTACTCAATAACATCTTCATATGAAAAGGTGGGACTAGATTTTTATTTTGGCACTTAGATTAACAGGTATTCACAACCAATTTTTGTTTAGCTCCTTGATCTTCCTCCTATACAACACCTTACACCATGACATAGGTGCCCATTAATTCTATGACTGTAGGGGATGTTTTTGCAATTTGGTGTGTATGAGGTCTATGCATTAGTGGCTTTTGGGGACTCGGTTGATGTGGTGTTGCTTGTTCCATCCTTGTTTTTTGTTTGGAAGACTATAATGGTGTCATCATTGTAACTGATGACCCTATGCCTACTGGTCCTTCGAAAATATCTACCATTCTACACTTGATTTCTTCCTCTTCTGTGATTCTGTCCAAAATAATGGACTCCATAGGAGTAGATATTTATACCAATAATCTAGATGGAACATTGTTGCATAATTAATAAGTATGAACTGCCTTCCATAAGAATAATTTCTCCTCCTCCTCATCATATACGTCCATTTTGATTTCATCTAACACGAACTTGTAAACTTCCTCCTCAATGATCCCCAACATTTTTAGGTTATATTCAACTGTAATCTTTATCATGTTCTTATTGCTCATCTATAGATTTATGTTGCAAATATTCTTCTTTAATGAAGGTGATGCTTTATGAGCTTGGAATTTCCTATTTCCTATGGTTGATTGTGTTGATGATGTAAATAATTTAGGTTATGCTTTTTATTATGGTAAATGATGTTCTACACTAGGGGGCATAGATCATAGCAGTGGCACTAATAAAAAAACTATAAATTTATACCTCATGACTTATACATATGCATCCAACATAGTAACAAAAAAGGAGATTGGTGTAACTAGTGAATTTATAAGCTCATTTATTTTGATCTAAACCCCATTATGTAGTTTGGTGACCATGGAAAGAAATCCCAAATATTACAATACATCTGTAGTCACTTAAGGATGTGAATTATGAGGCCATGAAGTTATAACCACCATTAATTTAAATGGCCAAGATGTGCAATAGTATTTCTCCATTCTAGTCCATGTGAGATTGGTGAAAGTAGTGGTTGGCTAATAGCTTACCTCAAGTGAGATAGGGACATTGATGAATTTCCATTATGTAAATCAAGAAATATTACAAAAATTGGGTATTGGAAGGTCTGTGAAGTGGTTGTAATAACCTTATTGATGTTGGTAATCAACTCAATGACTAATAACTCTAACCAATTAAAATCGTCATCTATTCAGATCATGTGATACACTATGTCGATGACCCCATTGGTTGCTTGTTTGACACTTTTCATTATTTTCCAATATCATTAGGTGATGCATTCGGTTAGGACTTTTATTGTGACATCATCCATGAAATCAATTGAGATTCTTTGGGAGGCTCATGAGTATTTCTCCTTGATGTCTGAATATATGGGAGGTCTCTTCATTTTATATTTCACCAAGTACTTCCTTCTTGCTAGAAGTCTATTTGCCTATGCCATTGTGTTTGAATTGATCTAAATGGTAACATTATTTGAGAAATGTATTTTTCCTTCTTTATAAAGACTCAAGAGAGTCATCATCAGTTCATCTAACTCAATAAAGGTGGGGAGATTAATTAGACATTCTATATGTGATACTCATAGCCTATTAGGTATGGCTAGGGCTTTTGGTTGTGAGCCCACAAATTTTTCTTGAGAGAACAAAGTGGTCTCGATTGCATCCATGAAATCAAAAGGGTTAGGATTATGGTATCTAGTTTGACTAAGTCCAAATCCAATCCTCTTCTCTTCCTTCTATGAGTCGATCAAAGGGATGACTAGTTGATATCTATCCATTTTCTCTATTCTAAGTAGTTATGTAGATGAATGAGAGGATCGTTCCTGAACAAGTTAATAGATAATTACAACTACAAAAAATAAACTATGAAAATTAGCAATATATTAACTCAAATATGCATACCTGGATTACAATGGCTAAATTATAAAATTGTTGGCCTCTTCAAGGTGGAAACATCTTTTGAGAAAGTTTAATATAATAAATTCATGGATGTCTTCATTGGCCTCAACACTTACTTATATACCAAGTATAATCTACTCAACTACTACTTCCCATGAATGTGGGATTAAAAAAAATGATCATGGGATGACTTACAAAGCATATGTGTCCATAAAAACTATTATTATAATAAATTAAAGAGAAGGGGTAGCATGGGTTCCTAACATCCTCTCCCTCTTAGAAAAATCTTTGTCCTCAAATATTCAAATGTGGGAATTGGTGCTGAATTTGAAATAGTGGTTCCCATGTGGCTTCCTCTAGTTGCATTTCGTGCCATTGAATTAAAACCTCTATGATGGAGTGGGAGAAAAGTTGGCATATACACTTGTTTAGGATTTCCTCTAGCTAAATAATGATGGATCCTTCATTATCAAGCTCTAGTAAAATAGTCTTCACTCTGATGTTTGTGCCAAGAAATTTTTTCAGACAAGAGACATGAAATACTAGGTGAACTCGGGAAGAAGGTGGGAGCTCCAAATTATAATCAATTGACCCTATCTTCTGGAGAACATTATAGGTCCCATAGAACTTAGGAGCTAGCTTATGATGACCTTAGAGTTTTAGGGAGGATTGCTTGTATGCTTACAGGTGAAGAAAACCCATATCACCTACTTGAAAAGTGTGCTCAGAATAATGTTGATCAGCCTATTATTTCATTCAATTTTGTGCCATATGAATATTATCCCACAGGATGCTAAGGATATAATCTTAGGTTTGGATAATCATGTCTACCACTTAAACTAATGAACTACTGGGGTTATAGAGAAGGAACACTGGTGGTGCTTGACCATAGACTGATTCATATAGAGTCATTTTATTTGAAGTGTGGTAGGAGGTATTGTACCACCATTCGATGAGGGGGAGCCACTTTACCCACTAATGTTGTTATTCTAAGGTAAAGCAACAAAAGAAAGTTTCCAAGCATTTGTTGACAATTACAGTTTGACCATCAATTTGTGGATGATACCCAGAACTCATCTTCAGTTGGGTGCCAGTGTATCAAAATAGTTTTGGCCAAATATGGCTGGTGAAGGTTACATCATGATCTAAAATAATATATGAAGGAATGCCATGAAGATGGAAAATTTGGTCCAATAAAATTTGTGCAACTATGGAGGAAGTATAGGGATGGCTAAGGCCATATAAATGAATATATTTGGATAGGTGATCAAATAAGACCAAGATCACTATTTTCCCTCCAAATTTAGGGATCCACTCAATGAAATACATATAAATATCTATCCAAATCTTGGTAGGGATGGACAAGGGTTCAAGAAACCTAGGGATGAGTGTGGTTTCACCCTTGTTGCATTGGCAGGTATCATATTCAACCATCATCTATTGAATTGCCTTTTTCATTCCCTTCCAAAATAATTTGTGTCATGCCCACTCATAAGTTTTAAGAAAACTTGAGTGTCCTATGGATGGAGAAGCATGGAGTTCATATAATATTGCCTGTTAAATATTTGTGCTCTAGGGAAGCACCAAATGACCCTTATATCATAGAGAAGCATCATCCCAAGAATAATGTAGTACAATAGAGGGGTTAGTGGCCAAATGTTGAAGGATTTGAGATAATGAGGATTCATTGACATCCCCCTACTATACATCAACCAACCAATTTGGAATAGGCATGGAAATAGCTAAAAGAGAAGCTTGGTCCATAAATGTGTGAGATACAACATCAATCAAAATATTGTCCTTACCCTTATTATAAGTGATCTCATAGTCATAATCCATGAGTCTGATAACCCATTTCTATTGTGATGGGGCGGTGACCCATTTTTTCAAAAAATATTTTAGACTCTGGTGATCAATTTTAATGCAAAAAATATTCCCCAATAGCTATGGCTACCACTTCTGTACTACATGCAAAATGGCCATCATTTACTTCTCATAAGTAGAGAGTACTAAAGTATTGCCATAAATAGCTTTGTTTGTGAACACAATGGAGAATCCTTCTTGGAGGAGAACAACACTAAGTCCATTGCCATAAGCATCACTCTTGATAGTGAAGGTTTTGTAAAAATCTAGCATAGCTAAAATAGGTGTAGTACACATAACTTGTTTAAATTCTTCAAATGCACACTCAGTAGCTTATTTCATTGTAAAATCATCCTTTTTCAACATAGTGGCAAACAGAGCTGCAATCTTAAATCCTTGATAAACTTGTGATAGTATCCAATCAACCCCAAAAAACCATGAAGTCTCTTGAGTGTGTGAGGATGAGGCCTATTTGTCATGGTAACTATTTTTTTAAGATCCACCTAAACCCCTTAGGCTAAAAAAATATGCTTGAGATACTCCACTTCATCCTAGCCAAAAGCACATTTGGACTATTTTGCACAAAGATGATGGTTAGAGAGAAGTTGTAGAGTGAGCTCTAGATGTTAGAGATGCACAGACTATATTTTGCTATAGATGAAGATGTCATTGAAGAAGACCAGATCAAATTTTTATAGGTAGGGCCAAAATATTTTATTCATCAATGCCTAGAATGTTGAAGGAATATTAGTGAGGCCAAAGGGCATGACCAAAAACTCATAGTGGTCATTATGCATGCAAAAATCTATCTTAGGGATATCATCCTCATGAAGTTGGATCTGGTGATATCTAGAGTAGAGATCAAACTTGGAGAAAAAATGAGTGCCATGAAGCTCATCAATAATAGGGATCAAGAACTTATCCTTGATTATGATGTGATTAAGTGCATAAAATTCAATGCAGATGCACCATGACCCATCTTTTTTTTTGAACAAGGAGAATAGGGGAAGAATATGGGTTGGTACTGGGGTGAATAATGCCTTACTTCGATAAGTCTTGAATGTGCATCTCGATCTCAATTTTTTACTAAAATGGGTAGTGGTAGGGCCTGATGTTGGGAGGAATGCTTATAAGCAAGGGTTTGAATATAGTGGTCCTCTGGTCATGAAGGTGGTAATCCCACTAGTTGGCAAAGACACATCCATACCTATATAGAATAGTTTGTAGATTAGGAGTGGAGACCATTGATGGTTGAATTTGAATAGAATGGAGCTGAGAAATGACATCATATGAATTCTTCTTAAGAATATTTTCTATGTGATGTGAACTAATGATGCTAATAGACCTTGGTTGTAAGGCTTTCAATGTGTTTTTTTTCCATTGTCTAAAAACTACATCTAAAGTTTAGTAAAATCCTATAAGATGGGTCCAAGTGTGCATAACCATTGGGCTCCCAAAATAAAATCACATACACCTAAGGGAAAGGTAAACATGTCAGAGTGCAAGTTATAATATCCAATAGAGATACACACATTGTGACACTTCCCTTTGCAAGGTAATGTGCCCCCATTGGCAATCATGACTTCAAATTTGGAGCAAGGATAGAGAAAACAATCATCCTATTTGGTGTTTCAAGGGTTAATGAAGTTATGAATGTTCCTAGAATCAATGAGTATTGTGAGAGGGAACTTCTTGAAGTAACCCATGACTTGCATGGTTTGTGGGGTTATGAATCTTGCTAAGGCATGGAGAGATATCTCTAGTTGGTCTTCCTAAGAAGCAAGTTCCATAATTGATTGAGCTTCTTCTAGATCATCTGTTGTATCCTGAACATCTTCCCAATCTTTAGTCTTGGATAAAGAGTCCACATCCAATAGGTAGATATTTTGATCGACATATCGATGTCCTCGAGTGAATTTGTCATCACAATTATAACATATTCCTTTTATCTATGGGCTGTCATCTCTCCTTCAGTCAAATGCTTGATAGGAGTGGTTCTAGAGTCTGTCATTGTTTGAGATCATTATGGACTTGTATTTTTGAATGGAGAAAAATTGGATTTGAATCATTATTGAGTTGTGATCTTGTCCTCTGCCAACTTAATCAACCTTAGGGCTTCCATCATCATGGTGGGCTAAAAAATTTTGACCTCAAATCAAATTGCATCCTTCAGTCCACTGAAAAAGCAACTCTTGAAGAATTCATCAGATAATCCCTCTATGTGATTGGACAATTTTTCAAATTCTATTTGATATTCTCTCATGGTTCTTATTTGGTGAAGTTTATTTAATGCTCCTATGAAGTCATCAAAAGCACTAGGGCCAAACTATTGAAAAATGAGGGTGCAAAAATTGGTCCATTTTGGCTCATCACAAGCCTTGGTATACCAAAAATACCATTGAAGGGATTCAAGTTTCAAGTGAAAGGATGCAAGAATAAACTTATTGGCATCAAAAGTATTATGTAGACTAAAATCATATTACACCGTTTCCATTTCAGTCAAGATACTACCTGAAATAGAAACCATTCAATAGGGTTTATTACCCTCTCATTTAGATCCCAAATACATAACACAAATAGATATTTACCATTTTAAGTATCCATGAAAACTTTGCAAAACCAACCATAATCAAGGAAAATCAAGCTTTAACCCACAAAAATTATTGGAAGAAGAAAAATATATTTTCAGATTTGGATGTTGTCTGTTGTTCAAGGTGGTATGTTAAAGATTGAGGCAGATAATTTTTTGATCAAGATCTTTGATGTGTGTCTTGAGGGTGACAATTTCATCTTCCCTATTTTTTGCTCCTATTTGGGTTACTACCATGACCTGAATAAGAGATTTTATTTTATTTCAATGGGTAGGAAAACTAGAGTTAAGACACATTTAGTAAGGGAAGTTTGTGATTTGGGCGAAATCGGATGGGGTAAAGGTACTTTTACTAAAAAAAAATTAATAGTGGGAATATGATCGATGAAGGTGAGGGCAATTTTAGGAGTGAAAATGGAAAAAATGGAAAATTTATCAAAGAGGGACAAAATAACATAAAAGAGAGATGAACATTGTGGAAACTTTTTGAGGCAAATGAACAAAAATAGAAGTTATGGCAAAATTCAAAAAAAAGAAAAATTGAGATTTGTAGGAATTAGGAGTGGAATCGAGATATGGGACCTCCTGGAAGAAAATGTGGAGAATGGAATTTTACGTGTCTAGATAAATTTTGAAGATCAACAGGGCTACAAATGGAGATTTATGACAAAAAAATGAAAAAAAATTACTCATTTTTATTTTATTTTTGGATTCTATTTTCTATTTAGCTGCAAGTCCTCTGAGAGCTGTCTGATACTTTGTGGATATTTTTATAAAATTGATAGGATGAATATTTTTTGGTTTCTAGTTTCTATAAAATTTCTAGCTATAAGTCCTATGACAGTATTTGGATACTCTGTTGTTGGTTGATTTTTTTGATAGTCTGCTAGAAATATTCTAAAACTAATAGAATTGGGCCCCAAGTTTGAATGGCTACCTAAGGTTTTAAATATATCTCTATAGCCACCAATATCTTCTAAGCAAGTACCACTCTCCAAAAAAAAATTGGCCATGGGTTTACCTCTAAATGATATCTCTTGGTTTTCCTCATGGATGGGAACTAGTTAATCAGGATGGGGCCATTGCTCATTTTGCTAGCAAGTCCTCTCAATGGGCTAGCTACTTTGGGGTTCTTGTGGTACTCCTCACAATGAGTTTTAGGGCTTTCACCCAAGCACTTCCATAATTATGTGGATAGGTTTTTACCCTAGTCCAAAATAGATTATTGTGATATAGAAAAATACTTAAATGAATTATGTAGCAGAATAGAAAAACACTTTCAAAAAAAATTGGCCCTAGGAATGCTCTTTGATACCATATGAGAGGATCCTTCATGAATAAGTTCATAGATAATTGGAAATACATGAAATAAACTATGAAAATTAGTAATATATTAACTCAAATAAGCGGAATTGAATTACAATCACTGAATTATAGAATCATTGACCTTTTCAAGGGGGCAACCTCCTTTGAGTAAGCTCAATACAATAAATTCATGGATGCATTCATTAGCCTCAACACTTACTTATATACTAAGTCTAATCTAAGCAACTACTACTTTCCATGAATGTGGGATAAAAAAAATGCTCATAGGATGACTTACAAACCATATGCATCCATAATAACTATTATACTAACAAAATAAAGATAAGGGGTAACACGCATTCCTAATAACGAATATGTATCAAGTAGATGGCTAAATATCAATTTGTAAAAATATCTTGTTCTCTATGATTTGTAAATGTGTTTCACTATATATTCCCTTCTTTATGTATATTTTCCTTACTCTATTCATTTAACACTTCATATTGAATTTATTGAGGTGTTTTCATGTCATTATGCTCTTTGATTGGAATGCATTCAGTTATTGTGGTGTGACCTTAGCATATTGATAGATATGGTTCATTGTGTCCTCTGATTACATTTGGTGATGTGACACACCACTTTTTCATTTCTAAAGACTTTCCTTTACTATGCATAACTTGGATTTAACACATCAATCTATTTTGGTAATGATATACCTTTTTATGAAGACCTCGTTCTAATACTTAATTCATTGACTTATATGTTGATTGATCTGTGCCTTCCCATTGATATGCTACTTCCTTTTTATACTTTTTAAATTTGACGTTTCAATAAATTTTTGAATATCTGCATTATAGATATTGCATCATACACAATCACACTAAAAGCCCTATAAAAACATAAGAAAAAATAAAAAATAAAAAAAATCATAACTACATGGTGCTACTCAACACCCAATTTATTTTTTAGCATGAGATTTATAGAGATCATTGGTGGTAAGGCTTAAAACTACAACCATTTAATCACAATGAAAGGATGGTTCCTTGAAGGTCCTTGAACACTATAGTTCTTTGTTGTGATACTTCATGGATGGCATATGGTGTTTTCCACCAAATGCATAATTTGTCTAGATATGCCCGATATATGGTATCATATCACAACACTATCTATTCTGGATGAAATTCCTCATATCACATGTTGCAATCATGCCATGCCTTATGGATCTTATTGTATATTTCTTGTGTCTAACTTACTCTCTACCTAGTTTATTCCATGTGATTTAAATCCAATCTTTCTTGAAGTGAGTCTTGATCCTGTAGTCACATTATCAATGTAATTCGTAGACTAAGAACCATGTATTCCATTGGCATCACTACTTTCATTATGTATACCACTTGAAAAGGAGTGAATCATGTTTCACATTTATATTTGGCCTTGTATGCCCATAGGATCATATGAATTTGATCATCTTAGTCATCTTTATGCCCAATACATATTTTTGTGAGCATCTTCTCAAGAACTTTGTTTGATGCTTCAACTTGCCCATTAGATTGAGGATGATAAGTCGTGATCTTAGGGTATGATATCATGAACTCATTATTTATGGTATTAATGGTGATATTTAAGAAGTTCATTCCCCTATCGGTGAATAAATTCATAGAACATCCAAACCTATTTATGATGTTTTCATATAATAATTTGACTACTTCTTTAGAATTATAACCTGGTGTCGTAAGGACTTATTCCCATTTTTAAAAGTAATCCATCATGCTAATTATATATCTCACATGACTATACTTTCTAGGTAAATTAGTAGGCCATAAAAATTAAATTCTCCATTGTTCAAATGGTTGCACCACTAGCATTGGGTTTAGAGGCATCTCATCCTTTTGGTTCAGCCTTTTTACTCATTGACAAACATCATAGTGTTTTGAAACTCTATGTGAATATTGAAATAGAGTAGGCACCACAAACCACTTTTTAGTATCTTCCTCATAGTATAATCTCTTTTGAAGTGTCCTACAACTCCATGATGTGCTTCTTCTAACATTTGTGGTTTCTCATGATTGAAGGGTACTCTACCCAACACATCATCCTTACCCATATTATAAATATTCCCATTGATAATACTAAATGGCATATCTCTTGTGATGAACTATTTTTTATATTTCTAAAAATAGTGCACAGGAAAAACTCCTTATTCCAAAAAATTGGTTGTCTTCTACATTTTATTGAATTGCAAAGACTCTAAACAAGTGAGCATTTAGTGATTCATCTGGTAAATCTTTTCGTTCTTTATTATTCATTATACGACTGAGATGATTTGGTCTTACATTTTATCATCCTTGCTTAACATTGATCTTAAATTAGAATTCTTGAAATAACATTAGCCATCTTCATATTCACCCTCATAACATAGGCTTGTCCACTAAATATCATAGAACTTGATGGTTTGTAATGAATTAAAATTATGTGGCTAAAAGAGAATGCCTAAATTTATGTATCACAAACACCATATTCAAATCTTCTCAATATCTATTAGTGTAGTTCTTATCAGCCACTAATACCTTCTTGTTTTTGAAGTGAATAGGGTGATCTAAGCCCCCATCTCCAAGTTGGGACAACACAACTCGTATTGTGATTCTTAAGCATCTATATGGACATGAAATGTCTTACTCTATTCTAGAAACACCAATATTAGGGTTGTTACTAATATTTACTTCAAATCTATGAAAGTTTTTTGACATTAATAAATTTATTCAAACCTCACATGCTTGTGTAATAGTATTTCTAATGGAGCAAATATAGTTACATACCCCCTGATGAACTTACAGTAATACCCAATGTGCCCTATGAATGATCACACTTTAGAATAACTTATAAGAGGTAGTAATCCCAAAATGACTATGATTTTATCTTGGTCAACAAGAATACCATCATTGCATACTACATGTCCCAAGAGAACACCAAAAGGAGTAAATAATAAATACTTCTTAAAATTTAGAGCAATGTACAGAGTTTTAAATATTTCCAACATTAGTCACAACTTGGAAATGTTATCTTTGAATAATCAAAACACAACCAAATCATCCAAATAAACTTCCACAAAATCATGGATGAAGTCCTTGAACGTAGTGACTACATCTCTAGAAAAAACACCAGGGGCATTTTCAGACCAAAAAACATTACCTTATATACAAATGAACCCCAATCGGTTGTAAAAGTAGTCTTTATATAGTTTCTATTGTGATCAAAATATGATGATATCCACTGAAACCATCTATGAATGAATATACTTCATGCCCTGTGACTGACTCAAGAACTTCATTTGTGAAAGGAATTAGAAATTGGTCATTGATGTAAACATCATTTAATGCCGTGTAGTCACCATAGACTATGATCTCTCATAAATTATTGGGTTTTAACTACCATCAAACTTACTCAATTTTATTTCTCTACTAGATATATGATCTTTGTTTCCTACATACCATCAATTTCAACCTTGACTTTGATCTTCATATTAGGATTTATTATGTATGGGCAATTCATGATAGGCTGTGCTCACTCTTTGATTTATATGTGCATCTCCCCTAATAAAGGGGGTACACCCTTAAATTTTGAAATATTTGTGAGGAATAGATCTTCGTAATCTCAAAAAAATTGGATCCCTTTTGAAATTTGTTGTTATTTCCAGTAGATTTTGACCAATGTTTTCCATTACTTTACATACTAGTTCTTGATAAATATTTTTTTTCCCTTATAAAAGAGTGTTTTTCAACATCATTCCCCATTCCTACTCCTAAATATTTATAATTCATATTTTTGCATCCTTTGTTTGTTTTGTAATGTTGGTTTAGGCTCTTTTAGCTACCATTCAAGCTCTAAGAATCCTTTTAAGTCTAAATCTTCCTCACTATAATCCATAATCCTATTACAATATTTCACCAAAAATTATTCTTTTTTCTTTTTGAATCTATAATTATTGATTTCTTTACTCAAGCCCTTGGATTTTTTCTCCTACAATGTTTGATCCTGTGTAGTTCTTATGTCATCCTTTCATCCATGACATAAAAACATTTTTAACTTTTTTAGAGATAAGTGCACTATCATATTATCATTTTCAAATAAAAAAGTTTGTATAAAATCATGTTGGAATTATGAGAAATTTTTGGACTCATGCCTGCACTCTTAGTGCATATATCATGCTTATGGCAAAGGTGTTAGAGTATGTTGAAACAAATGTACATAGTATCTTGGTTCCACACCCTATTAATACCATATATGAACACACTTAAGGATGTGAAATTGAAGGCACAAACCCTCTTATAATAATGGCCATTGATCAGAGATTGCATACCTTACCTGAAAATGAGCTTGCATTAATTTGTAGGCTTCTTCCCAATGAAAATTTGGAGTGGTAAACTACCCACCATGTCACAACAACTTTGAGTGCATAATTTAGTGCACTGACCCAAATGTCTAAATTAGGAACATGGTGCTCCAACATAGAAATGGTTTTCACTAAATATTATGTTTTAAAGTATTGGGGTAATTATCACCTGATAGTAAAAACCATTCTCATTGGTTTTACCTCATTGTCTCCTCATGCCTAGTTTAGCATATGTGTGTTTAAATCATAACTCATAGAAGACACAAATTCCCATGATAGAGTACCCTCATGAGTGGGTTCAATTTAGTCCATATAAGTTGGAGTTAACTGGTATAATAATTCCACTTATGACCTTGTGTGGGATCGCATAGATAGTACTTACACTCATCCATGTGGAACTATAGAACTTGATCCATGGTTTTGACATGTCAGTATGAGAAATTCTCTATATATTACAATTATGAAACTAATTTCATCTATTTTCAAAATTCGATAAACCCTATGCTATGCATAGCTTGTGATTTTGGTTATGTGCCTACTTTAAACCATCTTTCTTATCCATAAACATATGGTGATGTATACTCCTTAGGAATGACGTACGATTTGATTTCAACCTTGTTCAACGGTATGATGATGATCTTATCCCCTTGATGAGCCTCTAATTTATTTTCTATTGTATTGATGGTCATGTGACCATCGTAGGTCCACTTTTTCCCAATTGGCATAGGGTAGTGTGTTTCATCAATCTTCATATCAATGACTTTAAAATTACCTCACATAATTAGATTAACAAATTTTATTTCAACATCTTCCAACCTATTAATGGGTTATACCCTTCCATAATTTGTGATACTCAGTATAATGACATTATAACTAAGATAAAGTCATATAATGGCCTCCCACATAGACAAATGAATCATATAAACTGTATTTCCAATATAGAATAAAACATTTGTAACTTTATATCCTGCAAGTTAAATATCCATATGAGAATCAACATCCCACAACTTCTTCATTTTTTCATACCAGACTACTATTTCCTTTCTTTGCTAACCTATTTTTCATAGTACAAAAAATTGTGCAAAAAATAGAAATATTTTACGATGTGTTTTAGTTGCTTAGAGAACTCACCAATTGTATACGATCTATTAAAATATACCCAAAATATACCCATACATTTTTGCATCTACAACTACAACATCTCATTTGGAAACATTCTAGTTTGGAATACTTTGCAGTTTCTATGTTGCTTCAAACATCAGAACCTTTTCCTTGATAGGGTTCTAATACTTGTCCTATCAAACATTTCTAATTAGAGGCTCTTATGGAATCTCTAGAGGTGCCAATCCTTGCTCCCTATATTGATTTTGAGTGATAGTTTGTAGATACATAAGAACTATTGGTTACAAATTTACCATATTCATATTATGCAATGGTTATTCCTTTCTTTGCTTCTCTAGGACTAGACAATCCTCTGTATGGTGTTGCCTAGATACTCTGAAGTAAACACAATATAGAAAATAAGAGGTTGTTTACCTTGTCTATTATCTTATCCATGATTTTTATTACCTCCCTAACATCCTCTTTTATAGCCTCCTCAGTACCATCCCTCTTTATGGAGAACCCCACCCCTATTTTTGTTGGCCATCATATCCCCCATACTATCTCTAAGTGGAAAATAGAGTCCATCCAAATTTTTATGGCAGAAATGTATAATTCTAAGGTTGTTGGTACTAGGAGATGGAGGTGTCCATCCAACATGGTATTGAGGAAATTATGATGTCCATCCTACAAGACCATGTGGATGATGTTAAGGTGACTCTATCATTGATTACTAAAAAGAGAGAGGCATCCATCCAAGAGTAGCCTATGTTGTTGAGGTCATGTTTACATTCAAAATTGGAACTCCTAGTTTTGTAGCTAGAATCAATTGTGCATCAACAAAAAAGACACTTCTAGTGATGTCCTCCTTCAACTTATGAAGTGCTATGTATTTTTTTTATCATGATTATGGGATTTGTAAAAATTATAATATATAATATGAAAATATTCTAGGTACTGCCATAACAAATGACATTTGGTAGTGGGATGTTCCACTATGTGATAGATCTCACAAAACTCCACCATATTTATTTTTGGGAAATTAGTCCTATGATGTCCTTCCTTACCACACTCCATACACCATATAGATAGTTTGGTTCTATTGCTCTCATGAAATTCATCCATCCTTCACAGAATAAAATCTATTGGGTATGTACCCAGAGTTGGGGATAATTCCATGGAAATTTCCCATAACATGTCACATTATTGACATAACACGATCACATTATTTAAATTATGGCTCAATAATTAATAAGCCATAACACAATCACATTATTTAAAACCAATAATGTGATCATGTTAATAATGAAATCATATTATTGTATGATTAATAACACGATCACATTCTCTATGTCAATTACAAAAAAATAAAAAAATGAACCTGAATGTAAAATTTCCTCATTTTATATTTGAGTTCTTTATTCTCCTCACTCTCCTCCACTCCATGATCATTTTTTGCCTTGGTGAGGCCAAACCTTTCCATAATTCATCCTAAGAATCTTGACACATCGACTAATTGATTATGTAACCACATAGAAGAGGTAAGTGCTAAAAATCTACAATTGTTAACCCTAAATTTTAGTATTTTTTTAATATTTTCACTATTTAATTGGTAATTTATTTGTTTTGAATAGTCCATCTTACTAACCCTCCTGTTCCTCAGCCTAACCCTCCACTAACCCTCCTACAGTTCCATAAAATCTCTTAGGTAGTCAGGAGAGTCTAGTTGACCACATTATGAAAAATAAAATTGAAATTGATGACTTAATTAGGAGAATGAGGGATCCCACTTCCATCAACACCAATTGTACCTATCTATCCAATTCCCTATCATCATTATTAGGTCAAATTGACTTGATAATGAGTCAAATTGATAGATGGGATTCATATCAAGATAGTTATAAGGCTTATTATGCTAAAAAATTATCAGGATGTGAGGTCAAGAACAAAGACATATCAAAGCCTCCATCTATGCCTTATGTTGGGAGGATGGGTGTAAACCGGAAGCACACAATTTGATTACCAAACCAAGCAACTTAATATGCGGAAATTAACCAGATTCACCAAGTAACTAGAATTCAGAATAACACAGCATATGAGAGACAATACACAACTTGTATTAACACTTTATACAGAAAAGAATACAATAAAGAAGATGCCACTTCTTCTCCACCACCTTACAGAGGTTTCCCACACCTCAAGTGAACAGTAATTCTTCTCCCCAAAGCTCTCCCTCTCACAGGTCCCAACACCCAACTCAAAATACAGAGTTGGTGTTCACCTCCCGTGCTCCACGCACAACACAAGTGCTCCACGCACTCCACAAGCACTCCACGTGCTCCACAAGTACTCAAGGTACTTCAAGTAGATCTCCCATGAATCTGCAACAACCTGCAATTCAACAGACCATACTTATGGAAGGAACTCCCTTGCCTTCCTCTTGCTCTATCCGAGTACACACCTGTACTCCAAGTAGATCCTGCCTGATACTGCTCCCTGTTGTGTTGCTGTCTATATGATCTTGCACACCTGCAAATCAAACAATGGTTCTATTCACCTGTGAACCTCGACCTTGCACACACATACACCTGCAGATCAACGATCTTACTTACCATGTAGATCTCCTATATAGGCCATGCAACTGTGACCAAGATCCTACACTCTTGAAGAACCCAGCTGGCTCTCCAATCCAACACCAACACACCTGGTACTGTGGCACTAGGAGGAACGCACCATTGCTCTACCTCACACACAGAAGGAGCTTATAATTATGCTCTCTTACTCCCTAGCACACTTTTCCAATACAACCATGAGTCTATTATATAGATCTCATCCAAACAATGATTAGACATCTAATTACCATAATTAGATCCGCAGCTATGAGTCTAAAATTAGCACTCATCATGCAAACTCTTGGTTCGTTAGTTCACTGCCCGTAATTAACTCACAGTCGAACTACACAGGCGACCGACGTCGGTCCCTGTCCGCCTGGGGTCGCCGACGCCGGCCGATATATGACCGACGTCGGTTGCCTTCCTGTCTTACCCTACCCACGCCGGTTGGCCAGACCAACGCCAAACACTTCTGACACTTCGGAAACTCATTCTGCAACCTCCTCCATGTCTGCATCAGTGAAGCTTTTAGCTCCACAATCCTAACAATCTCCCACTTGGAGATAAACAGCTGCACTGTACCTGTACCTGTACTCCGTCTAATCTATTTCCTGGTTTGTATCCCTCTTCAAGCTCCCACCTGAAGACAACCCACCACACATCCCGTGGTGTACCACCTGTCATCCGAGTAACCTGCCACATCCGAACCTACAACACCTGTAGTGAAGTCCTGACCCTGCATAGCAACACCTGCTGCCGGTCCCTCTCAGAAAACCTGAGAACTCACTTCCCCGAATTGGTTCCTAACTCTCTGACAGCTCCCACTGCATGGGAATACTCAGGTCTATACTAGACCTCATGTGATTTCGGACACTGTACCTATCCAGCCCTTGGTGTGCTCCGGCTCTGCATCCTGAACCTCGCCAACACCTGATTCACATCAGCTCCCACTCGAGACAAAATCAACCTGTGATCTCCATGCCTCCCATGTCAAAGAATTCCACTGCTCCAAACTCCTCCTGACATGCCACCAAACTAATCTTACCCTTAGCTCAGCAAAACCCTGTATGTACACCCCTGCTAGCTAGCATACTATCCACATACAGCAACAGAATGATGTCGCGACTCATCATCCACCTGGTAAGACAAACCACAGTAGTTACCCTGACATTGACTGAAGCCATGCTTCATCCTCCACCTGTCAAAACCTGTACCACTGTCCTGCAGCTCCACAAGACCATATACCTGGTCTTCCGTCTCACGTATCCGTTCTCTCTATTCTTCTACTAAGGTATCCATTCGTCTCTGTGCTTTCATACCTATTGGCATCTCTACCAAGACACACCTGTCTGGTTCTCCTCCAAGGAATCACATCCTCATCCATGCCAAGCTCACACCTGTTTCCTGGATCCTTCCTGCTCTACAATCAGCAACATGTATAAAGAAGAGGAACAACGAATTTGAGGGCCTACTTACGCCTTCAGTCCTCTGTATGGGTGTTTGAGACTCCTTGACAGCTTGCTGTCCACCCAAAATTCGTTACAGTGACCGACCTCGGTCACCCCACAGTCTGCATCCGACCGACGTCAGTTCCATGCGTCTGTACCTGACTACCAACCTGCCTGCGCTGGTGTCCCTGCTGCCGACGTCGGTCCTCTGACCGACATCGGTCTTACATACTGCCGACGTCGGTCCCATGACCGACATCGGTCTTACCCTGCCCGACATCGCCGACTTCGGTCTGCACATGACCGACATCGGCACCTGTCTGTTCGACGCCGGTTCCTCCTGACCGACATCAGTACCTGTGTTCGCCTGTGAGTGATGACTTTTTACCCGCGAGCTTCTTTGAATCAAAGTCCATGTCCAAACTGCCCTGCTCAGAAGTATCCAGCCACATCCACTGGGTTCTGTCCGCCATCTCCTCCATAAACACCAAGGCTTTCCAGTTCTTAAGCTTGTCAAATATATCTGTCTTCCGCTTAAGAACATGCATCTCCTTCCTGCTCATGTGACCAAGCCTACGAAGCCACGTCTCCGCAACAAAAGAAGAATCAGTAATATAAACAAGTAGATAAAGGATACCTGTTTTCTTACCACCAGCTAATTCAAGTGCATCCGCTGTGAGAGTTCTTGTGCATCTCTCATCACCCAATATTTCTGAAGAAATTAGCCATATCTCCAAACCTGGGACCTGCATGACCTTCATCAACACCTGTGTGTTGGCCGCCTGCAATTTCAGCTTCACTTCCCCTTTGCCAATTCTTTGGCAAGGCTCACCAGCTCCTCTACCTGGAACTGCATGGAAAGAGGCAACCGAATCTTTTATCCAAGATTCAACTTTATCCAAGAAACCTGCAAACACATCCTGTGCAACAACACCTGCTACATCTGTATCTTCAGTTTCTTCATGCTGATCTGTTACCAACCAACAATAATCTTTTACCTGCTCTTTCTTTCCATAGGACCGTGAGTGATCATCTGTGCTTTTCAACTCCTCCATTCTTAGCTTACTTTGATCTACAGTTGCTCTACTCCCACTCGATCAGAAACCCCTGAGAGTGCCCTGTAACCAAACACAAAACCTGCTTCCTCCAACCTCAGCTCAGATACCACTTGTTGGTATCAAGCTCAAGAACCTACAACCAAGGCTCTGATACCACTTGTTGGGAGGATGGGTGTAAACCGAAAGCACACAATTTGATTACCAAACCAAGCAACTTAATATGTGAAAATTAACCAGATTCACCAAGTAACTAGAATTCAGAATAACACAGCATATGAGAGACAATACACAACTTGTATTAACACTTTATACAGAAAAGAATACAATAAAGAAGATGCCACTTCTTCTCCACCACCTTACAGAGGTTTCCCACACCTCAAGTGAATAGTAATTCTTCTCCCCAAAGCTCTCCCTCTCACAGGTCCCAACACCCAACTCAAAATACAGAGTTGGTGTTCACCTCCCGTGCTCCACGCACAACACAAGTGCTCCACGCACTCCACAAGCACTCCACGTGCTCCACAAGTACTCAAGGTACTTCAAGTAGATCTCCCATGAATCTGCAACAACCTGCAATTCAACAGACCATACTTATGGAAGGAACTCCCTTGCCTTCCTCTTGCTCTATCCGAGTACACACCTGTACTCCAAGTAGATCCTGCCTGATACTGCTCCCTATTGTGTTGCTGTCTATATGATCTTGCACACCTGTAAATCAAACAATGGTTCTATTCACCTGTGAACCTCGACCTTGCACACACATACACCTGCAGATCAATGATCTTACTTACCATGTAGATCTCCTATATAGGCCATGCAATTGTGACCAAGATCCTACACTCTTGAAGAACCCAGCTGGCTCTCCAATCCAGCACCAACACACCTGGTACTGTAGCACTAGGAGGAACGCACCATTGCTCTACCTCACACACAGAAGGAGCTTATAATTATGCTCTCTTACTCCCTAGCACACTTTTCCAATACAACCATGAGTCTATTATATAGATCTCATCCAAACAATGATTAGACATCTAATTACCATAATTAGATCCGCAGCTATGAGTCTAAAATTAGCACTCATCATGCAAACTCTTGGTTCGTTAGTTCACTGCCCGTAATTAACTCGTAGTCGAACTACACAGGCGACCGACGTCGGTCCCTGTCTGCCTGGGGTCACCGACGCCGGCCGATATATGACCGACGTCGGTTGCCTTCCTGTCTTACCCTGCCGACGCCGGTTGGCCAGACCAACGCCAAACACTTCTGACACTTCGGCAACTCATTCTGCAACCTCCTCCATGTCTGCATCAGTGAAGCTTTTAGCTCCACAATCCTAACACCTTATTCATTGACCCAACCATTAATGCACCATTTCCAGTAACTGCTAAATGTTTCTCAATCCATTTTGCCAACACAATTTAGTCACAACCAATTTATGGGACCAATGGTGGATGGTATTTGATTATCCACCATGTCTATTATCTTGTCCATGATTTTTATTGCCTCCTTAATATCCTCTTTATAGCCTCCTTAGTACCATCCCTCTTTATGGAGAACCCCACCCATATTATTGTTGGCCATCATATCCCTCATACTATCTCTAAGGGGAAAATAGAGTCCATCCAAATTTTTATGGTAGAAACATAAAATTCTAAGGTTGTTGGTACTAAGAGATGGAGGTGTACGTACAACATGGTATTGAGGAAATTATGATGTCCATCCTACAAGACCATGTGGATGATATTAAGGAGACTCTATCATTGAGTACTAAAAAGAGCGAGGCATCCATCCAAGAGTAGCCTATGTTGTTGAGGTCATGTTTACATTCAAAATTGGAACTCCTAGTTTTATAGCTAGAATCAATTACACATCGACTACAAAGACACTTCTAGTGATGTCCTCCTTAAACTTATGAAGTGCTATGTAGTTTTTATTATCATGATTATTGGATTTGTAAAAATTATAATATATACTATGCAAATATTATAGGTATTGCCATAACAAATGAAATTTGGTATTGGGATGTCCCACTATGTGATAGATCTCATAAAACTCGACCAAATTGATTTTTGGGAAATTAGTCCTATGATTTCCTTCCTTGCCACACTCCATACACCATATAGATAGTTTGGTTCTATTTCTCTCACGAAATTCATCCATCCTTCACAGAACAAAATCTATCAGGTATGTACCTAGAGTTGGGGATAATTCCATGGAAATTTACCATAACGTGTCACATTATTGACATAACACGATCACATTATTTAAATTATGGCTTGATAATTACCAAGCCATAACATTATTACATTATTTAAAACCAATAACATGATCATGTTAATAATGTAATCATATTATTGTGTGATTAATAACATGATCACATTCTCTGTGTCAATTATAAAAAATAAAAAAGTGAACCCAAATGCAAAATTTCTTCATTTTACATTTTAGTTCTTTATTCTCATCACTATCCTCCACTCCATGATATTTTTTTACCTTAGTGATGCCAAACCTTGCCAAAATTCATCCTAAGAAACTTGCACATTGACTAATTGATGATGCAACCACATAGAAGAGGTAAGTGCTAAAAATCTAAACCTGTTAACCCTAAATTTTAGTAAATTTTTAATATTTTCATTATTTAATTGGTAATTTATTTGTTTTGAATAGCCCATCCTACTAACCCTCCTGTTCCTCAGCCTAACCCTCCATCTAACCCTCCTACATTTCCATAAAATCCCCTAGGTAGTTAGGAGAGTTTAGTTGACCACATTATGGAAAATAAAATTGAAATTGAAGAATTAATTAGGAGAATGAGGGATCCCACTTCCACCAACACCCATTGCACCTATCTACCCAATTCCATAGAGTCATTATTCGGCCAAATTGACTTGATAATAAGTCAAATTGACAAAGGGGTTACATATCGAGATAGTTATAAGGCTTATTGTGTTAACAAATCATCAGCATGTGAGGTCAAGAACAAAGACATATCAAAGCCTCCAATTATGCCTTATTCATTGACCCAACCATTAATTCACCATTTCTAGTAACTGCTAAATGTTTCCCAATACATTGTTGCCAACATAATTTAATCACAACCAATTTATAGGACCAATGGTGGATGGTGTTTGATTATCCACCATGTAACAACCATAAAGTCCCATAGTATTTTTTGAGTAAACTCTATTTTGAGTTTATCCTCAATGATATTTTGAACTATTTTGATTATATTGAGTTTTAGGGCCGAGGGAAAGGCTCTACATAGGATCGACCAAGTGCACATCATGCACCTAATCAATCTGTAAGGATTCATATTTGAAAAGCACTTCAAAATGAGATCCCATCTGCATTTTAGGAGGTCATGGAGATTGACACTATACATACACTTAGTTCTCTCACCGATACACTTGTTCAACATATGAGTAAGCTCTCAGAGACCAATGTTAGAGATACACCACCTAGTGTGCATACCTGACCCCACCCTTACAAATCTTATGGAGCTATATACACTAGACCTTTTAATGATGATGATTCTACTAACTTAGAGGGATTGGATAATATACTTATGAGTGATGATTTTTTAGCACACATATTTGGTGTGCAGACATTAGCCACTACACAGATGCAGGTATATTTTATATAAATGCCATGTTAAATTTAAGCTATATTTGCAAATTTAATTTAGCTAATAATTAATTTACATAAAAATTGAATAATATATATGTAATTTTTTATGTTCTATGAGGAGATGGTGCCTTCATCATCACATTCCACATTTTAAAGATTTGATTTAATCCAACCATTATTTACATAAATGGATCTAACTGTTGGGCCATCCACTACTACATCTATCTCTATTAAGATGACACCTTTTACTTACATAGAGGTAAAATTTTGAGTTAATATTATGCTCTATGTATATTTTCCTTGTAAGTTTAAGTTAAATTTATGTATCAAGGATCTCAAAAGTCAAGTGTTATTAAATACAGTCTTGGTTTAATAAAAGAGAAAAAATTTACCATATATATCTTTGATGTTGTATAGAAAGTAAGTGAAACCTTGTTTACATTTAGTGGATGGTTCAAGTAGACACTCTGCCATCACTACAACATGAGACAAACATAGGAATTATTGTTGTAATGTCATCTGCATATGAATTGATAGAGGTATATATTAACTTGTAATTTTGAATTGTAAAAATATATTTGTTTTAATAATTTTACTACATACTTGGGGTAAATATAACATATGTGAATATATTGTGTATGTAGGGTTGTCCCATGACATCTGATAGTCTCAATCAGATGATTAGTAGGGAAAATTCTCATTTTTATTCCCTATTTCATATGCCTATTTGTATAACTAAGCCTTACATTGACTCATTTGAGCGTCAAAAGTAGATTGAGCAAGATTATGAGCATGTAATAAGTGAATGTTTAAATGATTTTTTATTTTAGTTTAATATTAATTTCTTAACAAGTGGTTGAATGTATTTTATGTTAATTTTATAATAATATTTATATTTTAATAGGTTTAGTTGCAAGCAAGCTATGAGTATAGGACCCATAATTATATCTTAGATCAATCCAAAACATTCAAGGGATCTCTATCTACCAGAAGGCCATCCTAGGGAGAGTTTTATTTAAAGAAGGCAAAGAGATGGAGGCTATTTGATGATTAGGATGTCTTACAAGATATGTGCTTGTGTTTATGCCTATATGGTAATGTATGAATTCTTGGCATTATATATATGTGTATATGACATTCACCCAACATTAGATACTATGTTGGTAGATGATGTAATTTTCTGTATGCCTATCATGACAATCTATGTATTATTGACATTGTACATGTACCTATATGAGTTTTTTGGAGTTTTAATTTGAATTATGTTAATCTATCTAATTTATATTTAGTTTTAATTTAAAATGTTATCATATAGTGTTTTTTTAATCTTCCAAACTATTATCTTTCAGATCTTGTATTTAATGTTGTACACAAATAAGGATTTAAAAATTGTTCTTTTTAATGCCATAAATCTCTAATATCTCATATTTTTTTTTAATTAATTTTTTTATTTGATTTTTTGTAGTGGAAATAACTGATGTCACTCCTATTTATTTTCTATTTGTCATCACCCATTTATAACTTTTCAATTGATCATTAGCACAATTTTATTTCACTTAAGGCCCATACACAATCATGTTCATACTTGTATAATGCAGAGACATAAAATCATGCATAAATCCCTAAAAAATTATCACTTTGATACCTATACTTGCAAACCTGATCTTTCACCTTCACTTGGCTTTAATGCATTTTTGGCTAGCTTTTCTTTAAACTAGGCCTACTACTTATATGGCCTCTATGAATCTTTTTCCTTTATATTTTCCATCACCTCTCAAGTAATCTCTATCAATACCTCTTCTTCACTCAACTCCTTTACTATCTTCCAACCTACCCCTTTTGTCATTCACTCTTCACACTCTCTCACTATACATTCCCTAGGCTTGGCTATGCCTAGATGCCTTCCTATTCTTTAATACTTTCAATAACACTTCCTCTAGCTCTTATATCCACATATCCAACCTTCATTCAACCCACTCAATCTAATTTCAAATGCTTCCACACTCCTTTATAATTTTTTGCACTTTTTCCCTTCAAGGGCTATTTGGCCTAATAGGCCTAATGCATGTTCTTGAGACTAGTTTCTGACCCTTCAACACCTCACTCCTTTGGTACCTTCAACACCTCACTCTTGACATACTTTAACTCCCCATTGAGGTCTCTAGACCCAACTCAACACCTATTAATAGTTATTTTACTTTCTAGGCTTGTCCCTTAAGGGTGTTGGGCCTGCTACAACTGATCTTTGACAATATATTATATCACAAACCTATTATGGCCTCCAAATGACCTTAAACATTTAAAATAAAGTTTAATGCAAAATTGGGTGAGAAAAGGGAGAGAGAGAGAGTTGCATGGGGGTGTGTGGTTTAGGAGAGTAGGGGGAAGTAGTGGGAGGTAGTAGAGTAGGTAGGAGGTTTAGGAAAGAGGGATATATGGATCAAGAGGATAGAAAATTGGGTTGTCCATGAGGATAAGTATATGACAATGGATCATATTGTAAATATTTATGAAGATCAATAAATGATGTGTTATATAGTGTAATAATCTCCTTATCTTTGTGTTTTGAATGTAATTGAATAAACTTTGATACTTGATAGTGTCATTAAAGCCTAGAGATAACACCCCATGCTAATTTATAGGTGTGTGGAGGATTGAGTGGTTGCAGGCAGGCAAAGGGGTAGTTTCACCCTCAAGTAAAGGTGGTTTAAGGAATAAAAACATGGGGATATAATTTTCTACAATCCTATAGAAAGATTTTGATTGAGTTGTTAGAGTTCATGAGGGTCCTTAGTAAGTGTTGAATCTTGTATGAGTGTGTGTTCTATCACTTTGGAATGCTCATGATAATATATGAAGGTATAAGTTTGATTTAAACATTGATATTGTGCATATAATCCTTTTTAGGAGAACATAGATGTTTAAAGAGTTTTGACTTAAAGATTGTGCTATATTGGATTAGGTGTGTCAGAGGATTTAATTAAGTAGGTGGATTAATATATAAGCCTTAGAGAGAGGACAACAACTTAGAAGCATGTATTAGGTCAATGAGCCTAGAGAAGATTGAAAATTTTGAAAGAGACAAGGAGGATGAAATTATGAAAATTGTACAAGGAAATGCTGGGGTTTTTAAGAGAAGAGTAATGATCTAGTAGGTGAAGGGTGTTGGACAAGAGAGAGGAAAACTATATGCATTATAAAGGCTTGATAAGGTTGTTATAGGAGCACACACCCGATGTATAAGAAAATTCAAAACTTTTTTAGATACTTGAAACTATAAAATTGAATTTTATACCCATATATTCCCTACATCATTTGAAAATAAATAATTAATTTCCATTCAACCATACAAGGATTAACAATAAATGCAAGCAAAAAATATTAGTTTGAAGTAAAGTGTCAATATGCAAAGACCTCATCCTGACCAAAAATTGGCACTACCAACACTTATAAAGGGTGGATAACATTTAGGAATAGGTTATTGGCCTCCCATCATGCCCGATCTACAAACCCACCACCCATTTTGGCCTCAAGAATGCCCTTCCCAATACAAGAAAAATATAGTTTTTAAGCCTAAGTTCAAATATGCATAAAATGAATCATGTAATTCATTTGCATGATCTGTCATATAATTCCCTTTCCTATTTAATCCCTATAATCTCACCCCATATCACTTATGGGGAACCTTTTAAAGCAATATGTGGCACAAGTTTCAGTGATAGGTCCTAAAATGCAACTTTTTGGCATTGAATGGACAACTTCTTGAGTTCCAACTACCATTTTTGCCTCCAGGACCTCCAGTTGAGAATATATCAATTTTATCATGTATAGATAGGAAAACTACATGTTTTACCACCACCACAACATTCAAATCCACCTAATATTACATTTCCACTACTGTTCAAGGAGTACGAAAGCACTGACAATAAATGTTGTCAAAGTTGAAGTTGTGGTTACAAAACTCTAATTCTAATGATTTATGACCTTAAAATGGTAATATGAAAATATATGGGTGGAATATAATGTTTAATACCATGTTATTTTCCTCCCATCATTCCCAATCGACAAACCCACCACCCATTCTAACCTCAAGAATTCCCTTCCCAATACAAAAAAAATGCAATTTTTAGCCAAAGTTCAAACATGCATAAAACAAAACATGTAAGTCATTTACATGAATTTGTAGATCCATACCCTACCTATTTAATCCATATAATCACACCATATATCACTTATGTGTAACCTTTGATATCAATCCGTGGCATAAGTTACAATGATGGGTCCTAAAATGCAACTTTTGGCATTGAATAGGCAATTTCTTGAGCTCCAACTACCATTTATGCCTTGGGACCTCCAATTAAGAATATTTCACTTAGATAATGTATAAATAGTAAAATTACATGTGATCCCACCACCACAACATTAAAATACTCTTGGAAGTACATTTTCACTACCGTTTAGGAGCGTAAAAACACTGACAACAAATATTTTCAAAATTGAAGTTGTGGTTGTAAAACTTTGATTCTAATGCTTCCTGATTAAAAATTGGCATTAAAAACACACCCAAAGGGTTAGATAACATATAGTACCAGATTCTTGTCCTCCCATCATTCTCGATTGACAAACCCACCACCCAATCCAACATCAAGAATGCCCTTCCCAATACAAGTAAAATGTAATTTTTTAAGCCTTTGTTCAAACATGCATAAAACAAAAAATTTAAGTCATTTCCATAAAATTTCAGATCCCTCCTCTACATATTTAATTCCTATAATCATACCCCATAGAACTTAGGTGTAACCTTTGATATCAATACATGGCACAAGTTACAGTGATGGGTCCTAAAAAGCAACTTTTTGGTATTAAATAGGCAACTTCTTGAGCTCTAACTACCATTTCTACCTCCAGGACCTCTAATTAAGAATATATTAATTTAATCACATCTAGATGGGAAAATTACATGTGCTTCTATTTTCATGACATTCAAATCCACCTGAAATTACATTTTCACTATTGTTCAAGAGTGCAGAAACATTTATAACAAATGTTGTCAAAGTTAAAATTGGTGTTACAGAACTCTGATTCTAATGCTCCTTGACTAAAAATTGGAACTACCAACATGATCAGTAGGGTATATAAAATCTATTACTAGGTTATTAGCCTTCCATCATTCCTGATTGACAAACCCACCACCCATTCTAGCCTCAAGAAGGCCCTTCCCAATACAAGAAAAATGTAGTTTTTAGCCTAAGTTCAAACACACATAAAATGAAACCTGTAAGTCATTTTCATGATTCATTAGGTCCCTCCCCTACCTATTAAATTCATCTAATCACACCATAGATAACTTAGGTATAACCATCGATATCAATCCATGGAATAATTTGCATTGATGGGTCCTAAAATGCAATGTTTTGGCATTGAATAGGTAATTTCTTGAGCTCCAACTATCATTTCTACCTTTGGGACCTCCAATTGAGAATATATAAATTTTATGACATCTATATAATAAAATTACATGTGCTTCCACTACCACAACATTTAAATTCACTTGGAATTATATTTTCACCACCGTTTAGAAACGTAGAAACACTGACAACAAATGTTATCAAAGTTAAAGTTGTAGTTGTAGAACTCTAATTTTGATGCTTCCTGATAAAAAATTTGCACTACCAACATGTTTTGGGGGATAACATCTAGTAATAGGTCATTGGCCTCCCATCATGCTTGATCAACAAACCCACCACCCATTTTAGCCTCAAGAATGCCCTTTCCAATACAAGAAAAATGCAATTTTTAAACCTAAGCTCAAACACACAAAAAAAAACCTATACGTCATTTCCATGAACATTTAGATCCCTCCCCTTCCTCTTAAAGTCTTATGATCTCACCCTAGATCACTCAGGTGTAACATTTGAGAGTAACACATGGCACAATTTGTAGTGACAGGTCTTAAAATGTAATTTTTTGGCATTGAATAGGTAATTTTTTGAGCTCCAATTGCCATTTTTGCCTCAAGACCTCCGGTTGAGAATCTATCACTTTAATCACATCTAGATAGGAAAATTACATGTTCTCCCACTACCATGATGTTCAAATCCACCTATAATTACATTTTCATTATCATTTAGGAGTGTAGAAACACTAAGTACTTAAAAAGTTAGCTTCTCTTAGCTTGAAGAATATGGAATTCTTTACTGATAGTGCTAACCACATGAAGGTAGAAACTTACTTGTCACCACTAACCTACAAAAAATTATTAGTAAGTAATTAAAAAATAAATTCATATGTACTACCTAAATAAAAAATATTTTATATAATTGATTACATCTAAATTTGAAAAGTCAACATACTTGCATATTTAAATCTAACGAACCACTATGATCTACTCTAACCTTGATAATATCAAAAATAACTTCATGGTCTGACTCCTAAACTTTCCATAGTTTCCTATTTAATGGCCTCCCATGATATTTTTGAAATTGAATATTCATTTCAAAAATCAAATTTGAAAGTGTAGTATCTTCCTATGCATTTAAAACTCTTCAAAAAACCATTGATCTAAATTTTTTATAGGATATTGTCAAAACCAAGTTCTAGTGACTACCACTGACCTAGTGGGATAGTCAATGTTTTCTCCATCTATAACTAGGGAAGTTAATTTTCTATTTCTCTATATATAGTGGCATAAGTAGTAATATGTGCCCTCTTCATTGTCCTCATCTGCAATAACTACAAAAACATGCCTTGTATCATAAAAAATAAATTTTAGTGACACTATGAAGATGTATAATGAGAATAAATTGTACATAATGAAAAATATTCTACCTAGCTGCACTAGATCAGATATATGGTCAAAGTCATCTGATAATGTCATATCTTTAAGTTAAAATGTTGTTGGAACCTACTATGTGTTGATTGGAATTAGAGGTTTGGAAATCTAGTCATCCACCCACTCTTGTGACTCACACTCATTCCAAATAGAGTCCATGCATGTAGAACAAAAACATGCCAAGTGTCTCATATGAATAGTCTAAGAACTTGTATTTGAGCTACAAAATGAGTGGATCTCACTTGAACCCATTAGAATCATACAATCCTCATAATTTTCCAAGTGTTCTTCCTCCATTAACCATAAATGTCTATGAACAGTAGAATTTAGTTAAGCATTATTAGCCAAATTTTGGATACCATAGACTACTCTAACTAAAAAATTATCTTATCAAGCCTTCACTTTGGTTTTTAAGCTTGAAAATCCTTCATAATGCATGGTTAGAATTGTTTAAGGTATTTTTTAACAGTTTAAGGTAAGTGTCTTCCTAATATTATGCTTGTCTAGTCATAGTGTGTCTTGGTCAAAGGGGTTCAAATAGGTTCAAGGGTTGAGAGATCTTTGTCATACAATGTATTCCAATTTATAGTCATTTAATGTATCCCATGGTCCATACAGATGTATTAAATGAAATCAAAATCCATTTCTAACATTGAAACTCACTTTGACATGTTTGTTTGATCATTTGTAACATCCAAGATGGGAATATGGTAAGAAGGTGGTAGTTTTATATAAAAATGGAGTGGTTCACACATCATCCCACATCCTTATAGGTGTGAGGATGTTAATATAACACTTGTTGATTCATTTCAGTTAGTTTTTATGAATAATATGATAGTTCTCAAGTAAAAAAGGGTGGTTTTCAAGAAGTCCATATAGGTTGCAGAGGGAAGACCACTTATAAACACTCCTACAACTTCCTCCAGTCTGTATAGGTTTAAATACATGCATTTTAGGAGTTTTGAAACTCAAACAAAGAAAAAACCTATTCATTTCTCCCATCACTCTCCTTGGTATCTCTAGAAGGTAATTTTATTTTTAGTTGGTACAAGTAGGAGAGAAAAATTTAGAATCTCAACTCTTAGCTAAGGGGCAAAAAATGAACTTCAATTTCCCACTTGGGTTAGTTTTCCTCAAGTGTGGAGTTTTGAAGTCAAACTAATGGATGAATAAGATCAAGGATGTTATCCTAAAAATTATTATATCTATTCAATATCATTTCCATAGATTTTTATTCATGACCATGTTTAATGCAAGGTTTAATGTCCTTATTTTGGCAGTTTGTACATGACAGTCTTGTGTGCAAGGAATGTGGTGTCTTGTCTTGTCCATGAGTGAATTAAATCAACCTACACAAAGTGTGTTTGAGGTTTACTGGGCCTCTCATGTTCCTTTGAAGTGTTAATGGTTAATAATCTCTAAGATTTTAAATAGAATAATGCCTCATTAAGAGACTTCTAAAAGATTATAGTGAGCCTACAAGTATTCAGACCTGTAAGTCACCATTAACATCAAATGTTACCTTGATGAATTAAATACCATATTATTAATCTGTCATGAGATCTATTTGAAAACCATAAAGTGTCTTTTTAGATCAAACCTCATTCCATTTTTTAACCTAAGAAATACTACATGCTTGAGTAAGATTGTATAAGCCTAAAGAAGGACTGTGAGGGCTATACATATACCTTTAAGGTGATTTTAAGATACATGAAAATACTGAAGAAGACCTCCAAATACATTTTTATTACTTATCACATATTTCCAAAGCCAAACCAAACTAAAAGAGAATCAAAACATAGTATAATGGAGGTTTGGGTCTCAACTGACAGTCAATAAGTCAAGATGAGTAGCTACAAGCCTATGTATGCTAAGTGGAAAAAGTACTAGTGAAGGAGGAGGACATGCAAACCTAAATTCACACTGCCCATGAACACACACAATCATGTTCGATAAGTTGGAGAATTTTTTTTAGTACTTTCCTTAATAAACCATGAATTCTTGAATAGTGTGAAAGGTTTCCTTTTGAGAAATAAATTATAATAGTTTCATTTAATGTCAAATGATTGATGGAGTAAAGATAAAAAGTGGAATTAGGCTTATAGTCTAATTCACCATCTAGAAGCTTATCAAGGCAAAATGAAAAAAAATAGTCATGAAGGATTGAAAGGAAGTTTGAGGAGGTTGTATATAGCTTAAAATAATTATAAGACATTATATCTCCCACTCAACATTCACTAAGGTGCCAATCAAGGGAAGAACTAACTCATAATTGTAGTCAAAAGCTCAAATGATCACCTACAGCCTGCTTATAGTCAATGAAATCAAATTGAAATTTTTAGTGAGGGTAGAAGGTCTGTTGAAGAGTATTTGGAAGCATAAATAAATATATAAATGTCCTCTACTCTGTGCTCAAAATTCCAAAGTGCCAAGAAGGATAAAATATGTCTACTCTAGACTTGTAGCCTTGCCATCAACACCTATAGGTCTATCAAGGCAAGATGTAAAAGGAGAAAAATTGAGTATGAGAAGTGAAGATACATGAGTGGATAGAGTATTGATAATGTAAAATAGGTTTCATATCTTAGTTTATGCTATCAAAATTTAGAGCCAACAAAGAGATGGCATATCTCTAGATTTACAGTCATGAACTCAAATTGTCATCTACAGGTATGTGTTTAGTAAGATGAAAAACATGAATATGCTTGGCATTGAGATGAATATAGATAGTTGAGAGAGATGTATGGGACCCAAATAGAAGCCTATTTAATAATTATAAGTTGTAAATGGGAGATTTAACCTCAAAAAAGACAAAACACATGACTGAGGGTTAAAAGTCACCCACTAGACTAAAACCCTTAGTGGGTCTACTACAGGCAAAAGATATCAAGTTTTAGTCATGATGAAACATAAAAATAGAGAGAGAATTTTAAATTATGTAAAAGGGTGATACAAGGATAATTAAAATGTTTAAACCAAATAACAATCATTTTCAAGGCATTTGTGGCCCAAAACCATGTTCCCAGTCTTCACACAACCAACTAGACCGAGAGGTCACTTTATGAAGCTAAAAATTTATTGGAAGTAGTGAATGGTGACAAAAAACTTTTGTAGGTGTTAAAAGAGGTATCCTAATTCAAATCCTTGTAATTAGTTCACTCATTCAAATCTAAAAATGTATAAACAATCATTAATATTGAAGGTCTTTCTAAACCCTATGTTTATCTTATGAAGGAGCTCGAGGGATATCTTCTTAAGATTAGAAGTATACAGGGGATTTCATGGGAGATTAGGATAATATGGAATGTTAGGGAGGTATCCCTACTCCCATATTCTATATTTTTTTCTTGGTTTAAGTCCATATGCTTTATGATCCATCGTTGAGATGGTAAATACCTAAACCCCTTGTTAAACCCTCCTAGAAGACCTGATGAGAGAAAATATGGTTTAAATGCCTTAACATGGACTAGTCTAGATTGTAAATGACCAAAATTATTCTCATAGATATAGGGTACCTAAAAAAAACACTTGGTGGCATGTGTGAAAGGTACAATATATAGAATAGGCTAAAAAAGCTCAATTATAGGCATGTTTGTGAGTGTGCAAGGTGGTGGTAAGCCTTAAAATTAGGTAAAGAGGCATATAAATCCATGTCAAAGGTTATTTAAATTATATACACCTATAAATATCTCCTAAGGTAGTATATACACTTTTTAAGTCAACAATTTGGGCCTAAAAGGGTGACTACACTACTTTGTTAGCCAAGAAGTTTAATTGCAGACCTATTGAGTACTTTTGGAGAGATTGACTCCAATGTATTGAATATTGAGTTTTCCTATGATGTTTTAGACACTAAAAAACCATAATAAAACATTGAAACCTGTCAATTTATTAAAAAATCACTTCAATTGCCTCTTGAGCATGAGTATGCACCTAAGCTAGGGTTTGGGCCATTTCTTGGTTAACCCATCTGTACAAGGTCTCAGATCCTAAAATTTGACATGGAACATGGTTATGGGGTATGAAAATTTAATAAAACATTTAGTTTAGGTTTCACATGTGTGAGAGGTTGATGGAGCTAAATAGGTCGAGTAAGTACACTTTAACTTAGGGTAAGGTAATAAAAATTTGTAAGGAGTAGAAAGAGAATAGTGGGTACTCAAATATATGTTTATTTTTTCAGGAACATTTTTAGAATGCTCTAGACAAGAAACATTGTCTGTTTTGAGGGCTATAAGGAAATGAAGGCAAGTAAGAGCCTTGGGGGTGAAATGGAGTGATAGAAAGTATTTGATGCACTAAAAGGGGTTGATACAAGTTTTATAAGGCAAGGAGAGGTTATTCATGAAGAATTATTTTAGACATGAAATTGGAAATAAAATTTGAAGCATTTGAGCCCAAAAAGAGAGTGAAAATTGTATGCTTTTGAAGAACAAAAAATTAAAATTTTTGTAGAAGAGTGGAGTAGAACTTCCTCAATCATACCACATGTCAGTTAAACACTTTGTAAATATCTTTGTAGGTGTAAAGGTATAGTCTCAAAAGGAAGGATTTATATTTAATAACTCAAATTTTCCTATTTAACCTCCTATGCCAATTTGAAGGGCATCGTTAAGCAAGTGTACACATGTTAATGAGAACCTTCAAGATTATTTTCTTGCTCAAGTTATTGCATTGAAACTGCCTCCATGGTGGATGACACTTTTCTATGATATTATATGCCTCTCTCTCTCTCTCTCTCTCTCTCTCTCTCTCTCTCTCTCTCTCTCTCTCTCTCTCTCTCTCTCTCTCTCTCTCTCTCTCTCTCTCTCTCTCTCTCTCTCTCTCTCTCTCACACACACACACACACACACACATTTTCCTATATTTGTTGCCTTGTTTGGCTTTGAAAAACATCCTCACATTGGTTATGATGAATGTTGATAAATGTTGTCATTGATGTCAAGGTTGATGTCATTGATGTCAAGATGCATCTGGTGAAGATGTATGGTGAATGTTCTTTGAGATAATTTTAAGGCATCCTAATTTCTCTCTGTTGAGAGATTAAATTAATTCAACCTAATGATTCTTCTATCAGTTGATGTCAAGTTTAATGTCATGATTTAGGTCAGCTTGATCATTATCAATATTGTCACAAAGAGGTTTGATGATCAAGTAAGCATTAAAGCATGGTTATGAGGATATAGGTCTTCATTATATCATGTTTATTATGAATATATTTTACATTAGTGTGAAAATGTTGTTTTGGTGAGTACAAGGTAAGCATGTTTGATTGTTAATCCTTGAAGTACAAGGTGTCTTGAGAAGCCTAGTCATAACAAGCATAGTCATATCATGAGCACGTACATGGTGAGCATGAAGATGTATGTGCAAAGGTATTAAATTTTTTGATGATCATTTAATTTATGTTATCAATTTTTATAATAATCAAGGAGTGTTTTAAGGTCAATTTTCAAGTTTCAAGTGCTTGAGAAGCCTAGTCATGGTATTAGTCATGGCATATGAAGTCCTAATGAGATGGTTTGAGGATGGTGGCTTGGTGATATGGATAAAAATAGCCATAAGAGGTTGTATGAGGTGTATTGAACATGTATTTGAGGCATTGGATCATTCATGAGAGTATCATGGTGAACCTATAGGGGTAGGACCTTCAGACCTAGTCTACATCTAGACCACCTCTAGACCCTGCATGACCTAATAAGGCATCATGAGTTGTTTTCAAGACATATTAAGGATGTTTGAATGTGTTTAAGCATTATATAGTTTTTATGTCATGATATTGAGGTGTTTATCATGAAATTGAGGTATTGAGAGCATGGAAGAAGGCATGAAGATAGTTTAAGGCCTTGTAAAGTATGAAGACTATGGTGTAGAGAGAGAATGTAAGCCTAATGAGATATGAGGTTCTATTTCCAAGGAAATAATGGATATTTGAGTGTTTTTATAGGTATTATATTCTGTCTTAATCATGCTCTTAAATTTTTAGGTCATGGTTTTCAAGAAAAAAATGAAAAGTGATTTTGAGGTCTCTCAAGTACCTAGAATAAAGGCATGCAAACCCAAGAAGGACTTTTAGGTGTACATTAGCATGTGTAACCTCTTATATGGGAAACATATATGTTAAGTAGATATGGGAATGGTCCTATATAATATGTCTAGGTATTAGTTTTAGAAATAAGGGGCAGTCCTTTATGAATAATCGTTAACACTAGAAATAATGTTAACCCTCTCTAAAACCCTAACAATAACTTGATGTGAAATATCTTATTCAAAATAGACCATAATGGTCTTAAATTAATATAAAAACTATTTTATAATGTATTAAACTCTCCTAAGAATCTACAAGTTTTATTGGTTTATCAGGTGTGTGAATAGACCCTATAGGAAAGTGCTTATTTCTCATAGATATGTTGTAGCAGTCAGAGTTGACCAATTCAAATTTGATAAATGTATGGAGGAAATTTTTTGATACTTTTAGTTTGTGTCTATAAATTTTTTTAGATAGGTTATATCCCTCGAGTGTTCTAAACTGATCATCCAATTTGGCCAATCGCTAATAGGCCCAATGGTAGAAATAGTGAGAAACCCAGGCAACAGTGAGAAGATGATTAGGGATGTGTTATCATGAAATAGGGATGAAACCAAGTAAATATAGACATTTTTTATTAATTTTAATACATACTCATGGTTTATATAAGTTTTGGAGATCATTTTTGATAGTGAAAAAGTTGCTCACAAGTTTACTTGTCTGACTTAGTGAGGTATGTGTACAGTGAGGATTTGAGATTGGTCTACAATACCAATATTACCATTTTAAAATATTATATTTATATTTTATAATTGTATAATAATCTCATAGGATCATCTAAATGAATCATAAGTCATTAAATATGTCTACACATGTGTTGAAAGTCTGAATCATCATGACTATGTTTTAAGGTAAACTGACAGTTATGGGTAAGAAAGTTGAAGTGATGATTTTGAGGATCTATGATACGATTTGATGTATATAATACATATGTTTTTTTTTTTTTTACTTTAAATTTTTTCTCATACTTTTTTAAATCTTTAAAGTTAGTAAAAGTGGTTGAAATGTTGAATCCAAAATGGCTATTATGGTTCTGATCTGACTATGTATATTGAGGTCAAAAGATTAGTCTGCAAGACCAATATTTGACATTGGACATTTTTAATTTTGTAATTTATAGTGGTATATATATTTAAAACTATATTTTTAAAGTATCATTAATCATGCTAAGTGTTTTTTCAGTTATTGAAGATCAAGTTGTTCATGACTGGGTTTTGGAGTGTTTTCGCAGTTTTGAGTGGGCTATTTAAAGAGAAGTGTTTAAATATTTTGATCTAAGTTAATAAGTATAAATAAAATTGTGATGTTTTTAATTTCATTTAATTTTTTTATATTTTATTTATTTCCATGGTTTTTAATCTAATTTGTGTATAATATCATGTGGTTTAAGACAAACTTTCTGTGTATGAGAAGGCCTAATTGTGAACAATACAAATGGTGTGCTTCAAGTGGTAATTGGACTTAAAAGGTGTTATGGAGTCTATATTATATTATTAAAGGTATATTTTATTTTTATATGATATTTTACTAGTGTGTGTGGAGTTTAAAATTGTTCTAAGGAGGGCAAAGTGTAACATATCCTAAAGTAGACCTCATGGGATTAGGTCTCCAAGAGACCTAAAGATGAAATAATGCCTAGTTGAGATATGGAAAAAATAAAGGGAATAAAATCATGTTTCATTAATGTTTATGATATTTACTAATATCTATTCGATGTTTGACCTAAGGGGTTAAGGGTATTTATCCGACTAAGTGGCAATATAAACAAGAGGCTTGTATATATACAAGACAGTTTTAGGCCTATTTGTGTGTAGAGTGTAAACAAATAAAATAATATATTTTTGAGAAAAAAGATGACTTTTAGACCATATTAGGAGTGTAGGGTATTTTTGGTGAATATTTGCAAAGGTTATATGTATAAAAATTAAGGTCATATGAACTAATCAAGTCAAGAAGGCTAGTTGAGCGAAGAAGCCTAGAAGGTAGTTTGAGAGGAATAAGAGGATCAAGAGCTGAAGAGGTGGTCATCATCAGTTAGTTGAAAAAAAAAGTGTTTTTAAGGTGATAAAAAAAATTATGTGGATGAGTTGGTGTTGAGTCATCTACAAGGTTGGTGTTGCCTTGTAAGTTGGAGTTTGTTAAAGCCTAATTGAGTTGTTTCTTAGCTAGTTGGGGTTGGTGCTCCATATGAAGTTGGTGATTCACTAAAATTGGTGTTTTTATTATAATATTGTAGTCTATTTTTAAATATCAGTGGGTTTTCTTCCCCTTGAGGGTTTCCCACATATGTGATGTGTTCATGTGTTTCATGCTTATGTGGATGGATGCTTATGCTTACTAGATCTATATGCTTGCTTGAATGGTTCATGATTGCTTAAGTGAAATTGATAAGAAAGTGTTTTGAAGAATAATTCACCCCCTCCCCCCCTCTCACTCATTTTTATTCCTAAATTTTGTATTAAATCAGGTCCTTTGAAGTAGGCCTAATATCCTAAAGGAGATTCTAGAAGCAAGGATGGCTAGTTAGTAAGCACAAGGTTGTTTCTCTATCAGTAAGGCTTTGTTATTCAATAGAACTAACTAATGCCTTTTTTATCATAATAATGAGGACATATCCTATGTTAATGGGCCATGACATATGTCAATTAGTTGTGGATGGATATACTCCACCTCCTACACCACCAACTAATGCAGTAGGCAAGAAAGAAAGTGAGAGCAATTCCAAGGCAATGAATGCCATTATATGTGACCTATTAGAGGTAGATTTTGTGAAGGTGATGCACTCTGAATTAACCAAGATGATATGGGACAAACTGAATAATATCTATGAAGGAGACACCAAGGTGAAGATGGCCAAGTTGCAAACCCATAAGAGACATTTTGAAATTCTAAAGATGAAACCATTGCATTCTATCTATTGAAGGTTAATTAAGTTATCAATGTCATTACAGTATTGGGAGAAGAAGTGAAAGAGTCTATAGTTGTTCAAAATGCATTGATATCCCTAAATCCTTAAGTTTGATTCTAAGGTGTCTATAGTAGAATAGATGCAATATTTGGACAAACTAGAAATGGATGGGCTTCATGGCATCTTGATTGCCTATGAGATGAGAAAAATGAAGGAAAGCCTCACAAGAAGGATGCAACATTAAAAATTGAGAAGAAGTCAAAATCAAAGAAGTTCAAGAATGAAGCATGCTCAAATGTTGTTGATGATCAACTAATAGCCATGTTTTCAAGGAAATTGAGGTTTGGCTCTGATAAGTAAAAAGGTAAGTTGCCCTTAAAATGTTTCAACCATGAAAATATTGGTCACTTTGCATTCAAGTGTCCTAATAAAGATAAGACTGAGCATGATGAAGAACATGATGAACATCATGGAGATGATAAGAAGGCCTATAAGTCTAACACAGATAAGGATTTTAGGAAGTATGAAGGTAAGAAAGGATCATTTAAGAAATAGAGAAGTTTATACACTAAAGAAGATAATTCATCTAATGTAAGTGATATAAGCACATCTGATAGTGATGATGATAGTAATGAACATGAAAATGAAAATAATGAAACCTCATGCATGGCTATATAAATAGATAATGAGGGTTACTTGAATGGGAAAGGCCTTATGATTGATGAAGAATCAGATGAAGGTAGGAAAGGGTCATTTAAGAAAAAGAGAAGTTTATACACTAAAGAAGATAATTCATCTGATGTAAGTGATATAAGCACATCTGATAGTGATGATGATAGTAATGAACATGAACATGAAAATAATGAAACCTCATGCATGGCTATAGAAATAGATAATGAGGGTTACTTGAATGGGAAAGGCCTTATGATTGAAGAAGAATCAGATGAAGAAGAGGTTGAAGTAAACCTTGAGGTAGAATTGGTGAGTGATCTAGAGGAGTTGAAGTTCCAAAGAAGGAAGAATCATAAGCTAAGATCATTAGTTAAGGAATATGAAGAGAAAATTGGTTTGTTTGAGGAGAGACAGAGTAACACATTCAAGAAGTATGATGAGATCATCAATGAAATTGAATCATAGATTGAAATATTCATTACTAGCTTAAAATCTAAAGAGGAAGAATGCATCAAGTATGAAACTAAGATAGAATCCTTGAAAGCTAAGTTGGATCAAGAATCTAGCAAGTTGAAGACCTTTGTGAAGTTTGAAAAGAGCACTGAGGATCTAGATGACATATTGAGTAGTCAAAATTCTGTAAGTGATAAGATGAGTCTTGGCTTCAAATAAGACCAAAAGGAGGCAACTCAAGCCAAGGAGAAAACTAATGAAGATAAGAAATTCAACATGAAAATAACAATTAGATAGACTAATACTATGAGGTATGTTAATTCATTCAATGGTTAATGTTATACATGTATGGGATTATGAAAGGAATCATCAGTCAAGAGGTATGTATAAGGTTGTTTGTAATAACTATCATAATATGGGGCACATTGCAAGATTTTTTCCAAATAGAGGTAGAAGGCCATCAAGTCAAAACAAGAGGTTTGAAGCTCCTATAATGCAAGAGAGAAGACAAATCAATGTATGGAAACCAAATATAATAAAGGTGAGTCATGATCAGTCTATAAACTCAAATGGATTATTTATGGTACAGCATACTTCAAGTGATAAATCAAGTTAGGAATGTCTATTGTCAGCTCATATTAATGATCAAACAATTAATGAAGAGCTCAAGCTTACAGTGCCAATGAAGCCTAAAAAGATACTGGAGGATATTCAGTTTGATGAGAGCATGGAGATCTGGGAATCTCTTGAGCTTGTGTTGTTTTAGTGTTCTATGGAAAGGGGTGACTTTATTTGGCTTCATGGAGACATTACTCAGTTAGCAGAAGCATGGTGGATATTTGGTTTGAGGAGGAGCTATTCAGGTTATTGACTGAGCTTGATCTATGTTGAAAAGTGGTCTTGTAATCTGAATTCATTTGAAGGAGGTATGCATAGAGTAAGGGGGAGCATGTTCCTATAATGATTCATATTCTATGTGTTGAAATTTTGGTGTAAGAAGGTGTGGTTCCATAAGTTGTAGTATGTATGACCCTTTATCATTAATGTCAAAGGGGGATAAATTTCAATAAGAGAGATTGGACAGATTGGGAGAAATTTGAAGAAAGTTTTGCCATCAATGACAAAGGAAGACTTTGTTGAGAAATGTTGTCATTGATGTCAAGGTTGATGCCATTGATGTCAAGGTGCATCTGGTGAAGATGTATGCTGAGTGGTATTTTAGAGAATTTGAATGCAACCTAATGTCTCTCTGTTGAGAGAGAATATGAAGGCAACCTAGTGATTCTTCTATTGGTTGATGTCACGTTCAATGTCATGATTCAAGTTAGCTTGATGATTGTTAGTATTGTCACAAAGAGGTTTGATGATCAAGTAAGAAGTAAAGCATGGTTATGAGGCTCTAGGTCTGCATGAGGTAATGAGAGCATGTTGATTAAAAATATATTATTGTAGTAATGTGAGAATTTTTTTTGGTGAGTACAAGGTAACCATGTTTGAGTGTTAATCCTTGAAGTACAAGGTGCCTTGAGAAGCCTAGTCATATCATGAGAGCATGTGCATAGTGAGCATAAAGAGATATGTGCAAAGGTATGACACTAGTTCATGAGAATTTAAGTAATGTGAGCAAGGTGTATACTCATCAAGGAGTGTTTCAAGGTCAATTGTCAGGTTTCAAGTGCTTGAGAAGCCTAGTTATGGCATATAAAGTCCTAGTGAGATGGTTTGATCATGGTGGCTTGGTGAGATGGATGCACATATGCATAAGAGGTTGTATGAGGTTTATTTAACATGTATGTGAGTCATTATATCACTCATGAGAGTCTTAGGATGAGCCTGTATGGGTAGGACCTTCAGACCTAGTCTACACCTAGACAACCTTTAGACCCTACCTAACCTAATGAGGCATCATGAGTTATTGTCAAGACATATGAAGGATGTTTGGCTATTTTTAAGCATGATATAGATTGGATGGAATTATAGTTAGGTGTTGAGCATGAAATTGAGGTATTGAGAGCATGAAATAAGGCATGAAGGACAGTTCAAGGCCTAGTAAGGTATGAAGACTATGGTGTATAGAGAAAATGTAATCCTAATGGGGTATGAGGTTCTACTTACAAGGAAATAATGGATAGGTTAGTTTTTTATATGTATTATATACTATATCAATAATGTTCAAAAATTTTGAGGTCATGGTTTGTAATAAAAAACATGAAAAGTGGTTTTCAGGTCTCTCAAGTACACAGAATGAAGGCATACAAACTTGAGAAGGACTTTCAGGTGTTCATTAGCATGTGTAAGATATGAATGGGAACCTAAGATATTAAATATATATGGTTAAGGTTCCTATCTAATATCTCTAGGCATTATTTTTGGAAATAAGGGGCAGTCCTTTATGAACAATCGTTGACACCAGAAATAGTGTTAACCTTCTCTAAAATCTTAACAATGACCTGATGTGAAATATCTTGTTCAAAATAGTTTATAATGGTCTCAAATGAGAATAAAATTTATTTTATCATGTATTCAACTCTCCCATTCATCTCCAAGTGTGATTAATTTGTTAGGTGTGTGAATAGATCCTGCAAGAAAGTGTTTATTTATCAAAGATTTGTTGTAGCAATCAGAGGTGACCAAGTCAAAATTGCTAAATGGATGGAGGAAAAAAATTGAGAATATTATTTTATGTCCATAAATTTTATGGATATTTTATATCCTTTAGGTGTGTTAAACCAATCATCTAAGTTGGCTAGTCGCTAACAGGCCTAATAGTGGAAACAGTGAGAAACCTAGGCATCAATGAGAAGATGATTAGGGATGTGTTATAGTGAAATATGGATGAAACCAATGCATAGAGATGGTTTTAGGTACTTTTAATATATAATAATGTTTTATATAATTTTTTTAAGTTAGTGGTTATAGTGAAAAAGTTGCTCACAAGTTGACTTATTTGGCTTAGTGAGGTCTATGTACAATGAGGATTTGAGATTGGTCTGAAGACCAAAATTTACATTTTAAAATATTAAATTTATATCTGATAATGGTATAATGATCTCATAGGATCATTTAAATTCACCATAAGTCATTTTATATGTCTACACAGGTGTTGAAGGTTTGAATCATCATGACTGTGTTTTAAGGTAAACTGGCAGTTCTAGGTAAGCCAATTATAGTGATGGGTTTGAGGCTCTATGATATGATTTTATGTATTTAATTAATATGGTGTTATTTTTTGACTTAAAAATATTTATAATAATTTTTTAAATATTTTAATTTAGTGAAATTGGTTGAAATGTTGAAGCCAAAATAGTTTGTCTGGTTCTAATCTGACTATGTGTACTGAGGTCAAAATATTGGCTTTCAAGACCAATTTTTTGACATTAGACCTTATGAATTTTGTATTTGAGAGTGGTATATATGTGATAAATTATATTTTTAAATTATTATTCATCATGGTAGGTTTTATTTTAGTTGTTGAAGATCAAGTTATTCATGACTAGGTTTCAAAGTGTTCTGGGAATTCTAAGTGGGCTATTTGTAGAGAAGTGTTTGAGTACTTTTGCTCTAATTTGAGAAGTATAAATCACATGGTGATGTTTTTAAGGTCATTTAATTTATATATATGTGATTTATTTCCATGTTTTTTTAGATAATTTTTTTTAATCTCCTATAGTTCAAGACAAACTTTCTATGAATGAGAAGGCCTAATTATGAATAGTACAAATGGTGTGCTTCAAGTTGTAATTGAACTTAAAATGTGTTACAGAGCCTAGATGAGATTAGTATATGTCTATTTTATTTTTATATTATATTTTTCTATCATATGTGGAGTTTAAAATTGTTCCAAGGAGGGCAAAGTTGAACATGCCCTAAAGTAGGCCTATTGGGATTAGGTCTCCATGAGACCTAAAGATGAAATAAGGCCTAATTGAGATATGGAAAAACTAAAGGGAATAAAATCACATTTGATTCATGTTTATGAGATGTCCTAAGATGTGTTACATGGCTAAATTATGTTTTTAAGGGTGTTTAGTCTATTAAGTGGCAATATAAGCAAGAGGCTTGTATATATATAAGACAATTTTAGGCCTATTTATGTGTGTAGAGTGTAAGAAAATAAAATAATATATTTTTGAGTAGAATGAGGTATTTTAAACCATTATATGATTGTATAATCTATTTTATGAATAATTTACAAAGGTTCTATGTATAAAAATCAAGGTCATATGTCCTAATCAAGTCAAGAAGAGGGTTAGTTGAGCAAAGAAGCCTAAAAGGCAGTTTGAGAAGAATAAGAGGGTGAAAATTTGAAGATGTGGTCATCATTATTTGGTTAATAAAAAATGTTTTATAAAAGTGATAAAATCAATCAAGTGGTTGAATTGGTGTTGAGTCATCTAGGGGGTTGATACCTCCTTATAAGTTGGTGATTGCTAAAGCCTAGCTAGTTTGATGCTTAGTTAGTTGGGGTTAGTGTTCCATGTAAAGTTGGTGCTTCACTAAATTTGGTGTTTATCTTATATGAATAGAGTAAATTTGAAGACATTAGTGGGTTTTATTCCCCTTAAGGGTTTTCCACATATGTGATGTGTTCATGTGTTTCATGTTTATGTGCATAGATATTTATGTTTCCTGGATTTATATGCTTGCTTGAATGGTTCATGATTGCTTAAGTGAAATTGATAAGAAAGTTTTTGAATACTGATTCATCCCCCCCTACCCCACTTAGTCATTTTTATACCAAAATTTAATCCCTACCAAAATTAAGTCTTGTATTTTCCTATTGGAATCAATTCAAGATAGATATTTTACTTTCATCTTACATACAATGATTTTGAATGGGTTATTTTGATGAGTGCTTAGTGATAGTAAATGTGTTTCTTTGCATTTTTCCTTCTTATTCATGCATCTATGTAAGCTTGTCTTATTTCATATGGAGTGTTATACATGGTTTGATTAGTTATAAAACTAATAATTCATTAGTGTCTACTATCACCTCTTTGTTGATCATCATAAGCTCTTGCAACCTTCATATTCTTCATATTGAGACACTAGTGTGATAGGGATTGTTTTGAAATAGCATAATCAGATTGTAACTTAGTGTTTCATAGTGAATTATTATCAATATGATGACCTCATGCTTGGTGAATCACCTCTAAGTTTATTTGTTAGTTTTAGCTTTCATCTCTCCCTTTTCCAAGTCAAGCAAGTAGTATAGGTGTTGTACTTGGGAGCTAGCCCAAAATCTAGAGGTTTGGTCCACTTGAACACCCATAACCTAGGATCAATCACATTGCATAGCTCAAGTTGAGAGTGATTGATTCACCCTCTCAAAGGTGAAAAATTGATCTATAAAAAGAACCATGACACATGTTCTCATTACACCATTCAACCATGGTTTTTGCATTTATCAAATTATCACCCTCTTTAAATTTAAACTCCTCCCTTGCAATGGATATTTTTACATATACTCCAACACTATCATGCTCCCCTTTTCCATGGCCAACATTGATGAAACTACAAATTTGTTCTACACCAGTGGTAACATGCATCCTGCTCAACCAATAAAATAAATGTGCATTTTTAAATTGCAATGTGCAATTGTCTGACCATATGTAATGTTGATTGAAAGTAATGATCCTTTGACTCAACAATTCATAGAATTTCTAAAAATAATCTTGCACATACTATGAATAATGTGATTGATCATCATTGATATATAAATGGTACTCCCTTAATATTTTTCATTATTGCTGTGTACTATCAAGTGCATGCATGAATGCTATATGCATAAATATGGTAATTTATGATGAGTTGTAATACTATGATTGAACTTCCATTTGTGGTTTAAATGTGTAATTTTAAATAAAGTCAACTAATAAAACAAACAAACCAAGTGGGAATGTATCCTTGCCTATCTTGAAATGTTCATCCAACCATCTAGCCATATGTGTGTGCCTTGCATATTCATAAACAGTTTTCTCCTCAAATTTGGCCTAAAATTCAAAAATATGTATCTTTTTTATAACAAGATCACACCTTTTAGATTATTTGCCATATTTTACTTGATAAGTCACTAATTTATATTTGCTTAAACCAATTAATTCTTATGTAATTGCACTTGTACTTTCCTCATGGATACAATTTTTTTTTATTTTGGTAGTCCACCACAAATGTTGTAATTTCCATCTATATAAGATTTATTATAAAATAATTGTCCATCTAGTATTTTGAAAAAAATAGTTGGAATAAATTTATTGACTAATTTTGGTCGAAATTCAATGCCACACTCCTAGAAAATGTTGTTAGTATGCAAAGTACAATGAATCTGGGAAAAAACATCATAGTGCATTGAAAATTCAACATGTTGCCTACAACAAGTGGTGTGTGTGTGATTTATTTTTACATAAAGAGGTTTAGCCATCTCAAAATATATTTGACAAATATAAATTTGTGTATGTTTTATAAAAACAAAAAGTATAATTATGTTTGAGTCATATCTAATAAATGTTTCGGATGCAATTCACGGTTACGAGAAACAACTCTTTTTTTCACTACATCTCTTACATTGGAAATATATTTTCTTTCCAAAATTGAGTAACTCTTTGAGAGCATCAGTTATAGCCTTGTCCTTTTGTGCAAGTCTATCATAGAATGCTCAAATCTCATTGGTATTAGGTTCATTATGTCTTTCATGTCTTTCAATTATTTTCATTGATGTTTTCTATTTATATTAAGTGTTTGACTTATTTTTAAAAGCATTAATTATTTCCTTATTTGGCCACTTGTTGTACAAGTTGTAAGTATACGCTGGGAAACATTACAATATAGGGCACATGATTTTATGCCTACAATTTGATATGTATCATGTATATTTTCAACAATTTCATTGTGTTTATTATACATGTTAGATTATCTTAATCCTAATGTGTACAGTATAGGTTGCATCTTAATCAATTTTATTAATGAAACAAATAATTAACATCTTTGACTATCATAATCAAATTTATGAAAGAAATTATCCCAAATTTATTGGGCCATTCTTATTGATTGACGATTAGACATTATATGCATTGGTTCTAAAAAAATTTCATCAACTTCAATTAAGTACTTGTGTTTTACACACAATTCTTGAAGGTGTTGTTAATGATGGAATTTGTTGAGAGGGTGTTTCAAAATTGTTATTACTTTCATTATTTAGAGGTGGGATGACATTTTATTCATTGTTTATTTATTCATTATATGTTTTCATGAAAATTTCTTGATTTTTAATTTCATCATTATTTGTTTCCATCAATTTTTCTTCATTCATAAGGGGTAAAACATCATACATAGACTCATCATCAACAAAATAAAAAAATTACAACTTTGAATGCAAAATTTCAACATTATCTAATTCATTATTGTCAATTTCATCATGGTTAATTTAATCATTATTCAATTCATTATGGTCAATTTCATCATTATTTAATTCATTATTGTCAATTGGCTCATTATCTATGGCATTTGGTTCATCGAGATTAGGGTTTGTACCTTGTCTTAAATGAAGTTTTTACATTCCTATCTAGTGTTTCTCTCTCAACTCTTCTAATTCATATGGTGTTTTATTCTTCAACTTATTCCTCTTCCTCAAACATGATTCATCACCCATCAAGGACAATTGATAACTTTTCAAAGGTGGGGTCAAAAGAAGTACATAGGGCCCATAGAAGTACATAGAGAATGTTTATGGGGACATAGTTATTGATTTGGGTTAAAAATAGATGGTGAAAAGTGATTTTTGTCTATATCAATAATAATGTGGTCATGTTATGCAATAACATGATCGCATTGTATAACATGATCACATTATTGAATAACATGATCACATTATTCTTAATATAGATTAGGGATTAGGGCATTAGGGCATAGAGGTTTATTGATTAGGGATTAGGGAATTAGGGCACAGGGCTTACAAATTATGTTTTAGGGTTTAGGTATTAGGGATTAGGGTTTAGAGTTTAGGTTTAAGGGTGTATATAAGGTATAATCTCTTTATGCCATGTGAACCTAATTCTTACTACAAAGGATGCTAATTGGGTATAAAATGATTGGTAAATAGGGATCTTATAGTTTATAATTTAGGGTATATGGTTTATGGATTAGGGTTTAATGTATATATGGTTAGGGTGTACATAGGGTCCAATGTGTTTTTGGGCTCAATTAGCTCCCACATCATCACAACTTGAGCCAATTAGTCAATTAGGATAATCAATAATGTGATTTGGGCCAAATTAAGTAATGTATACCTAATTATTACTCTAAATAATGTTAAATAGTAATAAACCAATTGGTTTAATGTTTAAAATATAGGGTATAGGGTTTATGGTTTAGGGCTTGGGGTTTAAGACCTATAAAGTTTATGGTACACGAGGTCTAATTACAAAGATAATTGAGGACAAATTGAATCACTTGGACCTATTTGTGACTATAAAATATGTTTTTGGGTTGTCATTATAACCCATGTCATCATGCAGATTGAGTGAATTGTTCAAATAGGGCAATCAATCATGTGATTTAGGCCAAATTGAGCCCCGTGAACTTAATTCTTAGTCTAAATGATCTTAGTTTGGGCTAAAATGATTGGTTCAAGGTTTAAAGAGATTATATTTATGGTTTAGATTTTATGTATTAGGGCTTAGGGTATAGGTTTTAGGGTATATAAGGTACAATCATGAAGGTAATTAGGGTAAATTTGAGCTCCTTGAACCTGGATCTGTGAGTAAAGAATGTGATTTTGGGCTCAATTAGCCCCCACATCATCACAAATTGATATAATTGGTCAATTATAGTAATGGTTGATGCAATTTTGACCAATTTGATCCCTATGAACCTAATTCTTACTTTAAAGGATGTTAATTAGGGCTAAATTGATTGGTTTAGAGTCTAAAATTTAAAGGGTTTGGGGTTTAGGGCTTATGGCTTAGGGTTTAAGGTGAATAGTACAGGGTTTAGGGTTTAAGGTATAAGATATAGGGTCCAATCTCTAAGGTAATTGAAGAAAATTTGAGCTTATTGAACCTATTTGTGATAATTTCCTTCATGTTTGCATTTTTGATAAAAGTAGGGTCAATTAAGCCATACATGTTGCATACATTATACAATCAATTGAGCCATAAATCTGGTTTAGAGGCTCAATTTTGTCCAAATCATGCCTCTAATTGCACAAATTGACTAATTAGATCAATTTATGATAGAATCACACTTAATTTTGCCCTCAATCATATCTTGCTCTTGAAGGGGTTCAAATTGGCCTTAAATGCCTCATCAATTAAATGAATCAACCCTTTGGTTATTTATGTATGACATGACATTAGGGTTAATTTCACTCTAAATCACATCATATACAATTTAAAATAGGTTCATGTGGCTCATTTTGACCCTAATTACCTCCACAATTGATCTAATCAACATTTGCATTCATTAGCTAATGACATTCAAGTTTATTGATCTCAAAACCACATTCTATACATGTAAAAATTGCATAAATAAATAATATTTCTTTACTTCAATCAAGTTACTGATGCTGATCAACCCCCAAATCACATTTTATAGTCATGCAATTAGGTTGAAGGGGATTGAAATAGCCCCAATTTACTTCAAATGCATAGCTAGATTGTTACTCCAAAGGATAAGTTTTGGACATAGGTTTAAAAAATGTATTTTATGACATCTCGTGATAAAATCAGTTATATCATAAAATGTATAATGAATTATACCTTAAAACCAAGTAATTATAAGTAGTTAAGTCAACATATTAATATGCCTATAATTTTTTTGAAGTCTAATGTGATACCATGACACCTTAATTCACTATCCAAGGTTAGGAACCTTTCTCATATCACATGAAAGAACACCACTATTAGGGAGCTTGAGAACATATATATATATATATATATAATATAATTTTATCGCAAGTTAAAATTTGTGTTTTTGGGTATTATGAAGATATAACATGATTGCATTACTAACGTTATTACATTATTAATGAGATCATGCTATTTTAATTTGAATTCAAACACCAATCCTTTTGGCTTGGGAATGGCTTGGATTCTCGAGCCAAAGTCTTAGACCTATCAATCTATAGTTGAGTCTAAGAGTTTTGATAGAAAATAATAAAATTTAACTTTGATTGTCAAATAAACTATGAATTTTAATGGTTAAATTCAAAAAATTAATACCATCGTGATGGGCTTGCTCTCCTCTTTCCAAAAATATGATTTTTTAAAAATTTTGGACTAATTTAAGGTTTAAAACTATATTGATTTCTAACTATACCTTTTTTAGGCACTACATGTTACAAATATACATGCCTATACATGTTTATGTAATTTGTTTTTCGTCGATCCAAGTGCAAAATAAGTTACATGGTCACAAACTAGGCCTAATTCTACACACATTGAAAAAGAATTCAATTTTTTTAAGGTGGTAGGGGGGTCACACGGCAAGCTATCCCTTTTTTGTCAATTTTCAATATTTATTTACAAAACAAATTCATAACAAAAAGTATTCATTGAAAAAAATATAAAAAATATAGGTCACAAACTAGAAGATCTTATCTAAAATTTCACTAAAGGGTTTCAAACAATACTAAATGCTGCTAAAAAAATGGTGGGTTGCATGGCCATCTATCTACTCTATTTTCTTTAAAAAATAGGAGTTCCTCTTCAAATTTTAGATGTTTGACCTAAAAGTAGACTCAAAATTCTACATTTCATGTTCTTACACCATCTTCAAATTTGGAGTGTAGATATCTCAAATTATCTACAAAAGTTTAGATTTCTAAAATTTTAGGATAATCATGTCCACGAGTAGGCCCCTTTTTGTCCCCCAACTTTGTGCACTTACCCTTTGCCTCTACAATAGTTTACAAACTTTCCCCATAGTCCTTTATATTTTCAAATCGAATTACAGTTGATCAAGCATCAACCTTATTGGGGAAGTGCATTTGTGTGATAGCAAATTGGATCCTAGGTTGCAAACCTTCTAGGAACCACATAACTTTTTATGTGTTTGTAAATTGGAAAATCACTCAGTTTATGACATCTAAGAACCTAGGATTATAATCCTAGACTAGTTATCCACTTTTCTAGTGAATCTCCTTTAGGTCCTAAATGGTTTGGCTTAGGCATTTATGCATCTTTAATTCCCCAATCAATTTATTCTTGACATCTTGCAAACCCATTGTAGTTAGGTTGTTAATGTAGATGAATTCTAGAGCTCTAGCTATTAGGGATCCTATAAGCTCACACTTTTTAACATCATTAATAGTGACACATTTAGACTACCATTTCATTTTGTAAGTAAAAAATATTATTCAGATCAGTAAAACCATTGTAAGGTGTCATAATTATAAAATATTAGATTAAGAGCCATGTTTCTTATGATTGCTCTTGACACAAGTGGTTGATTTAGATTGGATTTTGTTGGTGTCTTAAGATTTGATGTAGTTGTCTTTAAAGTACTAATGTTCTTCTTTTCTACCAATTTTTGAGTTTATGTACTAAACATTCTAAATTTAACAAACCACTATATATGCCTCTCAAGTTTTGCATTGTTTAATCTTGTTAATAAATTAGGCATAGGGGATGTGTCCCCTTACAATGAATGATCATTTTCTAAAGTATTTTACTCATGTGAACTTGAACTAACTTTACTCTAAAATTTTTCATCACATCTTCGACATATTTTCCTTAATCTTCTCCAAATAATATCCTCCCTTATAACTACTTCCTAAAACTACCCTCCTGTTGCTTTAATTTATTCTTTGCAACCCCTCCATATTCTCTTTATTTTAATTTCTTCAAATTAATTTCCCCATTTTATACGTAACCTTCAATCTCTTTGGTGTCATTAAATCCTTTGCGTACTATGATTTCCCCCTCTTTTTAGTCTCCAATTTCCATTTGAGGTCTATCTCCTCCCATTCTTCACACTCTTTACTCTACCCCTATTCATATTTACATGAAGATCGTTCCATTTATTCCATCTATATTACTGTCATAGCTCTATCTTTATCCACAAAAGTGTTTTATCTTTATGCTTCTTAGTGTCCTATATCTTTTGGGTTTAGGTTTGAGTTTATTTTCTCAATTCCTTATCATTCACTCCCTTCAGTCTGTATCCTCGTAACTCCTTGCCTGACTAATCCATCTCGGTTGGGATTGGTAGCATGGCCTTCTTCAAAACCAACTTATTTAAAAGTATCAGTAGTTGCTACAAAAATTATCTTGGATGCCTCTTACAAATATTTTGTTTGCAACTTCAAACACAATGTGCCCTTGTACAATAAACTTAGTGATGTATCTATCTATAATGGTTTTTATCCAATGGTCTATCGCACGCATCCACTCAGTGTCTGGGCTTCACAGTTTTTGACATCTTCTTCACTACAGACAAAGTGCTATCTCTTTCAACCTAAAGCAATAATATTTAGTTTTGAAAACCAAGAGGCTAATAGTGTAGGAAAATCCCACCAATTTTTAGGTTCAAAGTACAGATGGGGCTATGGAAATCTAATCACTCAAAATATTTCACCATGAATATGTTCAATAATGATTTCCTTCATCATGCTTCTAATTTGTCTGGTCTCTTCTTCTATGAATTTATAAATTCTTTCATCCAAACATCATTCCAAATATTTTTGATCTAGTAGCCATTTCAACATGTTTTAGAAATCACAAAAAGAATGCCTATGATCCATGTTTGCCACACCATTGTTAGCAAAGGTACCTAGAGTTTACTAAAGAAATACAAAGGAACCTCATGGTTGTTACAAGACAGGTGATTAGTTAGAACCATATCATTTATAAGACCATCCATCATTGGTCCCAAAAATTGTCTCTTATCAAGTCATAGTGGAATTAGTGGATTTGGAATTGTTTGTGTAATAATAGAAGTGGCACATTTGTTCTTGGACAATAAATATTACAATTTTTTTCCCAAAAATTGTCTTATGTTATTTGGATTTGGAATTGTTTTTGTCTCCCGCACCTATTTTTGTCTCCCTCAAATAAGCTACCCATATGTCAATTTGACATGTTATCAAGTCAACTTAACATAATTTCAAATCTAATGTATTTACAAAATAAGTATGGTGGGCTTTGGTCGAATGGGAATCCCTCATTGTCCTAATTATATCCTCAATTTGTATTTTATTTTCTATTATATGTGTGGTGAAATCCTTTTGACTACCTGGGGGGTTTTGTGGAATTGTAGGAGGGTTAGGGAGGTTATGAAGGTTTTGTGTATTTTTCTCTTCATCTTCAATTCTCACATTTTTTTTTGCACATGGACGGGTTTGATGGGTTGTACAAATTGAAAAATAAATGGTTTTAACAAAAAAACAATGCAAATCCAAAATAAAATATTAAATTTGGTTTTAATTGGCAGAAAATTAGTCTACTTACCTATCTTCTTACACGACATTATTGAATGTCTCACTCATTGAGATTTTCAAGATGTTTTAACATAATTTTTTGGGTGAAAAATGTGAAATTGTGCAACACGAGTGCGAGTTTTAAGATGAAAACCACATTTTGTATGATTTGAAAGCTTAAAGAGTTTTTTATTATTGATTCTTTTTATATTTTTAAAGTATTAAAAATGCATACGTAGTTTAGACTTGGTATTATCAATTCTAACACTTAAAAATGTGTATGTGTTATTTTAAAACCATGTACACATTTGTGGCTAATTCATGTTTTGACAAAAAAAAGTCCATTGACTAGTCCCCCAGCTTTTTGCATTTACCCTCCTCCGCCTGCTCATCTGCCTCACAGATCACCTACCTCGATGAAGCTGCTCTCACAGTCACAATCACTTCTCCACTCATCCTCATTAGGGGGAGCGGGAGGCAGGGTGCAATGGGAGTGTGGGGGCAGTGTGTGGTGTTCACCACTGCCTCGTGGGAAGTTTGTTGTTGGTTCATCTCGGTGGAGTTCCCTTGTGTAGGGAAATGATCTAGGTGGTAGTATCGTTCAACCACTCCCTGGTTGGGGCATATCTATTTCATTGGCTCCCATAGACTCTACTCAGGATGGTTGGGTGGTCCCTAATTCTCCTTCAACCAAGCCTTCTACTTGGAATGTCCAACCTCCTAAGAACGATTCATCAATACCTCTTTTTGGTGTTGCGCTATGTGCTTAATATATTACAATTTATTATGATGATGTTCTAATTACTTTGATTTTTTTGTTCTCTACATTTTTTTTTAATTTTAAATTGATTTATATCCTTTAATATAAATATAAATTATAAATACCAACCGACTATTTTATTATTGTAACTATTGATATATATCATTATATTTTATATAATACTAAAAATAGTGTTTGCGTTACAATAATAAAGTTAAAAATAGAATGACACAATGTCTAAGTATTATTAATTGAAGAAGTGTTTAACCCATATCAATTTATTAAATAGATCTCCATTCATACGGCCGTCAAATTAAAACCCTAATTTCACTTAGAAAAAATGTCGAAGCAAGAAAATACAACCGACGTGTAAACACTTACAGCAGTTTATTTAGCCACGTGGTGTAAGTGTAGTCAACAGGGAGTAGAAAACTGAATCCTCACTCCCCAAGTAGGATACACTTTTTGGTTCCACTCAGTGTGTAAACCTCATTATTGCATCTAGGCTTCGTCAAGAGAAATCCTCTATATTATGATTGGGGATCATAAGCCTAAATCGGAGTCTGCAGCAGTTTCTGACTCTGGTTGCAAAACACCACACAGAACGAATCAATCTGTGAATCCATTGGTAAACATGCGAACCATAGTTGTTAATTTCTGTTTTATGTTTTAGATGAGCTTTACGGATCCAATTTTCATGGCATTGAAGGGTATCAGACATCTTTTAGGAGAATTGGGTTGTCGAATTTGGCCTGTGGTTGTGTGGATATTGAATTTTGGAAAAAACATTAGTGTCAAAATTTAGACCATTAGTCGATATATCTGTATCCAAGTAGGTAAATGATAGAAAATGTAAACGTTTTTCATCCTCTATTTAATTTCAGTTAGTTTTGCGTAACTTGTTGTATTGATTATTTTAGGGTTTTGAGGATGGGTAACAAGGAGCTGGACGTTCTGAATGCTCTGGACAAGGCAAAGACGCAATGGTATCATTTCACAGCAATTATTATATCAGGCATGGGTTTCTTCACAGACGCCTACGATCTGTTCTGCATAACGACCGTGACGAAGCTATTGGGAAGACTGTATTATTATGACCCAGCGACGGGTAAGCCCGGGTCGTTGCCCCCGAACGTGTCTGCCGCTGTCAACGGCGTGGCCCTCTGCGGGACACTTGCGGGTCAACTGTTTTTTGGGTGGCTGGGAGACAAAATGGGGCGAAAGAAAGTATACGGAATGACGCTGATGACGATGGTGGTGAGCGCCATTGCGAGCGGGTTGTCCTTCGGCCACACGGCCAAGTCCGTGATGACGACGCTGTGTTTTTTCAGGTTCTGGTTGGGGTTCGGCATCGGAGGCGACTACCCGTTGTCCGCCACGATTATGTCAGAGTACGCCAACAAACGGACTCGCGGCGCGTTCATCGCCGCAGTGTTTGCCATGCAGGGATTCGGTATCCTCACCGGAGGCGCCGTGTCCATCATCGTGGCCGCGGCCTTCAACAAGGCGTACCACCGCCCAGCCTTCGCCCAAGACCCAGAGCTATCCACCGCCCCCCAGGCTGATTTCGTGTGGCGAATCATCCTCATGTTCGGGGCGGTGCCCGCCGTCGCGACCTACTACTGGCGGCTCAAAATGCCCGAGACCGCCCGCTACACGGCTCTCGTGGCCCGTGACACGAAGCAGGCCGAGGCCGACATGGCCAAGGTTCTCCAGGGTGATTTCCAAACGACAACAGCAGCCCCCGCGAAACAACCGACAGAGACGACAGTGCGTGCCGAGCAATTCGGGTTGTTTTCGAGACAGTTCCTGAAGCGGCACGGGTTGCATCTGTTGGGCACAACGAGCTGCTGGTTTCTTCTGGACATCGCCTTCTACAGCTCGAATCTGTTTCAGAAGGACATCTACACGGCCGTCGGATGGTTGCCAGCCGCCAAAACAATGAACGCCATCGAGGAAGTCTACCGCGTGGCCAGGGCGCAGTCACTCATCGCACTGTGCGCGACGGTGCCGGGCTACTGGTTCACCGTAGCCCTCATCGACCGCGTGGGACGCTTCGCGATCCAGCTCGTGGGCTTCTTCTTCATGACGGTCTTCATGTTTGCTTTAGCCATTCCATACAACCACTGGCGCGGCCACAAGTGTGACAGTGGCTACTGCGGAGGCGACCACGCGGCGTTCGTGGTCATGTACTCGCTTACGTTTTTCTTTGCCAATTTCGGGCCAAACAGCACAACATTCATTGTGCCGGCGGAGATCTTTCCCGCCCGATTGCGTTCCACTTGTCACGGGATCTCAGCAGCCGCTGGCAAGGCCGGAGCCATTGTTGGCGCGTTCGGCTTCCTTTATGCGGCGCAGAGTACCCACGCAGATGAAACAGACGAGGGATATCCCAAGGGCATTGGCATCAAAAATGCCCTTCTGTTGCTGGCCATAATAAACGCTCTCGGATTTTGTTGCACGTTTTTAGTACCAGAGGCGAAGGGTAAATCTTTGGAAGAGATGTCTGGTGAGAACGACGAGGAAGATGATGAAGAGCATGCCTTGCCCAAAACTTCTCTTGTTTAATTCGAATGTCTCTCTCTCGAATTGTACTCCTCAATGTATAGAACTCTTTCAATTTTGAAAAACATCATAATATGCTTACAAATCTCTATTACATAATTTCAAATGAAAAATTTATGGGAAGTTTATTGTTTTTATCAGAAGACAGGGTTTGGGTAGGCTTAGGCTTTTCCCTCATATGGCCTGCGCATTTGTCACAATAAAAAATCCGCTATGAGCCTCCCTTCCAATGAGTTTCATAGCTTGGGTAATCCGCGCACTAGTTAAACAAAAATCCTGTTTTGAAGCTCCCCTGTTTCGCGTATATGAAACGTTGGAGCTACCCAAAAATCTGTTTGTTTCATATGAATTTAGTGCGTGTAAGTATAAAGAAGTGTATAACTTTTGTTTTTTTTGGAAAAAAGTGCGCACTTTGAAGGCTGTACAAAACCCTGCAGCAAAGCGCGTACAGCAAAATAACTCATCACGGAACTGAACTCTGCAGCAAAGTACGTACGGTAATTTTTATTTACGAAGATATCAATTCTGCAAAAGAACTCAACACGGAACTAAAAAATAACACTTCAACCTCACTTAAGCGTGTTTTTCGGTTCCATGTGTGCAGGCTATTAGTGTCTTCAGTTTACTTTTTACAGAGTGTTTTTTTATTTGTCAACATCTGTAGAACAGGAAATTGACGGTATGTACTCTATTTTTATTTTGTGTGTTTTTCAGATCGAATATTACACTCTACAAAAGCGACAGGCTATTAACATTTACAACCTACAAACATTGTAAGTTGTAAATGAAGACATTTTAAAAGAGATCTTCCCTAATCTTATCCAATTTATTGGTAAAATATTAAGGAAGTGGTTTTATGGGAGAGGGCTCTTAATTTTTTTTTTTAAGGAAGTGGTCTTATGGAAGGGGGCTCCTAGATTTTCTTAGGATAGTGGGGAGTGAATTTAAGAACATATGTAGCAAAAGTGGTCCCATAAAATAAAAATTCTAGAGTGTATAGGATAGTATTTGAAATTATTATATTTTTATTTATAATTAAAGTTTACATAAATTTTATCCACTCCTATATTTACAATTGGTAGAATATCTTCCTACAAAAAGCATAAATGAGAAACTTCAATGTCTTTTTTTCATTCCCTCAAACTTTCTTCCTTAAAAATAGTAAGCGCATTTTTTTTTTTAAAATTTCCTTTTACCAAACTTTTCATTTTTCATGAACCACCCGCTCATTAAAAATAGGAGCAACAACCCCCTCCATGAGACCCATGCCTAAGAAGGTAGTGGAGAGTGAATTTAGGAGCATATATAACAAAAGTGGTTGAGAAACTCCAACCCCCCTTTTTTTCCATCCCCTCAAACTTTTCACCCCATAAATAGCTTTGTTATTATGTTGAGGCCTCTTCATTGGCAAGGAAACACTTTGTGAATTTAACCACTAGCACTATAAATTGTGTGGAGCTTACAAAAATCATAAAATTTATATTAAAAAATATAATTGATTGTCTAAATAAATTTAAAAATATTGTTTAAGTGTTGGATAAACTTATTCTTGGAAAGAATGTGGTGGCAATGTCTATCTTTTTAAATCATGACCCATGTCATTGAAAATTGGGCCTTTCATTTTAGTGCATTCTAGACAAAGAAAGTCAAGTGTTGTGCACATGTTTAAAAAAAATAGGCAGCTGAGCATGCTCGGTGGGGACGGGAAAAATAGTACATAAACATTTTTAAATCAAATTCATCACCCTCTAGCTCCTCACTTTTAAGAAAAGATTCTAAAATTTCTTTTTACCGTACCTTTCATTTTTCATGGGACCACCTACTCATTAAAAATAAGAGGATCAACTCCCTCTATAAAACCCCTACATAAAAGATATCTCACCTATTTCCATTAACTATGCGTTTTTATAGCCCTCTATTTATCAATGCAAGTCAAAGGTCCTCCGTCTTACCTTTCCAAATTTATAAATTATATGTTTTAATATTTATTTAAAAAATCAATAATTTTAATTTTTTTATTATTTACAAGTTATAGTTACATATTATAATATATGAAAATTTTCAAGAATCATCATCCAAATATACAAGTATTTAGAGGAAAATTTTAATAATAGTGCATTTTAATTTTAGATAACGAATTAAGGTATCATAATATTACATTAGATTTTGAAATTTTTACCCATTTTAATATGTCATCTTAATTATTTAAAACTAACGTTTCAAAGTCTGATTCATTATTATTTTTTTGATATAATCATACTTTTTTTAAACTTATAACCAAAATTTAACTTTTAAAATATTGATAATTCTACACTAAAATATCAATATTCAAATTTTACTTGTCAAAATATGATTAATTACTTTTAAATTTATAAAATAAATATTGAATAAATATTAAATACTATATACTCAATTTCTAATACATTTTAATATTTACATATTAATAAAATACCCTACGCAAAAATTATATTTTACAATTAAAACATGTATCATCAATGAAACCTTAATTTAATTTATATGTTAATTATAGTGCACAAATTATTGAGGTCATGTCCACTTCAATTTATAAATAGAAATAAGTTTTCTTATTGAATTCTAGTCCAAATTTTATACATACATTTGTACCCCTTCAACATCTATTCTTATACATCAAATTAATCATATATCTATTAGAATGTGTGGTGTATGTATAATCGTATTCTCACAGCTATCAAACTCTTATGTCCAATCATAGAGTTGCGTACACCATTGTTCTTCCACATATGACAGAGTGTTGTTTGTATTTGGATTGACTATTGACTATTGTCTATTGATCATTAATTACACCTCTCAAATCGATCGGATGTCATGTATCTATGATGATGATGTACTATAATTGGTGCCAATTTCTCTTAGGGCAATTTAGCCAATAAATTACATTTAAATTTTGTAGAATGTAAATTTTGATTTGTATTTTTCAATGGTTGTAGATCTGACACTACTATTCAACATTGATTGAGGTTTTTCTTTTGTAAAAGAGATGATTTTTAGTCTATTTCTAACAAACATCTATATAATTTTTATATTGGATTAAATAAAATTATTTTTTTAATGTTTTAAAGTTTATTTTGGAATCTATTTTTAAGAGAAAAGAAGGTCGTCAATTGATAAAGAGAAGGAAAATAAAAATATATATAAAATAAAATAAAATTATAGTAAAATAAATTTAAAATATATATAATATAAAAATAAAAATAAAGTAAAGTAATAATTATAATTAAAAAAAATTAAATTTTGATGGGACCTTTTAGGATAATTTTGGGGCATTGGGTGTTGGGTGTGTGATAAAAGATTATAGTAGTTTTCTCATTTGAGTTGTTTCTATTAAAGTGATTGATGGGATGAATAATGAGGCTTAGGTGTAGGTGTTGACCATTTTGGCCCTGTAGGCCAAAATTGGTCTCCTTCTTTCCCTACTAAGTTAAATCGTCAGTCTGATCATGTAACCATCCTCTGCAAAATCCCCTTTTTCTTTGCAATAAGTCTTGTTGTTATAAAACATTGAAAGATCTAAGGACCTACAGGGTTCGGTTTGGTATAAGACCCTTTCTCTTTGAGCAGTCAATCGCATAAACCTTTTCAGCAAAGGAAATCACTCATTTTTAAAGGAGTGCAAGTCTTTTACAAAGCTCCAAAGGGCAAATACCCTTGCGGAGGGCAGGAAGGTGGTGCCGAATAAGGATGTTCAAGCAGGTTTCGAAGGACATCTTGGGGCCCAAGTGTCCTTGCGGAGGGCAAAGAACCCTTGCGGAGGGATCAAAGTGAACAAGGTAGGAAAGGGGCAGAGTTTTCTTTCACAAATTCACAAGGCAAAAGATAGGTGAAAACAAAGGTTGAAATTCTTTGGGCAAAATGCCCGAAGGAATTCCTTTGGACATTTTGTTCGAAGAAATTCACAAGGCAAAGAACTAAAAGAGATTATCATTTAGAAAAAAATTCGCAGCAAAAATTCACAAGGCAAATCTTTCGAACAAAAAGTCTGAAGGAATTTACCGGAAGGAAAAACCTGACTGAAAGGAAAGCAAGTGCTAAAAAATGAAGGGAACATTTCCTTCTGACATTTTGTCCGAAGGATTTGAGAACCAAGGGAGCCCGAAGGACCTTGAAGGGCAAGTGCCCTTGTGAGGGACTCTCGGTGACCATGAAGGGACCTTTCTCCTAGCCCCGAAGGGACACCTTCCCTTCAGGAGGGTTCAACGACAGAGGCCCGAACAAGGAAAAATAAAGGGGAGATATCCTTTGGGAAAAAGTTTAAAGGAACACTTCAGAAAGTGAAGGTGAAGGAAAGTGAAGCCGAAGGAATTATAAATGGGTGACAGGCTTTCAAACGTCAAAATCACAATGATGGAATAGCCGTTGGCTTTCAAATCATGATGGGTGCGCGAACGTCAACTTTGAGGCAGTCGAATAGTCGTTGATCTTTAAATGCTTGAGTGCGAACCTGAGGGAATTCAAATGGATTAAGGCCAAAGGGAAGATACCACTGAGAAAGGAGCCCAAAGAGCCAAGGATTGACATAAGATAGCCTCGAGGGCTCAAAAGCTAGGAAAAGACAAAAGAGATGACAAAAGACAAAGCCAAGAGAGGACAAAGCTGGGAAAAGATAAAAGTCAAGAGCAAACTCAGCGACCCACTGAGAAAGAAGCCCGAGGAGCCAAGCATAGAAGCAGACAAAATAGGTCTAGGTGGCAAAAGAAGATGTCGGCACAAAGAGTTATTCTAGCGGTTGAAAATGTCTCCGCTAAGTGGTCATCAAGGAGCGTGAATAGTGAAGGCACAGCCTATTTTTTCTGTACTTTGCATTGATGAGCAGATAACCACGTGAATGTCTTTAAGAAGCGGTCTTGTTTGCAGAAAAAGGGGCGTTGCCCATACTTTCACAATAATGTTTGAATGCCAAAGTCAAGACAGGCAACTGACACATCATGTTCTTTTAGTGACTTCCTCTTCCCAATGTTTTAAACGTAGCATGAGCCACTTGTAAAAAGGGCGTCATTGCTTCCTCTTACTCTATATATATTGTAATCTCTCATTTGAGAAAGGTGTTGTCCCCAAAAAATGTCATTCATTTTTGGGATGACCTATGGACTATTTTGGCCCTGCACAGACCAAAATTGTCTCTTCCCTTTTTGAAATTTGTCCTGAGCATTCAAATTCCTCATTTTTCAAGCTTCTCAATTTCTACGGACTTCGCAGGAGGAAATCTACAGACTCAACATGCTTAAAATTAATAGGTTCAAAGGGTTCGATGGCTTTAACAGGTAAATTCCTTCGAAAGAGCAAGTTTCCAACACTTATACATTTCCAGGCTTGGTTCAATTAGTTGGTTCAATCAAATGGTTCAAAGGAGCGCGTGAAAGAAAAAGACGAGCAGAAGCTACCAAGTATCATCTGTCGAGACACATTATGATTTGCTTCTCAAAGCAACAAAACGTGCCACGTGTCATCTACAAAGTTTGACGGAGGCTACCAAGTGTCAATGGTCGTTGTATCTTCCTTTGGTTTCATTATCGAGTAAAGACTGTGGCGGGCCCCAGGTAAGTTGCTAAAAGAATAAGCAGAGCGTGCCAAGTGTCATCCTTTGCGTGATTGCTAAAATTGAGCGAAAGTTACCACGTGTCCCTGGTAAGACTCAGCGGAGGCCACCAAGTGTCGACATGCACAGTTATTGAGTAAGGATTGTGGTGGACCCCAGGTAAGTCATAGGAACAAACGAAACTGCCAAGTGTCATCGTCTGCATGAATCCAAATGAGTCCCAAATGTTTTCTCAGTGAAAGCTGCCATGTGTCATCTCTTGCAGGACCCTCAAAGGTTTCTAAAAGCTCATATAAGTTAGGTGGATGCTGCCAAGTGTCCTCGCCTATTTCATCATAAGATGCCACATGTCACTTGTTAAAATGTGAAAAAAACAAAATATGCCATGTGTTAAAAATGGAACACTCCCAATACAAAGATGTAGAGCCAAGGAAAGATTTCCTTCGAACAAATTGTTTGAAGGAATTCCTTCAGACATTTTGTTTGAAAGAAATAATGGAATGACAGCTCGCCAAAGAATGAAACCTTGGAGGCCACCTAAAGGATCCCAAAGGGTAGATACCTTTGTGGGAGGCTCTCACCGAAGGAAAATAGGCCTTTCTCAAGACCCCAAAAGGATTCTTCCCCTTCAAGAAGGACAAAATGAGAATGCCAAAGGAATTGTCGAGGAGATTGATGGGCCCACAGACATTAAATTTGTGGCAATGAAATAGTCGTTGATCCTTGCAAACTTAAAGGCAGACCCGAATGCGTTCAAGGCCTGAAGACTAAAGCCAAAAGGGAAGACCCACTGATGATAGAGCCAAAATAGCCAGCAAAGGGGAAAAACATAGCTCGAGGGCCCAAATCATAGCAGGAAGAGATAAAGAGGGAAATATTTGCAGTAGTTATTTCAGTAGCTATAAAAGTGCGCAAAGATAGATATTTCAGCCTGCAAACATTAAAAGCACAGCCTGTTTGTCTCCCTTGGAGTAAAGGCAAAATGGATAGTTGCATAGATAGTAGGTGATAGAATAAGTGACTCGAGCTCAGGAGAAGACATTCAAGATGAATCAACACGCCACAGTTAAGACGACCACCCTGTTCCAGCATGGCCCTCCCTGATAGAATCAAAAATGCATTCAAGGCATTAATGCACAACATGGGCCACTCCATGGGACAAAGTGCCAAGCCTTCCTTAGCCTTTATATATTGTAATCTCTTAGTTTGTTTTAAAAGAGATCTTTTTGATCACAGAAGCAAAACTCTGCCCAAATTGAAAGGTGAATACTGAGACTTTGAGCTCATATTGTTGTTCATATTATTTTATCTGAATGAGAAATCAAGTTACTTGCAGACTTTGTGCTGTTATAGCTTGTGCCATTTTAGGAGACTGTTCTTATGTCTGTCTTCTAGACGCATTCTTTTTTATTTAATCTAATAAGCAGAATTAGCGAAAGTGATAAGGAAGATGTCTTGAAGTTAATTACTTTCAGTCTTTGTGATGTTATAGTTGTCTTCAGTGTGTGTTTATTTTCTATTTCTATGTTGAGGATTTTGGGATGACTTTGTGCCCCCATTATCCTTTGTATCTCACTCTTTGGGTAGTTGAGGTGGAGACTTTGTGTTCCATTTCATCCTGCTAGTTCCTATCATTTGTTACTAGGTCTTTGTCACTCCCTGAAAGAACCCTGTTGTTTCTTGCAAGAAAACTTCTGAAAAAAGAGAAGTGCCTTCAGTGTTTTCACCAAGATTTTCTCCTTTGTTTGTGAACATCATCTCTAAAAGAAGAGAGATGGATGGTGTATCCTACCCCTGTGTGTTATTTTTAGCTTATATATATAGTATATAGCACATTTATACCTATAAGGAACCTCCCCTTGATGAGAGGAGAGATTTGTCCCCTGATGATGTAGTAAACTTGCACATCTAGCTAACCAATCTCCCTATGCTATGGTTGAAGACACTTATTTTGCTCACTAGTTAGCTAGTTGACAAAATATTCACCCAAAAGTTTTTGGCGACTCCGCTAGGGACACAGTAATTTTGTGCAATTTGGAACCTCAAGTTTTAGATTAAAACATCACCTATGTCTTACCCATTATCATTATAACCTTATCCATTTTCCTTCACCCCCCACGTTAACTAGGATAGAACACATAGTTTTAAGTCTCAAGCTTCAAGTTGAAGCAGGGCCAGTTTTTTCTCATTTTTGTCTTACAATCTAACAGCTCTACATTATATAAGAAGCCAAAAATCTCAAAGTGTTGTTGACCCTATTTTTGAGTTGGTGCAACAGAGCAATTTTGATTTATTTCTTCCACAACCTCACCTCCAATGAACTAGGAGTCTTCCTCCTACCCCTACTAGGTCACCACTACAAGGCAGAGCTTCTTTTTCTGTTGTTAGCAGAGCTTTGCCTATCCATACTCCACCCAGATTTGTGATCCCACTTCTACATAATCAAATCATGGCTCAATGCCCATGGGGTAACTCTTTTGGCCCACTTAATTTGACCCCACCCCTACATGAGCTTCCACGTAGTTCAAGGAAGAATTTTCCCAAATTTTTTGGTGATGGAAAAGTTCACCTTGATGAACATATTATTGCCTTTAGCATAGCTTGTGGTGTAATAGGTGTGGAGTATGAAGACATAGCATTCAGGCTATTCATAGAGACACTACAAGGCGCTGCTGCAGACTGGTTCTACCATCTACAAGTTCAGTCAGTGACTGATTGGGACACTCTTAAATATAAATTTGAAGCCAGGTTCAACCATGTAGAAGATGGACATGCCTTGCTGGCCCAGCTCACATAGATGAAGAAAGAGCCCCATGAACCTATGAGGGACTTCACTGCCAGTTTCGATAAGCCAAAGCATAGGATTCCCATGATCACCCAACTAACACCTCAGAATCTTAAGTGTTTCTTCATCAACTCATAACTGTCTGAAGTGAGTTTTTTTTCTGAGATGGGCTAGACACATAGACCTTGGTGCTGCTCAGGACTTGGCTACTGAGGTAGAAGATGACCTTATCTTAGTAGGAAAGATAAGGAGAGACCCAAACATAGGTAAACACTCTTCATCTTTTGAATACTCACCTATAGTCACCATTGACCCAATGGTGCAAAAGCTAACAAATGAAGTGCTAGCTCTTAAAAAGCAAATGGTGCAAGGGATGTCATCCGTTCTTGCATATAGAGATATGCCAAGGAGGACATTTCAGAATCAGGTGTATTAAGGCCATGCTATCAAGAATCAAGGACATCTAAATCACCTTCCTCCTCCATAGAGGAACATCACCCTCGAAGCACCTCCAACCAACTCAGCAGTTGGATATCTTGAAGCTAAATAAAATTTCTCATTCTAGCCTGAGTTGAATCCTAAAGATGATGCTAATCTCTTCACTGAGGAGGAAGAAGAATTAGCTGTCAACTCCAATATTAGTTTTTTGAATTATCATGACGGATCCAAAAGTAAAGGTAATGCAGCTGAGGGATCATATGATGTATTCACCTGGTCTAAGAATCAATTATCTCAACAAGTTGATAAAGAGAAGATAGAGGGGCAACCTCAACCAATAATTTCAATTGTTAAGCATGGAACCACTCTACCTTCCAGCCAAAGGACCTAGTAGTTGCTAGAAAGGTAAGTACCCCAAATATTTTTGCACCTTCAACTTCAAGTTTGCAGTCCAATTCTCCCCCTCCCAAAACTCAAAAGGATGAACTCCCATCCTCTGTGCCTAGTTCATTTCCAACATTTGATATCATTGACCACATAAAGAAAACCAAAATTCAAATGTCTGAATTAAAATTTTTGCAGTCCAACCCTGAGCAATTAGACAAACTGGTTCTATGTGTTAAAAACCAAGCTGTCTTTGTAGGAAAAGCAATTCCCAAAGTGACACATGATCCCCCCAAGAATGCACCCACCAAGAACAATCTTGTCATTACCCCTCCTACTGCTCCTGGTAGGACTGAACCTTTCTATGTCTCATTGCTAATAAACAGTCATCAACTGAATAACTGCATCATTGATTCTGGAGCTTCAAACAATGTCATGCCTACCAAAGTGGCTGAATCCCTTGGCCTCACAATGACCAAGACATTTGGTAGATCCTTCTCCATGGAGAACAAGCAAGTACCTCTGCTGGGACAAATTAAGGATGCCCAATTTGTATTTGTAATGTTCCCAGACAAAAGAATCAAGATGACTGTCTTGTTAGCCGACGTCCCAACATCATATGGCATCCTTTTTGGGTGGAATTTTTATAGGGATGTTGGTGGTGAATTGAGCATGGACTTATTTGAGGCAAGGATTCTAGTCAAAGGTGTTATGAAGAGGCTGCTCCCTGAGAAGGAAGCAAAATATGTGGTTACCCAGACCTCAACATCTGAAGCTCAAATTATGTTTGAGTCTTCAAGCATAGGTAACTTATTTTTATCCATGGATGAAGTTCATGAGGCATTTGATGAAACTCCTGTAGGTGACAACCTGGAAATGCATTCAACTAGAACAATGGGAGAATTGGTGTACAATACCAATGTGGAAGGATCTCCACCTCTGAATGAAGAAGATTCCAAAGAAAAAGTAGTGTCTAATGAGGTATGGATTCTAGAATTTGATGGCAGCTGCTTCTCTACCAGTTCAAGACCTAAGATTCTACTGATATCTCCTCAAAGAGATATTTTTCCTTCATCCTACAAGTTGCAGTTTAACAACACTAATAACACAGCTGAGTATGAATCTCTGTTGCTTGAATTGAAAGCTGCTAGGGACAAAGGCATCAAACTCCATGCTAAAGGAGGTGTTGAATTGGTGGTTTGTCAGGTGAAGAACCTGTATCAAACCAAGAATGAGAGATTGTGCCACTACCGTAATCTAGTCTAGGACCAAATTGAAAACTTTGATGCTTTCAACATCTTTGCAGTTCCCAAAAAATTTAATGACCGAGCTGATGCACTGGCTATTTCAGCTACTCTCTTGGTCTCCCACCCAGACTTCAAAGGAGATAGGTACACTATTGAGTTGGTATTTCAGCCAAGTGTGCCTGATAATGCCATTCATTGGTAGGTGTTTAACCATGATAGTCAAATCATTACCTTCTTGAAATAAAGGGACAACTTTGAACAACTACATTTTGAAGGCAATGAACCTCAAAAGCCTGAACCGACCCCTGAATCAAGTTCAAGCATGGAAGAAGAGTTCCTGCAACTTAAAGGGAATAAGATTCCCAAAGGCCTGGTTTCCCTTGAGAAACTGTTTGACAAACATGACATGTTTGTCAAATAGGAACAAATGGATTTAAGCTCCTCTCAGGATTTTAATCAAGTAAATTTGGGAATCAAGGAAGATCCCAAGATGGTGAACATTGAAAAATGTTGTACTCCTGAGGAGAGGTTCAAGTTCACCACTTTTCTCAATCAATACATGGACATCTTAGCTTACTCCTATGATGACCTAAAGTCACTTCGGCATGATGAAATTTAACATGACGTTCCTCTCAAGGCTGATTTAGCACCTTACAGGCAAAAGTCTAGGTAGTATAATCTAAAAATATCAAGTGCCATTTTATCTAAGATACAAAAAATGTTAAATACCAGGATAATCTTTTCAATCCATCATTCCATATGGATTGCCAATATAGTGCCTGTACGGAATAAGAATGGTGAAATTTGCCTCTGTGTGGATTTTAAGAATTTAAATCAGTCATCCTTGAAGGATAACTACCCTCTATCTATCATGGACCAAGTACTTTAGATAGTGATAGATTCAGAGATGTTATCGATGCTAGATGGCTTATCAAGATATAATCAGGTTGAAGTTGGTGAGGCAAACCAACATAAGACTACTTTCACCACACCTTGGGGCACATTTTCATATAAAAAGATGTCTTTTGGCTTGATAAATGCTGGTGCCACCTTCTAAAGAGCAATGGACCTTGCCTTCAAGGATGAGATGGGTAAGTTCATCATAGTTTATCTTGATGACTTGACCATCTTTTCTAAGCATCACCTAGATCATGTGCACCATTTGCAACAAGTGCTGGAACATTGCCACCATAATGGCATTTCCTTAAACCCCAAGAAATTAGTTTTTGGAGTAACAGAGGGGAAACTTCTTAGACACATTATGTCCAAAGGAGGCATAAATATTGAATCACATAGAGTCAAGTCTATCTAAGAGCTTACCTTGCCCACAAGTAAGACTGTTGTTCACTCTTTCTTTGAAAAAGTGAATTTCTTACGAAGGTTCATCCCTAAGTTTGTTGAGAAGACTAGGCACATTGTCAACATGATGAAGAATAAGGCCACCTTTAGCTGGACTGAAGAAGGCAAGTCAACATTTGAGGATATCAAGACTAACATTACCCACACCTCAATTTTGGTTTATCCAAACTATAACAAAGAGTTCACCATATACAGTTATGCTTCAAAACATACGCTTTTAACAATTCTAGTTCAACAGAATAAAGAAGGTATGAAATCTCCCATTTCATTCATGAGCTGTCTTCTCAAAGCTCATGAGCTAAATTACTCAAACATGGAGAAGCATGCTTATGTAGTGGTGAAGGTAGTAAAGCATTTCCACTTCTACATCTTGAATTCACACACTACTGCCTTGGTTCCTGACACCACGGTCAAATCCATATTGTCTCAGCAGGACTTTGAGATGAAAAGAGGCAATTGGGTTGCAAAGATCTAGGAATTTGATCTAGTCATCAAGACAACAAAGCTGGTATGGGGAAAGGGGCTATGCTAATTAATTACTGATAACAACCCAGAAGGAATAGAGCATGAAGAGTTCAGAAGAAAAAGACGTGCCAATAGTCCTCTTCATCTCCACCATGAATGAATGGTACTCAGGTATTACCCATTTCCTTACTTATGGTGAGTGTCTTGCTCACCTATCTTATAAAAAAAGGAGGACTATCAAGTTGAAAGTTGCCAATTTTATGTTTTGGGACAATGACCTGTACAAGAGGAGCCTGGATGGAGTGTTCCTCCATTGCGTAGACAAGGAGCAACAAAGCCAACTTCTGAAGTCCTATCACAATTTGGCCTGTGGAGGACATTTCTTCGCTCCTGTAACTGCCCATAAATTTTTTTGGGCCAGGTATTACTGGCCAATTCTCTTTCAAGATGTATATAAGTGGGTAAGGAAATGTCAACTATGCTAGTAGTTTATTTGAAGACCCAAGCTAGCTACCCTGCCTCTCAAACTAGTGATCATAAAAGAGCCATTCCAGCAATGGGGCATTGATTTCATTGGTGTTATAAATCCATCTTCAAGTGCTAGACATAACTATGTCGTTACAGCCACATATTACTTCACTAAGTGGGTGGAGGCTATCCCAACCAAACATGCTACTTCAGAAGTAGTGCGCAATTTTCTCAAAGAGAACATCATTTCCAGGTTTGGGGTCCTAGTCAAAATTGTCACAGACAACGCAGTTTGTTTTACTTCCCAAGAGATTAATCATTTCTATTTTTACTATGAGATCACCCTCTCTCACTCTTCTGATTACTTTCCACAAGGGGATGGATAAGTTGAATCAAGCAACAAGAACTTGGTGACTATCATCAAGAAGCTGGTAGATGACAACCAAAGGACATGGCATAAAGCATTGGTTGATGTTATATGGGCAGACATAATTACACCAAAAAAGGTAATTGGTATGTCTCTTTTCTAACTTCTTTATAGACTTAATGCTGAAATATCAATCACCCTGGAATTGCTAGCATTGAAATTGGCTAAGGCAATTGAAGATCAAATGTATGAAAGTGCCCTTGATAAGAGGATCATGTGCCTAGCTGAGCTAGAAGAGCAGAGAACTGTAGTGGTGGATGGAATTGCTGCCCATCAAGGTCTGGTGAAGAAGTTTTTCAACCAGAAAGTAAAGAACTGTGATTTCCAGTTTAGAGATCAAGTCCTCTTGTGACATAAGAGGAGAGAACCAAAGGGAATCCATGGAAAGTTTGACTCCCTATGGAGGGGCCCTTTTACTATTCATCAGCTTCTTATTGAGGTATCAAGATGGCACACCCTTTTCTCTACCTCACAATGGGTAGCATCTAAAGCACTTCAACTCTTGAAGCATCAGATGAGTTCGCCTGTACATATGTATATTTGTATAGTCTTTTGTTTCTATTTTGTGCTTTTCATTTTCATTGTTTGGAGCCTTTTTTTTTGGGTAACATGACTCCATAGCCCAATGGCATACTTCAAAGGCACTAGAGATTCTGGTTTCTACTCCCCTCAGCTGTTTCAAGTTTTCAACTGAAGGAAATTCCCCAATTGGAGCTAGATATTGTCTCTGAAAAATGTCATTCATTTTTGGGATGACCTATGGACTATTTTGGCCCTACACAGACCAAAATTGTCTCTTTTCTTTTCAAAATTTGTCTTGAGCATTCAAATTTCTCATTTTTCAAGCTTCTCAATTTCTACAAACTTCACAGGAGGAAATCTATGGACTCAACATGCTTGAAATTAATAGGTTCAAAGGGTTCAATGGCTTTAACAGGTAAATTCTTTTGAAAGAGCAACTTTACAACACTTATAAATTTCTAGGCTTGGTTCAATTGGTTGGTTCAATCAAATAGTTCAAAGGAGCGCACGAAAGAAAAAAATGAGCATAAGCTGCTAAGTGTCGTCTACCGAGACACATTATGATTTGCTTCTTAAAGCAACAAAATGTGCCATGTGTCATCTACAAAGCTTGACAGAGGCTACCAAGTGTCAATGGTCACTGTATCTTCCTTTGGTTTCATTATCGAGTAAAGACTGTGGTGGGACCCGAGCAAGTCGCTAAAAGAATAAGCAGTGTGCCAAGTGTCATCCTCTATGTGAATGCTAAAATTGAGTGGAAGTTACCATGTGTCCCTGGTAAGACTCGATGGAGGCCACCAAGTGTTGACATCTATAGTTATTGAGTAAGGACTGTGGTGGACCCCAGGTAAGTTGCAAGAACAAATGGAACACGCCAAGTGTCATTATCTGTGTGAATCCAAACCCTCAAAGGTTTCTAAAAGCTCTTATAAGTTAGGTGGATGCTGCCAAGTGTCCTCGCCTATTCTGTCAGAAGATGCCACGTGTCAAAAATGGAACACTCCCAATACAAAGACACAGAGCCAAGGAAATATTTCCTTTAGACATTTTGTCTAAAGGAAATAATGGAACGATAGCTTGTTGAAGAATGAAAGCCTAGAGCCCACCTAAAGGATCCCAAAGGGTAGATACCCTTGCAAGAGGCTCTCACCGAAGGAAAATAGGCCTTTCTCATGACCCCAAAAGGATTCTTCCCCTTTGAGAAGGACAAAATGAGAATGTCGAAGGAATTTCCAAGGAGATTGACGGGCCCACAGACGTCAAATTCATGGCAATGAAATAGCCGTTGATCCTTGCAGACTTAAAGGCAGACCCAAATGCATTCAAAGGCCTGAAGACCAAAGCCAAAAGGGAAGACCTGCTGATGATAGAGTCAAAAGAGCCAGTAAAGGGGAAAAAGATAGCCTGAGGGCCAAAATCATTGCAGGAAGAGACAAAGAGGGAAATATCTGTAGTAGTTATTTTAGTAGCTAGTACAGTGCACAAAGATAGATATTTGGGCCTGCAAACATTGAAAGCATAGCCTGTTTGTCTCCCTTGGATTAAAGGCAAAATGGATAGTTGTGTAGATAGTAGGTGGTAGATTAAGTGACTTAGACTCAGGAGAAAACATTCAAGATGAATCAACATGCGACAGTTAAGGCAACTGCCCTATTCCAGCATGGCCCTCCCTGATAGAACCAAAATTGCATTCAAGGCATTAATGCATAGCATGGGCCACTCCATGGGACAAAGTGCTAAGCTTTCCTTGGCCTCTATATATTTTAATCTCTTGGTTTGTTTTAAAGCAGATCTTTTTGATCACAAAATCAAAACTTTGCCCAAATTGAAAGGCAAATACTGAGACTTTGAGCTCAGATTATTGTTTATATTATTTTATCTGAATTGAAAAGTAAGTTACTTGCAGACTTTGTGCTGTTATAGCTTGTGCCATTTTAGGAGATTGTTTTTATGTCTATTTTCTAGATGCATTATTTTTTATTTAATCTAACAAGTAGAATTAGTAGAAGTGATAAGGAAAATGTCTTGAAGTCAGTTACTTTTAAACGTTGTGCTGTTATAGTTGTCTTTAGTGTGTGTTTATTTTCTATTTCTGTGTTGAAGATTTTGGGATGACTTTATGCCCCCATTATCCTTTGTATCTCACTCTTTGGGTAGTTGAGGTGGAGGCTTTGTATTCCATTTCATCCTGCTGGTTCCTATCCTTTGTTACCAGGTCTTTGTCACTCCCTGAAAGAACTCCTACTGTTTCCTGCAAGAACACTTCTAAAAGAAGAGAAGTGCCTTCAGTGTTTTCACCAAAATTTTCTCCTTTGTTTGTGAACATCATCTTTGAAAGAAGAGAGATGGATGGTATCCTACCCATGTGTGTTATTTTCAGCTTATATATAGTATATAGCGCCTTTATACTTATAGGGAACCTCCCCTTGATGAGAGGGGAGATTTGTCCCCTACTGATGTAGTAAACCTGCACATCTGGATAACCAATCTCTCTATGTTGTGGTTGAAGACACCTATTTTTCTCACCAGTTAGTTGGTTGACAAAATATTCACCCAACAAAAGGATCTCTCATTTTTTTATGGCACAACCCTGCCAAATTTCACCTTGAATCAATAGAAAGCATTTTTTACCTCTATTTGGTTGGATATATCTCTGAGTGTGTTTGAGTATTAATCTTGTGTTCAGTCAAATTTCCATGATGCTTTCACAAGCTTGATACCAACACACCTGGTATAGACAAAGTGCCATCCCTAAAGGTAACAAGAAGAGTTATATCTAGAGCATAGAGACAGAAGAAGGTTACCAAATAGTGTGTTTTCCTACAATGCCTATGGTAAGTTCATTTTTTATGTGTCTTCATTAAGCCTTCTTGTTAAGCTCCCTATAGTCTAGTCTTTTCATTAGATAAAGTGTGTGTATGTACTCTTATGGTTTAAAGTGTGAGTAAATGAGTAGATCAAATTTGTTTGGTGCATCATTGAGGTTAATTTTTATTTTCAGCATCCTTCTTTCTTTTCAACCCCTCCCCCTTTTTATATATTAGCAATAGTAGTGAAATAACCTAGAGATGCATCAAAGGGAGCTAGCCCTTATCTAGAGATTTTCTCCTCAATTTTTCTAGACCCATAGGCAAGAGGGGAGTCTCCATTGTGCTGCGTGGAAGACAAAAGCTCAGCCTTTTATCAAGGGTGCAATCCACAACATCAACAATTTTTGGCATGCTTGGTGAGACCAATTTTTAAACACTCAAAAAAGTTCCAGGATGGATGTTGGTCCTGTTACAGTAAAAAAATCAACCATTTTTCCAGCATCTGGCGAATCCATTACCAAAAACATTAGTCTCTTGTCAAAGATCAATCTAACACCTTATGCCTTAGGTCACCACATGATTTTCTGCTAAAGGTATCCCTTTTGAATTCGTTGAACTACCATCAAACTTAGTAAGGTTACTGAGGTTTGAAAGGACTCATCCTTATTCAGCAAGTCATTTTTCTAGACATGTTATTAGATACACTTATGCAAGAAGGCCCCAGTTTAATCCTATCATTGCTATGGCTTTACAATTTGTGGCCTTTCATGGTTAGAGTCCTTTGAATCTTGTACATTATGACCTAATCCTAGGTACAATGCTTAAGAGTCTACCTCCCTTTAATGGAGAAGGGCCTATTACTACTATTGAGCATATCAAGAATATTGCCAACCTCTACAATATTCACAATGTCACTGAAGAAAACATTGCCATCAGATTGCTGGCATTGTCTTTTAAGGGCAAGATTCTGGACTGGTATGGGACTCTGCTTATGAATTCAATCAACACATGGAATGAATTGGGCACCTTATTAACAAATAGATTCAGGGAGAAGAGTGATCACTTCTCACTTGCTGAGCAGTTTACCACCATGTAGAGAGCTCCACACAAATTTATGCAAGATTTTTGTATTCATTTTCAGAAGACATGGGACAAAATCCCTATTTTGGTAAGGCCAACTCCAAGCTATAATTTCCTATATTGTTTGAAAGTGTTGAACAACAAAATTGCTATCATGATATAGTCCATGAGAGCACATGTTTTGCCTACTACTTATGACATAGCCATAACAGCTAAGAATTACCTGGTGCAAGATGGAAAGATAGCCTCTAGACCTCATATGCCACTCTTTCCTGAATTGCCACCTCTAGTCTAGACTGCTGCACCTACCTTAGCTCTTCTACCTAGCATAGAAATGTTGGTTGCTACTCCATCCAATGACCTTCATGAAGTCAAAATATTGTTACAAAGCGTGACCAATGAACTAGTGGCTCTCAAAAGGCAGCAAGCTCAAAGTAATCAGCCAAATCAGGGATATCATTAATTTAGGCAAGCAAATAGACCCCCTTTCCAGAATTATAATCAAAGACAGGGTCAGTTTGCATAGGCCAGACCTTATCAAGGCTATAATCTAGGTGCTTCTTCATCATTTAAGGCTTTGGTGCCCATTCAAAATAATCTAGTATAAGAACAACCAAATTGCTCACCTATGGGATATAGTCAAGATCAAGTTGTTTATACAAATGAGATGTCAGGTCAATACATGAATGCATAAGACAATCAGGCAGCTACTCAATTCCTAAGATTTGAGGTGTCATTGCAACATGGCATGGATCACAGGCTAGCTCAGTTTGATTCTGCTCTCATGAACCACCTATAAGGTGAATTTTGTGCAGTTAACTACGTGGGTGATGCAGACAATCAAGGTGACTATGTTGCAGCCAACACAAGGTCCAAAAGGAGAGCTATAGAGGAAGCTCATGCAGCTATTCAAATGTCTGTAGCATCTTCTTCATTACATGTGAACCAAAAATTCTCAAATTTTAGGCCACCAGTTGAACCCTCAACTCCTTGGCCTGTGCCCCAAGTTGCAAGCAATCCTAAAGAAAATTTGAAAGGAGGCAATCCTCAGATCAATGTGGTAGACTAGATGAAGAAGCTACATGTGATTATCTCCTTGTGGGATTCATTGGCAATGCTGAGACAAAATGACATGCTACAAAAGGAATTGCATGGGCTAAATGAACAAGTTGTCCTAGTAAAGACTAATAATGTTTTGATCATGAATGGACACCCTTCCACAATAGGCCAGGTAAATAAAGAAGAAAGAGTTCTTCCTTTCTATCTGTCCTTAGTCATAGGAGATTTCTTGGTGCACAATTGCATTATTGCCAGTGGGGCAAGCACCTCAATAATGCCAAAATGTATAGCGGATAAACTGGGGCTCAAATACAAAGAAATAACTAAGGGAGTCCTGTAGCTAGATGGAACACTAGCAAAGATAATAGGAGTGGTGAGAGGCTTGAACTTGACACTCCACCCCTATCCAACTTTCTCAGTCCCTCATGACGTGGTGGCGGCGGATGTTCTTCCTTACTTTGCCATTTTCTTGTCCATGAATTTCACATCTAAAATAGGTGGCTACCTAGCAACAAACTAGTCCTACCTAGTTTTTAGAATCAAGTATGGGACTAATGTCAAGATTGAATCAGAGCCAATTCACAGAGATCATCTGGAACCATACTCACTCAAGGTGACAAATGTTAGCTACATCATTATTGATCAAGAAAATTTCCAAGTAGATCAATCTCTACCCTCTATCCTTGAAGGAGTTGCTAACCTACTCTTAGATGAATGGGGAAGCGACAACTCTGAACATGATTCTTACAAATTCATAAAAGAGGCAAGCCTTTGGATTTATTGCATGCATGAAGAGGGTACTTTTGTATCAAATTTGATGAAAGCTAGCTAAGAGAGCTTAGGTTTATGGTAACTTTTCTTTGATGGCTCAAGGAGCAAGTTGGGAGCTAGTGGGGGAGTGGTGCTAGTTTCCCCTTCATAGAAGAAATAATTTTCAGCTTTTAGGTTCCAATTTTCTTGCATGTACAATGTTGTAGAGTATGAATCTCTCATCCATGGTTTAGAGTGGGTGAGGAAAAGAGGAATTAGAGAACTATAGGTTTTTGGGGATAGTGAGCTAATCATAAATCAGGTGAGAGGCCTAAATTTGACCAAGAATTCCTTGCTCAAGTCCTATAAGCATAGAGTATGGGACTTAGTAGAGATTTTTCTTGCTTTTAATGTCACCTCCATTCTAAGGGAATAGAACAAACAAGCAGACAGACTAGTAGCAGTTGGTGCTCAGTTTAATGTCCCCAAGGAGATAGGCTAAGACCGCAACTTACATCATTTGAAAGTGGTAATCAGACCCTCTATGCCTGATAATATCACCAAATGGTAGGTATTTGATAGTGATAAAAAAATAGCACTCTTCTTACAAGAGTAAGCTGAGTTTGCTGCTAGATACCAGGCTAAGCTACAATAGTAATATGGCAACTAGATTGTTCAACTAAAGAAAAATAAACTTCCCAAAGGCTTGGTCACTCTCGAAAGTATTTTCAACAAGGATGACCAATTAAAAAATTATAAATCAAGCATCACAACGAAGAAGGAGAACTATGAAAAAGTTGAGATATTTAAGGATAAGCTGCTTACACTTGGAAAAGTGTGTATAGATCATGAAAGGTAGGCCTTCATCTTGTTGTGTCAGGAGTTCATTGATGTCTTCACTTAGGAGTATAGTGACTTGAAGTGTTTTAACCCAAGTTTGGCCCAACATACCATTGAGTTGGAGGAAGGTGCCAAGCCCATCAAGTAGAAACAAAGGCCTGTTAACCCAAAGATTGAGCCTCTCATGCGGAAAGAACTCACCAAGCTGATTCAGTCTAGAATCATATTTCCAATCAAACACTCTTCTTGGCTAGCCAATCTTGTTCCTATCCAAAAAAAGAATGGGGAGATCAGATTATGTGTATATTTTAGAGACCTCAATAGAGTCTCTTTAAAAGATCATTATCCTCTCCCAATTATGGATCATATCCTCCAAATGGTAATAGGTAGCGAGCATTTCTCCCTCCTGGATGGGTATTCAGGATATAATTAGATTTTGGTGCAAGACTGTGACCAGTACAAGACAACCTTCACTACCAAATGAGGGATGCTTGCTTATCAAAAAATGCCATTTAGACTATCCAATGCAGGTGCCACTTTTTAGTGAGCTATGGACATGGCTTTTCAAGGCTTGATAAATAACATTATACTGGTGTATCTTGATGATGTGATAGTATTCTCAAAGGAAGCAACCCAATAGATAAAGCACCTCAAGAAAATATTTGAGAGGTGTAGAGAGTTTGGTATCTCTCTCAACCCAAAGAAATGCGTGTTTGCTATCCATGAGAGTAAACTCCTTGGCCATGTGGTTTTTAAAGAAGGGTTAACCATTGATCCAAAAAGAGTTCACTTTATTCTAGAGCTATCCTTGCCTAAACATGAGAAAGGTCTACAGAGCTTCTTTGGAAAAATAAATTTTATCAAAAGGTTTATTCCAAATTTTGCAGAGGTAGTCAAGACATTGACCTCTATGCTGAAGAAAGATGAGAAATTCGCATGGACAACACAAAAGAAGGATAATTTTGAAGGGATCAAATAGGCTATCACCCAAGCTCCTACCTTGATCAGTCCTAACTTCACTAAGGATTTCAACCTCTACACTTTCAAAAATGAAGAGGTAATCTCTGCTATGCTTACCTAAGTGAATGGTGAGAACCTTGAACAACCACTTGCATTTTTTAACCAGGGTCTAGAGGGTTTTGAGGTCAAGTATACGTATGTGGAGAAACAAGTCCTTGTGGTCATATAGAGTCTAAATAAATTTAGACATATGTTGTCCAATAGTAGGGTTCACCTCATGGTGCCACATCCCAGCGTCAAAGACTTGTTGATTAACCATGATCTGAATGAAAAGAGAGCAGGATGGATCACTAAAGTAATGGAATAGGACATGGATATCAAAACCACCAAGATGGTAAGAGGAAAAGGCCTATGTGAACACCTTGCTCCAGACTTTAAACAATAGAAAGAGGATAGTTTGCTAATTCATGATGTAGCCATAATAGAAGAACTAGCTTTCATAAAGGATTGGACATTAGACATGAGACATTTCCTTCTCACTGGTGAGTGCTCTGCAGGGCCTTGATAGGACTAAGAGGAGATATTTCAGACTCCAATCTCTCCCTTATGTCCTGATTGATGGAGTGATATTTAGAAGAGATTTCTCAGGAGTGATTTTAAGGTGCATAGACCCAAGTCAAGCCAATAGGGTGCTGTCTGAGTTCCATGATGGGCCAGCTAGTGGTCACTTTGTTGCTAAGCCTACAACTGCAAGAATAATGAAAGCTAGTTACTTCTGGCCCACTCTATTCAGAGACACCCATGCCTAGGTACAAAAGTGACAAAAGTGTTAACTCTTTGATTGGAAACAATGGCTGGCTACAATGCCTCTATAGCCTATTCAAGTGGAACAACCATTCATCCAATGGGGCCTTGACTTCATAGGGATGATTAACCCTCCCTCTAGTGCTAGACACAAGTGGGTCCTGACCGCTATAGACTGCTTCACAAGATGGGTAGAAGTTATTAATTTGAAGGAGGCCAATGAAAGTGTAGTCATAGATTTTTATGAAGATCTGGTGACAAGGTTTGGAGTTCCAGCTACCATCATCTCAGATAAGGCTTTAGCTTTTCTAGGAACCAAAACGAGTGAATGAGCATTCAGATACAACATCTATCTCAACACTTCTTCTGACTACTACCCATAGGGGAATGGTCTGGCCAAATCCACCAACAAGAATATGATTAGGATTATCAAAAAAACAATGGAGGAGAATTAGAGAACTTGGCATGCCAAGTTGAAAATAGCCCTGTGGGCAGATAGGGTCATTCCAAAGAGAGTAGTGGAAATTAACCACACACTCATGTATGGAAGGGAATCTAAACTCCCTATTTCACTTGAATTTCTAGCTTTGGACCTTGCTCACTAGCTGTAATTAGAAGAAGGAAACAACATGGAGGTTAGGCTATGTGAGCTGATGGAACTTCAAGAGACAAGGGACCAAGCTATGGCTTCTATGATCAGCTATCAATAGTAGATGAAGAAGCACTTTGATAAGAGATCCTTATCAAAAGGTTTCTCTAAAGGAGACATCATCTTGAAATGGGATGAGGATCAAGCTAAGCCTAGAAAGCACACAAAGTTTGATGCTTTATGGAGTGGTCTATATGTCATCACTCAGTGCAAGCAGCACAATGCGTTCCAACTCTCTAGGTTTGATGGTGAAGAACTACGTATCTCAGTTAATGGGATACATCTTAAGCATTATCACTGAGCCTTCCCCCATCATGTACATATTTTCCTTATTTTTTCCCTATTTTCCCTAAGTGCTTTTGCACATGTTAGTAGTTTTCTTAATCTTGTGTGTGTTTTGTTTCCCTTTTTGGGGTAAAAGCCTCATGATTGATTCTTGGATATCTCAAGGCTATTGCTAACTCTTTCAAAGCTAAATCTTAACTCCATGCCCAATGGACTTTGAGGATACTGGTTTCTTAAGCATAGCAGGCATGCTTCCCCTGGGAATCACCAATTTGTTGACCATTTTGGTCCTACAGGCCAAAATCAGTTTCCTTCTTTCCCTACTATTCTGAACCGTCAGTCTAGTCATGTAACCATCTTTTTCAAAATCCCTTTTTTCTTTGTAATAAGTCTTGTTCTTATAAAACATTGAAATATCTAAGGACCTGTAGGTTTTGGTTTGGTATAAGACCTTTTCTCTTTGAGCAGTCAATTGCATAAACCTTTTTAGCAAAGGAAATTGCTCATTTTCAAAGGAGTGCAAGTCTCTTACAAAGATTTGAAGGGAAAATACTCTTGCAAAGGGAAGGAAGGTGGTGCTGAATAGGGCTATTTAAGCAGGTTTTGAAGGACATCTTAGGGCCCAAGTGTCCTTGCAGAGGGAAAATTACCCTTGTAAAGGGCAGAAATGTGGTACCGAATAGGGCTATTCAAGCAGGTTTTGAAGTACATCTTGGGGCCCAAGTGTCCTTGTGGAGGGTAGAGAACCCTTGCAGAGGGATCAAAGTGAACAAGGCAAAAAAGGGGCAGATTTTTCCTTTAGAAATTCACAAGGCAAAAGATAGGTAAAAACAAATGTTGAATTTCTTCGAGCAAAATGCTTGAAGGAATTCCTTTAGACATTTTATCCAATGAAATTCATAAGGCAAAGAACTAAAAGAGATTATCATTCAAAAAAAATTCTATGACAAAAATTCATAAGGAAAATTCTTTCAGACAAAAAGTCTAAAGGAATTCCTTCAGACATTTTTTTTGAAGGAATTTCCTTGAAGGGAAAGCTTGACCGAAAGGAAAACAAGCACTAAAAAATGAAGGGAACATTTCCTTCAGACAAAAAGTCTGAAGGAATTCCTTCAGACATTTTGTCTGAAGGATTTGAGAACCAAGGGAGCTCGAAGGACCCCAAAGGGCAAGTGCCCTTGCGAGGGACTCTTAGCGACCATGAAGGGACATTTATCCTAGCCTTGAAGGGACACCTTCCCTTTGGGAGGGTTCAATGACAGAGGCTCGAACAAGGAAAAATAAAGGGGAGATATCCTTCAAGAAAAAGTTTGAAGGAACACTTTGGAAATTGAAGTCGAAGGAATTATAAATGGGTGATGGGCCCACAGACGTCAAAATCATGATGATGGAATAGTCGTTGGCTTTCAAATCATGATGGGTCACGAATGTCAACTTTGAGGCAGTCAAATAGCCATTGATCTTTAAATGATTGAGCATGAACCTAAGGGAATTCAAAGGGGTTAAGGCCAAAGGGAAGAGACTGCTGAGAAAGGAGCCCAAAGAGCCAAGGATTGACAGAAGATAGCCCCGAGGGCTCAAAAGCTAGGAAAAGACAAAAGAGATGACAAAAGACAAAGCCAAGAGAGGACAAATCTAGGACAAGACAAAATTTAAGAGAAAAATCTACGACTCACTGAGAAAGAAGCCTGAGGAGCCAAGTGTAAAATCAGACAAAATAGGTCCAAGTGGAAAAAGAAGGTGCCAGCACAAGGAGTTATTCTAGCGATTGAAACAGTCTCCACCAAGTGGTCATCAAAGAGTGTGAATAGCGAAGGCATGGCCTATTTTTTCCACACTTTGCATTGATGAGAAGACAACCAGGTGAATGTCTTTAAGAAGCGGTCTTGTTTGCAGACAAAGGGGCACTACCCATGCTTTCAAAATAATGTTTGAATGCCAAGTTAAGACTGACAACTGACACAACATGTTCTTTTAGTGACTTCCTCTTCCCAATGTTTTAAATGCAGCATGGGTCACTTGTAAAAAGGGTGCCATTGCTTCCTCTTGCTCTATATATATTTTAATCTATCATTTGAGAAAGGATCTTCATTTTTTATGGCGCAACCCCACCAAATTTCACCTTAAATCAATAGAAAGCATTTTTTACCTCTATTTGGTTGGATATATCTCTGAGTGTGCCTGAGTATTAATCTTGTGTTCAATAAATTTTCCATGATGCTTTCACAAGATTGATACCAACACACTTGGTATAGAAAAAGCACCATCCTTGTAGATAACAAGAAGAGGTATATCTGGAGTGTAGAGACAAAAGAAGGTTACCAGATAGTGTGTTTTCCTATAGTGCTTGTGGTAAGTTCATTTTCTATGTGTCTTCATTAAGCCTTTTTGTTAAGCTCCCTACAGTCTGGTCTTTCCATTAGATAAAGTGTGTGTATGTGCTCTTATGGTTTGAAGTGTGAGTAAATGAGTAGATCAAATTTGTTTGGTGCATCAATGCCTTAGGTTAATTTCTATTTTCAGCATCCTTCTATCTTTTCAACCCCCCCTTTTTATATATTAGAAGTAGTAGTGAAATAACCTAGAGATGCATCAAATGGAGCTAGCCCTTATCTAGAGATTCTCCCCTTAGTTTTTATAGACCCACAAGCAAGAGGGGAGTCTCCATTGTGCCTCGTGGAAGACAAAAGCTCAACTTTCTGTCAAGGGTGCAATCCACAATGTCAATAGTAGGTAATGATAGTTAGTTTTGAATTGACAGTTTCTTGTGGGATTAAGAATCTATAAATTGAAGGGCATTCACAAATTGTGATTCTTGCCTTACAAAAAATGGTGCCAAGTCCTAGAATCTTAATAATATTTTAGAATTTACTTGGCCGCTTCTGGGTTCTCTTTCTTTGTATTTTTGTTCTCATTATTTTTACAAAGCTAACTTTGTGGCTGACTTTTTAGCCAACATGGGTATTGATTAGAAGGAGGATGATTATGTGGTTAATAGACATGTCATTTGGGAGGACATGTGAGGGCTCACATCAATTGATTTCAGCCCTTGATCTGTGTGATATTTTTTTGCATTGGAGTGCCCACAAGAGTGCTAGGGTGGTGGTTTAATGATCATTGGCTCTTAATGATTGAGTTTGACTCGTGTCGACTAGGATATATGATTATTTGCCTCAATATGATGTTTGGAAACAATGATTTCTTCTCTATTTTTGTTGCTCATCATTCTTGATTTCTTCTGGTCTACCTCCCCATTCTATGTTCTTTTGGATTCCTCTATTTGTAATAGATCAAGTAGTGATTGAATCCTTGGTGTTGTTGATGACCTTTGGTAAGGGTAATGTTAGGGAAATGGGATTCAATGGTCTTATTTATCTGAGACATCTTAAGAAGGTGTTTTGGCTTCTAATAGAGGAGGTGTTGAAGGCAATATATGAGGTCGTTAGGGAATCTTTTCTTAGTAACAGTATGAGAATTAAATTAAAATTTGATATTGCATCCCTGCTTGCTAGCAATTTGAATATTTTAGTAAAAGACAAGTCTCAAATTTTGTAGTTAGTGGAATTTGTCTTTCTTGGATGTCGTGTGGGCTTGGCTGAGGCTTTGGTAGAAGTCAATAATGTCCCCTTCAACCACTTTCCATTCTCTAGTAAGGATGGAGTGGGGTTCATTCTTGATTCCCTACTCAGGGCTTTGGAGGTGAAATTTATTTACCTATTGACTTATGTGGAGGAATTGTAGTTCACACTCAAATGTCCCTCCTCTGTTGATCAATTCCTCTCTTGTCACCCTCTATAGGAGTTGTTGGATCCCATCCTGAAGCTAGTGGCTTGGTTGGTAGCTTATTGGTTGCTTGCTCATGTTGTTGATATCAAATTATTAGCTTGTGGGATGTATCATGGTAGAATTCAAGACCCAAATTGGGTTTCACAAGATTTTCTTAAGGCTGTGTCTAGGCCCCGATTAGATCTTTTGGATCTTGTCTGGTTCCATTCTTCATCAGGTGGGTTCTTTCAGCTTGGGTATATTAGAGCATGTTCCTTAAAGGGGGTGAAGTTGTAGGAGATGAGCCTACTTCAGTTTAGCTCTTCGACTAGGCTAGGGGGTGAGGGTTTTTGTAGTGGGTGTTGAGAAGTAGGGAGGGGAAGTTTAGGAGTGGATCATAAAATTTGACTCAATTCAGAGCTCATTTTGGGTTAGTTGTTTTTTGGTGACAAGTTTGCAATACAGCAGTTGGTGGTGGTTTGTTTTGTCTTTCTCATGGTCAATGTTGGCATGATAGCTCTCTAGTTGCAACAATCATGGATGAGTACCTAATGTGATTTAACTCTAATTTATATTTTTTAAGGATTATGGAATGTAACCCTAAGGTTGATAAAGAATTGAGTAATAAATTAGGGAATAAACTAATACAATATCAATAACCACTAATTTTTACACTAATTAATTTATTTGATTATTCTATAAATAATAATGAATTAGAGAAGGTGTACTCAATTGGAAAATATAATTGAGACAAACAAATGGCAGGCTAGGAAGTAATGTAGGAGCAGGGCAAAGTGTCATCAATAAAGAATAAGTGTCAGAACCCTCTTTAGATAATAACGTGGCCCTCTTTGCCAAAGCACATTACACTATTGACCTTTTGTACTACGTTAATCACCCTATGCATGTGAAATAGTGAAATTATGGGTATACCTTTACTCTTATTCAGGAAGCCTATGCTTGTATGATCGAGACCTAGATAATTGTTTATTATGTGCTTTGATTGATTTCACTATGAAACCCTAAGCCTTCATGCTTGTTGGGGTTTTAATGAACATGATGTAATTAGAAGAAGAGTGGTGTTAGAGGGTAGGTTAGGTGTGACCTCAACACCCCATATGTTGAGCACTACTTACATACCAATACCTTGAAAGGGGATCAAGTCTGATGTAGTTATCCCAATCTAAGTGTTGGTGTAAGTGAGAGTGATGCTAGTATGCCTAAGTATGAATGGTAATTTGAATGCTTTGAGTGTGAATTGAGACTATAAACCTAAGTAAAACTGAGATCTGGGTTGCTATAGATAGATGTATGCAAAAATAGGGGTAAACATGGATTAATAACCTTAATTTGCATAATTATTTTTGAGTATTTTCATGAGAATTTCCATCTAAGGGATAAATGAATGAGTGTGGTATTTATATAGTGTTTTGATGCTTGTTGAGACATGAAATGAGTCTAGGCTAACCCTAAGATGCTTCAGGGAGTGGAAAGATATCTATTAGGGGAAAAGGAAGCTAAGGGTCAAAACATTGCTCCCTTTGCCAATAATTCATTATGCAATATACCAAGGGGGCATGCTATTGTCTAGGTGGCTAACACATATCAAAAAGTATTGAGGATGCTTGGGTGATGGATTAATGTGACTCTTGATATATCTAGGTATGGGATAGATGCACATAGAACATTGAAAATGATTAAAATAAGCCGTAAGTTAGGTCTAGGGATAATTTAAGGATAAGGTGGTATCAAGTGACACTCATTGCATTAAAATGACATTTTATATGACTAAATTTGTCCCCCCTTTATTTTAGAAATACAACAAAGTGAAATGACTAGGATAAAGGAAAGAGAAACATACATGGGCTTACCTATGAGGTGAAGCTCATGAATGTGGGTTTGAGTCCATGGACTATGCTCCATTATGTGTCCTAAAAATGAAACATATATGAATCAGTACTTAATAAATATCAAAACAAAGACAATATTGAGTAAAGAGATGTGAGAAAGGGGAAAGGAATGAATACACCTCATTGGGTATGCAAACCAATGCAAAATCCTGGTGAAATCCTATGTGTGCATGTAGATGGTGATCAAATGGTGAATAGCTTGGACTGAGTTGATGGCTTGCTCAATCCTTAGGTGTGGGTGGCTTAAGAACTCAAGCTAGTCTTGACTCCATCGTTGCCTACCCCTATGTAGTAGAAGAAGTTGAAATTGAAACTATGTGGTGTTATGAAGCTACAAAAGATAGCTCTGGGCCACTTGAGAATTTCAAAATGTAAAATAGCTCAGGGGCCACTTGAGAATTCAAGAATGTAAAATGGCTCTAGGCCACTTGGGAATTTGGGAATGTAAAATGGCTTTGGGCCACTTGGTAATGCCAACCATTGCAGACGGAATGAGGCATCAATCTGGTGTAATCCTGGTGTAAAACTGGTGCATATGGTGTTTGAATTATACAACATGGAGAATGACATGGAGTTGTCATTCCATCTAAGAGAATTGGTGCAAAATTGAGCATATGGAAAATAATGTGCCATACACATGCCCCAAATTTTGATATCTACACATATGGATTCTAGACTGAGTCATAGTAATATATGTCTATTCATATCTGAAACTAAAATAGGAGTGATCATTGCATGCATGATGCCACTAATTTGAGCAAACCTGTGTAATTTTGTGTAAAAATTGAGTATATTTTGAGCATATTTCATAATCTATGACTGAGACTATGCAAGTCTAAACTATACCTACTATACCTTTTTGATAATTTTAGAATTTTCTATTTGTGAGGCTAATAGACAATAGCATTATGGTTGGACTATAACACACTATGCTCTTGGTAGTGTACTATGTTATTGTAAAAAAGTGTTATTTTTGAGAAAAATTGAGACTGATCTATGAGTGACTATTTCGTTATAGTTCTCGAGTCTAATCTTTGCAATCTATATTTACGTATTGAAAACTATGTTTTGGGTGTACTAGGATGGCTTGATATCTATGACAAACCCCTATGAGTGCCCCTCTTTTGAGTGAAGTTGTTGAATTTCTACAATAACTGTCCTCAAAAGAAAAGTTATGCATCATGTGTGTTAGACTGAAAATATATGATATATGTCTGATAAACCAATATAATGTGCATATATGACATCAAAATGTAAAAGAGATTGAGCATAAGTTGACATTATATGATGCATGTTATATCTATCATTCACAAGGTTGTCAAGATGGATATAACAATGTAAGCATGTATATAAATAAAAAATTCAAATATAATCTGAGTAAACTACTTGGGGGGATGGGGCATGATGTCCATCAAGGCACCCAAGGAGGAAAGGGAGATGCATGAGGTCCCTCATGACATCACAAACTGAATGTGAAAGAAATAAACAAGATATAAGTGTCATGGCCATGACACTTACATGAAATCATACATACAAATACATAAGGCACACAAAGTAGGCCAAGGGGCCACAATACAAGGGACATGGTCACATGTCAGTAAGTTTGAGAAAAGGGAACACATACAAGGACATGTTCAAATATTTACGTATGAAAAATAACACATAGGTTTGGCTTAGAGCCACATGGAAGGACATGTTTAAATGTCCACATACATAATCAAGAAGCATACACAAGGACATGGAAACCTATCCAAAACATGAAATCAATGAAAAGGACAATGACATATTCAAATATTCTTGAGTAGATGTAGAAGCGAAGAGACACAATCAAATCTAAACTAGTAAAGCTAGAAATGAAAGTATTCATAATCATGTGGTACAAATCCATATAAGAACAAAGATGTACATAAGATGAGTCTTTAATAATAGTAGCCAACAAAAAATTACTGTAGTATACGATGATCAATATCAAGATATAACCAATGCTAAATCTATGATATGTATTATATAAATATATAACCTAACAAATCAAAAGCTATGTATGATGCCCCCAATGGGCTAATATATTAATGTTGAATCAATGTATATGTGTATGTGTCCCCAATAGGTGGATGGGCTAATATATTAATGTTGAATCAATGTATATGTGTAGGTGTCCCCAATAGTAGCAAATTTAAATTTGTGTAGAGGACATGCATCCTATAGTAATTTGTGAACACTCGAAGGGAAAAAATGAAGCATGTATGTATGATAAAATTGACTATACTAACTTAGATAACATGTGTAGTACCTGGAAAATAGAAGTAATGTAAACATGGAAATGCATACAATCTAAAATTTGTATTTTTTGAGAAAATTTTGAATGTTTTTGTATTTTTGAACATATTATATATTTTTTTGTGTTTTATGAGTGTAAGTTATGTATAAGCAATAGGAAAATGAAACTATGTACAAGTAATAGGAAAACATACTAACCAATGAGACTTGCAAGAGACTCATTATCAAGGTGACCTATATCAAGTAAAGGAAGAGTGATTGTACATGATGTGTGAGGAGGTATATGAGATATGGGAACCATATGTATTGAATAATTTGTAGCTAAAATTAACTATGGAGTGTGGATATGAATATATGGACCTGACTAAATTAGCTTGTGAACTATGGAGCTCTTGGGAACCCATTTGGTAGAAGAAGCTATAACTAGCATAGATGCTCAATGTGAAGTGCTTTGGGGACTCGATAACATTGATCTGGGTGAGAATGGTGTAGAGAGAGGCTCTCTAGAATCCATAACATGTCTATGATACATGGGTCTCTATAATAAAGGTATTTGTGGGAGAGTGTGTATATGTGGTAATCTTGTAAAAGTAGACCTCACCTATACTAGTAGCTCAAGTGATATCTAAGGTATGCTAATAGAATCTATGTTTGGAGCTATTAATGGTGACTATTATATAACTAGTTGTGGAGTATGTAAAGGATACACATATGAAAGGGCCTCAATTGTAAAAAATTGATTAATGTTATATACTTAAGACATATACATATGGTGGAGGGAATGGTTTGGAGTTTTTGTATCCAAGGCTTGCCCAATAACATATCAAATGTTCTGGCACTAGGTACAACTATGAATCTGGTGGCCATATATACGGAGCCAACCTATAATAGAAGTATGATCTCCCTAATGGATCTTTGGACATGGCCACTAAAGCCATGAATAACTGTATCTATCATAAAATATCCTTATCTTAATAGCCCAAGTGATGTAGAAGTGTAATAGTACACATATTGATGCTTGGCCAATTTTCAACCATGACACTTAGAATATGATGATCAATGTAAACTCATAAAAAGAGTGCATATAAATCTGAGTCATCATCAACGATCTCTTATTTTGATAAAGTGAAAAGAGGCCTATCTGGCATTGTAGTATGATACACACCAATGATATCATGTAAAGGGTGTGTGTTTTTTATATGAATATGATAGGATGCTGGTGGTGGATGTGCTTGATAAGTATAATGAACACCTAAAGCTCTACTATCTCATTAGCCACATGTTTTGGAAATGGATTAGAAAATATTTTCATTGCTTTTGCTTCAATTAGTTGTGTGTTGGGTTTTTCTTTAGGGGTGCTTACATCAATGATATTAACATCTATCAAATTTTGGAGCATATGTCATATGTTGATGCATCTATTCATACTATGGCTAGGGGCCTGTGATAATCATAAAATGCATTGGAATCACAATTCTTTGGAAGAGGCCTAGTTATATCAACCTCTTTGATGGGAACGAGAGATATGGCATTGCATTCCAAAAGTTATTAGAGAACATGATCTAGTGATTCAAGAAGATTCATAAAAGGTCTCGTTAGAGGAGTTAATAAAGCCATGTGAAGAGTTGGATATGAGGCTACATTAACTATTGTAATTTATGGGAGATTATTCAAACTCTTATTAGCAAAATCTAACCAGCTATATATTTTAACTTGCCCATGGAGAAAAGTTTGAATTCCTATTCTTTCATTATATGGCATAGATCTGTAAATGATGGAAACCTTTTGAATAAAATAGATTCATGTAATGTTGGTAATAAACATTGCTTGAATATGTCCTAGAGTTCTCTATCTTCCATGGGGTTAGTCATATTTTCTAATATGGTTTTATACTATAAGACATATTTAGCTATTGGCTCTTTAGATTTTTGATTTACTTGAGTGACTTGAGCATAGGAAAATTTTCCATTGATTTTGATAAAAAAATGTGTCAAAAACAAATCTACAAGTGGATTAAATGATGTAATGGACTGATTAGGGAGATCATAGAACCATTGTAATGCATAGACCTTTAAACTGTGAGGGAAAAACTTAGTTAAGAGCCAATCATTGGACACATAGTCTAAACATGCTACATGAAAAGTGTGTAGGTGATGCTCAGGGTCATCCTTATCATCATACATAGTAAGATTAGGTGCCAAAAATATGGATGTTAAAGGAGTTACCACTATATGTTGTGCCAATTGTGCATGTAGGAAAACATGAGAGTCCAAGTCATGAGATGGTCTAGTGCACCCTAATCAAGATGGATCTCATGCTTAAGGGATTGTACATCTAGAGAGGAGGGATATGTACTATCCATAAGAGGCATTGCCAGTAGTGAGAGTGGGCTAGTTATAGTAGGTTATTGTAAAATCTAAGTTGACCCCATAAAACGTGTAACAATATTAGCATCTGTGGAATTAGAGGATTAACCTATAATGGAATTCAAAAGCTCTTATTAAAAAATATAAATAAGGTCATCTTGCATATTTTAATGCTTAGAAATGAATTTTTTTAATGATCTCTTATTGGTCTCATCAAATTGATTATTAAATTCTACCTTTGACTGTTGTAACCCATAATAGCTATGGAATTGATGATTACAACCCATAGTAATCACTGATGGATCTCATAGAAATTGGATATATAATTGGAAAGCACATAACCATCACCATAATTAATGATGAAACCTATAGAAATTGAATGCATAATTTCATCAACCTATATCAACTACATGATAATTATTCTAGCCTATAGCATAACCATGATGGTTAAACCATAGTGCCATGTTGTTATGCCTATTGAGTTGTTGCGATTAGTTGAGCATGAAGATGGATCCTATAATTTGGAAAGAATATATCAATTACCAAGTAATTCATTATCACTTGCTTCTCTATGAACCATGATTCTTCATTATTGTAACCATGCAACTAACTGTTATGTTCTTTGTTGAAATTGATTGATTTATCATGTAACATGAACAAGCTATCTCCATACATTATTTTGTAACTAGATGTGTAACAATAATTTTTCCTACTCTATTTAAGAGATGATGGCAAGAGATAGGAATAATGAAGTTTTTAATATTGAATCACATAGAAGATATAGAGTACAATCTGTATACACATAATATTTTCAACCTTTTATCAAATACTAATGCTTTACATCTTGCAAGAACCTGTCGAGACTCAATCTCTTTGAGTGCATGCCCCCTAAGGGGTGCACCAGGAAAGGGGTGGGCAGACCTTTGGTGCTTCATAGGATTATTGTCCCTTTTTTCCACATCATTACGAATCCAACCAGCTCCCAAAACCATTCCCTAAGCTATTTCTCCTCCCTTAAATATTCCTCATATTTTCCTCTTTCCATCCCTCCTTTTCTTGTCTTAAACCCCTTTTGATTATTTGATTGTACTTGGTCAACTAGGTCGACCCTATATAGTTTAGGGGCATTTTTCACTTTTTGGGTTTGTTAGCCTTTCAACCAACCTAGCTTAGACCTAGTGAATTATCTCTGAAAATATACAGGTCGACCCTATACAATTAATGTTTCTAAGAGGATTTAGGGTAAGATCTGCCTATATATACAAGAGCATTTCATCATTATTTCATATGTGCAATCAAGAGTTATTATTCACTCGTGCTTATTCACAATCTTCTCTTCCACCATTCTACTTGAGGAGACTTAGCTTAGGTTTCTTATTTGGAGAATCTAATCTTGTGGATAGGTCTTAGATGTTTTGGCCTTTCTTATTGATCCTTAAAAACCACAACAACCTCTTGAGAATCCCCTTTGTCCAAGGGAGAGATTGAGTCTCGATGGGTTCACATTCAAGCAAGTATATTCAAACTCTATTATCCTCTCTTTTAGTAGATAGAAGTAGCAGAATTGTTTGCTCAAATAATACTATATTTCATATTTCATGTATTAGGGTGTTACTCATACTTAATTTAATTAAAGTTCTCTATACATATTTGTTTTATTATTTATAACCCCCCATTTTGTGCCACAAGCTTTGATGTGCATTAGATTAGATTTACATTCTTTTTATTAGAATAAGTGAATACTTTAAACCTTAGGACTTCATTAAGGTTGTTCTGAAATTGTGTTAGACTATAGGCTTTAGAACCCTTCCTATCATGATATGTTTTGATAAGTGATCCCTTAATTGGGTCTAGCGGATCCCCATATTAGTCATGCTCTTACTTAACAAGTGTATTCCCAATCATAAGTGTAGGTATGCTCTATCTTATCCAAGCCAGAATTGATTTATAGACATGATGCATTTCTAATTGCATACATTCTGGTGAACCAACATGAACCCTATCCCACCACTGGTTGGATTCAAGTTTCTATTTTTCTTTTTAGTATTATTTTTCATATATTTATAGTATTTGGTCAACCCAGTCAGCCCTATATCTTTTTTTGCCTACTATCTAACTCAAATACAATACTGGATTAACCCAATCGATCTTGTACTCCTATTTCATTCTTTTCCAACCTTTGTTTATTGTGTTAGGTTGTGGAGCTAAAATCTTCACCAGGATGCAAATAGGAGAAGTCACGGAGCTTGTAGAGAGTTGCAGAATGAGTTGTAGGGCAATCGACGTCAGTCTGATCAGCCGACGTCGGTCACCAGTCAACCGACATCGGTCATGGAGGAGCCGACATCGGCAGCCTGTACGTGAACATGTAGTTTGCATGTTGATTTTGGAGAGTCTATTTTTGGATTATCAGTTTGCATGTTAAAGGCCAGTCATAGTCTTGAGTTGCATGTCTAATTATTGTAATTAAGATAGTCTAATTATTGTAAGCATGAGATCTATATATGGACTCATGCGCTGTATTGTAAACTTGTAGCTAGAGAGTAAGAGAGCAAAATAAGCTCCTTCTGAGAGAGGAGAGCAATGGTGTGTTCCTCCTAGTGCCATAGTACCAAGGTGGGTACTAGTTTTGAGAATCAGAAGGGTTCTTCGTATTTGTATGATCTTGGTCAGCAGGTGAGCATGGCTTCTTTTGGAGATCTACAATGGTGAGTAAGGTCTAGTGATTTGCAGGTAGCAATAGAGAGCAGGAGATATACTTGGAGTATAATTGTGTACTTAGTGCACTGGCAGTGTGTTACTGACTGGTGGAGAGGTGAACATCAATTCTGTATTAGAGTTGATTGTTGGGACCGAGAGAGAGAGAGAAGAAGGTCTTAAGGCGTGGCGAACCTTTGAGATGGAAGAAGTGGCATCTTCTTTATTATATATTCTTTTGAGTGATTATTAATACAATTGTGTATTGTCTCTCATATTCTTGTGTTGTTTCATATTTCTAGTTACTTATTGATTCTGGTTAAATTCCGTGTTTAGTTGCTAATACAAGAAGTAATCATATATGTGCTCTTATTGGTGGAGTAAGATCCTGACAAGTGGTATCAGAGCCTCGGTTGTAGGTTCAAGAGCTGATACCAACAAGTGGTATCAGAGCTTTTGGTTGGGTTGACTAACAGGTGGTTCAGATCTGGTAGTGTTTTTGATTACAGGTCATTCATAGGGGTTTCTGATTGAGTGGGAGTATAGCAATGGTAGAAGAAAGTAAGCTACAAATGAAGAAAATGAATAACACGAATGGTCTGATTGATGGAAAGAAAGAGCAGGTAAAGGGAGATTGTTGGTTGGTAGCAGATCAGCAGGGAGGAGTAGATGTTGCAAGGGATGTTCTGGATAAAGTAAAATCTTGGTTTACAGATTCTTTTGCCTTTTTCCATGCAGCCTGAAATAGAGCATCTTTTCATGGGTACGTCTTTGGAGAGATTTATTTAGGAGCTAGTGAGCCTTGTCAGATGATTGACGAAGGGGAAGTGAAGCTGAAATTTCAGATAGATAACACACAGGTAGTGAAGGAAGTCATGTAGGTACAAGTCTTGGAGATGAGTCTAATTTCTTCAGGAAATTTGGGTGATGGGAGATGCACTGTAACTCTCATAGTGGATCCACCTGAATTAGATGATGGTAAGAAATTAAGTATCCTTTATCTATCTACTTATATTACTGATTCACCTTCTATTGTAGAGATGTGGCTTTGTAGGCTTGGTCACATATGTAGGAGGGGAATGCATGTTCTTAAGCGGAAGATAGATGTTTTTGACAAGCTAAAGAACTGGAAAGGCTTGGTGTTCATGGAGAAGATGACAGACAGAGATCAGCTGAGGAGACTGAATTATTCTAAGCAGGGCTGTGTTGATATGGACAAGGGTTTTGACCCAAAAGGAGCTCACAGGAAAAAGTTATCACTCACAGGTGAACATAGGTACCGGCATCGGTCAGATAGTAACCGAGATCGACAGAAGGAAGACCGATGTCAGTCATAAAGGAACCGATGTCGGCATGAGGGATACCGGTGTCAGCCAGGGAAATGACATCAGCAGTCAGGGTCAGTGCAGGGAACTGACATCGGTCAGGAGCAGACTAGGAGATGGTTGAGATCGGTCACTGAAACGGATGGTGGGCAGACAAAAAGCTGTCAAAAGGTCTCAAACGCTCATATAGAGGTTAGAAAGGGTAAGTGAACCTCATATTCATTGTTCACCTTCTTTATATTGCTTACTGATGGTCAAGAACTAGGAAAATGGAAAAAGCAATGCAAGTAGAATCCAAAAATAGTGGGAGCTTGGCATGGATGAGGAGTGAGTCCTTGGAGAAGAACCAAATAGGTATTTGTTGGTAGAGTTGTTAGCTGGAAGAAAGCACTGGATGAGGGACGGATTCCCAAGTTAAAGAAGAGAGTGGATGGATACGTGAGACGGAAGGCCAAGGGATATGGTCTTGAGGAAGCTGAAAGACAGTGGTACAGGTTTGATTTGGATAACTAAGCATGGCTTCAGTCAATGTCAATGTAACTATTGTGTTTGTCTTTACCAGGTGGATGATGAGTCACGACATTATCCAGTTACTATATGTGGATGGTATACTAGTTATAGGTTTGTACATACATGGATTTGCTGAGCTAAGGGTAAGGTTAGTTCAGAGGTGTGTCATGAAGAATTTGGAGCAGCAAAATTCTTTGACATAAGAGACATGGAGATTTTATCTCCAGTGGGAGCTGGTGTGAAGACGGTGTTGGCAGGGTTCATGATGCAGGATGCAGAATCAGAAAGCACACCAAGGGTAGGACAGTTCAAGCTTAGCTTAGAACAGGGTTCAAAATCACATGAGGTCTAGTGTAGACCTGAGTTTTCCCAAGCAGTGGGGTTGTCAGAAAGTATGGAGCCAATTCGGGGAAGGAGTACTGGAGGGCAGTTTAGTGGGACTAGTAGCAGGTTAACATATTATGAAGGGTCAAGGTCTTCACTACATGGAGTTGTAGGTTTGGATGTGGCAGGTTACTTGGATGATAGGTGTAGCATTAAAGGATATGTGGTGGTTAGTCTTTAGGGTTGATCTTGAAGAGGAATACAAGTCAAGAAATAATTTAGATGGTGTATAGGTATAGGTGCAGCTATTTATCTCCAAGTGGGAGATTGTTAGGTTGTGGAGCTAAAAGCTTCACCAGGATGCAAACATGAGAAGTCATGGAGCTTGCAGAGGTTGCAGAGAGTTGCAGGGCAACTGACGTCGGTCTGATCAGTCGACATCGGTCTTACAACAGTGAAGAAGCAACCGACGTCGGTCACCAGTCGGCTGACATCGGTCATGGAAGAGCCGACTCGGCAGCCTGTACATGAACATGCAGTTTGCATGTTGATTCTGGAGATTATTTTTCGACTATCAGTTTGCATGTTAAAGGCCAATCATAGTCTTGAGTTGCATGTCTAATTATTGTAATTAAGATAGTCTAATTATTGTAAGCATGAGATCTATATATGGACTCATGGGCTGTATTGTAAACTTTTAGCTAGAGAGTAAGAGAGCAAAATAAGCTCCTTCTGAGAGAGGAGAGCAATGGTGTGTTCCTCCTAGTGCCATAGTACCAAGGTGGGTACTGGTTTAGAGAATCAGAAGGGTTCTTCGTATTTATATGATCTTGGTCAGCAGGTGAGCATGGCTTCTTTTGGAGATTTACAATGGTGAGTAAGGTCTAGTGATTTGCAGGTAGCAGTAGAGAGCAGGAGATCTACTTGGAGTACGGTTGTGTACTTGGTGCACTGGCAGCGTGTTACTGACTGGTGGAGAGGTGAACATCAATTCTGTATTAGAGTTGATTGTTGGGACTGAGAGAGAGAGAGAAGAAGGTCTTAAGGCGTGGTGAACCTTTGAGGTGGAAGAAGAAGTGGCATCTTCTTTATTATATATTCTTCTGAGTGATTATTAATACAATTGTGTATTGTCTCTCATATTCCTGTGTTGTTTCATATTTCTAGTTACTTATTGATTTTGGTTAAATTCCGTGTTTAGTTGCTAATACAAGAAGTAATCATATATGTGCTCTTATTGGTGGAGCAAGATCCTGACAAGTGGTATCAGAGCCTAGGTTATAGGTTCAAGAGCTGATACCAAGAAGTGGTATCAGAGCTTTTGGTTGGGTTGACTAACAGGTGGTTCAGATCTGGTAGTGCTTTTGATTATAGGTCATTCACAAGGGTTTTTGATTGAGTGGGAGTATAGCAATGGCGAAAAAAAGTAAGCTACGAATGGAGAAACTGAATAGCACGAATAGTCTGATTGATGGAAAGAAAGAGCAGGTAAAGGGAGATTGTTGGTTGGTAGCAGATCAATAGGGAGGAGCAAATGTTGCAGGGGATGTTGCACAAGATGTTCTGGATAAAGTAGAATCTTGGTTTACAGATTATTTTGCCTCTTTCCATGAAGCCCAAAATAGAGAATCTTTTCATGGGTACGTCTTTAGAGAGATTTATTTAGGAGCTGGTGAGCCTTGTCAGATGATTGACAAAGGGGAAGTGAAGCTGAAATTGTTTACAGATAACACACAGGTAGTGAAAGAAGTCATGCAAGTACCAGTCTTGGAGATGAGTCTAATTTCTTCAATAAATTTGGGTGATGGGAGATGCACTGTAACTCTCACAATGGATGCACTTGAATTAGATGGTGGTAAGAAAGTAGGTATCCTTTATCTATCTACTTATATTACTGATTCACCTTCTGTTGCAGAGATGTGGCTTCGTAGGCTTGGTCACATATGTAGGAGGGGAATGCATGTTCGTAAGTAGAAGACATATGTTTTTGACAAGCTAAAGAACTGGAAAGCCTTGGTGTTCATGGAGGAGATGACAGACAGAGATCAGCTGAGGAGACTAAATTATTCTGAGCAGGGCTGTGTTGATATGGACAAGGGTTTTGACCCAAAAGGAGCTTGTGGGAAAAAGTTATCACTCACAGGTGAACACAGGTACCGGCATCGATCAGATAGTAACCAACATCGGCAGAAGGAAGACTGACGTCGGTCATAAAGGAACTGATGTCAGCATGAGGGATACCGGCATCGGCTAGAGAAACGACATCGACAGTCAGGGTCAGTGCAGGGAATTGACATCGGTTGGGAGCAGACTGGGAGATGGCCGAGATCAGTCATTGGAACGGATGGTGGGCGGACAACAAGCTATCAAAAGGTCTCAAACGCTCATATGGAGGTCAGAAAGGGTAAGTGAACCTCATATTCATTGTTCACCTTCTTTATATTGCTTACTGATGGTCAAGAACTAGGAAAATGGAAAAAGCAATGCAGGTAGAATCCAGAAACAGTGGGAGCTTGGCATAGATGAGGAGTGAGTCCTTGGAGAAGAACCAAATAGGTAATTGTTGGTAGAGTTGTCAGCTGGAAGAAAGCACTGGATGAGGGACGGATTCCCAAGTTAAAGAAGAGAGTGGATGGATACATGAGACGGAAGGCCAAGGGATATGGTCTTGAGGAAGCTGCAAGACAGTGGTACAGGTTTGATTTGGATGACTAAGCATGGCTTCAGTCAATGTTAGTGTAACTATTGTGTTTGTTTTTACCAGGTGGATGATAAGTCACGACATTATCCAGTTACTGTATGTGGATGGTATACTAGTTATAGGTTTGTACATACATGGATTTGCTGAGCTAAGGGTAAGGTTAGTTCAGAGGTGTGTCATGAAGAATTTGGAGCAGCAAAATTCTTTAACATAAGAGACATGGAGATTTTATCTCCAGTGGGAGCTAGTGTGAAGATGGTGTTGGCGGGGTTCATGATGCAGGATGTAGAATCAGAAAGCACACCAAGGGCTGGATAGTTCAAGCTTAGCTTAGAACAGGGTTCAAAATCACATGAGGTCTAGTATAGACCTGAGTTTTCCCAAGCAGTGGGGTTGTTAGAAAGTATGGAGCCAATTCGGGGAAGGAGTACTGGATGGCAGTTCAGTGGGACTAGCAGTAGGTTAACATGTTATGTAGGGTCAAGGTCTTCACTACATGGATTTGTAGGTTTGGATGTGGCAGGTTACTTGGATGACAGGTGTAGTATCACAGGATATGTGGTGGTTAGTCTTTGGGGTTGATCTTGAAGAGGGATACAAGCCAGGGAATAATTTAGATGGTGTACAGGTATAGGTATAGGTGCAGATGTTTATCTCCAAGTGGGAGATTGTTAGGTTGTGGAGCTAAAAGCTTCACTAAGATGCAAACAAGAGAAGTTACGGAGCTTGTGGAGGTTGCGAAGAGTTGCAGAATGAGTTGTAGGGCAACCAACATCGGTCTGATCAGCTGATGTTAGTTTTATAGTAGTGAAGAAGCAACTGATGTCGGTCACCAGTCGGCCGACATCGGTCATGGAGGAGCCGACGTCGGCAGCCTATACGTGAACATGCAATTTGCATGTTGATTCCAGAGAGTCTATTTTTGGACTGTCAGTTTGCATGTTAAAGGCCAGTCATAGTCTTGAGTTGCATGTCTAATTATTGTAATTAAGATAGTCTAATTATTGTAAGCATGAGATCTATATATGGACTCATGGGATGTATTGTAAACTTGTACCTAGAGAGTAAGAGAGAAAAATAAGCTCCTTCTGAGAGAGGAGAGAAATGGTGTGTTCCTCCTAGTGCCATAGTACCAAGGTGGGTACTGGTTTGGAGAATTAGAAGGGTTTTTCATATTTTTATGATCTTGGTCAGCAGGTGAGCATGGCTTCTTTTGGAGATCTACAATGGTGAGTAAGGTCTAGTGATTTGCAGGTAGTAACAAAGAGTAGGAGATATACTTGGAGTACGGTTGTGTACTTGGTGCAATGGCAGTGTGTTACTGACTGGTGGAGAGGTGAACATCAATTCTGTATTAGAGTTGATTGTTGGGACCGAGAGAGAGAGAGAAGGTCTTAAGGCATGGTGAACCTTTGAGGTGGAAGAAGAAGTGGCATCTTCTTTATTGTATATTCTTCTGAGTGATTATTAATACAATTGTGTATTATCTCTCATATTCCTGTGTTGTTTCATATTTCTAGTTACTTATTGATTTTGGTTAAATTCCATGTTTAGTTGCTAATACAAGAAGTAATCATATATGTGCTCTTATTGGTGGAGCAAGATCCTGACATATTGTATAATATTGACCCAGTTAAACTTGTACTATTTACATACCTTTTCCAAACTCTATTTTTTGTACAAGATCAACCCAATTGACTTTGTACTATCTATAGACCCTTTTTAACCTCTATTTATTATACCATGTCAATCCAGTTGACCTTATATTATTTTATGCATTTTTTATTTATTGATTCAATTCCCTATATGTCTGACTTAGTTTTCATTTTGCCTAACTTAGTTCTTTGTCTCTATCTATTATTGTTCTTGCTAATCACCCTCTTTCTTTCCTCGAGCATCATATCCCCTATCAGAATCTTCCTAGATAGCTTGAATCCATTTAAAAACTATATGGGGTTCTCTTTGATTCTTATATTTTCTTATATTTTCTTCCTCTTTTAAGCTTGTGAGGCATCTTGTAATGCCCATCCACACATTTATCTAGCCTTTAGGGCATCTTGTGATACCCACCCACATGTCATTTTAGACTCTGGGGCATCTTGTGATGCCCATCCCTACATCCACTTACCCTTTGGGACATCTTATGATGCCCACTCTTATTCTCCATTACATGCTACCAAACTAATTCAACTTCAAGAAACCTTTTGAGATATAAGATTGTCTCTCATGTGCTCATCCTTGATATATCCATTAATATAGAATCATTTCCTTCTTTTCATGCTTTATATCTATATCTATTTAACACTTTTTATAGGTTACTTAAGTATGGGTCTCTCCCTATGTATTAAGTTCCTTCTTTTCACAAACCTTTAATCCTCTCTTTTGGTCTTTTGGTTTCTTGATGTACCATATTCTTAAATATCTTCTTGCATTTTCTTGTTTTTTTCACCCCTTGGGTTTTTATTTTATGAGTTACTTTGTAAGACCACAGATAGGACCTGACATTCCTCACAAAATCACCATCTTTTATCTATTTTTCACATACTTTTTGCTTGTCAATGTTGTTTTGGAATCCCTTGGGTTTTTATTTTGTGAGTTGCTTTATAAGACCGTAGATAGGACCCAAAATCCCCCACAAAATTACCATCTTTTTGCTTATTCCTTTTTACTTTATCTTTCACATGTTGTTTTGGCACCCCTTGGGTTTCTATGTTATGAAGTTGTAGTGTAAGACCATGGATATGACCCGACCCTCCTCATCAAATTACCACCTTTTCATGTTCTTCATCCTTGTTCTCAAACTTTAGCTTTTTCTTCTTTTCTTAGATGAAATCTGCACAATAATCTATGTTAGCATGTTTTTCTCCATTTCCCTCATTCTTATGATAAGGAATCACACTTTACCATCATTGTATCCCTCTTTTCCCTTTGTCACATTTTTTGTGATTTGAAGTAATTTAAATTGTTCCATGCATCATTCCTCTTGATTTCCCCTTCCTTTCATCTCCCCATTAGATAAAACAAGGTCGAAGTCAAAATAGCACTTTTATTTCACCAATATTTATGAGACTCTTAGATTCCATACTCTTTAAAGTTCTCTCTCTTAGCAACCTTGTCCCAAGTATTCAAATGAATGTCATCTTTAACATCCATGTTTGGTTTTCCAAATCCGTATGGAGGAGGAATAGGAAAAGCCATCAATAAATTTAAAATCCAAATCATTTGAAACAAAAGGTAATGATATCTAAAAGGAAATATACAAATCTCAAAATTTAAATTCACACCAAAATACATGATTACAAACACATCTCTTATCTCTAATCAAATCTCAAACTCTAAAGTAGGAATCACATAGAGCCAATGTCTTTTGGGGTGTAGTAGGCCAGTAGATTGGAATATGGAAATTCAAAAAACTCTATGGTGCTACCTACTTTCTCATGCAAGTACCTAATCTTCACAGTAGACCGATGAATCTATAAGGGGTCATGAGAAATGGGGAACACATTGTGGGAAGGTAGGTCCATTTTAATTTTCATGCATATATCATTCATGGGATGATATATATACTACATTTGTTGACCTAAGACTTGTGTCTCTAAGATAAGTTCTTCATAGTCCTTAAGGTTGAAAGTCCTCTTGTTTTGACAAACCTAATTTGAGTGTCTTGATTTTGATAAAGAGATCCTCTACCTTAGTTTTTTATTCATTCTCCCCTCCACCCATTTAATTTTCCCCCTTGATAGGCAAATTATGATTCTAAATTCTTTCCCCCTCATTCTTTAAATTCCTTCTTCTTCATCTCTTAAAAACATGCTAGCACTACTTTGATTCAGTTTTATCTATCCTTAAAACGAAACAACATGTTTGAGAAACTATGGATTTCTTGTTTCATTTACACCATGATTTACATTTATAGACTTACTTTACTATCTTTTTACCATTTATCATTGTTTTACTATCCTACTATTAAATACACCTGAGTTCATACCCTTTTTCTATTATTGAGTGAGGCTGGCTTGTTACTTCTCACTCAACAATGTTGTTTTCCCTTTTATGCATCCCTTTTTCATTGTTGAGTGAGAGGTGGATTGTTACTACTCACTCATAAGTGTTGTTTTACCATTTTGTTTAGTCTTTTGCCCTTTGATTTGTTTAATTACCATCCTATTTGACATGTATCCTTGGTTTGACTTGGTGAGTTTGCCTTTCGTACTTAAGGATAACTTGTTTGAGTTTTTTGATCTTTAGTAGTCTTGGATTTCTCGTTACTCGATTTACTCTTGTTGTTTGACTTGGTCATTTGGTCTAACATAGCACTTGTCACCCCATCTTGTCAAATTTTCGAAGTACATCCCATCCTCATAACACCAACTATATTGTCTTTTCTTAAGTTTGTTTGTTTTTGATCTTTAGTTTTGTATATTGGGTGTGTCAAAAGTAGTCTTTGAACCCTACACAATCAAAACTAACCACACAATAGAAAAACATCCCACGATAAAGGTAAGTCAAGGTACATATTACATACATACACACACACACACACACACACACACACACACACACACACACACACACACACACACACACACACACACACACACACACACATTTTATTTACTTATTTATATTAGTTTCCCTTTCAGTCATTTACTTTTAGTTATTTTTGATTTAAAATAATGTAATTTTTTTTAGCATCAACATTATGTGTTACTATGTTCTTTCTTGAAGCACCATCCCATATTGTACCTTAGTAACACATGATGAGATTTGAATTGGGCATATGTATACACATAATATTTTCAAATTTTTATCAAATACTGATGCTTTACATCTTGCAAGAACCCATCGAGTCTTGATCTCTCTAAGTGCATGCTCTAAGGGGTGTATTGGGAAAGGGGTGGGTAGACCTTTGGTGCTTCACATGATTGTTATCCCTTTTTTTCATATCATTAACAATACAACCAGCTCCCAAAAACCATTCCCTAATCTATTTTTCCTCCCTTGAATATTCCTCTAGTCTTTTCCTCTTTCCATCCCTGCTTTTCTTGTCTTAAACCCTTTTTGGTCAGTTGCTTGTACTAGGTCACCTAGGTTGATCCTGTATAGCCTAGGGGTATTTTTCACTTTTTTGAGTTTGTTAGCCTTTTAGCTGACCTAGCTCAGACCTAGTGAATTATCCTTGAAAACATACATGGTTGACTGGCTGACCTTGTATAGTTGATGTTTTTATGAAGATTTAGGGCAAGATCCAACTTTATATACAAGATCATTTTGTCATTATTTCATATGTGCAATCAAGAGTTATTATTTGCTTGTGCTTATTTACAATCTTCTCTTCCACCATTACTTGAGGAGACTTAGTTGAAATTTCTTATTTGGAGAATCTAGTCTTGTGGATAAGTCTTGGATGTTTTGGCCTTTCTTAGTGATCCTTACAACCCTTTGGCCAAGGGAGAGATTGAGTCTCAATGGGTTCACATTTAGGTGAGTATATTCTAACTTTGTTTTCCTCTCTTTTAGTAGATAGAAGTAACATAAGTGTTGGCTCAAATAATACTATCTTTCATATTTTATGTATTAGGGTGTTACTCATACTTACTTTACTTGAAGTTCCCTATACATATTTGTTTGATTGATTCTAACCCCCCACTTTATACCAAAAGCTTTGATGTGCACTAGATTAGATTTACTTTCTTGTTATTAGAATAAGTGAATAATTTAAACCTTAGGACTCCATTAGGGTTGTTGTGCAATTATGTTAGACTGTAGGCTTTAAAACCCTTCCTAGCATGATATGTTATGACAAGTGATCCCCTGATTAGGTTTAACAGATCCCTATATTGGTCATGCTCTTAATTAACAAGTGTATTCCCAATCAAAAGGGTAGGTATGATCTATCTTCTCTGATCCAAGATTTATTTATAGATATGATTCATTTTTGATTGCATATATAATCTAAATTCTTTATAAAATTTTACTGTAGCAATACTCACATTGCTACAAGATATTTTAATTCAAGAATAATTGGTTTAACGTAAAGAAATTATTTTAAAGGGAAGGATTGAAACTCAAATCTGACTGAAGAGGGCTTCCTCTCAAGGACTTATGGTAAATATCATGATTTGTTAGTTTAACTATTATTTATGTTGTGTGAATAATACAATTTCATGTTGAAGTTTGTATGTGTGTTCACTTTCTTAAGTTGATTCAATAAATAAATATGTTACTTGTGTGAGTGTCCTTAATTTTCCTTAGGAATATTCCAACCCGAAGATCAACAGTTTAGTTCATTTACAACAAGTGTGATTTCATTTCCAACAAGTGTGATTTCATTTCCATCAAAAATAAGTTTCATTTCTAGCACTTACATTGCATGTATTTTAATTTTTGCAAGAGTGTTTTCCTATACACAACCTATAACCCCTCAATCTATGAAAATAAATAGTGTTTTATATATAGTGTTTAAACCTTTTTAAGTATATAGACTATGGGTTGATAATTAATGAAAGTAGTATAATTGATAAACTAAGTGGTTACCCTATGAAATATCTCTATCAGGTTATACTCAAGTGATTGGATTATTCTAATTTATTTATGGAGTTTATTTTGATCATCATTTTGGTGTCATTTCTGGGGAGAGGTCTCAAAAATTAGATCTTAAGGAGATTGAGTTAGATTTCTTCTTTCAATTTCCTACTTTCTAATTTAAAATTTTCTCACTTGTTAATAGAATATTTCCATTTTTCCTTAATTATAAATTTAAATTTCTACAATTAAATTTAGCCAAAAAAAAAGAAAAATATCATTCAAGACTAACCCTATATACATAGATTTTTTATAGGGGAAGAATCATCACCTACAAAAATCACAAGTCAAAATAATGTTAGTAGTATGTTCATAGGTGTCATTTGAAAATCTAGAAGAGACAACAACAAAGGAGTTCTTGGTTGAGTCAGTAGAATAGTCCAAAATCAAGGAAGAGAGGGACCCTCATACCCCCGAGAAGGACATCTTTTCACCATTTCAAAGAGTCCCTATATGGCCACCCTAAACTTAGAGAACTAGTGTTCATCCCCCTTCACACTCATCTAAAATACTCTCTTAAAGAGAACTCAGAGCCTTTCTAGCACCAAAAAATAAAAAGAAGAATTGTCAAGTTTGTTGAACCCACTGAACAAGTTGGAAAAGACAATATTTTGAGCTCCAAAATAATTTATAATAATTTCCACCTCATCACCCATAATAATAAGTTTTTTCCCCTCCTTTAAATAATTCTAAATCCATTTTTCACTATGCACCTTTGGCTAAAATTGACAAAGTATTTAAAGCATGGGTAGCTGGAATCTCTAGTTTAGAAGTAGTTCAAAAGACCATCGGGGACCAACAAGGAGAAATCTATGTCAATGAAGCCACAACCTTTGATTTTCCCATCAATACCTATGTGGGTAGTGTACCCATGAAGAATATTCCTCTTTCATGTTGCCAAAATTTAGAGGAATGGTTAGTGAGGATCCTAACACATTCCTCTTTGAGTTTGATGTCCTATGTTGTAGTTATGAATACAAGCATGATGCCCAAAATGTCAGATTATTTATAGCCACCTTTAAGGATGCAACCCTTTGATGGTTTATGATACTAGGTGGAGATGTGATTTCCACTTGGCCTAAAATGATATATAAACTCCTCTCTAAATACCAAGATTATTGTAGAGGGAGGATGTCACAAAATAAAGGTGAACCTTTAGAGGACTATCTTGAGATATTCTTTTTCAGCGTATATAAATATAAATAGATTGCATTGGATTAAGAATCTATTAAATTGGTATTCTTTAAATGAATTAGAGATGAATGTGTTCTTTAAGCATTAGATATAATGGGTATCAAAGATGTGTCACATATGAAATTTGAGGAAATCATACTCTTATGTAGAAACTAATCAATAAATATGATGAAGAAGAACCACAATAAATAAATTTTGCCTTTGTCATCCACCAATAGACTCTCACAAAGGAAAGTGAATAATTTTATATAGAACATTAAATAATATATAATCAACCATCTAGTCACATAGTTAGACACACTTCACACATAAAGGAAGCAATAAGAAATAAAACATTCCTTAATTATGTATTTTTAGATTACCACAAGAAAAAATAGATTATAAATGTCATGATATTAAAGAAAATAAAAAATGCATAATAGAATCCTGAAATAGTAGAGAATTGGAGGAGATAGAGAGACCATTTTCTATGTGTCTCAAAGGAAACCATGCATTGAAAGGCCACAAAACACATGTATGCCACATAATTATATATTTTTTTAATTCTCAAATTTTATTTACTACTCATAATTGGTATGGACCTAATCCTTGGATCCTAACGCACACCCAAGAACTAAATTGGTTACCAAAAAAACTTCAATCCCTGACCACTTGGCCACAAACCCAACTATGGCTACCTCAAAACTACAATCAATCATGGTAGGTCCAAAAGAAAAATTAGAAATGGAAATACCAATTTTAACTAATGGCTACAACCATGGAAGGGAAATCATCCATGGTATAACCCACATGTTTCTTTCTCACAATAATTACAACCAAAACAACCACATCAACATGCATTGATACCTAATAATTATAAAAATCTAATGCCTAGTTACTAGTCAACCCATAGACAAATTTAGTTGCCTACCCAATCTATGCCATGCCCCAAAAATAAGTCAATCCAACAAACACAAGCTAACAAAATAATGCAATATTCCACATATTCCATGGAGGTAGATGATGTATAACTTCATACAGGATGAGTTCTCCTAATAGCATCACTAACTCATAGCCATGTGATACAACCCCCACTCTTGAACTAAGTACATATAAAAGTCATTAAGGGCATAAAAAACCTCCTTTTTGAGATATTAAACCTCTAAAGTTTAGAATTAGAATATGAATTTGACTTTGTAGGACATCTCAAAAATGTTTGTGTCAAAATCCCCTTTTTTTAGGCTATAAAATATGCCCCCATCTACATCAAATATATCCATGAATTATTCTTAAAGAAATATGGTTATAAGAGGGATGATCCCAAGATTGTCCAAGTAGTTGGGTAGCTTGCACATATCATTTTGGGCAATGTAGTCTCACACAAATTCTCCAATCTAGGTAGTCTAATAGTGGATGTCCATGTCTAAGGTACCCTCACTCAAAATAGCTTAATAAAATTAGAAGAAATAATTAATGTAATGGCCAATAAAACCATTCAAAAACATATCCTAAGGTCTTTGTCCAACTACCACCATTTTTAAAATGGCATAGAGATCAACAATTAATACAAAAGGAGTTATATAATATATGGTCATTACAGTGGATTCATGGGAATACATGGCTGATTTTATCATTTTATAGCTGAAATTCAACTTAGGAGGATATCCACTCATCCTTGGAAGACCATGGATGGATACTACTAAGGAACATGTTGATTTCCAATGGTAATACTACTAAGGAATGAGTTCTCTATCCACTAACCCAACCTTCATGTGAAGAAAAATATGGATGGGTAGAAGATGAGGACAATAAACAAGTATCATTGTAGACATCACTCATGATTGAATGCATACCACACTTAAAATAAAAATATTATGACACAATAATTTAAAATGTATTAAAAAACACCTATCAGAATAGTTCACACACAACTAACTTACTACAATGCCTACCATGTCCCCTCTCCAACATATTTCCAATAAAAGAAACCTCTACTAGTAAGGGAGGCATTAACACTTTTCATCAAATACTACCACACCATTTTATCCTTATCCCATTGTTAGGAAGCATAAAACCCATGGGGTCCCTATCCAAACAAGTAAAAATCTTAGTTGGATGCCATCTCAACATCAATAATAAGTTTAATTCTGAAAAATAAACTCAACTCCTAACCATGCTCCAAAAACATAAAACTACCTTCACATGGGATTACCATTATATTAGAGGCATAAATATTTATCTATTCACCCACTAAATATATATTAAGGAGGAATGCAAACCCATTGCCAACCACAAAGACAAATGAATCTTGTTGTCAAAGACAATGAAAATATAACTACAAAAACTTCTAGTCACTAGATTCATCTATCCAAAATATGATAGTCAATTGGAATATCCCATTTTTATTTTGCCTAAAAAAGAGTAAAATTTCATAATGTATAGACTATAGATAACTCAATACAACCATAAGGAAATACCACTTTCCTCTTCCTTTCATTGACCAAGTTTTTTACACATTGTTAGGGAAAGAAATATTTCTCATTTATTGACAGATTTAGTGGCTATAAAAAAATAAAAATAGATCTTGAGGACCAAGATAAAAATACATTCAAAATTCCTTGGGGTACCTATACACACCATATTTAGATTATGCAATGCTTTGACTAATTTTCAAAGGGTTGTTTTGAACATCTTTTTTGATATATCCCATGATTGTGTCAAGGTCTACATGGATGGATTCACTTTTTATGGCAACACATATGTTAGATCTATCTTGAATTTTGAGAGATTCCTTCAATGTTGTGAAGATCTGACACTAGTGTCTAAGGCCACAAAAAGGATATTCCAAGAATCTAATGATTATTCCAAGATTATCTTCTAATCCAATTCTAACACGTTCCTACCCAAACTTGCATGCAAATAATAAACTAGCTAAGTATCATTTGTTTCCAATTTATTTTAATATCTATCAATAACTATACTATTTTTATCAATCTTAGTTGTATAAATTCTAAAATATTTTTTTTGTCATATTTTTATTGGTTTTTATACCCCTTAGATTAGTTCATCATCCTTGTGTAAAAGCTAATCTAATCCTTTCAACCCTAGATAACCCATTTATCTAGATTTAGGGTGAAAAATTTGGTGAGCCCAAACTTTGGTCTCAAAACCCTTGTTTGGTCTAGGGTTTCCTAATTTAATATTTTTCTAATTTATAATTTCAAAATATTCACATGATTAATATGGATAAAAGGAACCTTTTCCCCCTCCTAACCCTAAGAAGGCTAATAATTACCATCCTTATAACCAGGTTCATGTTATCACTCTTTTAAGGGTAAGGTGGCCCATTCTATGCTTTCCAATGAAGGAAATCAATATGTCCTTCCTCAAAACCCAACCCACGCGCCCGCCGCCGCCCCGCAGCCCCCCCCCCCCCCCCCCCCCCCCCCCCCACCCATCCCCTCTAGATGGTGTGTGTATGCATATTCAAACCAAAATACTTAGAGTTTATGCTTGTGAATCCCTAAAGGATCAAATAACCACTATGATCAAGTTAATAAAAGAGTTACAAAATCATATTACATATATGAAAACTCTAAAATATGCTAGTGTAAATCATGTGTTTGCATCTTGATCTATCAATGTAGTGCCCAACAAGGTTTTATATCAAAATAAAAAGCCAAAAGAGACTTCATCTACAACTAGTGATTCAAAAAGTGAACAAAAGGATAATAAGAGTCCAACTAAAATCTTAAGATAAATGCTTCAAAATAAAGTGATTCAATTACCTCCTCTACATCCTATAAGGAGATCAAAATATTATTATGCATATCATATAATACATGGGCATCATATTGATTGTTGTTTTGCATTAAATTAAAAAAAATGATAAATGATAGTGGTGATCATGTATTTGATACATCAATCAAGCAACTCAATCATATTATGAGTACCTCTCCTAAACCACAAGTAACAAAATAACAAGTATGGGTACCAAAGGATAATTCAAAACACAAACAATTGCAAATGCAAAAATTAGAGCAAGAAAAAATCCAATCTAGATCAAGATATGTTACAGAAAGATCAAGAATCCAAAACATAAATTAAGTATTTTCCTAGCATTCAATCAAAGATACATGAATCTTATCTAGTTCATAATGAGATACAAGTTCCTAACAATGATGAACATAATGAAGAAAAGCAAACTTTCAAGAATGAAATTCTAATATATGGTGCAATGGGTTTTTCATACATAGATGCTCAAAGCAATATATCAAATGTTCAAGAAAAACCTGAGAAGTTACATCTTTCATATACTAATAACCCAAACTATTGATATGATCTTAATAACATATAATATTGGTATGATCTTGATGATACTAACTATTGCAACATATGAATATGGTACACATGATACAGAGCCTTCACAGAAGCATCTCCTTAATGAGTATATTATATTCTACTAGCATGTTTCCTTGTACATGTCTTCTTTGCTTATACTTAACAAATATTTCAAAAAATATAAAAAAATCAAACATTCAAGAAAATATAGAAACATCCAAATAATTCAAAAATACCAAGCGTGTTCCTAGTTGCACTATTTATTATACATATGTTGTTTGCTCCATGTTAGTAGATATCATATCATTATTTCCTATATAAACATATGTTTCACACTTCATTTTAATGTGATAAAAACATACCCATATACATGATATATGCACATACAAATGTTGGGTCTTCCCTCTACCCACATCATGAGTACATTGGGGGCATATCTTATATTGATCATGATACACCCAAATTATATTATCTTATGATCACTTTCCATTATCATGTTTGAGCTTATATACTTACACGTGCCTATATCCATTTTTATAACTTTCACAATGTACTTGATATGTTATGTATTTAATAAATACATATGTTTAGGAACCAATATGATATGTTCATGTTGCTTGCCTATATTCCATGCTTTTATTTATGCACTTACTTTAGTGTGTTCCTTTCTCGCTATTTTATTGACTTTTTAAGCATTTGAATATGCTACATTTATTGTGGCCCCCATGTCTTTGTTGTATATTTGAACATTTGAATATGTCATTATTTTTTGTATGGACATTTGGATATGTCATTCTATGTTTTGTGGACATTTAACTATGTCATGTCCCTTGGATTGTGTGACATTTAAACATGCCCCTTGTATGAGGTATCCTTGGATAATTTTCTATTGCTTTGCTTTTGAGTGGTCTTGTGTGTTTGATTGATTTCTTGCTAAGCTTGTACTATTACTCTCTAAATGTTTCCATAATTTATATCAAGTATCTTAAGACTTGATATGATTATATATTGTATGCCTCAATGATGTACCTATCTAGACAGGTTTTTCTTATATGTTACATGATCCATGCATAACTTATACAATTATATTATCCTTTTGAGTTAAGGTAACTACTAGATTATACTTCCCGATCACCTCAAAATGGAGGCATATCAGTGGAGACATGTCATGTATGCATGACTTACACAATTTCATAGTTTTAGATTATAATGGGTCCATGTCCAAAAGGCATGACTTCCACACTTATTTAGTATTCAACATCTATAGATCATAGTGGAGGCATGTTATGGAAACATGTTCTACACATTACACTAGTTCTCATATTCTACAAATTTAGTGGGGGAATGTTATAAAAATATGTCCTCCACATTTGCACTAATTTCAAATTAACCCAATTTTATAGTTATATGATCCATGTACATATTTGTGGTTATATTATATATATTGGTACTAATATTATACCCCAATTTTAGCTTGAGACATATATGAGGAGCATACGATATGCAAAGGGCACCTATAATTACAAAATCAAATAAATTTAAAGATTTAAAATACTATTATGGACTATTATCATACCTAGGATGGACTATTATGGACTATTCTCGAGCTAGTCTACTATAGTAGTTAGTTCATCTTTGAAAGGTTGAGTTGATTAAATCACTCAATCTTACCAAAATTATAACTTAAATTTTATTAAATCATATATATTCACCAAAATTATAGGTTAGATTTGATTAATTCATCCACCTTCACTAGATATATAGTGTGAGTTGATTAAATAACACACACCCACACCCACACCCACACCCACACCCACACCCACACCCACACCCACACCCACACCCACACACTAGATTATGCACATATTTGGGTTGCATGATTAAGATGAAACAAGTCAATGGGAATGTTGTAACTCACATTTAAACCAAGGTTTTGGGAATTTATCCTTAAATATTTATATACTACACACTTACAAGTTCATAATTGTCCTACTATTAGTTTTAATGCTTCATTATGAGGCATCCTTTCAAATCAAATTACCAAAAGGTAAGACAGTTGTATCGATACACAAGTGTAATCCTAACTTTGATATTCTTCCTTTTAATAATTTAAAGTTATTTCATACACTAATTATATACTATAACATGCTCTTGGTTACACGTCAGTCATCAACAAAGCTCTCAAGTTGGGATTACACAAAGATAAGATGTTTTATACACACCTAGGTATATATTTATTTCCTTTAAACTAACAATTTCATTACTAGATTAAAGGGGGGAAATTTAGATACTAAAATCTGATTTATATAGTACCTCAATATTATACACTTAGAAAATAACTATAATGGTTGTACCTTTCATTTATATACCTTCCCACTACTGAAAGAGTCGCATTCACTATCTCTCTATGCCAAATTGCTTATCTCTTAGTCCAACTATTGTTATTCTGATGAGTAGGCCTTTTATAATATGCAAAAAGATCTAAACCTTATTATTATCCTTCACTTATAGTTTTGGAAATATACTTTTTTATAGCTTCCTAGACACTTACATCCCAATCAAGCACATGCATCAACACAAGTGTTCATTTTATTATAAAGTGTCTAGTGCCCAAAAGTCATCTAATTTTCAAAAGAAATGTGTCCAAATGGTTAGCCTAAGTGATTTAATGTGATATATTTATAAAAGGGATTGGCATATATACAAGGTTGACCCTCATTAATTCCTCACTTGTAAATCACATACAACTCACAAGGAAATATATCAAGAAGCACTCAATCAAGAATTTAAGTGAGCAAACCTACCCTATTTGTCCCTTTTTCCATATTAGTCATAAGAGCAGTATTTCCATGGATCTAAAGCATTAAAAGAATAACCCATGAGCCATATTTACCAAGTTAAAAGCTAGGTCACTACATGTATTTAATTATCACACATTTCACCCTTGTACACACATAATACAACACATAGGGGATACTTACATCAGTTTGAGGCACTCTTCAGAGTATTATCTATGTAGGTAGCTCCCATTGATAGATGGCTCTTTAGGGTTAACTCGACACCATGAGCCCACTAACCCATTTTTTTCATAGTCATTCCAAGGGTGAAGAGTTAAGATTTTATTAATTGATAAAGAGTGACAACCTATGTACAAAATCTAAAAACATTAGAAGAAAGATGGCATAAAACCCATAAAGCTCCATTTTCTTACATCTAAATCTTGTCATTATTCAATATAAGACACCTATGGTAGGGTTAGATGCATGTGTTGACAAAACTATCCATATTCAAAATAAGCATTTCAGGCCATAGAAAGGACATTCCTAGAATCTAACGAATATTCTAGGATCAGCTTCCAATCCACTTTTAGCCTATTATTTCCTAGACCTGTATGTACACAATAAACTAGCTAAGTATCATTTGTTTCCAATTTATTATAATATCTATCATAGTTGTACTTTACTATTTTTAGTAATCTGACTTATATAAATTTAGAATACTATTTATCTAAGTTTTTTGTTAGTTGACCTAATCATTAGATTAATTCACCATCTTTGTGTAAAAGTTAATCTAATAATTTTACCCTAGATAATCCATTTATCTAAATTTGAAGTTAAGTATTAGGATATAGTAATATAAAATAATAAATAAAATCTAATATAGTGGTTGGAAATAATAAAAATATGACATTAATAACTTATTTGAAAAACAATATAACAATAAAAGAAAAATAGATAGAAAAATCATATCTTGATAGAATTGTGGATTTTTGGAAGTGTAGTCATGGTTAAGAAGTAAAAAATGAGCTATGAAAAATTTGGGTCATGCATTATACACGAATAGATTTGGAGCCCACTTTATAATCGAAGAACTTTACAAGATTAGATTTAGTTTTTGGTCTTTATTACCAATGAATATGTCTTTAAGCAATAAATTTTTACTCCCCACCAATTAGGAGTATGGATTTTTGATGTAGGATCACCCCCTAATATCATATAGTCCTATATTTGTGCTTCTATGAATGGGTGGGCATAATAATTGATTTTAAAATTATTTATCTATTTGAAATAATTCACCATAAAACACTTGTAAAAGAGAAGGGAAGAATTAGTTGGGTCAAGCAACCTCATGGGAGCTGCAACTATGTATCTTTCATGCTAAAGTTAAACCCCACAAAGTTCATGTGTAGTGTGAATGGACAATTTGATTGAGAAATTTAACCCCTTCTTAGGTGGCAATGAAACTATATGCATGTTCACATATACTTATTTTTAGACAAGATGCAATTAAACTTTGAATTCATATCTATAAGAGCATAAATAAATATTTGTAAAGTGTGCCTAGATTTGAGTATCTATATGATGAGTAAATATAATTCATTGATACTTGTTTTTAAAATTCCTTTATATGATTTGTATATGGAAAATTCTCAAATTTGAATTAAAGGAATATTAAAATACAAATTGACCAAAGAAAAATTAAAAAAATGACATACATATTCCAAACATCGAAAGGATATAAGGCCCACAAAAAGACAAGGGAAAAATTCAAAGGGGCTGAAAAATCTGCCACCTACGGAAGAAATAATAAAGAACAAAGGCAAAGTAAAGAACATGTTCGTAGGCACAAATGAATTAAAAAAATAGAAAAAATAATAATAGAAGACCATGAGATCATATAAAGAAGGATGAGAAAGATGAAAATACACAAACAAGTGCCAATAAAGAGATTGTTGTTTGTAAGGTTCTTTAACAGGTTGCTAAAAAGTCTAAATTTGATGGTCGACTCTACATCTCATGTTTTTTTATGATGGTTATCTATTCAACATTGCCTTTCAAATGCTAATATACTTCATAATAGAAGAAGCAAACATTAGAGAAAAAATATATAGTTATTATAATTTTTTATATTTTGTTACGGTCTATATAAAATATTACCTTTCATTTAATACATTCCCCTTAAAAAATTAATTTTTTTTATAGCTAAAAAATGTAAATATGGCCATATGGTCTTAAAATTTAGGTCTTGGGTTGTTTTCTACTACTAAAACTAAATACCAACACAACATGACGTAAATTGGGTGTAAAATAATATGAAAATAGTGGTGAATACAAAGAGAATACCTCACGACTCCTTGCTACCTAGCCCTTCATGTCATCCCCCAAAACTATCACACACTCTATATATAATTACACTAGAATAATTTTCATTAGGGGCTATATACCATAGATTCATCTCACATTGGGTACATGCCATTTCCTATTTTTGGATTGGTTTGATTAATTAAAAATTTGTTGATGGCCAACTGACAAAAATTTAAGTACCTACATACTCTCTTACCACTATTGCATTGAGTGGTTCATAGTAGGTAAAATATATTTTAATCTAATTGATATTTGGTGGCATAAAGTTGATAGTTACCTTCCTTTTTAGGTCGGTTTAAAATTTCAAGTTATTCCTTCTATATGCCCTATTATTTTATTAGATGCCATTGTGATCACATTCTATGAGTAAAAATATCTAACTGACACTCAAATGAATTAGATATTTACCATACAACATTTATTATGTCTTTCTCCAACCATGATGTCTACCTCTATATACTTTTGAAACCCAACAACATTGCCTATGTAGCACTCCTTTTATTTTTGATTTTAAGCTTGATGAATGGTAGGAAGCAAGAGATGCATATGTGACCATCAATAATTGAAATCATCCAATGGGTGATCATATGAGCCATAAATAGATGGTGTGTTTGCTAGATCTCCTTTGACTTGTAGGAGATTATTTCTTATGTTGCTTAATTAAAAGTATTTTCTAACTTTAATATTCTTATAATCAAAATAAGATTTTTTTCACATTGAAACTATCTAAAAGTTATTTATATTATTTTGTGCCATGTTTTGATCTAAAGGCATCACATGCCTCTGGATCTACTACTACCACTGAAGATGATGAATATTTGTAAATTTTGGCTAGATAAATTATTCACAAGCACACATGACTACTCCCATAACAATAGCCAATGGTTGATGATCTAAGAAATTAATCACCACAGTAGTGAAAGTATTTAAAGCATTGAATAAGGTTTATCAGACTAAAAAATATAATGGATTTTACAAGAATAAATACCTATGTATAATTTTTTTATGAAAATAAGAAACCACCAAAAACACCATCTTTACCAAGGGAAGACCACCACCATCTATAACACTATGCACACTCTATAATAGTAGAAAGAAAACATAGCCTAAGTCAATCAAAAGTCCAAGTCACCACTCATGGTTGAAATCAAGGAGGGAAGACCCTAAGGATATTTACATTTCAATAAAAAAATGTGGCCATCAAACATGTAACACCACCATCAGGGTTTGAGTACTAGGGCCTTTAGTCCTCTATGATAATTGCAATCTAATTTTGACCCCCCTAGGTCAAAATAACACCCTTATAGGAAAAAAATGAACCTAGGTGATTTAGGAGGTCCTAGTTGAGTCCAAAATACATTATTATCATTTATTAAGGTAAATTTGGAAATATTAAGGTAAGTCTCTTTTATTTGTTTTGGTCCATTTGGGTGTCCTAAGTAAAAAAGGGTCAACAAGGTCATTTGTGGTGCTTTGAAAAATATGTCAATGGTAAATTGAGGTTAATATGGGTCTTAAAATATGTCATAGTATGTACCAAATAATTTTAAGGCAATAAAATTTAGTTATGGGCAAGAAAAGTCAATTTTAGGGGCTTCCCAAACATGTACAATGTGGGAGGAGAAATAATATGTAGATAAATTAAGTTTTCAGCATGATAAACTATTTTTAGGTCTATTAAAATGTTTTTATATTAGTTAAAAGTTCATAAGAAGTCAAAAACATCATATCTCTCTTATCAACTCCTTCACAAACTCACATAAGCAAAATTAAAGTGGATGGTATGGCCAGGAGAGAGAAAGTGGGCACCTAAAACTTTAGGAATTGATTATAGTCTTGGTTAGATTAAAAATTATATTATTTTTTATTAGATTAATCTCCTTATCTTTATGAAAATTCTATAAGAAGTTAAGGGTCTAAAATTAGCTAGTCAACCATGATAGGGGTCTTTCTTGAGCTTTCTAGGTAGAATGGTGGAATATTTTTTGAAGAAAAAAGTTTATACGGGTATTAAAAAATCCTATAAAGTATCATAAAGTATTTTTAAATATTTCCATGAATGTACAAGTCATTTAATGAATTACAATCTCCATGCAAGAGAGGTTTTTAAGTTAGAATTATAGGTCTACCTTCAACCCAAAAAGGTTTGTGTTCAGAACATATTGGAATGTCTTTTCATGGTTTTTACATAGCTTATTCATTGATATAAATATTATACAAGTGTTCTCCCATGGCCACTATTCAGTACTCCAATTAGCCATCTTAAGTAAAGTGCCTTTCATGGTTATAAAGCCAATGACAGTCTAAGTTTCTTGCAGTTTTTGATTATTTTGAGATATATTAATACTTCAAAGAGATTTATGGTTGTGTTTCATGTTCAATATGTTGATGTAAAGAAATAAAGTCTCTGAATCCATAACAGTCTTATTCATACTTTTCAAAGCTCCAAAACACATAAGTTGTAATATCTATCTTCCACTGACATGTAGGTCTATCACTGTAAGAAAATCCATGATGTCAAGGTGTTTTGAAGGTTATATATGTATGTAAACATTGTGATGTTCCATATTTGAAATAGATATGGACTGTATGAAGATCTCCAAGGCACTAAAAGCATAAAGAGTTGATGATAAGGCAAGTTCTCATATATGCACCTACAAGATTGTCTACATGTCTTAACAGTGATAGATGTGGTGAAAAGATGATACAAATAAATAAAGGAGACTTAATATCTATCAATAATAGATAATGATCCATTGGAAAGCTTTGGATATTGGCCTAAAGACCTAAAAGGTCATAAATATAGCCAAACTTTCCAAATGGCCACCTACAACAGGCTGAGCAACATTTATCTTGGACACTGATGTTGATGAATAAAGGAGTTTTAGGAATTTAAATATAACCTTAAAATACCAATTAAAATTTATCATAATCCTTGAAAAGGATGGGATTGATAGGAGAAGTCTATGAAGCACTATACCCAATCAAACTATCCCCATATGAACACCTACAACCAATTGTAAGAAAGTGATTTGAACAAGGTTGATGAGAGTTCAGAGTCCTCAAGGCATCTATGATTTTTTAAGACCTTAGTCAAAAAATTATATAGATCCATTGGAAGTTTTAAAGGTAATAATAAAGACCTAAGAAAATCCAATCACAATCAAGACCTCTCAAACAACACGTACAATCAGTCAGGTTAAAAAGTTACCTTGAATAGAGATAATGATCAAAATACAGAGGTTTCAAGATATTTTAAAGGAGTCCTCAACTTATCAAAAGAGCTTCAAGGTTCTAGATAGGGCTCTAGAACACCATTATATAGACCTAATTCCAAACACATAATATAGTTAGTCAATCACCTCTAAGGTTTGCCTAGATGACTAAAGGCCTCCTAAAACCTAAAATAGTGGTGTGAATGTTTAAGGGTATACATAGATTAAAGTTATTGTTGGTCAAATTTCCCTCCCAAGTTTGCATCTTTCAAATTTGGCCAAGTACAGTATTCAAAATTTTCTTTAGAAGGAGTATTTCTCATTGATCTACAACAAAAATACCAAGTGTTATTTCATTCGGAGACTTTGTTTTGGTCTTTTGGATGGATGTTATTTCCTTCAGAGGTTTTATTTCAGGTTTTTCATTTTGACTAAGTGATTATTTATTTTAGACTATTCATTTGGCTAAGTGTTGAGTTCTTTTGGACATTTTATCCGAGACACTTTTTCGAAGGGATCATCTTCAACTTTTTGAATGGCAATTTTCAACTTTTTTGAAGGAATTATTTTAGACATTTTGTTTGAAACAAGTTTTTTGAAGGGCACTTAAATTTTTACAAAAGGTACCTTACATTTTTTTTAGGGGCACTTGCATTTTTGAAGGATCATCTTCAATTTTTTGAAGGGTACTTTTTCTTTCTAAATGGTCCAATTCAACTTTTCTAAAGGGTTTTTTTGTAGGGAAATGGACCAAACAGAAATTATGAAGGATACTTTGCAACTTTTTTGAAGGGTACCTTACAGCTGAAACAGTCCTCTAAAAATTTTCTAAAGGGTATTTTTTGGTCAAGTGCCCATGCTAGATGGTTCATTTCACAAAGTCTGAAGGGCCAAACAAAAAGTCTGAAGTAATTCTTTCAGAAAGATAGCTCGAATGAATTATTTCAAAAAAAAAGTTCCAAATTATTGTAGAGAAAGTGCCCAAAACAATTTCCCCAAAGGGCACTTTTCTCGAGGAAGTGTCCCCCATAGTTTTTCTGAAGGGTACCCCTCTTTAGTGAAGAGGACCAAACAAAAAAGCCGAAGGAAATATTTGAGAAAATTGTCTAAGAATAGCCATTGCTATTCAAACAAAGATGATGACCTACAAAAAGTCAATTTTAAATTATGGAGAATAACCATTGCTATTCAAAAGACTTGTAAAGAACATGAGAGTATATATGGAGGTAACAAATGGTTTAATCCTAAATATTTGGTGCAGATAAAGCAAGCAAAATGGATAGGTTGATGATTTAAGTCATTGATTTCATGAAATTGACAACTACAGGTGTCCAAAGGATAGCTAGTAGTTCAAATAAAATTTTCTAATTGTCATCATGAGTTCCATCCCCCTTAGTAGTGCTATGTGTCAGCTTCTCTATTTTCAAATTTGAACGCTCATGGATGATCTTCAATAGAAGCAATTTCTTGTGCCACTCCTGAAGGTTTTATGCCACTTGCCACCATTCTCATGACTTATTTTGGAAAAGTAAACCTCTTGGAATGACATGGCTTACCTCATCCATCTCTCTCATGCATTTGTAACTAATTATCACATATGGACACATGTCCTTGTGCCTCTTCAGATTCTTTTCTCTCTCTCTTCCCCAAAGTTCTATATATTGAACCATTTTTGACTACTTTAAGAGACCACATTTTTGGTATGGTGAAGCCCTACTAAAATGACATTGCACTTTACTTTTGAACATTGAATAAAAGACCAATTATGAGTTTGTGAACTTCTATCTAAGTATGTGAGTGATGTATAGTGGATCCAAGTGATAGAATCATCCTTACTCGCTTAATATTTCATGTTTGAACAAAGGTTCTGATGTTAACAGGTCGTGTGAAATGTGTTAAATGCACTAAACTCTATTTCAAGTATGAAATTGTATCTATGGTGTGAAATTTGACCCTTAGGTCAAGTAAATTTTTGATTTTCTCAAACATGTTACCTTCACATTGAAACACTATGTTAAGATATTTTAATGCATGGAATTAGTCTCAGAAAGCATTATTACTTAGTAGAAGTGTGATAGTCAGTGGGATATATTATTGGTGGATCACCTCTCTAGTTTATTTTATATTTTATGTAAAATCTTGACTCTTTTCATGAACAAGCATTAGATTAGGTGATATACACGTAGAGAAGAATTCAAGGAGCTAGCCCTTTTCAATCCTAGAGACTCATCTCTCTTACAAGTTCCCACAAACTTGAGGGATGATTCAATGTTGCATAAAATTGAAGGATATTCATATAATGTACTAGGGTGTATAATTTAATGACAATAGTTATTAATTCATGAAAGTAATTGAGGTGTCAAGACAACACTCAACTAGTCATATACCTGCACACAATCCTAACACTCCTGAATGTACACATAATCTACCTAAAATATACTTATTGTTTGAGAGCCTATGGGAATGTATGAGATTTGAATAAGGATAAGGTTTATTGTAAATTTATGGTATTGTCTCATCAAACCTTTTAACCCATCAATAATAATGAAACCAACATAGATTGATGACTGTGTTTAGATCCAGTAGCCCTTATTACATCCATATGCCTATTTATTTTGACTTTCTTGTTTAGATAGTTAGGTCTTGAAGAAAGGTAGTATGTATTAAGTTTAATATTTATATATACTTGAGAATTTGATAATAAAAATTTTCAATCATTTCATCAAATATTCATACCTAACAAGAATATAACTCAGACCCTTGGTTAGTCAAGTATAACCTTGAGTACATACACACCTTGTATGGGTAGTTAGTTGAATAAGTGGTGAGATTAGGTAAATTAAAGGTTGATATGGACTTGGATACCATGATTATATAATGAGAAACATATACCAACACTTCATGATAATTCAAATCCCTTGATAGTGGGATAAAATGGTAGAATACAGGCACTTAGGGTATTCTAGACAATTTGGCATAAGAACCCTAGGTTTAGAGAACATAAGGATGAAAAGAGTTTTTTGAAATAATTTGGATAAATAAATATTTTAAGAGATAAATTAAGGCCTCACAAACCTCATGAAATACATTGGACGTCAAATCAAACTTAGACAAGCACCTATAGACCTATTCTTTCTCCTACCCCTCAAATGCTTGTTCTTCAACCATAAGGCCATCAAATTTTGTTCATAAATTTCATGAGGATATGCATGGGGTTTAATAGAAATTGTATGTGTTATAGGGGTCCCATAAAAATAATATTATGGCATTATGAGAGAGAGATAGGTTCTGTTCTTTATGAACAATCATTAAGACCCCAAACAAGACTTAAATCTCTTTTAAAACCCAATGGTGACCAATTTGAAGAGATGGTATTATAAAACACACTAATATTTTTATCCTAAAAACTCTAGGATATTTTTCTAGATTCCAATTGTCTCATCCACATCTACTTGAGTTGTATGGACTATTGTATGGATTGCCATAAATGCATTATTTTATGTGTTTTTAGTGTTTTACAAGGATTTTAGAGAGATATAAACTTATCAATCATGGGAAGAGGTAATTTGAGACTTATTTCATCTCCTCAAGTCAAAAAAATTTCTTAATAACCCATGAAAGTGACTAAACAAACTCCATTTTGCAGGGCATTCCAAACAGGCTTGTGAAGGGCTTGTTTTTGGCCATTTCATGGTTTGGGTATAAGCACAATGTTCAATAATCCCAAAATTTACATGAATTTTGGTATTGGAATGGGTAAATTTAATCACACAATTCCTATAGGTTTCACATGTGCATGAGTATATTAGATCCAAAATCCACTTTCTAGGCCAAGAGGCCCAATTATGTCTAATTAGCAAAAAGAGATAGGTAGAAAAAATAGACTTACACTTGGATTAAGCTCATGAAATTTAAAATGGAGATATAATAGGATAAATTGTACTCATAAATATCCTCATTTTTATATTACTATTTTTACTTTCTTCCAAACAAAGAGATTTGTATAAAAATGGCTATAAAAGAATGAGGCCTAATTGAGGTATTTGGTAGAGAATGACTTGTTGGGGCTAGTTTGAGACCTAAAAGTGGATTATTATAGGTTTTATATGATTAATATAGGACATAAATTAATTTTTTATTATTTAAAGTAAATGAAACCATGTTTTGACTCTTGTGTGCAAAATAGGCCTAAGGAGATGAAGAGCCCTCTAGACACCTTGCAAGAGAAAGAGATGATGTGTCAAATATAAATTTTTTGGTTTAGATGAGAGGTGTTAGTAAAAAAAAAATAGGTTAAATAAACTTATATAAGTCCACTTATCCTTCAACATGTCAAGATAAAAGGGAGTTTCAAGAAGCTAGTCAAGGTGTCAAGCAAGTAATTCAACTCGCACGCCACTTGGAGGTTAAAAGAATTTGAAAATGAGATACACATGGAATTTTGGACATGTTTATATATTTATATAACTAATTTTATTATTATAACTTACATGACACTTTTATACTCTCTCTCTCTCTCTCTCATATAAGTCCACTTATCCTTCAACATGTCAAGATAAAAGGGAGTTTCAAGAAGCTAGTCAAGGTGTCAAGCAAGTAATTCAACTCCCATGCCACTTGGAGGTTAAAAGAATTTGAAAAGGAGATACACATGGAATTTTGGACATGTTTATATATTTATATAACTAATTTTATTATTATAACTTACATGACACTTTTATACTCTCTCTCTCTCTCTCTCTCTCTCTCTCTCTCTCTCTCTCTCTCTCTCTCTCTCTCTCTCTCTCTCTCTCTCTCTCTCTCTCCTACACCCTTCTTTTCCTCTCTCTCTCACATTATCTATATATTAAGCCACTTTTGGATAAATTTGTATCCTCCACCTAGGTATGGAAAAGCATTGGACATTTTTATACATTTTATTAATGAGAATAAATTGGTTTTCCTCCTCTTTTTATTGTACTTAGTATGCATATGAGAATATTTGATCTGGTCAAGTGAATTGACTTGTCTTCCTTGACATGTTATCCTTTTTTAGCACCTAGATGCAGTTGGAAAGATTATTTTATAGGTCATGTGGAGTGTATGAGTGTGGTGAAATATTTTATTAAATTTTTATATCTTCTAGTGTCATTTAATACCTCTTGGTTATCCATACTAGCTTAAGAAACCATCACAACCTTCACATTGAAAAACTCATGTGAGAGATTCATATTAAGAGTAGTGTATGTAAGGTTAGTTTTCATGATTTACAAGTGCACATGTAGTTGGTTGGTAGTGGTTAAAACATATTTGGTGAATCACTTCATTAGAGTAGGTTTCTCTCCCTTTTCATATCAAGTTCTAGAATATTGTGTGAGACTAAGTGATTCATCAAGGGGAACTAGCCCTTCAATCTATAGGTTTACCCATATTATAGACAACCCATAGGTTTAGGGGTAATCCCATGTTTCACCAAATTTGGAGAGGTTTGAACAAACTTATTGTAGGGTGAAAAATGTGGTCATGATAGTTTTAGCATAGCTGGTGGGACCAAGGTTCAAATTTATGGAAGAATTCTTAGTGTGCTCTTTTATTATCAGCCTTTGGAGGCACTCAACCAAAAACCAATGGAAAATTTGAATTTAATTAGCTAGTTATAATAACCCAAATAATTTTTATGAAAAGTATTTGATAGTATAATATGTTTTCATTTGACTCTTGAAGTTCGGATGGACGGGTATGAAGAGAAATTTTACTATACACCTCCTTATTGGCCTTGTCATGACTCATACCAGCCATGTAACCTTATTTATCAACCTAGTTATGACCCAAAATATGTGACTCAATATACTTATCAATATTTTTACCCTCATTATGAGTCATATGAGTCTTATGGTCAACCTATTTCTCCTCTACATTACCATGATGTTGCATATGAGTAGCCTTCTAAGGCTCAAAATGTCTCTAGTTTTCCCTCAAACCAATCCATTTCAAGTTTGAAGAAAAATCTCTTAGGATATGATAAATACATGTTAGACATTCATAATCAAAGAAAAAATGGTTAAAATATTCTTATCCATCTCATTAATGACATGAGATACTCATTTCAACTATTGAAAGGAGAATGGACACCTATTGAGAGAGTAAATTGGCAAAGCCTCTCAAGTGAAATGTTAGATGTAAGTGGTCTAATTCAAATCATAGAAGATATGTTGAAAATTCATAAAAGATATTAGGTACAATTCCATCAGCCCTATGTGTCTTCTTAAAATCCATCTTAGTTCTCATACATGCCACTCATTCTTCCCCAAGAGACCTTTTCAACTGAATTTCCAAGTGTTCTAAGTCTTCCATGTGTTCCTCAAACCTTCCCTTTTTGGAATTCAATCCAAGAGAGTGTTCAAAATTAAAAGGAGATAGTTTTAGAACAACCTATTGTATCAATCCAAAATCCCACTTCTCTTCCTCAAGGAACTCCTAAGGAGTCTTCCAAAATTCCAAGATGGAATCAAGTAGTAATGTCTTGGAGTAGGCAAGGTGATAAGTATAGTTTGGGGAGTTCAAGGGAAAGATAAATATTAACCTATGCAAGTCTCTCCTCAATAGATCTCTTATACTCTATATCAATCTTATTATGATACTTATCCTTATGAGGCCACTAATCACCTTCAATAAAAGTTATTTCAAGAGGATATAAATAGGCAGATCAAAGAAATGGAGTTGAAGATAAAAGGACTTGAAGCAAGCCAAGATCAAGAGAGGGAAGACAAAGAGAAATTTGTGCCTAATCAAGCCCCATTACCCTCTCCCAAAGACCCTATAGCTTGTACATCTTGGAGGTCTATTCAACAGTGTATTCAAAATAAGAATGAGATTCTAATTAAGAAGGTGGAAGATCAACTTGCAACTATTGAAGAGCCTCAATAAGGCTATGAGGAAAATGAATTTCTTATTGAAGAAGATGTCCCTTTCATTTCTCAATTTAACTTTACATATCTCCAAGATTTCTTCCAAAAACCCTCCATTCCCATTTCCATTTATGAGCCATCCACCACACCTCATACTCCCTCTCCAACTCATGAACTTGACTATCACCCTCTGATCATATCCCTCATGAGGAAGAACTTGTCCTATAGGAAGCAAGTGAAAAAGATTAGGTTGTAGTTGTTAGTCGGATTAAAAAGGGCTATGAGGAAGATGAATCAAGTGAGGAGGAAGAATAAATATCCATTGTTACTCCACTTGGACAAGAAAAACACAAAATTAGTCTTTAGGAATGAACATGAAAAGTTTGGAGTGGAGTAAGTTTAAGAGGTTACTTTTGTTGTTTCTCTTCAAAATGAGGATCAAGAAGATTATGAAGATTTTTTTGTAGTCCTAAGAGTAGGTTAAACTCCTACTCAAGGAGGCTATAGTCTAGTCAAGTTAAGAAGGTAGCTTTGGTAAGCAAGTGAACATCCAAGGAAGAAGTAGCCCCTCGAGTATGCCAATTCAAGAAGAATATAAAATCCATGATGATATGTTTGAGATCATCAAAATGGACTATCATCTCTTCAATCAATTAGAAGATTATTAATCACTCTTAAAGGACCAAATAGATTTTTATTGGCCTCAATTTCACAAGAAGTAAGAGGTTATTCCTATTGGAGACATTCCTATAAGTGAATCAAAATATTCATTTCAATTCATTCAATTGGATATGCCAAACTATAAGGAGTTTAAACAAGGTATATTCTTAGAATATGATAATACAAAGTTCCTTGCAAAACTTGATGAGGTTGCAACAAAATAAAAGAAGAATGAGGCCCCTAAAGAGGCCATGGTGATCCAAAAATCATTCCTATATGAAGTATCACTTGTTGAGGTTGTAGCTAAGGAGTATCATGTGAAAGATCTTGGTGTAGATACTAGAAAACTACACCAATGGTTCTAGATGTTACAACATACCTTTTTGATGCCCTTGGCCCCTCTTGGGTTAGAGCATTTATTAACCTGCCTTAAAAACCCATTTACCCCTACCCATATTTAGAAAAATTAATTAAGCTAATAAAATTATATTTACACCCCACCCTAACCAAGCTTGTGGCTAACTTAGTGACACCTTGCCTTAAGACCATTTCTTACCCTAGCTTTTAAGTCCTAATCTCCTATATTATTTCTACCTGCATGACCATACTTAAACAAAATTGGATATTTAACGGTCTTATTTTTCCTATACTTGTTTTCTGTACATTCTTGAATTGGAAAATGCAAAACCATTTATCTCCCTCTATTTATAAAAATAAAACAGGCATTCATCCTAGGATAGACTTGCATTCTCATCCTAAATTTAGGTAAATTCTAGTTGTTTTGTACACATTAAAAGAAATTAAAATTTCCTTTTGGGTTTAAAATAAACCTTCATCCATTAATTTATTGTATGATTATGTCACATAACTTAATTAATTAGTAAATAGATTGTGTAACAAGCACTTATTTTCACACACATTCTAAACTAGTTACACAATCAATTCATCAAACATTGAAATAATCTAATCAACTAGGGTTTCATCACCTAGTGATAACCTTCATCTTAACTATCCTACTTGGATTTCACCACCAATGGGAGAACCAACTTAGTACGCTAACTAAGTATAAACTTTGGATATTAGGTATATACTAATAAAGCACATGACCTTCTTATGTTATGGTGTGTGAAGTGAGGGGGTAGGCCTCAATACTAAGCCATGTACTAATTTTAATATAGAGATTTTTTGAGCCTAAACAAACTTGAAACCATCTATAGACTACTTCTTATAGTACCCATTTCAAAATCTAAGTGGAGTCTCACAAATTCTAAAACTTAAGGCATAATGCCAAAGTGAGATAAAAAAGAAATCTTAGGTTCTAATGTAATTTTAGTGTGTGTGATCTTATTGACTTTTTATTCTTTGCTTTCTTTTTGAGTTAGTCAGTTTAATTAATCAACTTTTAAACTTTCACCACTTTATCTCATGGTCTTAACATGACATCAAGCTAGAGACCAAGCTAACCAAAACCAACCTCACCACCAACCTTATTCCTCTTATTCATCCATGGAACACACTCCAGATGTAGAGAGCTCTCCTGACCATTTTAGGAGTCCTGATATGCCCTGATCTTTTTCTTGAAGGGACATGGACTTCACAAACCTCCTTGAAAACAACCTAATTACCTTCCAACATTAATATTATCACTTGAATTTACACCCCTTGAGGATATGACAAGTCTCTCCTTGTTCAAGTGGCATAATGGAACCAACTCAGGGCCATGGGTGACCCAATTTTGAGGTGGATCTCTAGATTAGGGATAGTTCCCTTGATATACCACTTAGGATTGAACCTACTACTAACTTTGGGGGATGAAAAGGGAGAGAAATAAATGAAAACAAATATAATCTATGGGAGGTGATACACCAAATAGATGGTATAATCACACCACTTACAATGCACTTGGAACCAAAGAGAATCCCACACATACACTTCATCTAATTAAACACTCCTCTTCTACATCAATGTTTCAAGCATGGGGTCTTGAGGAGAGATTAGGGTAGGAAGACTTAAACAATAGGTCTTCTATAAACACTAATGAATAATTTACTCACTATACTTGCAATCCACATTAGACACTTCTTGCTAACATACAAAAGAGAGCTTTCAAACTACACAAGGCACTAGGAAGGATAACATGTCAAGGTAAGAAAAATACACTTGTACAAGACCAAAAACCATAACATGCACTTTATAGAGTCATGAATGAGGTAAAATAACATTATTATTAGTTTAAGGCAAAAATTGAGTAGGTATTCACCATACTCAGGTGGAGAAATCCCTTTAACAACCAAAAAGGCTAGTATTTATAGAAATTGTGATAGAAGAGAGAGAAGGTGAAGCTCAAGAGTCACTAAGACACTTGTCAAATAAGGAGAATGAGTTAAAATATCATGGAATAATGAATGAGATAGGTCCTATAAGGAAAAAAAGGATAAATTTCCCTCAAACTTGTCTAAATCCTCCTAATGTGGCGTATATTATCTCTTGCTTGCATAAGAAATTGTCTCTATGATTTACCCTCATTATATTGCCTCATCACTAAGTAGGGTTAGGTCTAATGATTGATATTAAGGGGAGGGGTTACTAAAAAGCCTCTACATGCATTATAATGGTCTCAAACCATTCCTATCCTTATATCTAAGAGCAGTCATCTCTAACAGTTACAAATGGATCTCTCTCATTCACCTCTCACACTTGGCACACAAAATGCTTCAAATTATATAATATAATACATTAAAAAATATGAATGACACATTTAATAAGTGTCCAAGTCATTAGATTCATTAGATTCCTAATTAGAGTTTCACCATTTTCACTTAGTGTTCACTACTTGTTCACTATGATTGGATGAGATGATGAAGGTAGTAAACACACTTAAGTGTTTATATAGATCCATATATGGAAATTGATACTTATAACAAGTCCCAATCTCCCTCCTAAAAGTGGTTACATCTTTTGAAACTTTTCCATACCTATAAAACACATAAATCTATCAAAAAATCTCTATTATACCTCTTCCATATACGTTTAGTACACCTAAGTCATATATAATAGGGACTTGGAGAGTCATATATAAATAAAAATAATATCCTTGGCCTTTACTCCCCATTTGGATACTCCATTTGTCTCATCTTTCCAATTGGGTCTTTAGAGAGGGTTTGTGAGGGTTTTATAGTAGTTTTAGGTCTTAGCCTTTGTTCATAAAGAATAGATGTTGTAATTATGAAATAATACCACTTATGGATTCTTTATCACCATCTATAACATCCTTGAACACCTTGAATCTCCATGAAAATTATAATGGGAGTTCTAAGCATTATAGGTTGGCCACTCGAGCTCCTTTAACATTCTGCATAGGCTTGTGTGGAATTTAAACCAAGAAATGGATTCTTGGTGGATTCCTCTACAATAAAAAGGATAAAAAAAATCTTATTACATCCATAAATCATTATCAAATAAGTTAAATATCCTCACCAAGTCTATAGATGAAAATGATCTCCTTACCTAGCAACATGCTTTACCTTCCTGCTTAGTGTTGACTGTAACTTCAGATGCTCAGACCACCCTGTTTTGTTTCAAACCTTCATAATTGGTTTAACATGTTTTACTATGTTTTACTAAGTGTGACACAAATAAAAAAACTGTCTATAATCTCTCTTTGAATTTTTTCCCATGTTCCTACCTCCCTTATCAAGAAAGTAAGGTCTATGCAAGGGGAAAAGTGCCCCCTATCTAAGATAAAATAGGGGGAACTTCTCATATTTGAATCACAAAATAAACCACTATATAGGATTATAAAACTCAAAATTATGATCTTTATAAATTTTAATCCTTTGGAGATGAGTCTAGACCTTCCAACCTACCCCATTTCCAAAATAGACTTTTCATATGCAGACTGTGTTTTGCATATATCCTTCTTCGAGGATGGCCTTCTCAAGGAATAAGGGAAATGATTTTAGGTACCCATTATCATGATATTAATATTCCATTCCTATTATATAAGTTTTTAATTATAAAAATACTCTTTTATTTAGTATTTTCATTCCCACCCTTTGAGCAACAAGAGTCTTTAATGCAGTTATACGAAATGAGAACTTTGAGTAATAGGAAAAGTGAGTGAATATGTTGAAAGGGCATAGAAGTTAGTGTAAATAATCACTCAATAAATCATGAATCACTTTTAATTTATTTTAACCTTATTTTCTTCCTTAGACAAAATATGTCTCACCTTAGCCCTATTAGGTTACACCCTGCTGACTGAGACACCCTATTTATCCCTGCTTATAGGTTAGTGTGTTTATAATTTGGGGAAAGGTGTATATAAACCTACCCTTCATAATTTTGGATCATCATACACCTGATTTATATATTTTTTCATGTTTGGGCCATTCCATGTCAAAGACCATCATTTGGACACCTTGTCTTAGTTTGTTTCTTGACTATGAGCATTAAGGTACTATAGGTGTGTTAGGGTCTTAACCAAGAGCTTATGAAATTAATAATAGACATGGAGGACATGATTAATAATTAAACACATCTATTAACCCTTAAATCACCATTCATGCCCCTCTTGGACCTACTTGACTAAGATTTCTTAGAGGACTAACAACACTACCTAAATGACCCCTGCTATAGATGTTAATATGTGAATCAAGTTGGAGAACAAGGATATAATCCCCTTATAACTCCTTGTAGTCCCTTGATATGATTTACATAATTTGATTCATCTCCATGTTTTTATTCACATCCTTTCATGCACCTCTAGTCCACAAATTGAGTTTTGCCTCCAAACCTTGCTGTAGGTTACTCATAGGCCTATGTACAGACTGGGTAAGTATTGGATATCAACCTAAAATAGATGAAACTATTCTCCCTATTGTCTCTTACTCACCATGATATCATCCAATCAGAATAACATGCATTTATTTCTTCTTAAATCCAATGGTCACTTAAGGATCAAACATGTAGAATTCACTATTTGATTTTAGTGGCTCAAGAGGCATCTTTAGGTTCCTTAATAACTGACTTACACTAATCCCTTTGACTCCATATTTTGCACAAGCCTTTTCCATGTTAAAAAAAATAAAATTTGCTCAATTATGTGTTTCAATACCATGTCAAATATGTTATATGTCACCTTAAAAAACTCCTAGGTCTTTGTTTAGTGTTTTTAGAGATAGAGAGACCAAAATATAGTCTTCATCCTCTTAGAGTGACTTTCAACTCTAACTAGACATATTACACCTTGGATGGGTCTATCTTGGATGATTTAAACATGAAAGGGTTCCAAGTGATGTCCTACCCCACTTCCCTATTCAAATAACTATCTCAAATGCCTGTTTAGGCCACTTGTAGGTGGATGTTTTCCATACACTGGCATTGAAATAAATATGAGGTAGTATACAAAGTGTGAAAATTTGTAACACTTCTATGCCTTCAATAAGCACTTCAATGAATTTTATCAGTCTTAAGAGATTAAAAACCATATCAAACCTTCCATCTCTTAGAAATAATGTTAGCAGAGCTCCTGTAGGTGTATATTTGTTGTATGCATGGCAGTGAACATGAAGTAGAGTTACAAGATAAATAAAGAGCCTCATACATAGTTTAAAATCATTTTAAAAAATCTTTAAATGCATGATTTCTATCAGTATCTCCTTGAAACAAGTTCGAGCATGCTCATTTTAATGTGAAATCCACTATGAAGAAGGAAATAATCTACAAGTACTAATAAGCCTAGAAGAGGCTTCTTGAGTCCTTGAGATCTTCAAAAGCCAAAAGATAATGGGAAAACCTATAGATAGGTCTTAGAAAACCTTGAAAAACATCTAAAAACAACCAACATGTCAAATCAAAGCAAAATATTTTTAAACAAACTCAAACAAGGACCCTTGATGGATGTAAGAGCATAAAAAGATGCTTGGCTTCTTAAAAATGGTTCATAAAGGAGGATCCATGAAACTAAAACTTGTTGCCATGAAAATGAAAATGACTAAGAATCCTCTTAACACCTAAGAGAAATACTCCCAACTCCACGTATACAAATTGTACCAAGCTTTTGAAATTGACTCTTCTTGGCTTGCAAAGGTAAGAAAGAAGGAGCATAAGAAAAACTTGATCTATTTGATGAAATATCTATAAACCAAGCATATAAGAGACCTTAGGGAGTTGAAGAGACACATTCCCATGTTTTAAGCTAAAGATGGACTTCCCAAGTCCATACAAGTGCCATTAAGGGGCTATTTTCAAGGAGATCTCCCTATTGTCATGCATAAAACTACTTCTTGACTACCTCTAAATTATTCCTGACATGTTAATACTTTGACCATGTTTGACCAAAGTTGACTTTGGTTGACTAGACACGTGTAAGGAAGCTAGGCTTTGACTAAGGATAGAGCAGGGATGGGTGAGGTGTTTATACACACATGAGACCTTCTTAGACATATAGGGACATTTAAATTTTTTTCAATATGTAGGGGTTGACCCAATTTTATTAAAATTCAAATTTTGTCAATAATTACCATGCCACAATTGCCAACCATGCCCCTACTTTAGTTCCTTATATTGAACCCCCTTATGGCATGCCTACTTACCTTATGGGTGATACTTCAGTTTCTAACATTTCTATTACCCAATCCATGGTAATTCAAGCTTCATCTTCTACAAGTAACCCCTCTACTAGCATGGCCCAAAACCAAGCTTCTCTCCCACCACCAACAAATACACAATCACCTTTTACTTCCACCAACCCCATAAATAACGCTTCAAATGTAGGGATAATCCAACCAATGATAACTCAAGAACCACTTACCATTTGGATTCCATCCACTAGTGTGGTTTCCTTACCTTTTGCCACCCAAAAACCAACATCATCTACACCATTTCAAAACTTAGTAGTTTTTATAACATCCACTCTTCTACCTATAAGTACAAGAGTAACCACACACCTTCAAAAACCAAACCCAACCATGCCTATATCTCAAAAAATACCCATTGTACCTAATTCAGGATATGTCCCAAATCCATAAAGATATATGCCTCCCATATCATCCCAACCTTTTGTGACCAACTATCATTATGTGGCATCCACCCAACCTTCCAAAATTCAATACAGTACACCCTCACAACCCCAACAAAACATACCTTACAACTATATGGGTGTACCAAAAACTGATCTCATCAAAATTAATAGATAAAATGAAAACGTTAGGGATATCCATTTCTGGAGCTCACAATATTTTATTCGATGACCAAATTTGTAATGAACCCATTCACCCTTCTATATCGATTCATCCTTACCTCACTCAATGGGAACTTCCAAAATTAACCAAGTTCCAAAGTAAAGAGGATCACCAACAACATTGAAGATCATTTAGGCATGTGTGCTATCTCATTGCCTATGATGATGCTCTTTTACTTTCGACCTTCCACATGTCTTTATCGATCCCTGTGGTGGATTGGTATAGTGCCATCACTACACACTCCCTATTTTCCTTGACTCAACTCATGCAAAATTTCTTGGATCACTTCTCCATAAACATCTCCAATAAATTATCCATAACATACTTGTATTCTATTCACCAATTTGAGGATGAATCCATTGTGGAATTTGTTACTCAATGGAGGGGGTTAATCAATTGACTTTCCTTCTCCCTACCTCAACTAGAATTGATTGAACTTTTCTATTGGGTATGTACCAAACACATTTTAGCTACCCTAAAAGTTCAAACATTTTATACCTTTGATGAATCATTTACCATGGCAAGGAAATTGGAAATCCGATCAATTAATGAAGGCAAACTTAAGCTTAGGAATAAGAATGTTAGCTTCAAATATATCAAAGCTTCCTCTAAACCTTAAACCACCCCAAAGATAAAGGATTAGCCAATTTCATTATCCTTAGGATGTCTCTTCCTCTAGTGGTAAACCAATCAAACCCATCCACATCTTCAAACCAAAATCCAAAACCCCAAAACTGCTTTGTTCAAAAGCACTACACTCTGTTAGGGGAGTCTTATGCTTCAGTTTTGGAATTTTTTTTGAAAGCATATATAGTTTAACTTACACTAATTTAATCTCCTCAATAATTTGATTCATTTCATCCTATGCCATGTTGGTATATGGAGAATGAGATCTGTAACTACCATCACATCATTGGACATAATGTTGATAGATGCAAAACTTTTAAGAACATAGTTCAAGACTTGATTTATGAACCACTTGCCTTATTTAAATAATAATCATACAAACATGGAAACATCCCATAAACATGAGGTTCATATCATAAATTTTGTCCGTAATAATTTTATAATTATGAACATGACCCAAAATGTGCCTATTTCACTTCTTGATTTGGTAGAACCAACCCAAATTAACAATCCTACTCCATTTACTTCCATATTGGAATCACCCATCCTTCCTTTGGAAATCATAACTAAGGAAGAGACCACCACACCTACCCCACTTCCTTCCATAGTAAAATCAATCATCCTTATTTTTAAAATCTCAACCAAGGAAGATACCAACACACCTACTCCACTTACTTCCATAGTGGAATTATCCATTATTCCTTTGGAAATATCAATTAAGGAAGAGATCACCTTACCTACTCCACTTCCTTCCATAGTGGAATCACCCATCATTCACTAGGAAATATTGACAAAAGAAGAAGAAACCATGTCCATACCACTTCCTCAACCACCTAGTATCCCATTGAAAACCCCCACTAAGGAGGCCAAGTAGACCTGTATACCATTTTCAAGGTTGGTCCAAAATCTCAAATTCCTATCACAACCAAACCTTGACTGAGCTATATTTTGGCACCATCTTGGAATTCCCTACCCTAAAAATAAGGATACAACAAGCCCATCAAACACCCAACCTTCAACCTTGATAAATTTAACCACCCTCACCTCAACCAAACCAATAAACTCATCCACATCTTAACCATCAAACAAATCAACCAACCCAACTCCCTTAAAACTAAATAAAACAAACCCAGATATCCCACTCAAACCTATCAAGATCTGGGGTGTTCTTCCAACTAAAACCTTACTCTTCCACCCTTAAAATTGGAGTTGACACTGCAAAACCCACTTAAAGACCAAAAACATGAACCAAGGAAGAATATACAACCACTTAGGACTCAAAATCCTAAACCCATTTCACCTTCCATCTCAACTTCACGCTTTATCCTAGGGTCATACCCTTTATTTATTTTAGGACTTCACCCTTCCATTTTGTTGAAGAATTTGAATCCTCTAATAAAGAGAACACAAAATCAACCTCCTCTTCTCACCATTCCTCCACCTATCCACACAAAACCTTCTACCCCAAAACCATCAACCAAAAACATTATATAAACATCAACCAAAAATTTGCTTATAATACCTACCCCTAAAAAGGTACCAACCCCAACAACCAAAATAAAGACTTCAACCCTCTTAACACCTTTGATAGAATCATGTTATAATATCTTATAAGGGTTGTTAAAAACTTCATATATAACCCTACCTCTCATTAAACCATTAAACCCTCTTATCCAAAAATTGGCATGGTTTAAAGATAACTTAATATGTGCATACCATAGGACACTCGAACATGACACTGAGAACTACAAAGATCTTCAAGACTTAATCCAAAAATTATGTGACAAATATGATATTTTGATAGAAGAGCCTCATCTTAGCCTACCTCCAAGCCAAAAAAAAAAACTACCACCTCACATAAACCTACCTCCAATCTCTCATCAAAGAGTAAGGATGAACCAAAACAACCTACCAACCCACATGCATTCCAAATTGACACCATCCATGTAATAAATCGGTCACAAAGTTAAAAATCTAAAGAATCCATTCCTTGGACATATCCTTCTTCTACAGAAGCACCCCAATCACCTTCACCAAAACCTAATATTTATATCTTGGGTACACCTCAATCTAACCCATTAGGACTGATACGTAGGTCAATTCTCAAACAAATTCAACAAACCTTGGTGAAGATGAATTTGTATGAATTGATCCAAACTTCACCTCAACACCATTAAGATATGATTAAAGCTTTAGAATAAATTGAGGTCTAACCTAAAGATCTGAAATCTCTAACAACGCTTGTTGTAACCCTCCAAGTATCAACCCTTGTCACATTCCAAGATTTTTAGATAACTCCTGTTCACCTAGACTTTTCATATCCTCCCCTTTCATCACAACCTACATGAATAAAACCCAAATAAAAATGTTCATGATTGATGAGGGATTGAGCATCAACATCATCTCATCCCATGTCTATGATCAACTTAAACTTCCTGAGAACATCATGTTTGAAACCACCACCATGTTACAATATTTTAATGGCACAATGGCAACCACCTTGGGAATAATTATCCTTCACATACATTTCTAACCTCAAACTCTCCCCAAGATCTTCTATATTTTATAAGGGGAATTTAAGTATAACATGTTACTTGGATCCCTTTGGATCCAAACTATGGGTTGTGTACCATTAAACTTGCTTATATGCCTAAAATTTGAATATGAGGGTCAGGTTCATGTCATCCCTGTCAACCCTAGTCCATTTAAGTCATGTGACATGAGTTAACACCCAAATGATGTCCTCATTTCATTAAAAGATGCAACCCCTTCAATTCTATGAATAAAGCTTCTACAAGCTCAACCATACCCTCTTCCCAAATACCTATGAAAGACACCATAAAATCCACATTCCAACATCTTTCGCTTGGAGAATACCACCTATTGACTCTCAATACCCTTCCTACTCCTCAAAAATACAAAAATATTGATCAACATCCTTAATATGATTCTAACATTACAACCATCATCCCTTTTGATCCTCCCAACTTTTAAACCAACTTTATATATGGGGGACTCAATTAACCACATTTGGAATCTAATACCTCACATGATGTCAAATCATTTACCTCCAATTTTTATTTCTTGGATAATTTCTATTTTTACCAAACATACCTTCATCAATGTTCTTGGAAAGGATTCAGTTTAGGTCATTATGAGCATAGACCACATGATATTATCCAATGTAAAAATCAAAAGCCTCATGAGCAACATGGCCTTGGATTTACCCAACTAGAGGAACCGACCGGCACACCTTTCATCTCAATCTTTGAGGAATAAACTCTATCCTCCCCAACCTATTCTTATTCAGAGTCTGATGACATTAATTCCATCCCTCCTAACTTTTTTTTAGATCAACATGATTAATTTGGGACCCCTAACCTATCAAATTCATGGGGAAACCAAAACCATTCCTCTAACTCATCCTACGATGGTGGAAAATGATTCTTCCACCATTAATACCATCTAGTATCAGGATGATGATTCCCTTCTCACCTATCTTGGTATTGAAGACTCCTCCCTTCACAAATCCCTTCCTCATAAGACATTGACCATGTTGAATGAAGCTACCATTGATATCAACTTAGGCACTTAGGACAATCTTCACATAATAAAAATTGACCAATCTTTAGATTCCTAAAAAAATCAAGACTTATCCTCTTTTTTACATCACTGTAACATAGCATTTGCTTGGTCTTATAGTGATATGAATAGAATCAACCCTTCAATTATCATCCATAATATCATCACTAACGTCAATGCGAAGCCTATTAGGTAAAATATTTGAATGATGCACCTTTACATTACCCTTCTTATTAAATAGGAGCTATAACATCTCTTATCTGTCAACTTAATCCAACCCATTAGCTATCCATAATGGGTCTCAAATGTCATTTCTATCACTAAAGCAATATGGGGACTTCATATTTGTATGGATTTTCATTACCTCAACCTTGATTGTCCAAAGGATGGATTTCCTTTACCAAGCATTGACCATATTGTTGATTTAACTTCTAGACATGAGATTTTATCCCTTATAGATGGATTCTCGAGCTATAACTAAATATTAATCACCCCAGAAGATCAAGACAAAACTGTGTTCATCACCCCATGGGGAATATTTTTCTATAGGTTCATTCCTTTTGGATTGAAGAATGCTAGTGCAACCTATCAGCATGCCATGTCCTACATATTTCATGACCTCACCCGCAAAATCATGGAATAATATGTAAATGACCTCATTGATAATTCCAAATGTCATAAAGACCACTTGACAATCCTTAAAGTCATCCTCAATAACCTTATCCAATTCCATGTTTGCCTCAACACAAGGAAATGTATTTTTGGGGTCATGTTAGGCAAACTCCTTGAATTTATCATTTCCCTTCATGAAATATAAGTCAATCCCATTGAATTAAAAACAATCCTATACATGCCTCCTTCAACTAACCTTAAACAACTTTGTAGTTTGCAGGGTAAGATTCAGTCCATTCACTGATTCATATCTCAATTATATGATGGATGTCATCCCTTTCACCACCTTCTTAAGAAGGACATCTCTTTTAAATAGAATAAAGACTATCAAAAGGAATTTAAATCACTCAAATTATACCTTCTCTCTCCACCTATCCTTTTCCCTCCTAAAGAGGACCAACCCTTCTACCTTTACATCTTTGCCAAAGACCATTCCTTAGGTGCTATGCTCATACATAGTGATGATCAACATAATCAATAGACAATATGCTATATAAGTTGAACACTTTTAGATTATGAAAATAATTATACCCATACTGAGAAGTTATGCCTCACCTTGGTCTTCGTGGCTTCCAAACTTCATCACTACCTCTTTAACCATAAAACCTTTGTCATCACAAACACTGACCCCCTCAAGTACATAAATTCTAATCCATATAAGAATCAATATATGGATAGATGGATCATTATTTTATCTAAGTTAGATCTTGATTTTCTTCAAAAAAAATTAGTCAAAGGGTGAATCATCACTGATCAATTGGTTGAAGCCCCTTCAAGTGACAACCAACCTTCCAACCTTGAGTTTCCTGATGAGTACATCACAACTCTCTCAGGAGGATATTGCTTACCAAATGACCATGTTATTTGATGGATAAAAATTTCAACATGGTGAGGGTTCCATAATCACCCTTATATCCCTTGAAGGTGATCATTTTCCCTTGTCCTTTAAACTCAACTTTGATTGTACCAACAATGTTGTTAAATATGTATCCCTAGTTTTAGGTCTCCAAACAACTTTGTCCTTGGGAGTAAAATTGATCAATTTTTTTGTGATTCCCACCTTGTGTTCAAATAGATCAATGGTTCCTACCAGTGTAAAAATGTTTTTCTCCATAAATACAAGAAACTGGTAGATATACTATTGACATCATTTGATCACTACCTTATCCAAGCCACTCTACATTTGACAAACAAGTTCACTGACACCATGGATTATATTACTTATCAAATATCATCTACAAATTAAAACTCTAAAATATTTATCACCATTCACAGACTTAACTAACCCTATTAGACCAAAATAGACCTACCTTCCATCTGCATTGTGGAGGAAATCCAACCAAATATTTGGTATAAGCAACTTTTTGACTACCTTACCTTAGATATCATCCTCTCTGACATCTCTAGGAATGGTACATAAGATTGAATACAAATTACTAATCATAATACCATACTAGGAGGAATCCTCTACAAATTAGGCTTTTATGGTATCCTTTTGAGATGCCTTCATAGCCAAAAAATCCCTATCATAATCAAAGAAACTCATGATGGGATTTAATGAAGACACTTTAGTGGTTTAGATATCCATAAGTACATCCTTCTCCTTGGATACTATTAGCCTAACCTCAACCAAAACTATTGTGATTATATCAAATGGCATGTCAAGTGTCAATAACACACTAACTTACATCACATTCTTAGTCATGCCCTTCAAGTTGCTAAGGACTTCTATCCCTTCTCTCAATGGGAATTAGATCTCAATGGTGAGATCAATCCTCAATCTTTATAGAGAAATCATTCTATCATCACCATGATATAATACTTCACCAAATGGGTGGAGGCTATTCCTCTCATCTCAACCAAAGCTAACAAGATTGTCGGCTTCATCAATCATCATATCATATGCCATTTTGGTGTTCCTCATAAAATCATCACCGAAAATGACAAATCATTCAAAAATAAGAAAGTGTGTAAGTTTTGTGACACCTTCAAAATTAAGTTAAGCTTCTCATCTTCATACCACCCACAAGCTAGTAGATAGGCTAAATCCTTTAACAAAACACTTAATAAAATTCTCATCAAAGTGGTCAATGAATCTAGTAAGGATTGGCACTTGCACATTATTTTTTCCTTATGGGCATATCAAATTAACATTCAAACCCCTATAGGCACAACCCCTTTCTTACTTATCTATGGTGTATAGGTTGTCTTGCCTCTTGAAGTATAAATTCCCTCCCTTTGTATATCTCTAAAGGATATCATCTTTGAAGAAGACTATTGTCAACAATGCCTAACCCAACATGAGCTACATGATGAGAATCATTTGGCCACTCTTAACCATATTCATGTCTATCAAGAGTGAATCAAATGAACTTATAAAAAATACTTGAGAGATTGAGAATTCAATATTGGTGACCTCATCTTAAAGGAAAAATAATTTGTAACTAATATGGAAAGAAGAAAATGAGGCAAATTTTCTCCCAATTAGATTAGACCATTTATCATCATGCATAAGTATAGGTTAGGAACTTACCATTTATCATCCCTTGAAGGAAAGCTAGAACTTGAGCCCCTCAATGCTTTGAATCTGAGTCTGTTATTTTATTAAAATAAGTTCTAAAGCACATTGTGTCTAATTTAAGCTCATCCCTTATTTTATAAACTATCACCTTCATCTCCTTACTTTAAGGATAATTGATTAAAGAAAATAATTTGTGATTATCTGTCATAGTTTTAGCCTAATCCTAAACATGGGTACCATGAATCTACCTATGGCATGATTCTCATGGATATTTTTCATCCCTTATAAGATAGATCCCCATAGTCATTGTCTCTTAAAACACTTTATTACCCATCATTTAACCTTCTTGTGTTATTATTTTTCCCTCATAACTAAAAACCTTAGGCCTATATAAGAAATTCCATGTCTAAAAACAAAAAATATATATTATGGGTCATATCCAAAATTTTAGACTCTTCTCTTGAAGGATAGTTGTCAAAATAATTTAGAATTGCTCAAAAAGATAGACTGCTCCTTTGAAGGACAACTATCAAAATCAAATAAATCCAAAACTCAGACCACTCCCTTGAAAGATGGCTAAGTCAAAACTTTGTCAAAAAAAGCAATCACATGGAAGTTTCTCATATTGATCAACTTCCCCAACCTATCAACCAAAATAGCATCAAAAGACCTTAAAATAAAATTAATAATATAAAAAAAAATATATATATCCTAAAGAAAGCTTTAATAAACTTTTGCAAAGCATTCATATACTTCCCGCATTAATCAATCTATGCCAAAATAAGACATGGATTTAATTATAATGGTTCTTAGTTCACCTATAGAAGAGGCAAGCCATCCCCACAAGAAGGTTATATTTTCCTCTATTTACCTATTTACATCATGTCACCCTTTTTCACCCCTTCAATAAAGGGATTTTGAGTTTACTTGACACAACATGATTAAGTCACTTATTTTAATAAACGAACTAACACTAATGATAAACAATCAAAGGGATTATGTACATAAGCATACCTATAGGAGTTATGGTTCTTCCCAATGAAATAACATCACATCTCCTTATTCTTCATCATGACAACTTATTGAAACTTTCATTAAGGTGTTTGTCTTATGTTTGATTAAACATTATCTTCTCATTTATTCAATCTTTTTACACATAACATTTTAACCAAATTCATCTATATGTTAAAGTGGTTTTGAACATTTTAAATCATCTATCATTTAATATATTACAAATAAATGGCATCATAATTCACTTAAGTGTGTTATGTACATTTTATTTTACCATTATAAATAGAACAAACATTTTATTGCACATATGTGTTTTATTATGTCACATTATATTTCATCACTTATCCACATTATTTATTTAGGTGTTTTTATTATCATGAAAAAATTATATTTACCTATAACATTTCATTAGGATTCATTTAGGTGTGTTATAATCCTTTTACCAAAAAATCAAGACCAATCACATCATAGCCATTATGATCAACATAACTAAACTATATCAACATCAATCATCTCATCAACAATCATAATTCAACAAATTATTCATCACATAAAAATCATAAAAAATTATTCGTGGTGTTTGAATCGAACCAACATCTCATATTAGTTAGAAACCAATCAATCTTGCTTATCATCAAACATAAGTCAAACTAATTCATCGCAAGAAAATCATAACAAATATTTATCATGTATGAACCAAACCACATTTAATCATTTTTTTCTAAATTAGATAATGATTCAACAAACTATGTTATCCAAGTCACATATGCATATAAATATGGGATCACATGTATATATTAACTCATATCATATATATCAAAATATGATAAACCACATCACGCATACACTTACTGAAAGGAAAAATGCTAAACCATAACCATAACCCAAACATTTCATCATGTCAATTTGTCATCACATAAATAAGTACCATAAACCATCATCATTAATAAATATCATAAATAAACGATGTGCTAAATATATATACATATAAGTGTCCATGCCAAATATCTCAAAATGATATGTACATCACGATGCAATGAATCACAAGCTAGAATCAAAATCATAATACAACACAATAGCTAGTAATTTATGGTATGGGGGAACTACTATCCCCTGAGCCCTCTCCATCTCTATGACTTATCTGTGCACTTGTAGCTTCTATCACCATTGGGTGAAGCACTGCCTAGGCTCCTCAACATAATTTTCTCTGCTAGGTACTCTATATACTAGGGCGCATTCAACAACCCCTTAATAACATGCCCCTCATATTATCTCAGCCTCTCTACTGTAGTGATGTATCTAGTCAATGAAATGGTCTAAATTGTTCCCATGACAGCTCTAGTCTCGCTCATAGATGGTCCACTTTGTGATGGTCACCCTCTTTCTTGACTTAAAACATCCTTCTCAACTGTAACGAAGGTTAACTATACATGTAGGCCATCCCTCTCTTGAGCAATAGTGGTCATGTATCCTTGCATAGTATCTCTCTACTAGGTGATGATCGATAACTGTACCTATAAGCTTTCTCTCTCTTGTGTCCTCATAACTAGATGCCCATATGTAGTGTCTCTCTACTATGTCATAGTGGTTAGAGACACCTATAAAGTAACCTATGCTACTTTTTCAACATCCCTCTTTTCAATAATCATCTATAGATCAGGGGCTACCTTCTCCATCTACATATTCCCCTGCTCCTCACCCTATCCTTTATCCCCACCTATATGATGTAGCCCCTACCACTAAACAATATACTTAGGAGTGGTCTTAACATTATTCACTACTCAAAGGGTAGGTAGATCCTCAAAATATGGCCCCTCATTTTTAGGCTATGGTAAAGGCAACAATGCCTTTGTATCCTCCTACTTATATCACGGGAACTCTCTTGGGACACCTTGTATGACCCTGAACTATTGTCAAACTCAATCAAATGGTATCAGATTTGTGTCATCCAGTCTCCTCCTATGGATCCACTTAAAGATATCAATAATAAAGGTCTGATATTTCATCCCTCTATAATAGTGAAAACCCACATAAGGTCTCTAGATGACCTATCTAATAACCAAACCCTCCAATCTTTACCTATACTAATAAGTGTCTCTAACAACACCATCTATCCTAGGTAGAGAAAAATTTGATTGACACCTCATAAACCTACCTCTAAAATTCACTTGGTGTCATGTTTTAAAAGGCATCCCATTAGGCCATACCGATGTGATATGCTCATATGTCTATTAGTAGAGTAGGAAACATACACTTATACCATATCTCCTATGTACCTAGTAGCCCCAAATTTTCTAATACACTTATGTGAAAATGTTGGTGCCCATGTATAGACTATCATATCCTCATGCATCTCCACTAGAACACTATTAAGAGCCCAAGGATACCTCTCACCACTTGAATTTGGCAATGCATATCATGTGACAACCATTATCATTATGGTCATCAACCTCCTCCCTCATGGGTTTAGTTGATGAAGGTCCTCAAAATGAAAACACCTAGAGTGGTACCTGGCTTATGCTGCATCATCTCCATATAATGTATCCATCTAACCTTCATGCTCATCTGCACTGATATGCTCCACTACTAATCCATATATGGGTAATTGAAGGATCCTATATATATCCTCCAAAGTAATAGTCATCTCACATGTGGGTAAATGAAAAGTGTTAGTAGTTGGATCTCATCTCTTGATGAGAGATACCAATATACCTGCATCTTTCACAACTAAAAAATAGGCTTTGATACCCCTTATACCCACTATCATCATATAGGCCCTATCTATAACCATCATATCTATTTTTAGCTCCTCCAATAGTGGTAGAACCCAATCCTACATGTTTAATTGTGTCCTCACCTATAAGGTTATATATTCAACTTAGTTCAATATAAACCTTATACAACCAACAAACATTCAACCTGATCTACTACAGTCATTTAAACCTATCCAACCTATACACTTACCTAGGTTCATTAATTTTCATATTCACCCACACCCACACCAATAACCTATTTTCATACCCTTAGGCTTATTTTTCCTACAAAAACCTTTGCTACTCACCCTCAAGTCTTCCAACCTAACCTTTCAACTTTCACACTCTACCCATATTAAGACTAGCACCTTTTATACCTTACCCTAACAACTTAATTAACTAATCAAAATTCCTACACAACCCTACTAAACCTTTTTCAAGCCCATAAACCTTCAAAACTTGATCTAAATAATCAAATAACCATTCAAAGCCATTCAAAAACATTTCAAACTTACCCATTTTCACCCCTATAGTATTAAAACTATAACTGATGTTGGTCACTGGTCGATCGACACCAGTTCTCTGTTGACTGATGTCGATCAACCCTTGACTGACATCAATCCTTGTCATTTTAGGGATAAATCTTGTAACCCTTAATTTTACCTAAAAACCATCCACATCTCTCTAAAAGCACTTCTATCCTACCCAAAACCCTCTACATACCCTCCCCACTACCCCACCTTCTAGATTTAAGCAAAACCATTCAAATTTGGAAAACAAATTCAAACAATCCCACATACCTTGTCTCATGATCATCTTCATGGTAGTACCCCCCTCTTAAATAGTGATTAATTGACCATATATTTCCCTCCACCTAGCACTTGTCCTCCACCTTGCTACATAGTCAATATCTCTATCCAAACTAGTCCCCACACTCTACCTCACTTGTTCCCTATCAATCAATCTCATAATGATAATGAGACACCAATAGGTCAAAATAGATCTCAAACCAAACAAACACCAAACACAAAAAAGTAAGATATACTAACTTTTTGGTTGGTGGCCCCCCTTTTTAGGGTTTATCTACCAACTGGTATCATTCACCCATCAATTTGGCGGAATGGTATTAGTCATGACTGCCTTGGGCCAACTGACGTCAGTTTCCTATATTAGGATTTTTTCCATGACCCCCACCCCCAATATACATAAAAATTAACAGCCTTTCACATAAAAGGTATCCCCTTTCAACATTACACCAACACAAACTTTGCATCACTCATCAAACAAACATCAGAGATCACCTTATTCTCCTTCAAAACCTACAACCACTCTACCTCAAATTGGTCACTCTTTCTTACTATTCGTAAAGGTTATCTTGGTCAATTTAGGTGCATCAAAGCATGACCACTTAAAATCCCAAAACTTATGACCATTTTGTCTTCCCAATATCACATCCTACTTTTAGATCCCTGAGAACACATGCACCTCCACTAGGAGACTTGAGTTTATAGGTATAACCCATATCAGTTAAGCCTAATGTTGTGGCTTGGTTGTCCTATCATCTATTCTTTTACTATTTACCAATTCATTCAACTATGTCAACCTAGTCTATGCATGATTTATGATATCATAATTTATTGCATTTTGTGCACCCATTCACACTTTAATGCCTATACCTAACCAACCAACCTTGTCACCAACTTATCCACTTATCAAACTTGAACCTGATTACATTTGACCTCATCATTTCTTGGTTTGAGGGGGAACACCTCCTCCCACACTTAGGCATCCAAATTTCCACTAATCATTAGTTTTTTATTTTTTAGCTTGTTGATGTAAACTATGCAACAAACAGAGGTAAAATTTAGACACAATAAAACCACACCAATGGTTCTAGATGTCGTAACACACCTTTTTGACCCCCTTGGCCCCCTTTGGGTTAGATAATTTTTAAATCCCCCTTAAAAACTCATTTACCCCTACCCACATTTAGTTAAATTAATTGATTAATTAAGATAATAAAATTCTATTTACACCTCACCCTACCAAGCTAATGGCTAACTTAGTGACACCTTAACTTAAGACCATTTCCTACCCTAGCATTTAAGTCCTAACCTACTAGATTATTTCTACCCACATGACCATACTTCCTCAAATGAATTTAGACGATTTATAATGGTCTTAATTTCTAAAAGTAAGTGAAAAACACTATTTTTAGCAAGTTGGACCTTTTTTACCTTGACCAATGCTAGTCATCCCTCGACTGACACTCGTTGGCCAGGACTGACATCACTTACTTAAGGAATACCTATGACCTTTACAATAAGGTTAAATCATTTGGAGAAAGAACTAAAATATTTTACAAACCAAATCCAAACCAATGTTATCTAAGTGAACCAGAAAACCAATCTAGAGACCAAGGATTGCTTCATCACTTCAAGACTAAAGATTTGAGTGTTGTTACTCTACCCATTTTATTACAGTCTTCCAACCAATTTTCATTCAACTTCAAGTCATCTTAAAGATAGGAACTCCACAAAAACTAAGTATTATATGATTTTTGTAAGTTTAATATATTGTTCTAAGTTGTTTATTGCTTTCACCCCTTATAATCTCTCCCACACTCTCTTTTATGTTGGAGTTCTACAACTCTAACACCCATTTTTCACCAAATTCCCACTAATCATTTCTAGCCTTTTGAGTATTAAACCTTTATGTTTGATATCCCCAAGTCTTCATTTTTCCTTTATGACCATTAACCAACCTTCAAACAACCCACAAACCCCTCACAACTAGCCCAAAAATCCATTTTTGCTCAAAAGCCAAAACTATAAAAATTCATAGTGACCGACATCATTCATTCCTGATCGGCATCAGTTAACCAGTAATCAACATCAGTTAACCAGTGATTAGCATCAATCTCTATGTAATTATATTTTGACAAAATAGTAATTTAAAAACACCTATCAATCTCAACCAAAAACCCTTTTTCTCAACCCCTATCATAGTACAAATCCAGAAACAACAATCTAAACCACACTTTAGCACTTTAGCATTTCTTTCACATAACTTAATGTCATTTTATTAAATCAATCATTTTCTTGAAAAGAATTTTATTACATTGTGTTAAGATACTTTTCATTCCTTTATGCAAGCATTTCTTATCAGCATTCTTTGAAACTTAATTTTTAAAAATGAGTGGATTAACAGCCTTCCAAGGGAGTCTTCTACTTATTGGATCTATCACTTGTTAGGGAGTCCACCCTTAAAACTTACTAATAAATCCTATTTATAGTCTTATTCTTATTTTAGGTCATTCCTTCCCAGCCAAAAAGGATTACTTCACATCATCTAGATTTGAGAGCACACAACCACATCTAGGTTCATCTAAACCTTTTCCCTTTCTTTAGTTTTACTTGTTTTAAAAAATTAAAGAAAATGATCTAAAAAAATAGTGAATCACTTGGGTCATATGATGAGTTCATATTCATAGGATATTGGTTCTCTACTAAAGATCTACTTGAGATTATGATAAAAGGAATGACATTCAAGAAGGAGATGAAGGCAACAAGGAATATGCCTAATAAGACAAATCTAGCTTCATGCTATTTGTCACTTCATGGAGAAAGAGATAGTATAAACTTCCCATTTGATCTAGGAGGAAGAATTTATCTACAGGTTAGTTGTGCATAGCTAGTCATTTTCTATTTTATTGTTTTCCCTAAGTGCTTAGTTAGCATATGTGTGTGTCTTAGTTTTGTGTGTTGTTGAGGTAATAAAGTTGTATTTTTGGTCAAGTGTCAAGGTCTGATATTTTTGTCTCATAGTGTAATTGATTCCATATCCCAATGGAAGGATAAGGCTATTAGTCTCGTCAGCATAACAGGCATGCTACCCCTACGAGTCATAAATTTGTTATCTAATTTTGACCCCTAAATCAAAATAAGACCCCTACAAGAAAAAAATTGAACCTTAGATGATTTAGGAGGTCTTATTTGAGTCCAAAATACCTTATTATCATTTATTAAGGTAAATTTGGAATGATTAAGGTAAGTCTCTTTTATGTGTTTTAGGCTATTTGGGTCTCCTAAGTAAAAAAAGGGTCAAAAGAGTAATTTATGGTGCCTTAAAAAACATGTCAAAGGTCATGTGAGGTCAATAGGGGTCTTAAAATATGTAATATTATGGAAAAAATAGTTTCAAGTAAAGAAAAGTTAGTTACAGGCAAGAAAAGTCACTTTTAGGGGCTTCCCAAGCAAGTAGAACATGGGAGGAGAGAGAATATGTAAATAAATCAAGTTGTCAGCATGATCAGGTATTTTAAAGTCTATCACAGTGTTTTTATAGTAGTTAAAAGGTTATAATAATCCAAAAACATCATATCTATCTTATCAACTCTGTCATAAGCTCATATAGGAAAAATTGAAGTGGATGGTACAACTAGGAGAGAGAAGGTGGAAGCCTAAAATTTTTGGTATTGATTGTAGTCTTGGTTAGATTCAAACTTTGAGCATTGGTTCTTAGATTCATCTCCTTATCTTAATGAACAATCACTAAGAAGTTAAGGTTCTAAAATCATCTAGTCAACCATGATAGGGGTATTTCTTGAGCTTTCTAGGTAGAATGGTGGAAAATTTTATGAAGGAGAAAGATTTCATGGGTCTTTAAAAATAGTATAAATTTTAATAAAGTATTTTTAAATCTTTATATGAATGTATAAGTCATTGAATGATTACAAATATCCATGTCAGAGAGGTTTACAAGTTGAAACTGTAGGTATGCATTCAACCCAAAAAGGTTTGTGTTTAGAACATATTGGAATGTATTTTCATGGTATTTCAAAAATGCATTCACCTATCTAAAAATTCTAATTTTTTTCTCTGATGGACACTCATTTAATACTCTAATTGGCCATCTTAATCAAAGTGCCTTTCATGGTTTGCAAAACCAATGACAGTATGAGTTTCTTGTAGGTTTTGATTGTTTTGAAAGATATTAATAATTAAAATAAATTGATGGTTGTGTTTCATGTTCAATATGTTGATGAAAATAAGGAAATAGTTTTTGAATCCATAATAGTCCTATTCATACTTTTAAAGCTTTAAAACACACAAGTTGTAGTCTCTATCTTCCACTAACCTATAGGTCTATCACTCTAAGAATATCCATGTCGTCAAGCTGATTTGAAGGTTATATATGAATGGAAACATTGTGTTGTTTAATTTTTGAAAGAGATATGAAATATGTGAATATCTCCAAGGCACCTAAAGGATATAGAGTTGATGACAAGTCAAGCTCTCATATATGCATCTACATGATTGTCTTATATCTTGACAGTGACATAGGTGGTTAAATTATTTGAAAGATGATAAAGATAAATGAATGAGACTTAATAAATATCAAAAATATATAAGGATCCATTTGAAATCTTTGGAGATTAGCCTAAATACGTAAAAGGTCATAAACATAGCCAAACTATCCAAATGGTCACCTACAATAGGCTAAGCAAGATTTGTCTTGAACACTAATGTTGATGAAGTAAAGAGTTTTAGGAATTTAAATATAGCCTTGAAATAAAAATAAAAACTAATAAAAATACTTTAAAATTTTGGGATTGATAGGCAAATTCTATGAAGAACTATACCCAATCAAACTATCCCCATATGAGCACCTACAACCAATTGTGAAGAAAGTGATTTGAACAAGGTTGATGAGAGCTAAAAGTCCTTAGGAAATTTAGGAGGTTTTAAGACCTTAGTAAAAACATGATAAAAATAAATTATAATTTTTAAGGTAATAACATATAACTAGTAAAATCCAAGCACAATCAAGACCTCTCCAACAACACCTACAGTCAGTCAGGTTAAAAAGTTGTCTTAAATAGAGATAATGATGAAAATATAGAGGCTTAAAGAGATTTGGAAGGAGTCCTCAGTTGATCAAAATCATGAAAAAAGTTTGAAATATATTTAAGGTTCTAGATAGGGCTTTGAAACACCATTTTTTAGATCTAATTCCAAACACATAATATAGTCAATCAGTCACCTCTAAGGTCTGCCCATGTGACTAAAGGCCTCCTAAAACTTGAAATAGTGATGTGTGAATGTTAGAAGGTATAAAATAGCTTAAATTTATAAAATAATGAAAGTAATTAAGGTTTAAATATAATAAAATATGGAGTGTCCCCTCATCAACTGCTATGAACCAAAAATGACTTTTGAGACACCGACAATAGAGGAAGAGTTGGGTTGGAATACTATTGGAAGTAAAAAAAAAGTCATAACATCATCCAAAATTGATAAATTAGAAGGGGCAAATCCAAATGCAAAACTACATCAGTTCTTTAGGAAATTTGAGAGTAGTGGTCCTTAGACAAATTATATCTCAGAGAGCCAAACTTCACACAATATGTCTATTCAAGGAAACATCTTGAGTGTTGGGACTTCATTATTAGAGCTATGAGCCTTGAAAATATTAACTCTTTCATAATTTGTGTGGGTCACGATTGATGTTGATGATAGGGATATGCACCTTGAAAATATTTATGCACCTAATGATGGCCTTAAAAGGACACCGCTATGGTAATGGCTTGTGAAAAAATAATTTTTCCATCTAAGTAGCAGGGGGTAATTTTTAATATGGTTGAAGCTCTTGAAGAAAATAACACTATGTCAATGCAATGGTGCATTGTAGAACATTAAGTTTGGTTTTATTTTAAAAGCTAGCATGAAAAGTAAACCCAAATATTTGGTGGTAGTTTGATAGCACATACCCTTAGTTCAGGGGGATCAAATTTTGCGAAAGCCCCAAGCATGTTCTTAAATGGATTGATTATTATTGATAAACATGTGTTCAATTTTTTAAATTAACAATGGATGATTTTCATAGTCCATCCGGAGTTTATTTTTCTCAAAATTTTTTGGGTGACAAGCTACAAAAAATCCATCACACACTTTTTTTCATAAAAAATTATTTTATTTCATAGGAAGGCAATGTTCATTTATCTATAGAATTTGTAAATTGATGTGGCATCCTTTGTACATTGTTCCAATTGGATTTATTTTTTGAATGACACCACTGCACTCACTGCAACCTTTTTCAAGTAGTATATAACAAGCAAGTGGTGAGAATGCATCATAGAGTTAACAACACCTTGCCCAAATGAGTTTTCAAGGTCTCCTCCTAGTTTGAGCCTAACCATTTTAAAACTCGGCTACATTCTTTGGCTACACATATCAAACACAAGATTAGACTTATGGAATACCATGAGATGAAGGGAGCTCAAATATGTGCCCTTATTTAAAGGATTATTTTTGAAGATTTAAATTTTAAAAAAGTTTTTAAGATATTTATAGGATAGGCAAGCAAGAGAACATATTGAAGGTATTGAAGTTTTCCATAAGTAGCTCAATAATATTCATGAGATATACAAAGAATTTATCGACTAATATAAATTAGTGTTTCAATCATAGGTTGATTCCTATAAGTGAGTTTTATCTATGTAGGAGTTTCTTGATTTGGTTCCATGAAATATTGGCCATTTTTTTCAAAGACTATGATGGTCCACTCTCCCTAGAGGAGCTTCATGTGGCATTGCTTCAAATGGTCAATGATACATATCTAGGTATTGATGCAATTTCCCTATGAATACTATAAATAAACATAGTATTTTGTTAGATGTAATCACTAAAATTAATATTTAATACTAAAGCAATGCATTTATGACCATCCTTTATGCACACTTAACCTATGTTCAATTCTACAATTTTAAACCACTTTTCTTTTGATTTTATGTGGATGATTTTCTACCTTAAAAAAACTATGATACTAATTATTCCTATTCCTCATCCCAAACAACCTAGCTCACCCTTTGACTAATTCATACTTCCAATTTGGCTATCTTTGCTCCTGAAATGACACCACACTTTTAGGACAATCCCACTTGTCGATAGTGTTTGAATCTGATAGTTTCATCCTCCTACCAAATACCAACTAGTTTCTCAAACTCAAATTCACCCCAAAGGTTCATCCCACATGTTTTGCAAGCCCAATTTGAAGAAATACCAAAAATATCACTATATAAACATATTTTCAATTCATTTATTCACTAGAGGCTTCTATACTACAAAGCTTAAAATTATCTAACTACACATTGATATAAAAACAACTATTCTTCCCACTTTTGTGTACATACAACCTAATTAACCCTAAGCTAGGTTTGAATACAACAAGGTCACATGTCATTGTTCAAACACATAATTACACAAGGATTGCACCAACATATAACATTTCACCAGTATTTCACACACACACACCACAATAGCTTGGGAGAACTACATAAAGTTTGACCCCTCTTTAGAATATTGGTGTGTAGTAAATGCTCAATATATAAGGTGTTGAGGTAAAACACAACTTCAACCCTAACCTCTTTTACCTTTTTTATTGCATTTTCCCCTACAATTGAGCTAGGGTTTTAGGGGAAGAAGAAGGCACACAACAAATCCTATAATGAATTGAACAAATATGATCATACACACATGACATATAGTCAGAAGTGCACCCATCATAATTTTCATAGATGGAAAAAACTGTTAGGTGACCCCTTATCCAACGGAAGCACAATTGATTACTTATTTATAAGCAATTAAACATGGAATTATACCAGAATGATAAAGTAACTAGAAACTTGAGACATCAAAGAATTTGAGAGACAATACACACTCTTGTATTAGATATTACTAGAAGAAAATACAATAAGGAAGATGCCACTTCTTCCTCCACCTCAAAGGCTTGCCACACCTCAAGATCTTCTTCCCTCTCTCTCTTGCTCAACACAAAACCAACTCTACAACCTGAGTTGCTATCCCTCCTTAAATGCTTCAGCTGATCTCCTTGACCTTACACCTGTAGATCTCCTTGACCTTGCTTGCTTCAATGCTTTTACTTGATCAATTTGATAATTACAATACATGCCTCATGGGTCTTTAAATAGAATTCCATGGTTACAAAAATAGAAATCTAACTACTATAATTAGACACGTAGCTCATGACTTAAATTAGCCCCTTAACATGCAAACACTCAGTTCAACTAACTAACTGTTCATGCAACGAACAGTTCTGGAACACACAAGCGACCGACGCCGGTCCCTGCTTGACTGGTGCTACCGACATCGGCCGACTCTCTACCATCACTGGTTTCCTTCTCCACTGTCTGTGATCGATGTCGATCATGCTGACGACGCCGGTTCTTCTGGTTCTTCAGCATTCTCTTCTTTGTGTCTGCAAACAGTTGAAGATTTTAGCTCCACACCCTAACAATCTCCCACTTGGAGATAAACAGCTGCTACTGTACCTGTACCTGTACACCATCTATTTTGTTCCTTTGGCTCTGTATCCCTCTTCAAAGTCACTCTTGAAGACCAACCACCACGCAAACCTGTGATGCTATACCTGTCACTTATGCCACAAGAATTTTGCTACTCCCAAATTCTTCATGACATACTTCTGCACCAACTCTACCCTTAGCTCAGAAAACTCCCTGTATATGAAACCCTGCAAAAAGTAACACAATACAGTAACAGGATAATGTAGTTAATATTATCCAACCTGGTAAAGATAAAAAACAATGGTCAAACCTCCATTGTCCTGTAGTTAACTCAAGACCATATACCATAGCCTTCTGTCTCAGATGTCCATCCACTCTCTTCTCTAAAATGGGAATCCATCACTCTATCCAGCTAAAAACTCTACCAACAAATACCTGTTTGGCTCTACTCTAAGGACTCACACTCTTCATCCATGTCAAGCTCCCACTATTTCTGGATTCTACCTGCATTGCTTCTTCTGTCCTCCTAGTTCTTGACTATCAGTAAGCAATATAAAGAAGGTGAACAACGAATATGAGGTTCACATACCTTTTCTGACCTCTATATGGGTGTTTAAGACTCCTTGACAACTAACTGTCCACCCATCATCCGTTCTAGTGACCGATCTCGGCCATCTCCTAGTCTGCTCCCGACCGATGTCGGTTCCCTGCACTGACCCTGACTACTAACGTCGTTACCCCTGGCCGATGCCGGTGTCCCTCCTACCAACGTATAACTTCTCCTACCTGACCTATCGACCCTGCTGGTTTGCACATGACCGATGTCGGTGTCTAACTGACCGACGTGAGTTCCAAGTGACCGACATTAGTGCATGTGTGTTCCTGTGAGTGATGAATTATTCATCTGCGAGCTCATCTTGGATCAAATATCTGTCCATGCTGCCCTGCTCAGATTTATTCAGTGCTTGTAACTATTCTCTGGCCTTCATCTCCTCCAAAAACACCAAGACTTCCCTGTTCTTTTCAAAAGCATCAAATTTCCTTTTCTTGCAATGAACTCTATCTATGATTTTTGAATTTGAACACATACCTTTTGAATCAAGAACTTCCATTCCCTTCTTATTCATGTGACCCAGCCTATTAGACCACATCTTTGAATCTACACCAGAAGTAGAATCAGTAATACAAGTAGATAGATAAAGAGTACCTACTTTCTTACCTCTAGCTAAAACAAGTGTTCCCTTGGTAACCTTCCAAGAGTCCACTGTGAGGGTTATTGTGCATCCCTCATCACCCAACCTTCCTACAAAAATCAAACTCTGCTTCAGAATTGGAACATGCATGACCTCCTTCAACACCCATGTGTTGTCAATCTGCAATCTCAGCTGCACTTTCCCTTTGCCAACTATCTGACAAGGCGTACCATCCCCTAAATAGAGCACTCCAAAGTCTCCCTGTTCATACTCATGAAACAAATCTCTGTTTGGGGATGCATGAAAAGATGAACCAGAATCTAAAATCCATGATCCTACCTGACTATCCAAAGAAAGTATGAGAGCATCCTGTACCATGATATTTGCATCTTTTGCTTCTTCTTTACCTTCAGGTTGATTCTTTTTATCTCGCAACCAACACTCCTTCTTTGTATGTCCTTTCTTTCCACAAAACCAGCAGGTAATACCTTTGGACTCGGATCTCCTTCCCAACCTTGATTTCCCTTGCTCAATATTCTCTCTTTGCCTTCCCCTACTTTCTGCACTTAGAGCATTCCCTGATGATTCACCTGTGCTTCTCCTACGTATTTCCTCATTCAAGATCACACTCACAACGTCATCAACTTTTAAGATTTTAGAAGCAGATGCAGAATTACTTACTACCATAACCAAACTGTCCCAACTTTCAGGCAAAGAACATAAAATCAAGAGAGCCTTTACCTCATCATCAAAAACAATATTGACTGAAGCTAATTGGTTTACCAAACCATGGAAATCACTGAGATGAGTATGTACCGATCCACCTTCCTGCATTTGCAAAGTAAATAGCTGCTTCATAAGATATACCTTATTAGAAGCCGAGGGCTTTTCGTATAAATTTGCCAAGGACTTTATCAACTCTTCCGTTGTCTTGCACTGTGATAAGCTGGAAATCACAGATGATGTAAGGCTCAACCTTATGGAACCGAGAGCCTTTCGATCAAGAATGTTCCATTCTTCATCCTTCATATCTATGGGCTTGCATGCAACCCCACCCAACGGTAAGTACAGATCCTTCTGATACAGATAATCCTCAATCTGCATCCTCCAGTGATGATAATTCTTACCGTTAAACTTTTCCATTCGTAGCTTACTTTCTTCTGCCATTGCTAAACTCCCACTCAATCAGAAAACCCTGTGAATGACCTGTAATCAAAAACAATAACTTGCTTCCTGTAAACCATAGCTCTGATACCAACTGTTAGGTGACCCCTTATCCAACAGAAGCACAATTGATTATTTATTTATAAGCAATTAAACATGGAATTATACCAGAATGATAAAGTAACTAGAAACTTGAGACAACAAAGAATTTGAGAGACAATACACACTCTTATATTAGATATTACTAGAAGAAAATACAATAAGGAAGATGCCACTTCTTCCTCCACCTCAAAGGCTTGCCACACCTCAAGACCTTCTTCCCTCTCTCTCTTGCTCAACACAAAACCAACTCTACAACCTGAGTTGCTATCCCTCCTTGAATGCTTCAGCTGATCTCCTTGACCTTACACCTGTAGATCTCCTTGACCTTGCTTGCTTTAATGCTTTTACTTGATCAATTTGATAATTACAATACATGCCTCATGGGTCTTTAAATAGAATCCCATGGTTACAAAACTAGAAATCTAACTACTATAATTAGACACGCAGCTCGTGACTTAAATTAGCCCCTTAACATGCAAACACTCAGTTCAACTAACTAACTATTTGTGCAACGAACAGTTCTGGAACACACAGGCGACCGATGCCGGTCCCTGCTTGACTGGTGCTGCCAACGTCGGCCGACTCTCTGCCATCACCGATTTCCTTCTCCACTGTCTATGACCGACGTCGGTCATGCTGCCGACGCCGGTTCTTCAGCATCCTCTTCTTTGTGTCTGCAAACAGTTGAAGCTTTTAGCGCCACACCCTAACCAAAACCCTAACAGACATAGATGAACCCTAAAAACACTAGCACAAGTCAATTTTTTATGAATAATATGGCCTTATCATATAGTAAAACATAGCCCTATTCCTAATTCAAAGTGACTACACACAGTCCCATAGTTGATTACATAGTCTTTGTTATAATCCATCAAGATCTGAGTTTTAACTAAGTTATTCACCTTTAATACTTTCCACTTATTATCACATTTTTAAAAATAGTAAGTTGTAAATCAATCATATGTGATAAATGTATATTTTTGTCATTATGATTTACTCAAAAATTTGTCATAATTAGATTTATACTTTCCTAGTCTCTACTTTTGATGAAACATATTGATGAACATGTTTATTGTCGAATATTATAAAACCCTAACTATTCATTTTATTAGGGTTTATTTCCTTCTTTTTATTATTTCCAATTGATATATGAGGGTTTTCAGATTTGGTAAATTCTTTGTTAACAATAATATTATAAATTTATATTTCATATTTGATGAAATCTAAGATGATTATTTATTCATCTCTTAGAATAAGTGGTACTTAGGTTGAGAATACTCGTATTTATTTTAATAAGTCATATAAGATGGATAAGAACAAGGGCATATCAATATATTTATATAATAATGGACAAGTTGAATATGTAGAAGTGTGTGACAATATAAAATATAATCAGGGCAATATTGATTCTAAAGATATACATCAATATATAGTTCCACATAAATGAAGAACTACAAGAGCCTAATAAAGTGCAAGTTATTAAAAAAATTTGATAAAAAATTTTCAATCAAAATTAGGATCATCATAAGATCTTGAAAATATTTTTGAAATAAAAATTACAAGCATTGTTCAATCATCTGAGACATTTACTAATATGGGTTCATTGCCTTTCCCTACATCCCTAAATATAACATCTATATCAACATCTACTATGCAAGCATCCTAAGGGTTTTAGCTAATCAATATACCAATCTCTACTCATATTACTATTTACACCACCTTTGATTAGAAAATATTTTATTCCTATTGTACAATACCTTATGTATAACATTTCAACTAAGTAGAGTAAGGTGCTACATTTGGTAAAAGTTGCTTCAAAACCTAATTAGACACTTGATGTGCATACTTTACTATATACTCCATTTGCTCAACATATTTCAGCCTATCCTTTACCACCTAGTTTTGTGGAACCTAAGATTAATTTATATGATGAAAAAGGTGATCCCCCAAAACATTTAAAGGACTTTTATGCATCATGTTTAGACTATGCATGCAATGATAGCTTGTTGACCAAGTTGTTTCCTATGAGTTTAAAAGAGTATGCTCTAATATGCTTTTACAATTTACCATATCAACTAGTTAATGCATTCAATCATTTGGTATATTTGTTCCTTGCATATTTCTCAATTAACGTAATTGAAAATATTTTGTCTGCTCAGATTGGTCACCTCAAACAATAATCCAACGAGCCTATCATAGATTATGTATTATGATATAAGACCATGTTATTCAAAATACTAAATCCTATGGTAGATAATAAAAATTAATACATTCAATCCACCTCTGCTTGAATATATTATGTATAATAAGTTTATATCATTCAAAAATTTATGTCACATAGTTAAGGAAAGAGAGGTTAAGTTGTTGGCAAAGAATAAGGTAATGTATCTAACCAACCTAGTTTCTAATTCTCATGCAAATAATCTGAATAAGCCACCATACAAGGTGAAATCAAGTGAAAATAAGAGTGACAAAATACAACAATGAATGTATTTTACAAACCTACTTCACTATTGTTTTATCTGCTCTTCCAAGGAGACAGTTTACCAACTTTCCATAAGATCCTTACAAGGTGTTATAAAATTTATTGGAATGTCACCACATATTGTTACCTCATATTAAAGAGGTTGATGTGAGTAAACCTCTTTCAAAAAGGATTTGATAAAAATGATTCTTATGATTTTCATAGAGCAAGAAGGCATAATACCAATAAATTCATTAATTTAAGACATAAGATACATGATTTGATATATTAGAACATCATTAATTTGGGTACATCTATCAATATTACAAAGGCATAACCAATTGAGAGTAGAACAATGAAGGTCTTTAGTTTCCCTAAGCATACATGTCAAGAAATAATAAATAAATTAGAAGTGCATTACACATATAATGCACACCCTCCAATAGATTCTTATCATCCTCATACAGAGGCATATCATCCTTTGAATGGAATCATTGGTACATATCATGATTTAATGACATCTAGATCACTTATCACATTCTTGAAACATGATATAGTCGATGATGATTTTGGTTTTCACTCTTTGTTCATTAGAGATTACATTGATCATCAACCTATATAGAACGTGATGGTTGATAATGGTTCAAGTGTGAATATGTATGCTATCATACTTCTCTCACTTTTTGGATGCACATATAAGGATATTCTTTCTACAACAATATTAATTGATGAATTTAATGGACATGTTTAGAGTTCTATTGGTGAGATAACATTACCACTACTTGTTAGTCCAACACATGAGGCCACCAAGTTTATAGTGCTACCTTATGTAGGAGTCTTTAATATGTTATTGGGAAATGACTAGATTTAACAACTTCATGTAGTACCTTCTATAGTACATAAATGCTTGAAATACGTTTTTACTAATGAGATTAACATAGTTCATGGCATTCCATATGAATACCCCCTCCAACCAAAGGTCAATATTCCCACACAATAGACATTAGTTGAGAAACCTAAAAGGGTTCAACCTATTAAGGGAATTTATAAACAAGTGGCCAATTTTCCAAGGAGATCTACCCTTATAATGTCACTTAATCAATGATTTTTCATAGACTCTAGAGAACCACAATCTACTGTAGCATGTCCTAGACTAATATTACAAGACATTAAGAGTGTTTCAAAAAGAACACTAACACATATTTATTATATTCCATGATGGGTTTTGAAGATTCATAAAGCTCATCATGTTAAACAATAGAAAAAAAATATTATGGGTTATTATCATGACAAGGACACTTATATTATAGATCTAAATTAAATTTTAGATTTTGAGTTGAGACCAAATACTTCTCAGTGGCATGATACATTCCATTCGTAAGAAGTCATCCTTCCTCTTAGATATAAGACCTATTTATTGTGATGATATTTTTGGATTCATTGGTTAGTATGTTCATTTATAGTTACATACATTCAAAAATACAAAAAAAAAAAAAGAAACAAAGTGATTCAATTATCTCCTCTACATCCTATAAGGATATCAAAATACTATTATGCATATCATAGAATGCAATGGCATCATACAGATTCTGATTTTGCATTAAATAACAAAATAGAAAGGATAAATGACAGTGGTGATCATATGATTAATACATAAATCAAGAAACCCACTCACATTATTAGTACCTCTCTTAATCCACAAGTACCAATAGAACATGTATGGGTTCTAAAGGATAATTTTAAATACAAACAATTATAAATACAAAAAATAGAAGAAGAAAATATTCAAAATGTCACATCTTGATTTCTCTCTAAGATGAATAACCTATTTGATCCATGGATTATCATGGTTTTTAGTTGACTAACTAATGTTTGATTAAACTTTATGTCATATGCTGATGATGAGATAGTTATGTGTTGCTTAATTTACATGATTGGTTTGCTATGAGATATTTCTAATTTTTATTTTGTACATTATGATCATGTTTGTTAATTATAAAAAAATATTTTATAGATATAATTATGTTTCAGACTAACCACCTTCATTATTTTGAGGTGGATGCAGGAAAAATCCATCCCTCAGAGTGTGACGGAGGGAGAACATCATTGGAGAGGGTGGTGTAGATGGAGACATTGGGTGGATGATAGAGAATGAAATCAGAAACTCATGCACATACCACAATAGTATTTCATATCATGTGATAAATTATTTGAGTTAGATAGTTGTGGTATGCTAGTTTTCCATATGAATGTTGACTATGATCTTTTGTGTTCTTAGATCATTTTATGTGATTATGTGATTTCACTAATCTATTTGTAGTTGATGTTTTTTAGTTAGTTGATTTGATAAATTTGTACCTAATTAGTTTAATGTAATTTACTATGGTGTTGTAAATAGTTAAATATTCATTTATCAATTTTTTGTTTGGATTCTTTGTTAGAAATAATAGATGTACACTATTATTTAATTGAGTTAGCTTGTTAGTGACTATTTATGTTTAAAAGTTTACTATTACTGATTTTAATAGTAGTTAAATCTGTAAAGGACATAATGAAGAATAATCTCTTTATTAAGTATTAAAGTAATGTAAGGTGTTATGCATAATATAATTTTAAAATAATTATACAAACATCATTGTGTTTGTCTAAGTGTTTTCTGAAACCTATGGGTTATTGTTTAAACCTAGAGGGTTAACTAATAATATAAGTTGAATGCATAGTGTTTGATGACTTGGTGATAATTAAAAATAGTCTTTTAAATACATATTTGTATTAACCATTCTATTTATTTGATATGTTAAATGAGTATTTGATAGTCAAATTTGCATGGAAAGATAGTGACTATTGACTAGTCAAGGGTTAACTTTGCATGGATTAACATTAGAGATTATAAATTGTTATTTAGTCAGTTTTAAAACTAAGTGAAGTTGATGTTTAAGTCAAAAATCATGAAAATATTTTATAAAGGATATATAGTGATTATTTTTAATTAATCATTGGAAGTTTTGAGATGATTAGGGTTTCAAATCACTCGTTGACTCTGGGTTAACCATCATTATTAAAGAAAATATTGATGAGAGTTTGGTTATTGGCTGCATGGTGGCAAATTGTAGATTAGTGGAGGTTCTATTGAGCTATTTTGGCATGCATATTTTTAGTCAATTTAGTTTGTCATGAATGGAGGAGAAGGTATTGGCCAGTAAGGTAATGGAAAAGAATAAAATAAAGGAGAAGGAGGACTTGGAGGCATGCATACAGGGAGTAGCAGACATAAAGAGAAAAATAAAAAGGAATTCTAGCTAAGGAAGGAAGGGATTTGACTTTCTTGGCAAAATAAATATTTGTTTTAGGTCGATATTATACTTAAATTCCTAAGTTATAATTTTGTTGGATTTGTGAAAAGAATTGATTTGGGTTAATGGGTTTCATTTTTTTTGAAATGAGTTAAAAATAAAATAATAGGGGTTGTATGTAGGGCCCTATGGATGGCTCAACCATCCAAAAAACCCTACATCCAACCCCATCACCCAAAAGGAAAGGGGTAGGGATGTAGGTTTTCACCATGTTTATATACACCTCTATGAAAGCTCTATCTTTAACCCTTTATCAATTCAAAAATCCTAGTGAATTCATTGATTGTTTATTACATTTTTATGGCATCTTGATAAGGTATATATAGTCAATTTATTCCCATTTATAAGGGTTAATTATGTATTAAAATTTGTTCAGTTGTATGAAATGGAAATTGGGTTACTTTCTTTATTCATTTAACTAACACACACACACACACACACACACACACACACACACACACACACACACACACACACACACACACACACACACACACACACACACACACACACACACACACACACACGGGAATTGCATTAATGTCCATGATAACTATGAGTTGATTAAAGTTGTGCATAGTATGAGAATTTAATGGTTATTATGAATGATGGAATCATGTATGCAGTCAATTAAACAAATTTCTATTGAGGAGCTTAGATTAGTAATTATCCTCAATGTATGAGTCCCATGAAAGTTATTATCCTGAGGACTTAATACTAGTTATGAAACTTCATAATAAATTTCATGATGTCAATTAGTAATTTATAGTCTATATATGATTCTTTCCCTATATATATGGGACTTGCACTAACATCCATGATAACTATGAGTCGATCAAAGTTGTGTATAGTATGAAGATTGACTAGTTATTATGAATGATGGAATCCTATATGCAGTCAATTAAACAAATTTATATGGAGAATCTTAGATTAGTAATTATTCTTAACTATCCTCAATGTATGAGTCCCATGAAATTTATTATCCTTAGGACTTAATACTAGTTATGAAACTTCATAACAAATTTCATGCAATCAATTAGTAATTTGTAGTTTAGATATTATTCTTTCTCAGATGACCAGTTTTTATTGAAGACTATATTTTGATTATATTTATTATTCTATAATAAATTAGAGGATCTTAGATTCAATGCATTTTATTTGATGGACTAAATGAATGTAAATGATATTTCTTTACTTAGCATATTTTTATCTACTAATAGGGAATATTCTATTAGAATCTATTAGTTTTTATATTATTATATAAATAACCAAATATCACATTTATGTCAGTAAATAAGTAGTGTGATGAGTTTCACTGGCTTAATTAGAACCATCACATATGATGAGGTGTAATTTGATTGAGTGGTGTGTATGAAATTGACTGATTCTAGAGATAATTAATTATTGAAAACTTTGGCCAAAGTAATATTTTAATTAAACATTGTCATTTCATATGTTGATATAATTTTTATATTTATGTGATAACGTGTTAGAATGGATTTCTTTATGATAGACATTATGTATTAGATATCTACAACACATGAGTTCTTTTTTATCACTCTGGATTCCTACACCATCATTGTCTACCCATCCATGAAGGGAGGGCCATCCCCTTGTTGAGAGATAGTGTGGGGGATATATGGTCTATAGTTGGTGTGGAAAAGCATTTGAATTATGCTCTCCCTCCCAACTAGAGTAATACACTAGAGAGTAAACTTGAGATTATAGATTGATACTTGATTCATAGAGACTCATGCTCCATGGAGCTTTGCATCATATTTTACTATTTGAGATATTATTTTAAAGCTAAAAACTATAATATTTATTCATAGTAATTTTGTAGTAGTGATTGTAATGGTGTATCAATCGTGCCTAAATTTTTACTATTTTATTAATGATTTAGATGCGGTATTTATTGTTTATTCAGCATTGTTCATGATTGTTATAATTGTTCATGGTGATCCCTAGCTAATTGGATTAGTTATAAACTTATTGGTTAACTAAATAAATGCAATTAGTTAAATATCACTAATTAGAATTCTTGTGGTAAAATTTATATGATGAATATGTGTAATTAAATTTTTTTTACTATATTCCAGTAAAACTTAGTGAGATTATTATAGTATGGTATTAAAGTTGAGGCTCAAACTCTAAGACTTAATGTGTATGCTAATGTAAACTTATTCTCCTAATAAATAGGAAGAATAATGGTGCATGATATACCAAGAGGTGAGGCTACTTTGAATATCAAACCCCTTTTTGATCCAAATCAGTTTGCCATTGAGCAATCTATAAATTTAGACCAAATCCTTATAACCATGTAAGAAATTAGGGACCAGATCATAGCCCTAGAATAGGAAGTGCATGGCCATAAAGAGGAAAATGCGTAAGAGGAACTTGAAGAGAATTTTGATGATTAGGAAAATCTTCTAGAGTAGAGGCAAGATGAAGAACCATAGGATGCAAGAGCTCGAGTAGCTATAGAGTCAACACATGATATGAAAAAGGTAAATCCACCAAAGTTGAGTAGAATTATATTGGGAGATAGAGCTAAAGCATGGCTGACAAAAATGGAAAAATATTTGAAGATTTAGACTTTTTCTAAAGTCATGAAAGTAGTCTGGGGAACTTATTAGGTTATTGGTGAAACAAAAATTTGGTGGAAAAATAAAAAGCTTGAGATGGACCTCAACTCAACCACCACCACTTGAGAATAGTTTGTGACATTGTTTAAGTCATGATGGCTTCCATAGCTATACTTTGATCAAAATCTTACATATTTTTATAATCTTAAGTAATAGGATTAAAAAGTGAATGAATACTGGGAGAAATTCACCAAGCTCCTTAAGTATGTACCTTAGTATCAGGTGGATGAGAGCTTTAAAATCAAAAAGTTTATCATAGGATTAAAATCCTAAATTGGTTGTGAAGTAGATGTGCATGGTCCATCTACTATGGATCAAGTGTTCAAGAAGGTGGTCAAATAAGAACAAAAATTGAAATATCTTACCCAAGTCAAAGATAGGTTCAAAAAGAAGTTTGAAAATTTCAAACTATATTTCAAAAAGAACTAGAAGTAGAGGAGTGAAGATTGCAAGAGTTAGTTCAAGAATCAGAATGCCAAGTTTAACAGTGGTTTAGGGAACAAGAAACTTGATAATGATTTCAAGGGTGATTTCAAGGGAAACCAACACTCTGACAAGAAAGGACCAATTGGAAGTTGCTTCATATGTGGAGGTGACCATTATGTTCTAGAGTGTCCTTAGAACAAGTCAAAGAATAAGGGTACTACTTCTTAGCAAGGTACATTCCAATAATGGATTCATGTAGATGTTGACAATTGTGAGGTTGAGTATCAAGATTCACCCATATAACTATTAGGTATTTTGTTGAATCATCCAATTTCTATTTTGATTGATACAGGAGCTACTGAATGTTTCATTACTCTCAGAATGCTTAGTAAATTATCCAAAAAAATTGGAGTTATGGCAAATGCATGGTTTGTATAGTATCAAAATGAGTCTAAGGTCAAAATTGAAAAGTATTTAGTTGAATATGAGATTATGTTTCCCAAATTCACTATAGTAGTAGATATTTTTGCAACATTTTTGGGGTCATATGATGTGATCCTAGGAGTCAATTGGATTGTGAAACATAAAGCCAAGGTTGACTATTATCTGAAAAAGGTTGAGTGTCATGATGATTTTGGAAATCATACACAACTTTAGGGTGAGATAAGAGAGTTGAAGCTAAGGTAGATTTATAAAATTCAACTCAAAAAATCTCAAAAGAAGGGAGGCCAGAAATTTATCATTAAGATAAATGAGATGAAGGAATCTAAGGAACCATCTATTAAAGATTATCCTTTTCTAATAAAATTTAATGATGTGTTTCTAAAAGAATTATCAAGATTACCACCTAAACATGAGTTTGATTTCTTGATTTATATCATACCTAGATGAAAAATTTAGTCTAAGGTACTATAAAAAATGATAACCACTAAATTGGTTGAGTTAAAGGCACAACATTAGGAGTTGTTATTGAAAGGGTTGATTCAACCAAGTGTGTCACCTTGGGGTGCACCAATTATTTTTATCAAAAATAAGGATGGTATTCTTCACCTGTGTATAGATTATAGGATGTTGAATAAAGAAATGATCAAGAATAGATATCCATTACCATGCATTGATGATCTCTTTGATTAAATGCGAGGAACAACAATATTTTCTAAGATTGATATTAGAGCAAGGTATCATTAGTTAAGAATTAATGAAGATAATATTTTGAAAACAACATTAAAAACTTGATATGGGAACTACAAGTTCATAGTGTTACCATTTGGATTGACAAATGCTTCAACAACATTTATGAATCTTATGAATAGTGTATTCAGTCACTACCTAGATCATTTTGTTTTAGTCTTTCTAGATGACATCCTCATTTATTCCAAGGATAAGGAAGAGCACCTACAGAATTTAGAATTGGTTTTGTGACATTTATGGAAGCACAAGTTGTATGTCAAGTTGTCTAAGTGTGTATTTTTCTAAAATTAAGTGCAATATCTGGGACATATTATCTTTATAGATTATATTTCAGTGGATCTAACAAAGATAAGAGACAATGGAATGGTTGGTACTAAATAATGTGCATGAGGTAAGAAGTTTCATGGGATTAGCGAGCTATTATAGGAATTTCATTTTGAATTTCTATAAGATAGATAATATAATTAACTCTCTTCAGTGGAAGAATCAGAGTTTTGTCTACTCGGATAATTATGAGGTAACCTTTCAAGAATTGAAAAGGAGGCTTACTTCAGCACCAATGCTAAGATTTCTTGATCCTAATGGTCAATTCTTAGTGATCATAGATGCATTTGAGGATAGACTTGGAGGAGTTATTATATAGGATGGCTTAGTGATAGCCTATGATTATAGAAAACTAAAGCTATATGAGGTGAATTATGCCCCTCATGACCTAGAAATTATAGCAATTGTGCATGCTTTACATGTTTGGAGGCATTATCTATTAGAAAAATTATTTGATCTCATGATCAATAACTTGGGACTCAAGTATATCTTCACCCAAACAAACTTGAATGCTTGTTAGAGTTCTTATCTAATTATGAATTTGATATTAATTATATCGAAGGCAAAGAGAATAGAGTGGATAATGCTCTAAGCCATAGAAGGTACATAGCAGTCATGGCTACTATTAGGATTACTTTATGAGATCAAGTAATCAAATTATTTCTAGGAGATGTATTTTATGATTAAGTCAAAAAAGCATTATCTGAAAATACTCAGAATCTTAGGTATAAGGAATTCAAGATAAAGAGTGATGGTCTTTTATGGTACAATGATAAGATGTATGTACCTGATAAGGAGAATATGAGAATCACAATGTCAAAAGAATTTCACAATCCCCCATATTTAAGACATCCAGGAGTAACCAAGCTCATGGTAGAGCTCAAACCACTTTATTTCTTGAAAAAAATTAGGAGAGATGAAATGGATTTTGTGTCTCATTATCTAGAATGTCAGCATATGAAAGTTGAACATGTTCATTTGGATTGATTTCTATATCCCAATGATATACCAGAATGGAAGTGTCAAGTGATTAGCATGGACTTTATCTAAGGGTTTATATTATCATGGAACTAACATGACATGATATCGGTTGTAGTTGACAAACTAACCAAGGTAACCCACTTCCTACCAAGCAATTTGATTTATGATGCACATATGCTTGCAAATAGATTCATGAAATAAGTTTATCAATTGCATGTTTCTCTAGAGAAGATAATTTTAGATCAAGATCTAAGAATGCCTTCTAGGTTTTGGTTGAATTTAAATTTATCCCTAGGTACGTAATTTAATTTAAGCACTACTTATCATCCACAAATTGATGGATAAACATAGCGAGTTAACTAGGTTTTAGAAAATCTCCTTCATATGTATTACATGGATTAATAATACAAGTGAGAGGAATGCCTTCCATTGGTTGAGTTTGCTTACAAAAACTCATACTAATCAATATTGAAGATCAATCTATTTGAGGCATTGTGTGAAAGGAGGTGTAGAACATCAATTAGCTGGGATAGGTTAGAAGATAGGGTAGTCTTTGGACCTAATATGCTTTCAAAAATGGAAGAGAAAGTTAGGATAATTAGGCAGAGGTTGGCCAAGGCCACTAATACATAGAAAAGTTATGCCGATCTGAAGAGAATAGTTAGGTAGTTTTCTATAAGTGTGTAAGTGTTTATGTATGTTAAACCTCAGAAAAACTTGATTAAATTTGAGAAGTCAATGAAACTTTCACTGAGATATGTGGGACCCTTAAAGGTTTTAGAAGTGGTCAATCCTGTAACATATAGGCTTGCATTACCACCAACTCTAAAAACGTATGTTGCTTCGATGTGTCTTATCTTAAAAAGTATGTTGCTTATCCTTCACATGTTTTGGATTGGAATGATTAGTAGGTATTAGATCCCAGGGTGGTCATGGTAGAACCAATTAGAATAATTAACACTTGTAAGATCAGTTTGTATAATAGAGAAGTGTCATAGTACAAAGTCTAGTGGGATAAATATTCTAAACATAGTGCCACTTGGGAGAACTATAATGAGTTTTATAGGCTATTTCCACATTTGTTTGCTTGATTTTATACTGCATATTATATTATTTTCTTCTAAATAATGTTTCAAACTTAGAATTTATGTTTGAATAAATGTCATCATGACGATGACTAACTTTAGGGAGGAAGTATGTCACATCTTGATTTCTCTCTAAGTTGAATAACCTATTTGATCTTTGGATTATCATGGTTGATAACTGATTAAATAATGTTTGATTAAGCTTTATTTCATATGTTGATTATGGAAAAATTATGTGTTATTTAATTTACATGATTGGTTTGCTATGAGATAGTTGTACTTTTTATTTTGTACATTATTAACATGTTTGTTAATTAT